>OX465592.1:7147776-8347776 GCA_950022655.1 Alentia gelatinosa | reverse complement strand
ATATATTCACAAGCTCCACAGGGTTTATACATTAACGCCTAGAATGAACTGGATGTGTATAGGTCCAGATTAATTTCCAAATTCCTGGCTGAATAGAGTACTAGGTCAAAATACACGGATCGTAGGGGAAAGGTCTTCTTGAATTTCAAATATATGAAAATTGAAAAGTTAAGCATTCTCTGTTGGTGACAATTTTTTTTTTATTTATCATTATTTTATTACCAAACATCAGACGGAGTTAGTTCTTCCTGTTGCATAATCTATGGTCGAAATTCAGAATTAAGGCATATACAGCCCCACTAAGCCTTAATAGAGGCACAGCTAGTAGTGACGAGCTTTCTGGGTTACTGGTATGGGCGTTAGGAAGCATAGAGAGTTGCTCAGTGAGCCTGTAATGAGTCTCAGCAAACTGCTCAGTTTGACTGACCGTAACGAGCTGCTCATACTGCATGTTAAATCTGTATGGAGATAAGACCTCTGCTCCTGTGAATACCTCACTTGGCTTGTGGGGGTGAGAGGGGGGGGGGGGGGGGTGGAGTGAGAGGTGTAAGGGTGGGAGGGGAGAGGATGGAGTGAGAGGTGTAGGGGTGGGAGGGGGAGGGGGGAGTGAGAGGTGTGGGGGTGGGGGGTGGAGGGTGGAGTGAGAGGTGTAGGGGTGGGAGGGAGGAAGGTGGAGTGAGAGGTGTAAGGGTGGGAGGGAGAGGGTAGAGTGAGAGGTGTGGGGTGGGAGGGTGGAGTGAGAGGTGTAGGGGTGGGAGGGGGAGGGTGGAGTGAGAGGTGTAGGGGTGGGAGGGGGGAGGGTGGAGTGAGTGGTGTCGGGGAGGGGGTTGATGGATGATGCATTTGCACGCGCCATGTATACAATCCCGTGCTGCGCGCGCATGTCAGTCACGGTTCAATGGTTTTGTGATCCAGTGGGCAGCGTGCTGCGAGCAGGGGTCCAGCGTAGTCCCCCCACACCCCCACATACACAGTGACACACATACCTATAGATAAGCACACACACACACGCACACACCTACTCACATACACACATACCATTAGAGAGACACTCAATCTACTGGTCGCTGGTCCGGCAGTGAGACAACTTAATGAACGCGCTCACTGGTTACCAGCATCAGCTGTGAGTGATCACTACACTGCAGGGATTCGTGGTCAAATATTGACAATACTCGCTTAACCCCACAACACATTTTCATGTGATAAATCATCTAGATGTGTGCAATATTGGATTTTAATGAATGATTATTATGTATCACTTAAATGCAAGGTTGAGTATGATTCTTAGACTTGTAAGTATACGGCAAGCATACGGCAAGAAAATAGGTATATATATACACACACATATATATATATATATATATATATATATATATATATATATATATATATATATATATATATATATATGTATGATATATTAGTTTTATTAGGGATATTTTTTTCATATGTATATATACATATATGAAAAATATATTTAAATATATATTAGTTTTATTAGGGATAATGCATTGTACATCAATCTCCAAGTTCTGCAATATTGCCTTTCTTCCACTTGGGCCCTCAAATATAACACCGGGGCTATCATTAAATAGGTCCTATACGGACTCTAAATTGGTATCTTTCCAAATTGTAAGTCCTACGTTAAAGTGCGGTGACCGTATCACGTTTAGAACACCCACACTTTAATCGCTCTACAAGTGTTAGCGAAGATATAACCCCGCGAGTAGGATAAACACGGCGAACAATCCCAAAGCCATATAACGGGGGAGCTGGCTGTGATAAGTGGGCAGATTAAGTCCTCTCCAATAATCTCCTATAGTGAGCTGCAAATGAGCAAAATAGAATAAAACGGGCTATTGGCGGGAGGCACTAAAACCGTGTTTATGCGAGTTTTATGGGCTATAATCGTCACGAGCCGCCGCCCGCGCCGAGATCCCACTTAACCGCCTCTCTTTCCTGGGGCAGTAATTTCGGCTCAATTTTCGCCTATTTGTCCAAATATTTATCACTGCATATGTTCTGGGTTATAAATTTTCAGTAGAGTAGGCGTGTGGAGAGGGGAAGGGTCAGTGGCCGCGGGGAAGCGCGTGGGACGCCCGCGTAAAAGAGAGCAGAAGACATTTGTTGTTGTTCCGCTGCTGCTGGGTTTTTATCGTCTGCTATTTCGCGCGCTTTCGCTACTGACCGCTAGAGGTAGCGACTGCATGGCTTCGGCGCCGTCGCTCGATCGTCGAAAGGTTCCCCTCCAGAAACCCGCCCTTAACTGAATCCTCTCCCTCAGTACATGTTCATGGTGACGTCGTAATTACATACCCTACCTGTTCACACGATCTGCACCTCCTGGTAAATGGTAGAAGGCGTAAAACGGAGGCTGTTTACAATCGCTGTATGTGTTTAACCTTGCTCTTGATCGGCCGCGCTCTCTGATTGGCTCAGGCCAGTCACGTGGGCGCGACCACTGCTCCATATATGGGTTAATGTTTCTTTAGGGTTGTAAAAGCGTACGGCTGATCGGTAGGACCATAATTCATCGGCACGAGGAGAACTTCCGACCGAGACCCGTGCTCAACGCCTGGGCGTCCACCACGAGTCCAGATGAGCTCCTATTTTGTTAACTCACTGACGACTTGCTACAGTCAGGGAGTGTCGGACGGCGGGGGCGGCGACCATGTAACCAGGGACTACCATCAGCCGGGCAGCCCGTACGGCCGCTACGCAGCCAGCCACAGTTACCCGTACGCCGCGGCGGGTTCCCCGGCGGGTTCCGGCGGCGGTCACCACTTGGCCGCGCAAAATGGCGACTACTACATGACGCAAAGACTGAGCCATCCTCCGCTGTCGCGCGATACGGTTAGCCCGGCCAACAGCTTGGTGGGGTCGGAGACGGGGGGCCCCACGTCCGGTGGCCAGGCCCAGCCTCAGGACTATTCTACTGGCGGGTCGACCTACCCCAACTCCAACAGCAGTGCCGAGTTGACGTCTATGGACTCGCCTCCTCCTCCGGCCCACCAACATCACCAACAACAACAACAACAACAACAACCACAACCACAACAACAACAACAACAGCAGCAGCAGCCTCAGCAGCAGCAAGCACACCAACAACAGGCGTCACAACAACAACCACAGCAACCGCAGGGCACGACAGCAAGCACGCGGCCCGGCGCCAACACCAATAACAACAACAACAACACGACGACGTCGAGCTCGGCGGGCCACCAGCCGCCCACGCCGGACAGCTCGCAGACGTCGCCGTCCTCGCAGTCCGGGGGAACGGGGCAGGGCTCCCCGCCCGCCGCCCAGACCACGCCCGCCAACCAGCCGCACATCTACCCGTGGATGCGGCGAATGCACTCAGGCCCTGGTAAACTTTCTCACCTCATCATTTTACTGATACTCTGTGTGTGTGTGTGTGTTTTGTGATGAGCCCCTCGTGTTCTGCTTGCTGGGGATGCTCGCATGTGCATGGCACGTGGTGGTGGTGGTAACGATGGTGGTGGTGGTGTGTTAGCCGCAGTGTGTGTGTAGTGTAGAGGCGTGGGAGTGTTTGTTTATGTCCTGTTATGTTATTGTGTTCACTGGACTACTTTTTATATAGGACCATACAAACTTAATCATTGTGGTGGGGATCGTTCCCATACCTGTGGATCATTCCCATACCTCCCCAAAAAATAAGTAAGGTACAGTATGAATATTGCACTAACCTTTCTGTGTTGTCAATACAATATATACATGTATAATATAACAGAAGAACATAATATATACATGTATGATATAACAGGAGAACAAGTTGTGTTTAATCATTCCCATACCTACCAAAGAATCAGTAAGGTAGACTATGAATATTGTACCATCCTGTGTTGTCAATACAAAATATACATATATAATATAACAGAAGAACAAGTTGTGTTTCCCAGTATACCCTCCCTCTCAGGTCACACTCACAATCAACCCACATGCACACCACACATGGCACAGGTCTATCAAGATACTTTTTATCTTCCTGACAAAAGAAGAAATCTGCTCTGCTAACCCGCATGTCATGCTATCACATCGGCCCCTTTGCAGGTCAGGTAGTGTTGAATCACTTAATTGTTGTGGGAATATCAAGATTAATAATCATAAGAGATGTAGATGTAGGCCTATAGATACAGTGACTGATGACCTGCTACTGTAAAGCTAGGAGATGAGTCCAGAACAGCTGTTTCACTGATAATGATCCACTGAGTGTTGGTGGGAGGTTATCACTGTAGCAGTACATGTCCTTTGCAATAATATCATCAAAACACACAAATATACTCATTGACATATATATTACCATAGCATATCCATTTAATAGGCACATCATCTGTATATGAACTTATAAAAAAGATAGTTTCTTTTCCCTAAGTTATGTATTAATACACTCTATGTCTATAAGGAACCTATATAATTTGATTATTAGATTTTTTAAATGAATTGTATAATTACTTTGATTTTCATTTTTTTTATATGAATCATTCATAATTCTTTGTTTATCAATATCCATATAGCTCGGTCTTTAAGATGCATATTAGGTTGTTATATAAATCTATATATTTATATGTTTATCTTTATGCTTTTAGCTCAGTCCTCTGGAGATGCATATTAGATTTTTCTTTAATATACACATTTCTATTTTAGCAGCATTCATTTAGCTCTTTAGAAGATGCATATATGCATGTGTAAATGTTTATGTGTATGTAATCCCTATAGACATCTCTATTCATATTCAGCTACATACACCTAAAGACACGCATGCATCATCATCCTAGAAGCATTCAGAGCAGCATCCGAGAAACACATGTCTAATATACCCCACACATTCTCAGCTGCAGCATGCGATACACACCAGTCAATAAATCACAACCCTACCCTGTTCGACCCTCCCTGTACGACCCTCCCTGTATAACCTGACCTGTACGACCCTCCCTGTATGTACCGCCCTGTACGACCTACCCTTTATGGCCTGCCCTGTATGTAGAGCCCTGCATATGCCCTGCCCTGTATGGCCTGCCCTTTTACAGCACCCACTGGCCCACCCTATATGGCCTGACCTGTTTGTACTGCCCTGTATGACCTAACCTGTACATACTGCGCCTTGTGCAACTCATACACAGTGTATTGCCTGCCCTGAATATGACCTGCCCTATATATAAACTGCCCTGCATACAACCTGCCCTGTATGGCCTGCCCTGTATACTCTGACTTGTGTGTACTGCCCTGTACGACCTACCCTTTATGGTCTGCCCTGTATGTAAAGCCCTGTATATGGCCTGCCCTATACTGCCTGCCCTTTAGGTACTGTCCTGCGGATGCCCTGCCCTGTACGGCCTGCCCTGTACAACACACCCTTTACATATCCCCTGTATGGCCCACACTGTAAATATTGCCTTGTCAAACTCACCCTGCATTGCCTACCCTGTATGTACTGCCCTGTATACAAACTGCCCTCTATGACCCTCCCTGTATGGCCTGACCTAACCGTACTGCCTTGTACGGCACACCCTGGACGTACCACCCTGTGCGCTCAGGCGGCGTGCAACCACGTGTTGTTGTTAATGACCTCCTGGTGTCAATTAGTAAAAAAACGCTGGAGTTGTGCCCGTGGCGTGCTCCAGGGCGCGTGGCCCTCCTCGTGCCGGCTCCGCAGCCCGGGCGGCGGTCACGGCAGATCTGGGTCGCTTCAGTGCCGGTAATGGCTGTTGTGACTGTGCAACTAGGTCGCGCGCCATTATTATAACTGGCGGGCGTTTATGAAGCCATTCACAGCCAGTTTTATGTGTCTAGGACACGTTAGAAGCCGCCGCTCGCGTGGCCAAGTCAGTCTAGGCCACCAGGAGGAGAAGGGGTGGGGGGTAATAGGAACCCCCTCCCACTCTCCTACAATCACCATCCCATTGGCGGTTCCTAGAAGTCGATGGAGCCTGTGTTTTCATACATACCCTCAAACCTCTACTTTTTTTTGTTTGTGTTCAAAGATAAACCCACATAGCTTATACTCTCGCTATACGTTCCCCTTGGCATAGAGAGACTATATCAGTGGTCAGATGGCTGTGGGGGCTGGTCCGTTTTGACCACACAGCCCAGTGTTCGACCTGCTAGTCAATAATGCCATGGACATTAAGCAGAGGCTACTGGAGTAACAGCACACTACTGATCCGGCCCGTCCTGGGCTATAGGTATATGGGTCATCTGCCCTGGAGTGGGACAGGCACGTGCTAGCCTCATCCATTGTGCAAAATGTAAACAGATCACTGCAGGCCCACCTTCCCTGCACTGCTAGTATCTACAATCTAGATATCTATATAGGCAGATAGGTGATAGCCCTACACTTATGTCTGCTCTGTCTCCAAGGACTCTGAGTATGGTTTGTGTACGTCCGAGGCATTGAAGTGTAGACCACAACCTGGCATACTGGGTAAGATTTTCTCAACACTCCCATTATAAAGTTTGACGGAAATCTATGATGAAAACAATTATATTTTAGGTACTTTCATAACTTGTTTCGCCTAGATTTAGGCCTGGCATAAGCCTAACCGCAGCTGCAAAACAGCTGTCGTAGAACTGTCAAAACTTATCTCGAGATCTTCAAGTACATGTCAGGCCTTCATGCAGGTGGGTAGTCAATTAATCACACATACATCATACACACTATGGCCTTAACAGAAAGTCAGTGCACTACATCCTATATGTGGTCTGTGTCTACGTTTTTCCTAATCTGTCTAGTACTTCTGGTGATGGCATCTGCTGTATATCTGTACATACCCCTGTGTGTCTTGTATTGTCCTGTATATATGTATAACGCAGTTTTTTTTCTATATTTCCAGAACGCTTGCGCTTCTTACCTTTAATAAACTGCTAATACCCGTTCGCTTTTAGATTGAAACTGTTAATAAACACTTGCTTCTAGCTTTGCTTTCTCACTTGGTGCTATCTTTACAAATTTGCTATATGTTGTCCATTGCATAAAACGTAATCAATGTTTGCCTTTCAGGACTTTGAATCTTGAGGATTTATTGGTCATGTCAGATATCATTTAAAGCTTACCATTGTGTAAGGACGGTAGTTGCGTCCATTTGTTGTTTGCTCTCATATTCCACTCAGATTCATACTCCACTCGTATCAACTGCCAGGGTTGTATCACTGCAAAGAGATGTTTGACACATTAGTAATGAAGTTTACTATTATCTTATTTAAATGAAGTGAGATGAAGAACAAAAAAACCCAGACACGGTGATTTTATATTGAAGTTGTTATATTGATAACCAAGCTGGCAGTTTAAGGGTAGTCAGAGTATCAAAAGATCACAACGTTTCTTGCGACTTCATAGCACTTCATCCGGTGATTATTTCATTTAGTTTATGAACCTTATAATATTTATCGTCTCAAAAGTTCATATCGTTTCTTGCTACTTTATAGAACTTCATTTACCGTTCCCCATATTCCATGAAGCGAAATATCGACATGGTTTGAACTTCAGATTTCATAAATCGTATTTTCCCGTTAGATAATTGATGTTAATCATAATTTATCTAATTTCGGGACTGTGTAAGCCTTCCTATAACTTCTGGGAAGACGAACAGGGTAGGTGTGGATGTGGATCGTATTCCGTCAGCGCCTACAAGTGTAGGTAGCGAATACTACACATGCCCCTGCCGCACAACAAGATGTACAAAACACACACACCATCTGTGCCGGCCCACCACGGGGACCCTCCCGGGCCAGAGACAGCCAGATACAGTCGGCACAAGTTGCTAGGCTACACCAACCCCAAACGGATAGACGCACCAAGCCTTGACCTGAAGGTTGGGGAGACCTCCCCGAGCAAAGGGAGGCAAACCATTTATCATGTCAACTCCTCCAATGTAGGTCAGTGTCCGGGGGTTCGTATGGGTGTGAGGGGTGTGTGTGGGAGTGTGAGGCACGGTAGTAACAGCGGCAGGAGGGGAGGGGGGGGGGGGGGAGAGGGGACCTCGTGGGCATTGGCCTCAGGGGGGTTGGAGAGGAATGTAGTGAACCTTGAGGTTTGAGGTTTGCTGATTTATATGTGCTACATGCTGGTTCACCTCAGGAGGGTCCTACTCTACCAGTCACAGGTACCCCGTCGGGACAAGAGATGTAACACTCTACTGAGGTATGATGATAGGCCTCGGTAAGCCTCACTAGGCCCACAGGCCTATCTATTTGCCTTCTGGAGAAGTTTCATTCTCAAAGGCAGGACATGGAAATTTAAGTGGATTTTAAATGTATAAATATCCAAAACTTTCGTTAATGAAAATAGCATACTTTACATCGTGGTTAGTTCAAGTGACATCATAAATATAGGATCCCAAGATTGATCAACTGCGTCGGGTATTTCATTCATTTACAATACTTTGTTTTCGTATGGAAAGGGTTTCCAAACAAACTGGTTCTCCAACTCTACGAATGAAAAAAAATCCGATGATTGAATCTAGTATCCTGCTAACCCTCTGTACTATCAGTCTCATTCCCTTAAACTCAAACCACGAGAACCCTGGTACGGTCCGTTGCCAGGTAACGGTTGCTAGGCAGCGCGTGTCCGTTGCTAAGCATGCTATGGATACCTGCACGTGGGAACCACGTGACGGGTGACTCGTAGTGCCCCCTGGTGGGCTGATCAGAATGTCGGCTCACCTGGATGGGTGGGCGGGGAGGGGGGGGGGGGGTTAAGGAGGCGTGGTGCACACCAAGTCAGGCTACAAGATGAATGCCCACTGGAGGGGTTTAGAGACCTTGATTATAAGATTTCCAATCCAGGTGGGGTTAATCAAAGACCACCTTCTCCCTGCAATCCCTCACTTTAACTCTCCATTGGCCCAATTGTTTTCTTCATCATTTTTATTTCCTTCACGCTCTCTCTCTCTCTCTCTCTCTCTCTCTCTCTCTCTCTCTCTCTCTCTCTCTTTCTATCGTTTTGTCTCTTCCCACATCCCCCACTCACACTTTCTTCTCTCTCTCTCTCTCTCTCTCTCTCTCATCTCGTCCCTTTCTTCGTACCGCCATTCTCTCTATCCCTCTCTTCCATTATCCACTCGACATACCTCCCTTCTCTTCATCTTCTCCCTCTCTTTCTACCCTTATCCCTCCTCTCTCTCTCCTAATGCCTTTCTACATACCTCGTCTCTCTCTCCTCGTCTCTCTCTTCTCTCTTTCTCCCTCTCATCTCATCCCTTTCTTCACACCTCCTCTTCTTTCCCTCTCTTCCCTTATCCCTTCTACATACCTCCCCTCTCTTCATGTTCTACCTCTCTCTCTCCCCTTGTCCCTTCTCCTAACCTCCTCTCTCTCTCTCCTCTCTCTCTCACCTAATCCCTTTCTACATACCTCCTCTCTCTTCTCTCTTTCTCTCTCTCATCTCATCCCTTTCTTCACACCTCCTCTTCTTTCCCTCTCGTCCCTTATCCCTTCTACATATCTCCTCTCGCTTCTCTCCCTGTCTCTCTCTCCCCTTATCTCTTCTCCAAACCTCCTCTTTCTCTTCTCTCCTTCTCTCTCCCCTCATCCCTGTCTACATACTTCCTCTCTCCCTCTCTCTCTCCCTCTCTCTCTTTCTTTCCTCATTTTCAACCCCTTCTCTACTGTCTGTTGTCCTTGCCCTCCCTTCCCCATGTTGTCCTTGCCCTTCCTTCCCCACGCCTCCCTTGCGTCCTGCTGCCCTCCATTTTTACGCCCATCTTCTCTGTGCCTCCTCCACTCCTCTCTCGTACCCTCAGTGTCCCACTGAAACCCTGCTGTGAAGGGCGCTCTGTGGGTTAGTGTTACAGCTCCTATTCCCCTCCGCCTCCCTCCCTCCCTGTGTGGCCTGGAAGCGGCCTGGTTTTTGCCGGCTCGGAGCTGCTCGGAGCTGCTCATGGCAGGGCGCTGAGTTGCTGCGGGGCGAGTCAATCAAATTGCAGTCTTTTCAAGACGTTGACGAGTAGTGGCGCAAGTCGGGGGTGCTCAGTCCCACTGGAGCCCGATAACAGTGTTGAGGGTGGTGCGGAGACAGGCAGCAGGCATCTAGAGTGGGGCTGGTGGTGCGGCAATTGTGGTGCAGTAGTTCTGGTGCAGCAATGGTAGTGGAGCAATTGTAGTTTTTTTTTTAATACTTTTATTTATCCTGTGTAGCACTCAGCTTATTTGTCAGCTGGTTTCCATGTGCCAACAATTGTGGAGCAATTGTGGTGTGGCAATTGTGGTGCAACACCTTTGGTGCAGCAATAGTGTTGCAGTAGTTCTGGTGCAGCAAGTGTAGTGGAGCAATTGTGGTGTGGCAATTTTGATGTGACACTTCTGGTGAAGCACTTGCAGAGCAGTGGTTCTGGTGGACCAATTGTGATGCAGCAATTGTTGGGCTGCAACTGTAGTGGCGCTTTTCTTTGGGTAGTTAAACGTCCAATTTGTTCAATTAGACTTAGTGGAGCAGTTGTGGTGCAACACTTCTGGTGCAGCAATGTGGTGCAGCAATTAATGGGCTGCAATTATGGTGGAGCAATTGTGGTGCAATAGTTGTGGTGCGGCAATTGTCCTGCAGCAATTGTCCTGCAGCAATTGTCCTGCAGCAATTGTCCTGCAGCAATTGTCCTGCAGCAATTGTCCTGCAGCAATTGTCCTGCAGCAATTGTGATCCAATAGTTCTGGTCGAGCAATTGCGGTGGAGTACTTCCGGTGCACCAGTCATGGTGGAGCAGTGCTGTGGGGCATGCATGCATGCTGTACCACTGCACGTGCGTGTTCTTGATGACGGCCGACTATTCAGAACACCACCCCGTGTTCTGCTTGTAGGATGCGTGGAGTGGTGGTTGGAGGCCTGCAGGACACTGTCATAGAGACAACACATGAATACCACCACCACCCAAACCCCCTCACCAGCGGCGGCAAACCTGACACTCCACAACCCATATTATTAAACCCGCAGGCCACTTACCTCGCCCTGACCTGATAATACACAGTGTACAGGTCGTTGGCCCACACGAGGGCGCTACTGGCGCATACCCAAAACCCGGGCACCACACTGCATCACACTGCACCACAGTGTACCACACTGCACCACACTGCACCACACTGCACCACCGACCCGTGCATGGTGTGGCGTATTGGTCGCTAGGGGCACTGACCGATGCGCTCTATACTGTTAATGTTAGGGGTAGCAATGCTAGGACCCCACCATGCACCCACCCACCTACTCGCCAGCCCTGATACCCAGACACATCAGTGTGTGTGTGTGTGTGTGTGTGTGACATGCCCTGCTAGGATAGTCCTGCAGTAGCATGTGATCCGCACCGATTACATTTTAGGTGCATGTTGATTAATTAATGTCAGATTATCTACCCCCAACAGGCAGTTGCTAAACTATTTCAAAGACCCATCCAGACCTATTTCTACCATCCTATCCCCGAATCAAATACTCCATGTTTCATTTGGGACTAGACCAGGAAGAATAGTATTACCCACAGATAATTCCTACAATTTACTGGCCAATATTACCAAATCAAATAAAAATCTCCTTTGCAATACCCGATATGCAACTCTACTCAACACTCTATCCACTAACCCAGCTAGCCATCAACCTATACCACTCTACCCTATAAGGGGATGGAGAGGGGTTGGTTTATAGAAGGGAGCAAGCTAGATTAACAATTGCCTCTTACATGTGTAATTGTGATAGAATAGCAAATGTATGCATAATTGTCAATTTTCTCACTGTATCAAAGTTAAAACCTTAATATTATACCTCACTAAAACCAAATCCATCCACAAAAAAGGGTTGGTGTAACTACACCTCTACCCCCAACCCCGCACCGCCTTCAGGATCCCCTGCAAACCTTTCACACAGGGTGTGTAAGGTGGGCGGGGGTGGGGGGGGGGGGGAGTACATGCTGGGGAGGCGTGGCGGTCTATAGAATATCTCCCCACGTGACTGGCCCGGCCCCCCCCCCCCCCCCGCTCCCCCGCCCCCGCTCACTGATCACGCCGGGGTTTGGATCCCGGGTTTGGGGCTCGGCTATCGGCTCAGCAGGCCTGGCTTAGATCCCGGGGCCTCCACGGGCGGCGGGGGGGGGGGGGGAGGGGACGGTGCGGGGAGGGGAGGAGGGGGTTGATCTGTCATAGCCGCGGTCCGTGTATTGACTGGCCCCACATCGCCGGGTCAGTGATAATACTGGCGGTGGAGGGCTTGGCGGTGGGCTCCGATTGGGGTTTGCCCTTCAACCCTTTATTTCCTTTTATTGTCCATCGTATACAAAGTACCCATTGAGAATGTATGGGGACCCAGTGATCCACTATTAATCAAATATCGTCAGATACTATACCATGGTATACGGATTCAAATCCGTGGCATACGGCCTCAAAGCCATTATATAAGAGGAAATATTCCCTTTGTGATATAGAACAAAAGCATAGACCCTATTGATGTACCATTAGTAAATGTGATATATTACTTTTTATTCTGGTGCATTAGAAAGAAATTGCAAATGCATACATGCACATACTACAAAGTTCTCCTACATGTAAGAATAGGAAAGACTTATATACACAACATGTGTCCAATGCTTGTTTGTTTGTGTGGTTTGATTTTACGTCCAGTCAACCATTATTGGTCCTTTCCAGACTTTCTCAAGGTTCTTTTACACCACTAGGGTGGTGATCGAATCTATGTGATGAATTCAGGTAGAAATCTCACCCCTACACATTTACCGAGGTGAGAGTTCTTTTACTTCCCACACCACATCCAATGCTTGTATCCCACCCTTTTAGAGATAGGTTCGATGTTCGTTTAACATGTTAAAACACCAGTTGAGAGCTGATGTCATGTTTTCTAAATACCTTTAAGGTACTCCATTGTTGCCCATCAGGAGGTCGTCAATCCTCAATCTGAAGCGCTTATATGCTGGTAATATTCCTTTCTCTATTACAAAAAACAAAATAATAACCTCACCCAGGGTTTTCAACAAGTTGAGCTGCTATATGTCACCAGCATTGCAGAGCCCTGTACATAGACCCCCTCCCAGCTTGTATCATTAATTCAGATAGGTGAGCCATTGTTGTAGGCAAACGCACGCTTTATTTGTTTTGGCCAAAGGCTGGAAAGCATCCGGACAATACTGGCAAACAGAGCAGGGAACCACATTGGAATTCCGCGCGCTGTACAGGGGGCAGGAGGCCAGTGTCACGGTGTAGAAATAACTGTAGTACACATTATTGTACACCCGTGCACATACGTCTACGTGTTACTCCACGTTCTTGGGCATGCAGTATAACCTATGTACTGCACCCATGTGCAGTAATTAAAGTGTACTGCATGGCCTGGCCAGAAATAGTTGTCATCAGACCATGAGCGTACAATAGTGTACTGCACATCTTAGAAAGGGGATGTCCATGCTTAGACGGCCCTCTACGACTATTCATGGCAAAGTACTGGTATTCTTGGGGTTAAAATAAAGACAAAAAAAAGCTTAAGGTTGCGCATACTGAAAAAAAGAAGGACATTTCTGATGGCCGTGAGAACATGATGAGCCCGTAGGTACAGTCCGTCCACCCCCTGCCGTACACTCTGTGGTAGCTGCACCACCCCCAGTGGCCCACGGACATCAATATGGACGCTTAAACAATACAATGACCCCCGTAAATTCAGGATTACCCTCATTGATCCGAACAAATCCCCTCCACCTGGATATAAGCCTGGTCCTCTGATTGTCCTGCATACACTCGACCCACCGCCTCCACCACCACCACCCGCCACCTCCCTCGACCTACCACCACCTCCCACCACCTCCCACCACCTCCCACCATCTCCCACTAGAACCCACCTCCACCACCCGCCACCACCCACCACCACCCACCACCATCCACCACCTCCCACCATCTCCCACCATCTCGTACAACCCACCACCACCACCCGCCACCTCCACCTCCTACCATCTCCCACCACCACCCACCGCCTCCACCTCCCACCACCTCCCACCATCACCACCCACCGCCTCCCACTACAATCTCCCACCACCACCCGCCAGCTCCCACCACCACTTACCACCACCTCCCACCACCACCCACAACCTCCCACCACCTCCCACCACCACCCGCCAACTCCCACCACCACTTACCACCACCCCCTACCACCTCCCACCATCTCCCACTAGAACCCACCACCACCACCCGCCACCTCCATCTCCTACCATCTCCCCCCACCACCCACCGCCTCCACCTCCACCACCCACCACCTTCCACCACCTCCCATCACCACCCACCACCACCCACCACCACCCACCGCCTCCCACCACCTCCCACCACCTCCCACCACCTCCCACCACCACCCACCCCTCCCACCACCCCCACCACCTCCCACCACCTCCCACCACCACCCACAACCACCCACCACCTCCCACCACCTCCCACCACCTCCCACGCCTCCTGTAGATACCCACCACCACCACCCGCCACTCCACCACCTCCCACCACCTCCCACCACCACCCACCCCTCCCACCACCCCCACCACCTCCCACCACCTCCCACCACCACCCACCACCACCCACCACCTCCCACCACCTCCCACCACCTCCCACGCCTCCTGTAGATACCCACCTACCTCACCCACAACCACCAACATCAACACACACATACCCCATTGATCCCAGCGGGTCCTGCCCCACCTACAAAAAAATATAAAATCCCAGAGCAATTATACCAAACTTTCCCAAAAACAAAAACTTTCATCGACAACCCCAGTGATATAACGGAAATCAAGATGCGATTCCTCCATGCTTTGTGGAGTTGTTGGGGGAAGTTTTGATGATTTGTTGATAAGTTTGGTAGCGGTGGCGATGCCCATTGGCATTGAGTAGCCATTAGAATACAGGAGGAAGGTGGTGGGTGCATGTCGGGCCGGGCGCCCTGGTCACTATAACTCTCGGCGGGCGCCCGGCGTAGACAGCTCCATCAGCCGACTAATGCATACACCGACCACCAGGGGTCTCCGGTGCCACGCCAGGGTCGGCGAATTAGCAGCAAGTAATTACTTGTTAAGGGACGGCGGGCGCCCGAATCGATGACTCCTAACACCACCCATCTTCAGCCATATTGAAAAGCATGCCGATGGCAACTAGCACAAGGTGGGGGGAGGGAGGGGGTAGAGGGGCTGGACGTGGGGACTGGGGACTGGGGTGGTCCTCCAGTGGTTTTTTTGTGGTAGTCATCATTGAGGGTGCTGAGCGGTAGTCATCAGTGAGGGTGCTTGGTGTTAGTGTGGGTGGTGGTGGTAGTCATCACTGAGGGTGCCTGGGTGTTAGTGTTGGTGTTGGTGTTAGTCATCATTGAGGGTGCTGGGTGTTAGTGTTGGTGTTAGTCATCAGTGAGGGTGGTGGGTGTAAGTGTTAGTGTTGGTGATAGTCATCATTGAGGGTGGTGGGTGTAAGTGTTGATGTTGGTGGTAGTCATCACTGAGAGTGCCTGGGTGTTAGTGTTGGTGGTAGTCATCATTTAGGGTTGATATGATTACGATGTGATACAATAAGATACGATATGCTACGATTACGGTACCGTTCAATACGATACGATCTGATATGAATACGATATGATATGATTACGATATGATGCAATAGGATACGATATGATATTATTACGATGCGGTATAATAAAATAAGATATAATATGATTACGATATGATGCAATAAGGTACAATATGCTATGATCACAATATGGTACAATAAGATAAGATATAATATGATTACGATATGGCTACAAGGGGGATGAGGATACCAGTCAATTATAAATATTTGATATATAAGCAATGAAATACCTTCTCCCAACATGAACAAACCCCCCCCCCCCACCTCCGGTACCCCAGATGACCCCCTCCTGGTCCCTCCTCCAGGGTGGAATGAGTGACAGCGCCACAGTGGCTCCTCCTGGTGGCAGGGGGCTGTACAGGGGGGGGGGGGGGCTGGTATAGAGCGCAGAGCGACTGTAAACTTGATGAATGTTTGTAAATAAACACACACAGTGATGGTGGTGGCGGCGGAGATGGATGGCGCGGAGGTGATCAAGCCGCCGCCGTTTTCATAACACGGTGGTCAGAGCCTCCCTCCATCATCCCCCACTGTGTGGTGGCCTCAGATGGATATCTGTGGTATCTCTTCAGGCGACTGTCAGATCAGACCCACTCTCCCAGCACATCTTTCACGGCACCATCGCTTGCGAATCTCTGCCTCAACCCAACGCTGGTTCCCTGGGTATCCACAAAGGACAGGGGGAACCAGCTAAGATTTCAGATTCAAAACAGTGTAACTGTCAAAAGTTATGAAAGTCAAATAACTCATATATTATGAGTTGTGAAATATGGGAATTGTTAAATGAGCTATACAGACATTAAAGCTGTTTTTTTTTCTCAGCTTTAAACCATTTTATAATGTGAATCTAAGGTTGATTAGACTGCCCTTTCGAGTGGGCACATGTGGCATGTTGACAAAACAAAACTCTACAACACATGAGGTGCTTTCCACTGAAGAAAGTAACCCCAGAGACTGTGTCTGGTTTCAAATAACAAAAAACAAAAATGAGTGTAAATCATTAGCCATATAAATATGTGTATCTCTATGTACAAGTAGAATACAAATACTGCCCAAACCATGACAAATTTAGGATATTTGAAAAAACTGGCGGATGGGACAGATTCTGTCCCAAACAGGCAGATCGGTGCAGAGATACAAGTGGCCGCAGGAAGTAGAGCACAGGATCTCTGCTTGAAGAGTGGATCAGACCGCCTCCACAACGCCACTGCTAGTAAAGAGAGCACACCCACAACAACATAAAAATGAACAAAAATGAACTGGAATAGAATAAACCCACTGATAGCTACTGATAATTCTGTCATCTGGTAGAATGGGAAAAAGGTTTGAGTGGGAACGAATGCTTCAGTTGAGTGCGACATGTGTAGAAAGAAATGAATAGAAAATAACAGCCAATACCTGTGAATATTGCGTACGTACATTAGGAATGCAGTGAAGAGCTGCGTTTTGCCGAGCGCTTTTATATATTTTATCAGTGTGTGGGTGGGTTTGCCCGCGGTACCAGGCAGTACGTGAATAACAACGTGCATCACAATATAAAAACTCCACGTACGTCATTTACAGAGCCGTTTGTAGCTTGTACATCACCACAGGGACCTTTGTCTAGGTAAATATAACCCCCATCACTGCAGTCCCTGGCAATGTTACTTTAGTTGTCAGCTGATAAAATATTTGTTCTTGTGTCTCATAATTGTCTGCAGTCCACGTGTATTATAATCAGAGGTATTGGATCCAACTCCAGTTATGTTAGCCAGATATAAAATGTCCATAGGCTTTACGAACACTAGGAATTCGTTCTCAAAGGGCATGCAAGTCGGTAGCTCATACTCAATGGGTGGCAAACAGATAACTATATTAAGCTAGGATAAAATCAGAAACATACTCGTCTTTGGTCTGTGTCCCTGATAGCCATCTCGTTTGAAGCGCTTCGGAGTATTCACTCGGCAATCGCCTCGTTCATATTACTCCGCGCTCCTAACTCGATGGCATACAGGGACACAGACCAAACACTCATCAGTTTTTTTTTTGTTTTTTTTTTTTATTAATTTCAGGTTCAGTTCGCTACAGTATTTTGTTGCGGTTTACCACATTCCCTTTTCCAGGCTTCCTTCATTGATGTATACTCATTAATTACATTTCTTTCCCTCCCATGATTGGATACTGTAAACACCTAGTTTTGAGGAAGGTAGGAGTGAGTGATTGGCATCTCCACACCTCAGGGAGCATGCCTATCAGGGATAATTACATTGTTCAGGGCAGCATATCGGCTATTGAGATGGGCAGGTGTGATTTGACCCAGGTGAGGCATCAAAGGAGGGCCCGCAGGCTCCTCACTAGACTTGCTCAAGTCTTTGATTATGAACATTCATTAAATGATTAAAGAAAATCGGAATACAATTCATTATAGCATGTGCCCTTCTCTGACTGGTCCATGAATCAAAGACTTGTCCACTCTGACCAGAATCTCCTGTTTATGACCCCAAGCCACTCCCTGTAACCCTATACCTCCCTCTACCATTCCCCCCTCACCTCCTCCAGTTCCCTGCCTGCCTGTGTTTTCATAGCAATATATTTCGCCTACTCCTGACTATGTCTCGATTGAGATCAAAGTGAGAGGGGATCAATCTCCAAGCAGATATCCTGACCAGTAGCCAGACCTCTGCTTGGGGAGTGTGGCGCAAAATCGCAAAATCGCGCCAGTCTACACGGGCGATTTCGGATGAGACCAGTCCCTGTGTCACTCAGAAGGGATGGAGGGGTAGGATACAGGGACTGAGGTCAGTCACTCAGATGGGGTGGAGGGGTAGGATACAGGGACTGAGGCCAGTCACTCAGATGGGGTGGAGGGGTAGGATACAGGGACTGAGGCCAGTCTAGCTCCTCACCTGACCTCCAGGTATTGTGGCCCTGACCATTATACAGGTGAGAGACTAACAGGCAGGGTGTGTGTGTGTGTAGGGTGTGGGGGTAGGGGAGAGGGGGGGGGGGGGACCTCACACCTGGACGATTAGCACCTGACACGACATGCACGGATAGAAACCCGGGCTTGATTGCACCCCGACACACACACCTCTACACCCACACGTCCAGCACACCTTTTATTCACCTGAGCAGTTCACTGGGAACTCCCGGACCGCCCCACCCGCCGTCCTTCTCGTCTACCTGAGAGGAGGCACCCCTCACTGGAGGAGTTCTTCAGGTAGCGCTGCCAGGTGTGTGCAATCTGCAGATCAAGGTGTTCCTCAATCTCCGCACTCCAAGGATAAGAAACTTTTTTTTTTTAAGAAAAGCGAATATGATGGCTCACCTGGATGGCATTTATCACTAAGGTGGGGTCCCAGGAGCACACTTTCTGTGGGTTATACCAGGTTTAATTCCATTATAAGAGGTGTGCCAGACCCCTCATTCCACCACGAAGTGTTGCGTTATACCCTACGTATAGAGCTATCTTTTAAGGCCCATTTCTACTTTGCGATTGTTGGGTCCTATTCAGCAACTAGAACCCACAACTTCTAGAGCCAGCGACTAGAATACACATCGCTTAGTGGGAAACTAAAATTTACAATGTAGTATGCGATGAGAGCCTCACCCCACATAATAGCAGCTCCAGTCAAACTCTCCAGTCTCTTGTGAATTCAATATCAAACATGTTTGATATTTTTCATAACATGGCCGCTAATTGGCCAACTAGTCAGTCTCCCACTTGCTGTGTGACTGGTGTTTCCCACTGACTACTGGGGCCGCAAGTCGCAGGGTCGAGGGTTGCTATGTGGAAATGGGCCTTAAATGACTCCCTCCTGTCCTGCATGAGTTGCTCCACTGAGCAGATCCCTCATATAACACGAGCTGCTCAGAGGGAGTACATAGATCGCACAGCATGCTACTGCCGCTACAGGCCTGTTTCCATTGGCCGACGAAAACGGCAGAGATTTTTTGAGTTACCCAGAAAGTCTGTTGGTTGTGCCACTGACTGTGCGTCGGTATCGAAAAATCGGTGAGGGTAGTAGATTTCACTCAGTGACCAAGCTTTCACTCACTGGTGGGTGGTGCCACATTGCATAATCTAAGCCGAAAAAGTCTTGGGTCATTCCACGAGCTTGGTCGTTTCCATTGATTGATTTTGGGTCAGCAGTGCCCAAAGTCTGTCGATGGTTCCCGACTGTAGATCGGTGACGAGAAATCGGCCAATGGAAACGGGCCTTATGAAACACAATACTCTCTCTGTCTCTTGTCTGAGGGATAAAGCACAGATCGAACTCCTTTCTCTTCTTACCCCCTCCCTCCCCCCACGCCCCCCTCCCCCCACCCCCTCCCACCTGCTTCCGTGGGCGGGCGGGACCAGCAGCCCGGTCATTGGCGACTCACGCGACCAGCCCACTACGCCCGTAATGGGGCCTTTCTTGGACTTGTCCGCCGTCTACAATGGATGGTGGTGCGCAGACTACCAGCTTCTACTCACACCCACCCACCCACCCCGGCCCGACCTGCTCGGAACTGCTCGGAACTGCTCGGGACCCACTCGGGATCCACTCGGCCCATTATTCATCTTACGCGTGGATAATTGGACCAATTTGGGGTCCGTCTCTGGCCCTTGATGAAGCCATGGCCGCTGTGAGGCCTGGGTTTGCGGCATGTGGTGGAGCAGCTCTGTACAGTGGTGTTGTGTATGAGAAGCACGTCTTGTTGCGTAGGTCGAGCTGCTCACACTTTGCCCCCAGCTGTGACTCCACTCCGCCATGCTGTTAATGATAACTGTCCATCTGTTTAGACCTCACTATTGACATCTTCAATAATGCATACCAGGGAAAGATGAATATACTCTGACCCTCCCAGAGCATGCATACACAATCACGCACGTGGTGAGGCAGTTCAAAAAATATCTATTTTCAATACTGGAAGGGGTTTGACGTTAACAGACTTGACATGCAAATTTGGTCAGTTTTGGTGACATTGAGGACTTCCATTGATGTATGTACGAAGTATTCCTCAATCCTTAAACCTAGCGTCCATTGAGATAGAAATCGTCTACGATAGGACTTACGATCCACCTCCCAACGAAAAATCCCAAATCGCGTTGGAAGGGCAGTAATAAAAGGCAAAAAGGCAAAAAGGTATAATGAATAGCTTCTGATTATTTATAATCAATCAAACATGATATTTGTCTGATTATTTATAATCAATCAAACATGATATTTGTAATCACCCTCTATCATAAACTATTGCAATTCTCCTGTCAAACGGGTGATACTGTATTTCAATCTTTTGAAATACTACTGTTTGAGGGGAAAAGCATTTTGTGTATCCACCCTCATAGTCTATTATAAAGCCTTGTGTGAATAAACTGTAATATCACTCTGTTTCTATACACACAGAAGCCACTCATATGATGAAGAGGCCGACATGAAACGTAGTTACAGAGTATAGCTCCGAGATACACAAGTGGCAGGGAAATGCAAAGTATGCAATGTGCATGGTTCAGGCAATATATGCTCTGTGTGTGCGGTGTCTGGGGAGGTGGGGGCGGGCTGGGCGGAAGCCACGTGCGAGGCTTCGGGGATGAAGCCAATACCACGGGGATGGAGAGTGCAGCTCAGTGAAATCTCCCCCCCGATCTAAACACCAATTTTATGGGCTTTCTCTAATGTGATCCCAGGCCTAGCGCAAGCAGAGGCCACTGGTGCCTAGTAAGCGGTCTATATTGGCGCTTTATTGCGCGACCCGCTATAATCGCCCTGCGGTGGGGAAGTCAACGGAGCTGTGGTGGAGCTTGTGTGGGCCAACGAAAGGCGGCGGCGGTGGTGGTGGTGGTGGTGGTGGAGGGGGTATGGGCAATGTCAGGTGATTAATGGGAACTCCTGATGACTGATATTGATTAAGGTGAGTATTACGGGCGTTGACAGGACAAGGCGCCCGTTCGGGGGCTACCGTTATTACTGGGGTGCCCTGCCACCGCCGCCACCGCCACCGCCGCCACCTCGCACCACCTCCACAAGCCTGGCTGAAAAGTGAAAAATACTGTAATACCAGAAGCGCGTGTGTTGATGTGGTGGGTGTTAAAAGCACTCCTCGCTTCAGTGATTCCATCCCACCCCTCTACCCACCCCCACATCAGTTCTCCTTTATAGCCTCACACTTGTGCCCAGTCAATAATGTAAGCTCATTCACACTCCCGCAATGTATATTCATTCAATACCTCAATATGCTCCCCACACATAGGCACTGAATTCAACAGTGCTAACAAAAATTGTCACAAAGAATGCCCAATGGTTGTGCTAGTCAGCTTTAGACCTCACCAACCCAATGGATTCCACTGAGCTGTAAAGAAAACCTCTCTTTATACTCCTCTCTGGGTTTATATATTTTAATAGTTTATTTTTTAATTTTCATCTTTTTTCTCTTCCGTAAAGGTAATTTGCCCTGGTGTCAACCTCTCTCTGCCGTGCCACTGCTGCACACAGACCAATAAACCCCGGTCTTTTTACACCTGACGGGACCACCATAAATTATTCCATTCTATACAGAGGGCGGGGGTGGCCGCCGACATGGGCCCAAAATAGACAACTTTTTTACTTTACTTCCCGCAGGGCGGCGCTACGGGCCGCTGCCTTTACCTTTAACCCCCCCCCCCCCCCCCCCGCACCTCCAACCTCACTCCCACCATAGGCGTGGCTGGAACGGGGCCCCCTACCCTTCCCAACATAAAAAAGTGCGAAAACGACCCTGGTCGTTATGTTACTAGGGGTTGTTGCCAAGGCAACTAGCTGACCTTTGACCCTGACCGGAAGTACCTGAAAATTCGTTACCTTCACTGAACAATCTCGTATATCAGAAATTCCTATTAAATGGTGCCTCAGTGTTCAAGTGTTTTCCCATAATTGCTTTGCACTAATAATCGCTGATATTGTAGTCAGATGATGGGGTGATATTTGCAGGGTTCATCAAAGGTGAATCTGTAGGTGTTATCAAGGGCCATCTCGAGATAACCAGAACAACCATGTTTTTTTTCATCTATTCGACACAGTTCATGTCCCTATTACCTACATTCCTAGTACACACAAGCCCCTATTGCACATGGCAGTCTGAACCTTTTATCACGGTGCTTACCGCGACTGAGAATGCAATGACAAATCTAGATGTGTTTAAACATTTCGGATGCTTTTGAAAGCAGTGTTAATAGAGAAGAAACTTAGAGATAAATAGAGAGAGTAGAAGGGAGAGAAAATATAAGAGTAGATGAAAAAGAAGAGAGAGGGGATAACGAATAGAGGGAAGGGAGGAGAGGGGAGAGAAAAGAGGAGAGCGGCGCAGAAGAGATAGACAGGGCAGGGGGAAAGGGAAGAAGAGGAGAGAAATACGGGGAGAGATTAACGATGGGAAGAGGGGGGAGAGAGAGGAAAGAGAGAAAGAGAAGAGAGACAGGGACAGAGAAGGGGGGGGGGGGGCGGAAGAGGAGAGAGAGAACAGGGAGAGGTAAGGGGAAAGAGAAAGTAGGAGAGGGGACGCGAGAGAAAAGAGGAGCAGCGAGGGGAAGAGAGGTGAGGAGAGGGAGAAAGGAAGATGGACACGTACATAGAGAGAAGCGGAGTGGGGAGGATAGGGGAAGGAGAGGGGTTATAGCAACCCTCTTCTATTGGGGTCTAGAGGGTCCTGCCCCCTAGTGTCGAAACTGCGTACTAGTCTGCCAGTCTCCAGGCCGACGCCACGTTTCTGGCACGAACTCCACCACGCACACCGACTCGCGCCGTCCCTGCTTCCTCCAGTACAGACACAGGAGCACACAGCCTCCTCCAGGTCCCCTCCTCCAGCTGTTTTCTTAACGTCCACGGCAGTATGATGTATCTTTATTTAAAACCTACTAAAGAGGCCGTTTTGTGAGCACCCACTGATGATTGCGTCTTGTTTCTTTCCCCTCACCACACATGGATATGGCGACGACCATTGGTGTGTGGGTCCGGGGGGGGGGGGGGGGGTGGAAGGAAGCAGGGAGGGATTAAGTAAGGCCGCAAAGTTAATTCAGTTCGATTAAATGTGTAATTCAATTAACGTAATCAAATTGTGAAACAATGACTAAATTGATTTGTCAGCTGAAATGAAGGCGGTAGTTCCTCGCCATTTTTAAATGTGTTTAGCTAACCCCCATGCACATTGATTGAGGGTGGGATGCGAGAAAAGAACGATCGGGGAATGGAAGATGTTAGATGTGGGTTTCACCGACTAAATTCAAAACCCTGCATGCCGGCGATGGATGGGAAAATCTCGGTGAGCCAGAGGGGGGAGGGAGAACGAGAGGGGGTCCCTTGATATAGATTGTTGACGACTCATGAATTAATACCCTCGACCAATTTCCCTTGATGGTAGAATGAAAAATGCAAATGCATTCAGCAGAACCCAAACCCAATCCCTCACCCACTGCGATGCCAATCTCAGGGCCTGGTTATTTTCTTCTGCCCCCTCCACCACCCCACTCCCTCCTAACCCCCAACCACCACCAACACCCTCTTCTCACAACCCTCCTCCTAACAGCAAACCCACAATGAAACCCTTTTTCCCAAGAGGCAAACGCGACCACTCCAGCCGTTTCATTGCACCCTACTTCCCCTCCACCCCTCCCCTACTCCTCGTCCAGCCCCCTCCCTCCCTCCTCCTTCTTTACCAACCCTTCTCCTGGGTTCCTCCACGGCGGCGGGCGCAGTGCAGTTCGCTGACGGCCTGTAGATTCTTGATAAACATCGTCAATTTCCTCCAGGGACTCAATAGAGACGTGCGCCCGGCCTCAAAATCAATACCAGATCTAAGTGGCTTCGGGGGGTGGGTGGGTGGGCGGGGGTGTGGTGGTGGTGGGGTGGGGGTAGCATGCATGGCGTGTTGGGGCTGCAGGGGTTGAGTGGGGTGGTGTGTTTGTGGGCTGGGGGAGGGAGTGAGTGTGGGGGGTGTCTAACCTTACAGGCGCCTGGAGGGATGTGGCACAGGGAGGCTGGATGTTACTTGAGGCTCACGGTGAAGGGTGGGGTGAGTGATCGGGGTGAGGGAACTGCCCCAATACTGACCAGCTGGAGAAGGGCTGGCTGGCTACGTGGGTTCCAGCGGGATAAAGGGGTTTCCAATGGGCGGGAGGAAAGTCAGATACAACACATGGCGCTATTATATAGAGCACAAGCGGCCCCAACAGGCGGCCGAGGCTGCTGCCTATTAGACAGGCTCACTAGTAGGCCTGGTCCGCCTGGATATAGGCTTTGGCTGGGCAGGCTAATGGCTGGTCTACCAGGCTATAGGTTAATAGCTAGTCTGCCTGGAAATAGGCTTTGACCAGGCAGGGTCCTGGTCTGCCTTGATGTAGGCTTTAACTGGGCAGGCTGATGGCTGGTCTGCCTGGGTATAGGCTTTAGTCAGGCAGGCTCACTAGGGGTGATGTAGGAGTTTAACTTGCCCACTCACACCCAGAGATGTCTCTTTGGGTCAGGAACAAATACTAAGTAGAAATATTTCTCATGTAGAATTTACTCCTTCATAGAGAAAATGTTGGAAATGTCAGTTTAGGTTCAATTAATACATATCAGTGTAATATCATAATACTTATATCATCTTTGCTTTAAACAAGGAAAATTAATTTTATATACTGGAAATGAAAACGTTGTTTTTCCATAGTAAAGTGGAAATCTCCACCCCCCCCCCCCCCGCCCTCGTCCGCTCCCCTCGCCGCTATCTCCGCGCCCCACTGCCTCCCGCTCCTTATCCGCGACACATGAACCTCATTTCCGGAAACCCGCCTCATGCCCAACGGCGCATGCGTGAGGCCCCAGTGCGCACGCGCGTTGGAGCGCTTCCTGCCAGCGCGCCCTGGCGGCGGGCGGGGCAGAGAGTGTCCGCGTGGGGTGTGTGTGTGTGTTGGGGGAGGGGGTGGCTGGCTTCACCCCGTGAGGAGTGAGGGGAGGAGTATCAATGCGGTCTAACCGAGTTTGCGCCAGCTTTTCGCGCCCGATAGCGCATGGATGGCGAGTAATTAAAGCCCCTTTTCATCAATATCCATTCCGCACGCTGGATGCACGCGCGTTACGACATGCATGCACGTCCTCAGCTGTGGGGCTCGTCTCTACAAGATCCAATCTCATCGGGTCTGATGCTACCTAGACTGGCTCCAGTCCCTGCATTCCATGGCTACCCTCCTCGCTTGGATACAGGCCAGGGAACTGGAGGAGGGGAAGGGGGAGGGGTAGGAGGAAGTATAGGGTTACAGGGCCATAAACAGGAGATTTGGTTCGTAGTGGACAAGTCTTTGATTCATGGGCCAGTCAGAGAAGGCTACATACTTTAATGAACTTTATTCTGATTGTGTTTAATCATTTAATGATTGTTCATAATCAAAGACTTAAGCAAGTCTAGATGCTACCCTACCCCCCTCTCCCCACCCCTCTCTCCTCCTCCTTTCGTGTTCCTGGGTGTGTCCAGATGGGCATGTACTTGATTGATAGGTTATTGCCCCTGGGTTATTTTGGGTCCCTCTCAGTTTTAGCATAGCCCTCCTCCTAACCTCTCCCCTCCCTTAACCTTCCACCAGTGACCTCTTCTAGCCACCCGAGGCGCTTAACTCAAAGTAGAGCATGTAAACAAACAACATGACGTCACCAATGTAAACAAACACAAGGATTTCCCTTTGAAGCTCTCACTTTGATCTCCCCAACGAGTATACTCGTTGATATCCCAGGTACTTGGCCTATCTCAACGTTTCAACCTATGCACTGATACCCTAACAACCTGTAGCATTAGGGAAGAAACATGAGCCTATACACTCAGTAATGTATACTTTAACTCAAGGTCCAAGCTCCAAACACTTACTGCAGACCAAGCAATGCATTTCAAATTATCCCAGTGCTATAGGCAGGCAATGGTCAATAGATTATAATCCAAAGCCTGCCAAATCAGTCGTATATAATTGCACTGAACAGTCTTGCCCTACATTCGGGGAAATAAAGTTCGCCCTCTAGGCCTGATTGATATCATGATATTGTCCAATCAGGGGGTAAAAGTGATGATGGTGGCACAGTAAGATCAATGGTATTGTATCATATAACATAAAAGGCAATACTCATAAGGTACTGCAACGAGATGCATAGCCACTGACACCCATGGCATACTAGTGAACGTAACCGCTCCTATTGGTTTCCTATATAGTGTCAATGTAAGGCTTCGCTTCCCAACACCACTGCCTGTATATGAAAAACGCTCCGGTTGGGAAGTCCACAGAGAAAACGTGGTTACTTAGGTCGTAGGGATGGGCATTAGAGGTCTTTTGTATTAAATAAAATATGTCCCAACATCGGAGGCGGAGGGAGGTATTTAAGTCACAAAATGCTGAGAATAGCATCCCTACGGCTCAGTCACTGTTTTCTTATTATTATTTACTTGAAATAGACGAAAAAAAACGCAATTTTATTCGCATATCAAGGCATCGATTCATAGCTCATTCACTACGTCTCAGTGAGCCTGAATATCATTCATACTGCCCCCCTAGCAACGGGTATTATCTTAGCCTGGTATAAACGTCCATAGGCTTAGCATTACGGACTCGTTCTCAACAGGTTTGCGAGAAGGGTATCTCGTACTCACCGGGTGATAAAGAGATGAATATTTCCAGGCTAAGATAAAATCAGAAACATATTCGTGTTTGGTCTGAGTCCCTGTTCACCATCTCGTTTGGAGTGCTTCAGAATATTCACTCGGATATCGCCTCGTTCATATTGCTGTGCACTCCAAACTCGATGGCAAACGAGGACACAGACCAAACACTCATCAATTTCCTTCTTAGTATTTCATAGGCGTTTGGCCATATGTATATAATGATAGAGGAAGCCCTGTTGTCCAGCCCTAATCAGATTGACTGTGATACAAAGACACGACCGTGGAGTGGCTTATCATCCAGCAACGACTCAACACTGGAGAATCCACTGGAGGACCCCCAGGCGTGTGCTCCAGCCAACCCCCAACCACCACCACCACCCTCCTCAAAGTCTATCCACGGTTAGAGGCAAAGCCTACTACAGGTTATTCACTTCAAATCCCACTGATTTACAACGGCACGACAGACACTGGTTATAACTCCTCATAATCAAAGACTATCTGCGGCTAGTCTGGGGAGGGGGGTTGGGGGTGAGCGATAATGAGTGGTTATCTGATAAAATGAACGTGTACCCGTCATTGGGCCCACTCTCCACCTGGTCCCCAGACACTCCTGTGAGTGGTTGGGCACCCGGTGGACAACACACTCAACCACTCCAGTGAGGGGCGGCTGAGATGTGGACCCACACTCACCACTGTTTCTCCATGTCAATGATCTTGTTAAACTGACAAGCTCTGCCTCTGATCTTCTTCCAATTTTGAGCCACTACTGATAAGGGGAGTGGGTGTTGTGGTTCTTTTTTCGCGCCGGCGTTATTGATTTGCTCCACATATGAGGGATTAGTCATACCTTGTTATCAGTGGGATCGTCGGCGTGCGACAGGGACAAGACCCCCGGGTCTTGATCGGCAATAAATACAACAAAGCCACAGAATGTTTAAAGACGGATATTCAATAGAAATGGCCAGATTATAATCTACATCACTTTCCATGTAATCATCGTCTTGGAAATTCTTCACCAGTTCCTAAAAATTCAGTTACTCTTAAAAAGTATTCGAGTATGTATTGATAGGATTGTGATCAGGATATAGAATGGTATCCAATAGTTTCAATATCGCAGGCAGTTGATAACGCTCTCATAGTATGTCTGGCTTGACAAATATCTTGATAGTTTCTAGATCTCGTAAGAAGTGACACTGCCTGAGATGCTCTAATTTTTCTTTGAAGATATTTACATTTGAAATGCAGTGTTTTTTGTACTCTTTATGTGTTGGACTACAGCATTTACCTCACCTGGTATTTTCCCAATAGATTAACATTGGAAAATCGTACTTAATGCCCAATGAGTTTCATATCACAAATGTTAGCCAATTAGACAATGTAAAGGGTAAGATAAATTCAGAAACCTATTCAAGTTTATGGTCAGAGCTCGATCCCAATCCGTTTGAAACACTAGGTAATTCACGCATCTTTGCCTTGTGAATTACTATGATATTCAAACTCGATTAGATATGAGTTTTGACCGTAAACTTATATATAGAGGTTTCCTCTACAGTATAGAATATGTCTCTAGGAGTATGTAGATATTTTTGTGTGTTGTCAACATTAGGGAATGTAATGTTGTTATTCATTGATATGATGATTGACTATATATTTATGTTAATATATACCTAATTAATACTGAATATCCTGTATTTTCTCCTATTTTCAGACGGGTTGAATGGTGTCGAGAGTAAGCGGACGAGGACGTCATACACACGCCACCAAACCCTGGAGTTGGAAAAGGAGTTTCACTTTAACAGGTACCTTACACGCAGGCGCAGAATCGAAATTGCGCATGCGCTAAATCTCACAGAAAGACAGATCAAAATCTGGTTTCAGAACCGACGGATGAAATGGAAAAAGGAACACAAACTGGCACATTTGGCGAAGTCACAGGCTCAGAAGCTGGATGCAACAGGGGCTCCCATAATGGATATGGACCGCAAATCGTGAATGTATTAATGTATACTGTTAATGTTGATGCGTAGCAGAGGGTACTATGATATACTAGACTGAACTAAACACGATATCAATGTTAATTATGTGGACTGAACTACTCAGAAGATGTCTGACACTCAACAAATGCTACACAGACGATTCTACATATAGTTGACCAGATGTAAGCTGGTTACCACAGGCTATAACGATATGGGAGCCAAGATACTCTGTTGAGATTTTCCAGTTTGACTGTTGTCTACAAAAGACGATCTACATCACAGGCAAGAAAGCCTGAAACCGGAAACGCTACGAGTCGGGAAGCACTCACGCTTAAGTGGTCACGTGGACAACTTAAGCCAATCAGAACTCTGCCCCAGAGCGAGGATTCGGAGACGGAAGCGGAAGTCATGGTCGAATGGCGCCGCCGCCATATTGGTTTCTATTACGCTATCTCAAAGTTGTTTCTGTTGAACCCCACAAACAAAAAAAGAATATTATTTTAAATTATTTTTTTGCTCCGGTTTATGCCCCCAGGTTTGCTCTGATAGAACTGCTGCTTGTCTGCTTTAACCTTCCGCCACTGGACACTACTTAGTCCGGTCATGGTGGAAACTTTTCAACACTTTCCGCTTAACACTGTAATGATATGCTAGGAGGTCAGGGTAATTATGACGTCATGTCACCATGGAAACGAGTCAAAGCCTGCGACGTCGTCGTGAAGGTCGCTAGATAACGTGTATTTTGTAGGAACAAAGTCTTTGGACTTAGCAGATTGCTGTGAACGTAGTAAAGGTATGACTGCTCCCTCTATGGGTCAGTGAATGTGTTATCTTCAAGAGAAAGCAAAGTTATCTATAGAAAGACAAGGAACAGGAGTGTATGTTACATGATAGATCCGACAATCTTTCTTCGGTACAGGGTCAATTTACAGCAAACATTATTCTATATTCACTTTCTATGGAAGTGACAGAAACTAACCTAGTTCTACTAATATCTGCCAGAAACGGTACACATGGTAATGTTGTTGACATTTTTTATAAGTTTTGTAGTTTTGTAGGGAAAATATTTTGTAGGATGAATTTAGTTACAAAAAAAGGAGAAAAAAATTCACTGTTGTTGTATGCAATATAAATGTTTTTGCATTTATTTTCTCGTGATACTGATGCTGTTTTGATTATGTCTTAAAACAAAAATTGAGGCACAGAAGGCCATCCTATGTGTTTTTAAAACTTGGAAAACATGGTATGAATTGCATTTGAATGTATATACAAAAGGAGGCACCCTCCTTCCATCGTCTAGGTGGAACACTATTAATTTTAATGCTGAGTCCACGACTTCGGTGTGTTGGACTATAAAGCTAGAACAACAAGTCCAGCAATCTTTGCTAGACTATAAAAACAAGGTTCCAGGGTAAAAATTGAACTTTGAAAATATTACTTGTACACACTTATATGTTTTTTGTCATAACCTATTTAAGGCAAAATGTTGTGGAAGGTAAACAGGGTAGAGTTCCGTAACACAACATGGTAACCATGGTAACCAGGGTAAAAATTATAGTAAAACATGCATTGACGTAAGAACTTCCGAATTGGGCTCAACCTCCACAAAAACTGAAACAAAAAAAAATACAGAAAAGGGATTTGATAACTTATGACCGTGAGAAATGAAACGACATCTTCCAACTCATTAGCATAATGTATGCGCACGCTCTTTCTCTTCCCACTTCCGGCTAGTGGTGCCTACAGTGCTGTTTCCAACGTGTGTTGAAGCTCCCTTAGTGTAACCCCCACAGATTCTCTTAGAGCGTGTGTGTTAACAGTTGTTATTTTATCTTTTCTCTATTGTTTCGTGGTCGAAGAGACCTGAAAAGTTGTATTTTTTTTCTCCAAAAGCGAAAAAAAACCACCCACATCTTTTCAGGTCAGACCACAATGCTTTGCGAGGGCCACTTCCGCCTGGGACTATCCGACTTTGGGGCATGCTATAATTGTGAGTCATTACGTCACACACTACGTCATACACTACGTGTGGCTAAAATGACGTGATGCGAGGAGGTGTCGTTTTGGTGAAGTCAGGGTAGTTGGTCACATGACTGATCCACCCACACTGCGCGCGCTCGATGACGACAGGTGACTTTTTAGCCTGCGTCGCTCGACCGAGGCACGCGAGATTAGGTAAGAAGGGTAATTTTACATAGGCTCAATGAAAGGGTAAAGAGATACTAATTTTACTTTACTGAGAGAAAAAGTGGAATAAAATAAGGATAAATAAATATACTAATATTATTATTATTATTGATAATGATACTGATGAATGGATGTTTGTAGTCGCTAAATAGTTTTCTATATAAACTAACCTTGTTGGATGCTCTTTGACATTGGATTCCCAAATGTAGCAAAATATGACGTTTGAAGTGTTCACTGTTCTAATCCTAATCCCCCCCAATCCCCCCTCCCCCTCCCCCCACTATAATATATGACTCCCTTCCCACACGATATACGTTCTCGTAATACAGTGTCGCTAACGGTGTCTGGTATGACGATGGACTCCCTCTCAATTTGGTACTAAACTGCTTTGTCGAGACAAGAGTTAGTTACTAGTCTTGACTTTGACTGTACCCTCAAATCCTGCTGTAAATCTTCCATAGACGATGGAGCTGAGAGATGTATAGTTATGACGTCTTTAGTGTATGTAAATGAGTTAAGAATCATGTGAAGGGTACCTCTCTGGGACAGGAGCATGGTGAGGGAGTTGATTTTTGGACTTGTGCAGCTATGTATAACGTTATAAACAATGAGTATATTGTATATCAAAACTGATGATGTTACAAGCGATGTGTATGGAGTGAGACTGAAGAAACAGTGCACCAAAAAAAATGAACCCAGAAATACTGTAAACTGGTAAATTAACCCACTACTTCTCCGTGTCTCAGTAACTAAGAAATGACGACTAATTAACACACAGAGGGGTTTGCTGAGTCACCTCTCTTGTTGTTTTCCTTGCTGAGATTTTCATCTACACCCTTCCTCCCCAGACCGAGAATGCGGCACAGAAATCCATGTTGACGATTACTATGGTATGTATCCACTGAGCTGTTTCATTGATATCTGGACCAAAATAGTGTGTAATATTTTATTATGAAACGAGCCCCTTCCCCACTCCCAGATGCTCCTGCTACTAACAGGAGGATCCGGAAGAAGAAATATGTGTGGAAAGAAACATCGGAGACATCTACGTCCTGACGTTGTAACTTAGAGATCCAAGTAGGACATTGGGTATAGTGTGAACACTCTGTGTATTATTTACACATGAATAAATAATAAAAAAAAAAACGATAAAAAATTGGTGGAATATATACATAACTATGTTGTGGAAGTCATCTATATAGTGATCTGTTCTTTGACTCAGTTGATGGTAAAATGTAACTCAATGTAGGGTTTGGTTAAATCAGTCGTCATCATTACTATAGGCCTTGTTTTTATACAAGGTCAAGGTCGTCTGAGTGATCAAGTGATAGTGCTGATATGATTTGTTCCTTCGATACAGTGATTACAGTTGATCTTGAGTTCTTCATTGACCTTTGCGCCTCAGTTAAACGTGCCCACATGTGTTGAGGCCTCCTCACTGTGTCTTAGAGAATGTAAATACATATTGGTATAGACCCCCCCATCGTACTCATGTTGTATAAAGTTTAAAATAAACACACATAATTGTATCCATTCCCTGTGTTGAGAGTTATTCAATCAAAGCTAGATACGGTCATTGCTATTATTCAAGCGTGGATATCATCAACTAATATTTCTTTATCAGAATCTGGATGTAACCCTACATCACAAGTTTTTTGTTTTTTATAAATCATTTATTTAGGCTGTAATCTATTTCAGTACAAGTTTTGTCAACGGTTATCATACTCGACCAACACGTTTATTCTACGTTTTGTGCAAAGTAAATATCGGACACTACACTCTGTTGAGTGTAAGCTTAGATAACTAATTTTCATAAAGAATATGAAATACAACAATGCAACCGCCCAGGTATATCATTTATACCTTGTTATAATATTTCCTCAAGTGTTCTGATATGAAAAAAGGTAACAACCATGAAACTGTGTCCAAGGTTGTCACCGCTGGCAAACATAGCATATAGCGTCCACCTTTTTAATAGCTTGTTGCCCGAAGCATGGCAGTTATGTACTGCTGTGTTCTTTATATCAATTATAATGCAAAGATCAATTATACTAATGTTTAAGGCTACATATGGATGTCACTTAAAATATCTTAGCCAAGAATATGAATAAAAATATTACACTTCTGTTTGAGTCTTGTAGAGGGATAGTTAAGCTCTTCTCTTTTACATTTTCTTACTGCTGCATGGCAAATGAACTCGCTCTGATTAAATTAGTCGGAGTTTGCGAATAACATAAACTTTCATTTAACTTAAGTTGAACGGCTTCTTTAGATTCAATAACTTAATTTGGGTCTCGATGGAGAGTTAGTCATAAATAAACACACTCGCCTTTTTCCTTATTACCTAAACATTTATTCTACCTGCCATGTCTCTTAAATCATGATTATCAATATCTCTTAGATGGAATTTACATATTGATGTGGATGTGTTTTGGGAAGTCTTGTTTGTCTTTATCTAATGTATCTTTATCATTATTTTCTTGATTTTATTTAAGAAGGAATAATTCATGATTATAAATCATGAGACAGACCCTCTCTTCCCTAAAACATCATAGAGAGTGGGGATGATAATCAATTATTAACAGTCAGCCATATTAGCATGCTGAACGAAGCCCATCAAGTCCAAAGTAATTTCACGCAATGACACCTCTCTTTATCCATATTTCACATCACCCATCTCAGTCGTAAACTATGCCCAGGAAGTTGGTAGGGCCCCGTACCGAGGATAAGCAAATAAGGGATAAAATATTGGGGTCAGAGGAACGCCTACTGGGCGATAAAGCAGGCCCAAAGTGTGATGGACGACCTCGCTTATTACGTAACACTTTCATTAACTCCCATGAGCCTGCGTTCCCATTGGTTGGTTTTTATCACGTGCCAGGGAGGCAGGGAGTGATTTGATTGGCTCTGGGAGCGAAGGGGGCGGGGCCGAAGTGCGAGTAATCTGTGGCATGATAGAAAGTTTGTGATTGTTTATTTCTGCTGGTGTGACAGTTATGGTTCTCCAAGGACCCGAAGCATATAGTGAGGGCATAAAACATGCGAGCGGCCTCCAACGCAGAATATTCTAGGCTGGGGATAAATCAGTTTTCTATTAAAAGCCACCCCCATGGCTGAGCCACTGTCACAATCAGAAACTTAAAAAAGAGGAAAGTTGAAACAATCCATTTCCTTATCATAATAATAGGACTTTTTCAATGCGTGTTTTAAATCAAACCCACATGCATACATGTCCAATTTCGACTCCTTGTAAATATTTTCTCACGCCTCTTTAATCCCATTAAATCACTCTAGGCACACTGAGGTTGAATCTCCTATGGCTTTGGATCCACACGCTAGGGGTCGCTACTAACTGGCAATGAGAAATGTGCCATATTTAACCCAACATTTTAGAATATCCTTAAACGAGTAACATTATTCTCGCTAACAATATCAATGAATATACTTTATATGTATATAATTTAAAGTTATATACGTGTATGTATATGATTCAAAGTTATATATGTATACGTATATAATTTAAAGTTGTATATATGTACGTGTATATAATTTATAATTTATAGCATATCTTTGTGTATCAATCCACAAAGTTGTATTTATGCTGTCATATATCAAAAAGAGACTAGTTTTGTGTCTTGAAGTAATGTATATCCTCTCGCAGGACAACCTGAAACCCTACTATGCAGTGGTCATGAATACACTACTATTTCTGTGCAAATCCAATATAAAAAGGAAGCTTTAGTCATCAAGGCACACATCCCTACAATATACTATATTTTGTTGTTGTTTACTTGCAATTTTCTGCTTGTATTTCTCTGCACTTGTAAAGATTGATTTTTGGAACATTTTGGGAAGTTGTAATAGATTTGTGTTAAAACAAATACTGTTCCTGGCTTGAGAAGAGAGAGAGAGAGAGAGAGAGAGAGAGAGAGAGAGAGAGAGAGACAGAGACAGAGAGACAGAGAGACAGAGACAGAGACAGAGAGACAGAGACAGAGACAGAGACAGAGACAGAGACAGAGACAGAGACAGAGAAAACGGTATTGAACCTAACGGTCTCAGGCGCAGGTCGGCCTAACTGTGGGACAGGTATAGGCCGACCTTAGGCCTGGGATAATATCAAGGGATAATGGAGTTTCCTGTGGTCAGCAGTAATAGTGCCGGCTGGTGTGACACTTATTGAATTACTGAGAATTATGGGCCCCCACATCCCCTCCCCTCCCCTCCCCCAGCCCCTGCCCCTCCCGGGCGGCTCCAGGAGAAGCCCGGAGCTGCAGCCTAACGTGCAGATTAGGGGTCAGGGCCGGAGGGGCGCGCCCGCCGCCTGCACACGGACCCGCCCACCGGACCCTGGTTCCTCCAGCCGGACAGTAACCGTGATTTACGTGCTCAAAGCAGAGTGTGTCTTAATGTGGCCTGTTTCTGTACCCCTACTGCAGGGGAACCTCCCACCTCACACACACCCTCCATACCGCTATGTAACCCCCCTCCCCACCCCACCTCCCACCTCACACACACCCTCCACCCCACCCTGTTTTTGTTCCCCTACTGCAGGGGAAACTCCACACACACCCTCCATCCAACCCTTTATCTCACCACTGGTATTTTTTTCCTAAAGGATTAACATTGGGAACTCGTTTTCCATGCCCCTACAAGTATTGCAGCCCGTTCTCCCTGGTCTATATCCTGTGTGTATTCCTTTAGTGTATGCAGGGGTGGGATGAATACAGAAAGCAACTCATTTTGGTCAAAGTCGTTGTTCTCCAATTCGTTTGAATACTATGTGATAGTCACTCGGCTGTCGTCTTGTTCATATCACTACGCATCAAACTCGAGGAGAAGGTGACTTTGACTAAAACTGGTTGGTTTCTTCCTCCATAGGCTTAGCATCATACTCAATGCTCATGGAGTGTATAGAAAAAAATATATAAAATGGGGGATTATGTCACAAATGTTAGGCATTTACTCAATATGAGGGTGAGATGAACTTCCCACACTCCCCCCCGACATTTGTAGTGCGTCCCACTCACAGAGCGTCGCCATCTTGCGCAGTGCAGGTCTTATTTCCGGTTCCGCTCCTCCCACCTCCTCCCCGAAATCCCGGGGGCGTAAAATAGTCAGATTATCGAGCGCTGAGTTGGGCGCGGCATACGGGACACTGCGACTTAATTTATGCAAACAAGTTTCTTTCAGAGCAACCCTCTTATTGGTTAAAACTTTATAGCAGCTGACTTGGTTGGGAATTCTTGTTCTATAGGAATCTATTTCGAGTAGAGTTTCAACTCGTTTGGTTGGAGCTTGGCTGTGGAAACTTTGATGAGGTAGGTAAATGTGAGTTTATCATTTCCCTGGAATATATCGCGAAAGCAAGTTATTCTTCTCTTACGTTTACAAAAAAAAAGATTAAAGATGTTTTGAATTAGATAACAAATTATAATGTCATTTATATGTTAATTGATATCTCTAAATGATATGACAACTCATGGCATGTCTATATTACATTAGAACGTTAACTATGACATTTTAAATGTTTTAAAGGTAATATTCAAGATTATAAAATAGTTTTAATGTAACCGAATATCACATATGATAAGGTTATATGTATTTACTCAAACCTTCCTAAAACTTTGTAGAAATATAAATAAGTAAGACATAACGATATAAATTCTCATAGTTCACTCCATGCCTCCGGGAATATCAAATGTTTCAATCAAAAATTTCTTGCTCTAAGGTTCTTTTTTTTTCAAAAGTCGTTAGAAAATAATTTAGCAGTCGGATATAGATCTATGTTCATTCCTTTGCATATCTCGTCGCGACAAATATTTGATACCACAATCACTAATCAAATGTACAACTTCAACAATAACAACGTTCACCAAGAATTGCTGTGTCGTTTGTCTGTTTTTCTGTGATTTACACTCACTTCAAATACATAAGATATGTTCGATATGTACATTCCAGCATTGAAATATGAAGAATGAATGAAGTATCAGAGATAGGAAATTAGAATAGCTATCAAATACATATATTTGATTACCTAGTTATCACCAATATAACTTAGATCTTTCTATATGTCTAAGAGAGACATCGGATATCTCCGTTTTATGTAACATATAGCGACGAGTATAAATGAAATAGTAAACAAGTACAGCATAAATGGGATTACAATTGTGCTTGTCTATCAATACAATAGATATGTTGATATAAAATCATCAGTCATATTCTAACTACATTGTATTTAACCCTGAACTGCCTACGATTTTTCTTTCTATTACGACCAGTTCTGCCCATCTTCCACTGAAAATTCGTTCACAATACAGAGGCACCATGTCATTGAAGTTGATGAATCGGACAGATCCTCAAGCATCCCTATCGTTGTAACAATGTATCGTGAAATACAATCACGAAGTATGTCAATATTTCCTTCTTTGGGCGTTTCTAGAACCCACAGGAGAAAAGTCGTCTGCCTTGCACGTCAAATGTCGCCAGCTTCCCGCCTTCCCCGCCCCTCGGTCTCAGCGCACGGCGCGGCCCCGCTACACGAGCGACGCGTAGTGGTCGCCGCAAAACAACAACCACCGCCTCCCGCCCAGTCCCCGTCCACTCTCGTAGCGTCCCGAGACGCGGCCACGTGACCGTCCTGCGTCCGCCACAACAAACAGCGTCCCGGCGCGAGGCCCGGACGAGCTCGGACCGTCCCGAACGGACCCGGACGGACCCGAACGGTCCCGGACGGCGGTGGTGGGGAAAGTACGGGTAAACTTCGGTAGAAGTTTGGTGGCGAAAAGTTTGGTGAAAGTTATGGTTAAAAGTGAACTTACCCCGTTCGTTCTTGGTATCACTGCTATTAATAAAAGGGTCCGGGACACAAGGGGTGCGGCATGGTGGGGTATCTGGGATGGTAGGGTCCGCTGCGTCACCCAGATGGGACACAAATGCCAGGCCCCTGTTTGCAGTCCCAAACTGGGGTTCATCATAACCCGACATAGTTGATTTATTTTATGATCTGGGCGCGAATAAAAACACAGAAGGTCCGTTGGTCATGAATATTCAATGAGTGTCCGATGGGAGTGTTTTCACGATTTACTGATTTGCCCCAGTCGAGCCTGGCACCAACGGGATGGCCATTTAGGCGTCATTAGAAAGCCGCTATCTGATTGGCTGGCGGCAGACATCAAAGACCCAGAAAGTGTGTCACGCTTGGAGCGTGTAGCGGGACACGGTCTGATTCACTCTCCCCCCGAGTTTGTGAACTACTTTTCTTGACCGTGTAAATAGGCGGCGATCTCCAAGCATATACATCACCCCCACGATACATACTGAGTAAGCGATTGATCCCTAAATGGATCAACTAACGGGGAAAATCTGTGTCTCTAAGGGTTTTCAATGAGAAGAGGCGCGAAGGAGGGTAAAAGAAAGGGAAATGAGGGTGTGTCGTGATGGGGCCCGCCCCGCCACCCACGGACTATCCAGGGTTATCTGCACTGACGGGGGGGGGGGGGGGGTAGAGGGGGCAGGGGGCAGGGTAACACGCCCAGTTAAGATTTATTCCCACAAAGATCAATACTCGTCCTGCCCTAATGGTCCGTTCACGACCGAGGGGCCAGTCCACGGTCACGTGGCAACCCGGTCACCCGCCTGCTCCATATACACCCCTCTGGCACCCCCCCCCCCCCCCGCCCTCACACACACACACACACACACACACACACACACACACACACACACACACACACACACACACACACCATCATGACCACACCCTACAGCCCCAGACGCATCCTGCTCCATATACACCCCCTGAAATCCCTCCAACCCCACACACACTCTCCTGCTCCATATACACCCATTTAAACCTCCCACCCCTGCAATCATGACTACACCCCACACCCCTGGCACTGTAAACAACAACAGCCCAGTCCCATCCTGCTCCATATAACCCCCTGACCCGCCCCCCCCCCCCCTCCCTGCCATCATATCCACCCCCGGCACTGTAAACAGGCATGACCACCCCACCCCAGCTGCAGTGCCACCCAACTCCATATACATCCCTAACTCAATGGAGTTCCACCCCTCTATATAAACCCCCACCCCAACTGCAGTTCTATCTCACTCTAAATAAACCCTAGACTGGCTCCAGTTCCTGCATCCTATGGCTACCCTCCTCGTTGGGATACACGATTCATGGGCTAGTCAGAGAAGGATACATACTATAATGAACTTTATTCTGATTTTGATGAATCATTTAACGAATGTTCATAATCAAAGACTTGAGCAAGTCCATATAAACCCTCAGCTCAATGGAGTCCCATCCCAATCTATATATACGGAATTCCATCCCACTCTATATACATCTTCAGCTCAATGGAGTCCCATTCCACTCTATATAAACCCTCATGTCATTGGGTTCTATCCTGCTCCATATACACCCCCTGATACCCCCACCCCCACCACATCATGCCCACCCTGGCAAAGTCCCACCCCCAGGTCCAGTCCCACCCCACTCCACTTACATCCCCAGCTCCATGGAGTCCCACCCCACGTTAGGGTATGCGCTCCCGATACCCTTCTATGGACTTAACGATGCGTGCATCGGAGTGCATCCTCGGGTGTATCGGCTACGAATTGAAGCTAACTTTCCAACGCGATATCGATTTTGTGTCTGGAGATGCATCAGAAGGCCCATCGTAGTGTATCGGGAGCTCGCCGGGCCTGAGAATGCATGTGTCACTGTCTCAGGGATGCCTCCAGCCTTCACACGGTGAGACGTAGTGATCCGGGGTCACTCCGGGCGGAGGTTCAGTCTCAGTACACATGTATTGATCCCTGAAGTCCACCGACTCCCGTCCGGGATGCAAAGATATTGACACACTGTCCCCGGGCTTGTAGAAGTGTCAGGTCGGAGGTGTAATAGGTACATCTGAGTGTGTATGTGTATATGCATCCACCAGGGTCCTATGTTTATGTAAATTAAGAATGTGTTTTTCAAGCCTATTCCTTTTCGTTGTCTCTATCTCCCTTTCTCTGCCTCTTCTCTGTCTTCCTCTTTTTTTTCTTTCATGATTGGTTCAGATGTTATTTGTTTTTCGTTTGTTTTTCTCCGTAATTTTATATTGTTTTCCATAATTAGATTTACTGGTCCTCGATACATTATTTACTCATCTCTCATAATATTGTAACGTATCTAAATTTGTAAGTTTGTGTAAATTCGTAGCACAAAAATCTATATAGATACCAATCTCTTGAATTACAGAAAAAATAGTGGAACCGTTTTCTCGTTACTCCCTTAATCGAACTAAAATTAGGGGAACAATCTACGTGTAGCATTACATATGATATTCAATCAATATTCTGTACAAGTAAGTTTGAAAAGGGTGATATCTGAATAATCCTGACCACACAGAATTTGCACTAAAGAAGGCTTTGTCACTGAGGAAAAAGGCTAAGTAAGGTCTGGAACCCACCAAAGCCGAACGCAGATTCAAACCTGCCGATGCACTCTACGACGCCCAGTGCGACTGTGCGTCGTAGAATGCATCGTAGAATGCGTCGTAGAATGCGCCGTAGAATGCGTCGTAGAATGCGTCGTAAGGGAGGTCTGAATTACTGCGTCAGCGTTGGTGAGTTTCTAGCGAGACCCAGCGTTTACACTAGACGATTAAATGCGGACATTCTTATAAAATCGTCTAGTGCAAACGCCAAGCAAGTGGCGACTATAGATCATCTTATTACGTCCGATTACATCAGATTATGTAATTTGGCACCACCTGACGATTATATAGACCATTTGATGGCCGATGACTATTTCAAGCTGGCTTAAATTGATCATCTAGACAGCTGACGATTCTGTAAAATCTCAGTCGTCGACCACCTCTCGCAAGTGTAAAAAACGTGATCAACTGCCGCGAAATCAGCTTTCCTTCCAACACAATTTTGATTTTTCAGTAGGAGGTGCATCGTAAGGCCTATTGTAATCTGTAGACATCTGTTTGGCGCTGTAGAGGCCTGGCCTAACATTGAAGATACTATCTTATTGTGGATTAGCTGTTTGTTTGAAGTAAGGCAAGTCCCTAACTATGTCCAGGACTGGAGCATGTAACCACATTGTAACGCCTCAGGGTTCAACTGTCATCGGCAGGTTGTATCTGGGTCAGAACTCACAGAAATAGACGGTCAGGTGTGAATGTGAGATGAAGTAATTAATCCATGGCTGAAGCCACCCATAAATCTAGTCTGCACTTGTACATTTTTATGAACCTTATTATAGAAAAAAAGAAATTAAAAAAAAATATATATATATAGTCCTTTTTTAAAATGGTCTGAACATCTGTCTACAGAAATTATATACCAGCTCATATGTATGTTATGTCTTTGTTTTGAACTGTAATGTCTTTGTCTGCATAGTATGACTGTACATAGAAGAACGTCCTGAATAAAAGGTGGTGGTATCTGTCTTTGAATTTTGGAAATCAAATTTTTTTTTTCTAAAATGTTTGAATTTCTAGTGTGAGCAAGGTTATTACAACAAAACATGTACAGCATAAAACTGTCAAAGTTTAAAAGAATTTGTTTAAAAGTAAGCTGACATATATGTATATTTCAGGAGTTACTATCTAGGTCATTGAAATGTCTATTGCCTAGAGCGGATTTTTTTGTCGACAATTACCAGTTTCATATTCTACACATTGTTGGATTCTAGTCCCAAAATAAAAGTTGGAACAAGATGATTGTAACATGTGCTCTACTTGCTTATACTTTTTGCTCTTTCATACCATCTATTGTTGTTTTTTGTAGTCGTTTTTTATTTGCTAATTATTATTTTCTTGGTTGAAAGCTAGTATGTGTCAGTAGAAAGATTTATTGAGGAAATAAAAGTCAAGTCCCTCCTGGACATGGTATCGAAAGTCACTTAAAAAGTTCATAGTTTTTTAAACGAAGAACAGAAATATGCGATGTATGTGTGTGAGACCGAGTTTGCTTGAGACTCAGAACGAAACTGAATACTTTGTTTCTCAACGTGACTTGAGTGCGAAATGTGTGCTTACTGAAGTAGTGTATTACTGAGTCGCCTGGTCTTCTGAGTCATAGGTCAATATGCCATTCAAAGAGAACCACACTGTTGTCCAATGTATGTATTTTGTGTAGGGTTTTATGCTGGAGCAGAATGTAAGATTAGATGGGGTGTAACGTAGTTATGAGAGGACGTGTAACAAATTGTAAAGTTGTGATGAAAATTATGTAAAGTGATATGTAAAGTCACAAGGATGCAGCGTAAAGTAGTGTGTGATTGTAGGGTTATAGAAAATATCATAATAAAGGAGTGGAAGGCCCGGCGTCCACCTATTATGATATGGCCTCGATATGGTCTATGATGCACCTCCCGATAAAAAATCAAAATTGCGTCGGAAGGTCACCTAATATCGAGGCAGTTGACCACATTTCTGCGCATAGACACCGATAAAAACCCCATACAATGTATGGTGGATTGGCATGTCTAGATATATGTCTACGATTTTGCACCTTCCCGATATGTCTCCGATATTTGCTTTTTGTATCGGTGTCATATCGGGAGGTCTAAATTTCTATCGTAGTAGGTGGACGCCAGGCCTTAAGCAGAAGATAGATAATAAGTGAATATAGAAGGGAGTGATATTGAGATGATTTGATTATATTCATGGCCAGGATGTGCACATGTTAGGTGCAGGAATCTGGGGTATAGTTTGAATATACACAGAGTTTGAACTGATAAGGATTACTAGGTAGGGGGTGTTTGTAATAGTATTCAGGCATCGTGTTATTACCTAGCCACATATCATTGGGAGAGGCTGCTGTACCTATATACAGGGAAGTCACTGACATGGATTTGAGTGACCAATAAGATTTGTGTCCAATGAAATTGTGTGTTGAAGATGATGAAATGAAATTTAAAGTGCAAGTTGAAATAATGAAATCAGTTATGTACTGGATGTGATCTCGAGTGTGTTCTTCTATCCCTGAGTGACAGTTCGACTGAAGCAGACAAGATCATATGACATGTAATGAAATCCCTGCAGGCGTCAGGCGTTGAGAAAAGGAGTATAACCTACGATGTAAGTACTACTCTACAACACTCCATCAAGGTAGTAAAACTAAATACATGGTTATAGATATCTTATGGGATACCTTTATGGGAAAATGTCTGTCCAGGCATTGGGAGTCTTTGCATTGATTTTTTATAGGAAAAGGAGAAGAAGTATATAAGAAAAATAACAAGTCTCAATCCTCACTTGATACCAGAGCATCCCTGAAGCATGCCATTAAGAATTCTGAAGCGGATATTGTACTATCTTTCGTAACTTTTCAATCTTATGCTATGTACTTGCTGAGTCCAGTGATGGAATTGCCAGTTCCAACTTTGTCAAATATTGTCATCTTTTATTCTCGTTTGTTTTTGTTTGTCTTGCTACAAATGACCCATAGACTAGTGGTGTACACGACTGATTTTAAGCCTTTCAAACGGAAGAACAGGGATTGCCAGATTTAAAAAGATAACACTTATCAAAGATGTATAAATGTGTATCTTAATATCATTCCCTTCTATATTCACTTATCATTGTCTGAAAAATTCATATCTTAGTTCTTCATAAGTATACGACATAAGAAAGATACCTTAAATTGTATAACCTAATTTATATTCTGAGGCTCTGTCACCATTATAAATGTTTTCTCAGAATCAAAATTTCGTTTATCTCGCCTGACAATGTCTGGTAGTTTTTAGTTAAAAAAAAGAGGATGAAATTAGATTGATAACTTCAAGTTAATCATACTTGAAGTTCGTCCAACTGGAGCTGCTTTATAGGTCACAGGTCTACGACAAGATAGATGTATATGTTTCTATGTAACCACATTTGTAACTAATTTACTGCAATAAAAGGCATCTTGACAACAAGATCCGGAATAATACATTGTTACACTGTAACCCAATCGAACCATTGAATTTTTAAAAAATCAAGTCACTAATAGTGAACATTATATCACGATAAAGTTTTGATATTGTTTGAGATTCTGATCTATGGTCATCCTTAGGAGTATTTCCCCAAGTTCCTATTCCATGGAATTACACCAAATGAATTTCTCTCATCCAGTGCAATATTTCACAGTTTCGTTTGGTCTTAAAGTTGAATGACTTGTGGGTACTCTCATGACTTGAATTACAAATATGTTGTTCAAATATCGTTTGTTTTACTAATGTTCAAACCATTCAGCTTAAAGCACGAAGTCCCCCGAGATTCCACAATCACCATCCATAATGTGCTGGAGGAGCAAAAAATGGCGACATATTGAACCTTTCACGGAAAATACTTTACTCCCTAGTTCACCATTTTCTATTTCTAAGAGCGTTAAATCACCATCTTGAGAATACTTCTCCAGCGTTGGACCAAACCGTCGAATTCCCCAGATCCTCAGCCGAACAGCTTGCGAACCTCTTCTACCATTAAGATTCGTTAAATTTTAGCGAGCGGAAAATGCGAAACCCACTTTAAATTCGTGGTTCAAACTGAGAACATGGAGTTAGGCCTGAGGGACGTGACGTCATCACCGATTTGGCGCGCCGTCAGCCTAACGGACGCCCCTGGCGTCGATTACAACCCGGGGGGCGTTCCCCTTGACGCCTACCCTAAGCCTAACCAGCTTAGAAACCCGAGTGTTAGGCTCATCAGACCCCAACGGCGTGCCAATTTGAAGGCAGCAGGTAATTTGCTAAAATTGCCTTGCCACTGCCCCCTCTAATCTGGTCACCTATCTCTCAATCTCGCGCTCTCTCAAAAGGTACGAGTTTTGGTCGGCGTTTGTGACCAAGGCGCATGCGCGTGCATATGTATGAGTCCCGGGGGAGCAGAGAGGAGGGCCGACTCAATGAGCGCGACATAGTCAGCCCAGGCCTCATTGGCGGCCCGCTGATGAGTGCAGCCAGTGACATAATCAGTGTTGACAAAACAACTGCAGGCAGCGCGCGAAATATGGCCATCGTCGCGCGCTTCTATTCATTACCAATGTCGTCTGCTGCAATTTATCAGGGAAAAATTAGCGGGAAAAATAAGGAGGGGCTTGATTAAGGAAATGCTGGTGGTGGGGAGGAGTGGAGGGTTGGGGTGAATGAGTAGGCCCCCCTCACTCCCCCTTAACCCCCCCTCCCCCTCCCCCCTTGCCCTGCACACTCCTCCTAGATTAACAGTTGATCACTTCTGGCAGAGCGGATTTATTTGTTTTGCGTCTGAATCATGACCCGTTGCAGGGCGGCGTCGGCCATTAGTATGTCGGTGGCGACGCCCGGCGGCCAATATCTGCACAATGCTATTGATCCCATCAGTTAACCAGATTGGATTGCGCGCGTCCATTTCATGCACGAGCGTCCCGCGCCGCGCCGGAAAATGTGAGAACTCCCGCGAGACGGGACCGACATACAAACGAGGCCGCCGCGCGTGCGCACTCCCGCCCCGGATCTCGCGAGATCTCGTCGCGGCCGCCCCCTGGTGGCAGGTCCCCGCGCGCGACGCTCGACGGTCGAATTGAGCACCGGAAGGAGAATACTAACTCCACGCATGCGGACTAAGCGACACGCTGGGGACGGTGGCGATGCGTCAGTTGGAAAGGTGGGGGGGGGGGAGGGATGGAGGATTGTGAGGTGGAGGGATAAGGGAGAGGAGGAGAAGGAGAGGAGAGGAGGAAGAGAGGAGAGGGGGGAGGAGGAGAGGAGAGGGGAGGAGGAGGAGAAGGAGGAGGAGAAGGAGGATGAGAGGGAAGGTGGGTGGAGGGTTTTGAGCTGGAGGGATGAGGGAAAGGGGGTGAGGGGGAGGAGGAGGGGAAGGAAGAGTAGGAAAAGGAGAAATAAGGGAGGAGTAGGAGGAGGAGGAGAGGGGGAAAGAGGAGGAGGTGGGGGGAGGAGGAGGAGAGGAGGAGGAGGAGAGGGGTGGTAGAGGTTAGCGAGCTGGAGGAGGAGAGGAGGAGGAGGAGGAGGCGGAGGAGGAGGAGAGGGGTGGTAGAGGGTAGCGAGCTGGATGGGTGAGGGAGAGGGGGTGAGGGGATACAAGTAGTAGAAGGAGGAGAGGTGGGAGATGTCTCAGAAGCAGGCTGCGGTCAGTGGCGGGGATAACCGGTGGACACCGGGACAAGGCCCCCGTAAAGTCCCACATGTCTATCACTCGCTCGCTCCACCAAGCCGCATGATACACGAATCGAAAAGTTCTGACTACACAGCGAACTGAAACTTTCTCCGACAACTAACAAGGCACTGACGTATAGGACACGGGCCCTCATCCTCCTCTCCCTGTCCGTGGATGGGCTCTGGAGTGGTGGTCTTTGTTATGGCACGCGGCCGTTTGAGTGACCTCCGTCAAACTCTGTATACCATTATCTACACTGGACCTCAGGGCAGGAGCCCCGGTCCCACACAATCTCCCCACTATCATCCCCCACCCCGTCACACCACAGTAAAAAATTCTTACCTCAGTCTAGGTTAAAATAATCCAGAAAACGCGTAGTTTATAAAACAGTACCGGCTGGTTGTCCCGGAGGTGGTGTTGGTCTGGCGGGACCGGAGGTGGTTCTGGCACCGTGACAGGGTCAGGCTTGGCGTATTTCTCCCCTAATGAGCGTCACCCCAGAAGGGGGCCGGGAGAAACCCCACCCCAAAACCAACCCCCCTCCGGCCCGCCGAGCCGACACTGGTTTCTCCCCTACACAGATGGACATGGTAAAAGCGGCAGGGGCCAACGGTCCCGCCCCTCCGAAAAGGGCCTGGCACCCCACCCCACGCCCACCCCCCGTAACGCCTTCACCACCCCCCTGTTTCACCCCTCAACTTCGCACCTCGTGTGACAGCCCCACGTTCCCACGCTGGTCTCGGTATAAGTTGTGGGCATTCCTACCAGGATGTGACAGTTACCTCTCCTCCTTCCTCTTGCTTCCATTGGCGAGCACAAAACTGTGATATTTGTATTTAAAAGATCCCAACCTACTCATAGAACTATACTATGAACTCACCACAAGTACTGCAAACTTGTCTGAACTCCTATATGTGTGGAGAAAGTATCCTTGAAATGATCACACTTCAGCCTGGCGCGTTGAATAATCTAGGCTCGTACATGAAGACCCCTTTCTCTACCTTGAAAGGGTTATCGTTGAATGATATTTATATCTGTTCGCTAAGATAGTCTTAGTCACCCATAAGGTCGTCCATGAGTGTTGAATGAAGTTGGCCGACATCGTCTTTGGGTTTCCTTAGGGCACAGAAAAGGGACTTTATGTACGATCCTAGATTATCAATCTAGGCTTGTACACGAAGACCTTTTTTGTATCTCGTACAATGGTTATCATTAAATGATATATAGGTCCCTTCGCTAAGAAAGTCTTAGCCGTCCGTAAGGTCGTCCATAAGTGTTGAATGAAGTTGGCCGACATCGTCCTTGGGTTTCTCTAGGGCACAGAGAAGGGTCTTCATGTACGATCCTAGATTATTCAACGGAACTTCCATACTGGTCTATATCTCCGACGTATGTTCCGTCACTGATACCTGTACATAATGATCGCTCCCTACTCCACCACACTGTGACCTGAAGCAAAGGGCCGCACAAGTATATCGGAAGGAGGATGTAGGGTGGTTGCCAGGCCTCAGACAAAGGTACATTCTCTGGCCATGTTCTGCCTGCCCTCCTCTTACATCGTGAGGCCCAACACGCTTTGTTTGGTCAAAGCCAGGTGTTCAGCCTTTTGAACATGCGTTTTTTCTGGAACAAATTGCTCCCACACGCGTGAAGCACCGTCTTTGGTGCGGCGGACATGGGGACAACATCCAACACTCGCTTCTCGTCAAAGGTTTGCGCTGAGTACACTGTATTAGGGGAGGAACACACAAAGACACAGTCACTTGACAACTGATAAGAGAGTAAAAAATATCTCGTTTTTGATTTTGGAATACCGGATACCTCATCGTTAAAACGTATGCTTGTCAAAGTAATCCTACAACTTCAGGCCTTTTTCCATTCGCCGAGAAACATGGTGTAGATTTTTTGTGTTCTCCTAATGGCCTTTTTCAATTGGCCATCACCGATATAAAGTCAGGAACCACCGACGGACCTTAGCACTGCTGACGCAAAATAGAAATAGGCTTTTAGGAGAACACAGAAAATCTACATAGTTTTGTCGGCCAATGGAAACGGGCCTTAACATTTACACAGGTAGGCCTTATAAAACCGTGCATCCACTGCCGCCGATTCCCTACGATAGACCTGCCGATACATGGACTTGCTCAAGTCTTTTTATTATGGACATTTGTGTTTAAACAAAATTGAGATAAGGTATATTGCATTGTGACTGGTCCAGGAATCACGGTGAGGAGGAGCAGGTGGATGGGTACAGGCACTGAAGCCAGTCTACCTGGTACACTACGGTTAGAAGTACCTAACACTATGGTCTATGAATCTTTTATTTTCTTTTGAATTGGGAAGTCAATCGTAAAACCCAGCAGTGTGTATCGGGAGCGCAGTGGGTACATGGTTTAAGAATTAAACATTCAATTGAAATCCTTAGGTAAATGACAAAGTGGTGTAAGTGATTTCGTTATGACGAAATGCATATTCGATTTCATATATAGCATACTCGATAAATCACTAGTGTTTTCACTAAGCTCTATAAGAAACGGAAATTCAACGGAGTTACAACTATTCTTGCTAGCCAATAAAATTTCGAAATTCAGTTTCACGACCTATGACTTAAGTTCAATGACGTTTTATGCGGCGATTCCGATTGAGGTCGAAAGTGAACATATATCGAGAGAATTTATTGTATCAAGCATTAGGGACAGGTTCAATGATGTATCGCCTCTCTTTAAACATACAATTCAAATGAAAATTCGTAATATGTATGATAAATGAAGATGTGAATTACAGAATTGTTCCATATAAGCAGTCATATATATTAGTTTGATGTATAGAAATGAGGGTGTTCAACCAACATGTTGGTGTAAATAACCGTTAACCCAGGTGTTCGTCACCAAGTCACTAGCAATAACCGTACCAGGTAACGGGCAACCAGGTGAGAAGACCACGACGCGTGCAATGACAACAGCACCGTATCCGCAGTCAATATAAGTGCGGACCGTATTGGATATTAATTTATATCTACAGCGCTAGCTCCGCAGTGAATACAAGTGTGGATCGTATTGGATATCAATGTATATTTATATGACTATTTATATTTATATGTTATAATATATATGTATGTTATAATATGTGTGTATATGTATATATGCATGTATATATATGTGTGATATGTATACGTGCATATGTAACGGATCCCTGTATGTATGAATATTCATTATATGACACTGATTAGATATCTCTTCCTGATTGGACAATACATGATTGGTGCATCTCACCACCAGGGGTCGTTGCCCTGACTTCCCCAGGATTGGTAGATTGTACGATTGGCTATTATCTAGCCCAATTAGACTAGTAGTAATTAGCATACTGTAGTATATAACAGGGCCTCCGGGCCATGATTAAACACTCTTGTCTTGTACTTGTTCGTCGTGTTGCTTTATTCGGAGTCGTTACAGTGGCGATCTTGCCAGGATCCTCTATACAGATTCTTGGCGTAACGACAGAGTAAGCAATACACCAGCAGTAATGGCGGACCAAAGACGATTGGATCTAGCAGTAGCCGAGGCTACGAGGAGAAGATTGAATGAATTCAGCAGAAGGATTGACACTATTGATGGTATCGACAGAGCAGCCGTGAGAAAATGGATCGATGCGCTGGACTACGCTAACGACAATGTTGAACCGGGGGATGCACTGATCATAGAAGCAGCGGCTGCCAAGGCCACAGGAGGGCTGGCCAGGTACCTATCCAGTCTCAAGGTGAGCTTTGCCAATGCCAATCCTGTTAAAGGGTATACGTGGAATAATGTAAAGGACTCGTTGACGCAGAAATTCTTGGGGACTGCTCAAGTTAAGCAACTAAGAAAACGGGTGGAACGATCACGTCAGGGACCATGTGAAACAGTACTGGAATATGGGGAACGATTCATGAACGATGTGCACCGGGCGTATACGGGAATGGAACAACAAATGGAGGTGTTAGTGACACAGATACGGGACTTCTATATAGACGGGCTACGCAACGAACGTCTCAAGGAGGCTGTAGGGTTACAGAACCCCGATGATGTAGACTCAGCCATAGAGGTAGCGAATCATCATGCGGCCATTCTTAGAATAGATGAAGTATGCGAGTTAGAGCAAGCAGCGCTACCTCCACCTCCACCCATGCTAATGGAGGATTCCGCACCCTTCAAAGAATTAACTGGACTTGTGAAATCTTTAGAAAGACAGGTACAAACCTTGGTGGTAAACATGCGCACCGTAAAGAACAAAGAGACCAGTAGCACCACCCCCGAAGTAGCGGCTGTGCCACCTCCATCGAATGCAAACCCAGCTGTGGCCCCCTACCAACAAATGCAACCACCACCCATAGGATTCCAACACATGGGTAATCCAGGAATGTTTGGTCCATCACCCCCGAGCTATGCCCCAAACGTCTTCTATATGGGTACGCAGCCATCCTACCAGCGTGGACGCGGACGTGGACGAGGACGCGGACGAGGAGGGCGCAACCCACCTCGTGTCACGGAAGGAATACAGTGCTACACGTGCAATGGATATGGACATGTGTATAGGGATTGTCCATCAAAACCTGTGTCGGGATATGGGATGAACAACGGAGGTCAACAGCAAACGCAGAATGTTGATCAGTGGAACGCGCAGCAGCCACAGGCCGCAGACCAAGATTATTATTATGGAAATCAGGGAAACTAATTGCGGCGTCAGACGGTCGGGTGTGCGTAACGGTGCAACAGGGCAGCATCAAAATGCACACATTGATTGACTCTGGCGCATCGCGCTCCTTGATGCAAGAAAACACATGGAGAGCTATCTGTGCAGAAAGTAACCGTCCCCTTGTGTTAGAACCAGGTCCACCACTCAAATCAATTTCGGGCCATCTATTGATCACCATGGGAGTAGCGAGAGTACCCATATTAGGAAAGGAGGTACAGGTGTTCGTATGCTCACACTTACAGCATGACGTGTTGATGGGCATCGATATTATGGAAAGGCTGAATTGTAAACTGGACTGTGCAAAAAAGGTAGTTCACTTGGGAGAACAATGCTACTCCTATGACCAGTGTAGTCAAGCCATAAATGAAGTAGCAGGTGTGCATACTGAACTGGACAAATGGGCAGAAAAATATCCGAGAGTGTTTGCGGCCGATCAGTGTCCCTTACAAGCCGCGCCACAAGTTCAACTCCACATTAATGTGGAAGGGCAGGCACCAGTAAGACAGAGACCATACAGGATACCATTGGCCCTAAAAGAAAAAGTGAAAACGGAAATTGATAAATTGCTAAAAGCTGGAGTTATTGCGCCTAGTGTGAGTCCCTGGGCCTCCCCACTACTCATAGTGCCGAAACCAAATGGAGATGTACGGTGTTGTATAGATTACCGGAAAGTGAACATACTCTGCAAAAAGGATGCACACCCTATTCCTCATATCCAGGACATTTTTGATGCATTAACAGGGGCGACCATCTTCTCGGTTCTCGACCTAAAGAATGCGTATTATCAAATACGTGTAACACCCGAAAGTCGTGAGATTACAGCCTTTTCAACACCATATGGACTGTATGAATTTCTTCGTATGCCGCAAGGATACTGCAACAGCCCGGCAACCTGGCAGCGGTATATAAATATGGTACTAGCGCCTCTACTGGACAAAACCGCACTAGTATACCTAGATGATATAATCATCTACTCAAACAACGCGGCACAACATGACAAACACATTGAAGAAGTATTCCAGCTACTAGACCAGCACCACCTCACAGTCAACCCCAAAAAATGCAACTTCAGACAGAAAGAAGTAAAGCTGTTGGGATACATAGTGGGTTGTGAAGGTATTCGGCCAGACCCGTCCAAGGTAGAAGTAATCAGTAACATGACACCTCCTAAGGATGCGAAAGAAGTACAAAGGTTCCTAGGTTTGGCAGGGTATTATCGCCAATGCATACCAAACTTTGCAGAACTAGCGGAACCTCTCGTAGAACTAACCAGAAAGAAAGTATCCTTCGACTGGAATGAAAAGCGGCATGAGGCTTGGGAGAAGCTACGTGACAATTTGACATCAGATCAAGTTATGGCCTTTCCAGATGTAACCAAGCCGTATCGTCTGTATGTGGACGCCAGCATGGGATGTGTAGGAGGCATTCTCACTCAGAGGGACAAGGACGGGTTAGAGAGACCGGTACAATATGTCTCCAAGCAGTTACGAGATACGCAAAGAAGATGGGCAACTATAGAAAAGGAAGCATACGCCATCGTGTACGCCTTACAGAAGTTACGCCCGTATCTACAAGGGGCTAACTTCATCATAATCACAGACCACAAACCGCTCAAGTCTTTATTTTATCAAGAAGTAAAGAATTCTAAAATTCAGCGGTGGGCGGTGCTCCTAGCAGAATATGGAGCGCCAATCGAGTACAGGAAAGGCGCATACAACGTTCGCGCGGACATGCTATCACGACTACCACCGAACGATCACACAAACAACAGTGAAAAAACAACATATGCAGTGGCGGCATGCAAAGAAGGAGAGAGTTACAGTTCAACAAGCAAGAAAACGATGTCAACCACCCCCTCCCCATCTTCTGACTGCGACACCTTGTGGAACGACAACCTCTTGGACAAAAAACTACTGGTAAAAGAACAGCTTCAATTACCAGAATACCAAGACGGACTAGATGAAGAGGATGAGTACCTTGTCAACAACGGGGTCTTATACACCTTAAAAGATCTCAAAGGAAGCTGTTACCCACGAATAGTACTTCCCCCATCCTTAGTCGAAAATGTAGTGATGAAAATCCATCAGGACCTAGGACACCAACGAATGGGAAGAACCTATGCCAGAATCACGGAAAGATACAAATGGCCGAATATGAAAAGGGAAATACAACGACTGTTACAAAAGTGTCCGGTATGTCTACTATACAGACCAGTCAAAAGCTACCCCCCGTCACAACCACTTCCAATTCCTACTTCACCAAATGAAATTGTGGGAATAGATCTGATTGGACCCCTGCCAGACAGTCAACAAGGAAACAAATATGCGGTGGTTGGAATCGATCATTGTACGGGATGGGTAGAGGTCATGCCTATACCCGACAAACGAGCGAAGTGGACATTGGAGTACTTTCAAAAACTGTGGTTCCCCCGACACGGAATACCACAGATAGTTATTTCCGACAGGGGAGCAGAGTTCGTAAATAGCTATGTACGAGAGATGTGCGTACGCCATAACATTGACTGGCGTAACTCCACGGCTTACCATCCAATGACTAATTCGAAAACAGAAAGGTTTAATGGCACTCTTAAATCTATACTGTCAAAACTGGTAGAAGGGCAGAAACACACATGGGAGGACCAGTTACCTGCGGCACTATGGGCATATAGATCGTCTGTTTCCACAGTCACAGGATTCTCCCCCTTCTTCTTACATCATGGGAGAGACCCACCCAACCATCGTCAGGTAGGAGATCGTGTGCCAGTGGGCCAGGAATTACAAGTGCTTCACTGCAATATACAGGAAAGACAAAGCGCACTTCAAAAGGCTCAGGAATGCACCCGACAACTACAAGAAAAAAACAAAGAGAGGTTGGATAAAAGAACGGCCGCCCAACCCTACATCATTGGGCAGGAAGTAGTGTTAGAAAACTTCAGACAAACTACCTTCGAACCCACATATCTACACGGATATGTAATCACCAATCTTCAGGGCAGTGTAGCAGACTTACTGCACTTCACAGGACGCAAAGTACGGATAAACATAGATAGGCTGAAGCGAATACCAAAGGATATCTCATACTGGCCGCAGACATGTGACAAACCAGCCATTGAACAAAGAGATAAACCTAACACCTCCCCTAGACTTGCGGCAACCGGAGCCGCAAAACAACAGGCCAGGATGACAATAACACCCAGTCGCACTGATAACAAGGAGGTATGCTATCAGCGAGGCACCGTGATGAACGACCGGTATACACGTATCATCAAAACCGGGGGGGCTAAGCGGCTCACTAATCTCCAAAGACCCACAACACCTATGATAAAACCTACCAGACGTGTGGAAACGCCGGCGTCCGTCAAATGTCAGAAGATGCGTAATCCACAAATACGACCGAAAACACAGGCCGATTATCATGGCACCCGTCAAGTGGCCAGGTGCCCCCAGCCAAAGTATGAAGATACTACTCATTACGCTTCGTTATCGGACTACCCACCGCTGACACTTGATAACCGATCTCATACGCTGGACGATAGCGGTGCTAGAGCAGCCAGTGATGTCACAAGTGCCACGTCAGAAGTGTATTCGGAGGGGAGGACTGATATAACACCTCCAACAGACACTTCCTTGACATCAGAGGATGATTACACAAGGCACAATAATGATAACACACATGCGCCGCAACGCGCAAACAACCGAGCCGACCAGACAGACGAGGAACAATACACGAATGTCACACCTGTAAGAGGGCAAGCGGGTAACACGATAGCACCTCGGACTGATACGTCCTTGACATCAGAGGATGAATACACAAGATGCGATAATGATAACATGCATGCGCCGCAACGTGCAAACAACCAAGCTGACCAAGCAGACAAGGGACAATACATAAATGTCACACCTATGAGCAGGCAAACGGATAAAACACCGCAGCACCTCCAAGTTGACACACATCAATCCCAAACGGCACAAGACCACACAGCAACGAGACCACAAACAAGAGCCCAGTACCGTAACAGTGCAGGGTTACCAGCGGATTCTACAGTGAATTACCGGGAGTGGTCGTCGTCCTCAGATGAAACCAACAGCGATGAATCGGAACTGTAATGAACTATGGATCAAAGTATGTTGTGCTATTATACTAACGCATGGACTGCAGGCAGCGTCCTTACTAGAGAATGACGGAGTCCTAATAACACTAGAAGGAGAGACACGGGTAGTGTCTGCTATGTGGACGGTCATAGTGAACATCCAGCTACCAACTGTACCTGATCTTCGAATACTGGAACATCAAGTTTTACACTATAGCAATGCCTCTTCCGGTAAAATAGATGAGAACACTTTGGCTATTTGGAAGTTCCGGCTACAGAATGTACTCCACGGCAGACAACAAGAAAGTGAACGATTAGAGGAAGAACTGAAAACATCGGCTCGACAAAAAAGAGGTATAAGGTCAGTCCTTGCGGAACTAGCCAAAGCCTGTCTAGGAGTGGCAACAGAAGCGGATATACGAGTACTTTCCAGTGAAATAAAACACCTGGGGTCGTCGGTGCAGAGGTTGCAGCAGCATAATTCACAGTTGTTGTCTGTACTTAACATTACTCAACAGCTAACACTGCAGAATCGAGAAGGTATGTTAGCCCTGAAGATGCACACCGAGAAATTACAAACGATTGTAGGTCAGATAAATCAGCAGGTCAACGACCACATTCTGGCAATTCAGACTTTACAAGTGTATCACCTAGTAGACCAAACACTCACAGTAATGGAAATGTCGACTGCTGCCTTTGCAAAATCGGTGGATCTGTTTCATCAACAAGTGATGCAACTAGAAAGAGGCCGACTGTCGCGGGATGTACTCATGGTGAATGAACTGTCAACGATACTCAATGATCTAAAACAGCAAGGACACGTGGTACTATCACATAATTGGTATTATCAGCATCTGGAAGTGGAACCATTATGGGTAGAAGGAAATCAACTTGTGTACAAAGTTATGATACCGGCAGTAACAAGAGACATATATATAACACACAAACTACAGTATTTTCCTGTACTCTTTACATCTAACCTAACAAGAACTGTGGTTGGACAAGAACGAGTGGCCTTATCTTCCACCTCTACCTCATCCTTCACACCCAGCGAAGAAATATGTGTAGGACGGCAACCTGCATTATGTTTCCCAACGATACATCACACCAAACCATCATGCGAAGCTTTATTGGTGTCAGGTACAGGAGGAGACCAATGTGAAGTGATAATACAGCAAAAACCAGAAGTGGACTCGGTAGTAATACGCAATAAGAAACAACCCTTGGTAGTTACGGTGGTCCCCTTCAATAACATCACTTTAATTCACCGTTGTGCCGGACTATCAGCAAGACGAGAGAAAATAAGCTATGTTACGCAACTAGCCATGACCAAAGATTGTAGTGTTGAGACAACGGACTGGACTCTAAAAGGGGTGACAGTGGGATTCAGGCGAATCCAGTTAAAAACTCCTGAACCACTGACGCTACCGGCCATCAATACAGTTTGGCCACACCAGGTGAAACAGGATGTGCAGGAACAATTGGATCAACTAGGACAATTGAAACTTCCCATAAACACGGTGGCCACATGGACGATGATACCGGAAACAAGGAGTGATGTGGCGGTGAACAGGCCTTTAGCCATCTCTGGACTGACGTTGGCATTGTTCAACATTATCGTGATAACTATGATAGCCCTGTCGATGTACGCATATAACAAACGCAACTTTGTAAGGAAAGTGATTAGGTCCACCCTTGACGCAGTGACCAAAGCCGGTGAACCTGACATAGAGGCCACTATTCCCATGGTACCTATATCAACTGCAGCAGCTACTATGTACCCGGGCTTGCCAACAATAACCAGTGCGTAATCAAGGACTATAAGAGAACTATAGAAGCTATCAAGAAACCATGTGGAGGCCAACCTTAATCATAAATGCATCTAAAAAAACTTTGGTGGATAATTAATTAGTAGAGACTATTATTGAATCCAAAGACTTGTCTTCAGTAACAGAGGGAGGAATGTAACGGATCCCTGTATGTATGAATATTCATTATATGACACTGATTAGATATCTCTTCCTGATTGGACAATACATGATTGGTGCATCTCACCACCAGGGGTCGTTGCCCTGACTTCCCCAGGATTGGTAGATTGTACGATTGGCTATTATCTAGCCCAATTAGACTAGTAGTAATTAGCATACTGTAGTATATAACAGGGCCTCCGGGCCATGATTAAACACTCTTGTCTTGTACTTGTTCGTCGTGTTGCTTTATTCGGAGTCGTTACACATATATATATATATATATATATATATATATATATATATATATATATATATATATGTGTGTGTGTGTGTGTGTGTGTGTGTATGGAGAGAGAGAGAGAGAGAGGAGAGAGAGAGAGAGAGAGAGAGAGAGAGAGAGAGAGAAAGAGAGAAAGAGAGAAAGAGAGAAAGAGAGAGAGAAACGGATGTATAGAAATGAGGGTGTTCAACCAACATGTTCCATACGCAGCCTCTTCTACAAGCCCCTCCAGTAGTAGCACTCATCCCACTTACAATTACCCCTCCGAGCATAACACCCTGCGTATCTATTCATGATATGCGCGTATCTTTTTAGCCCCCGTGACGGCCCCTCAGCCCGGCGACAACAGAGTAGAGTTTCATCTGGCGTTAATCGCCGCGTAATCCGGACCTGGGGTGGGCTGCTGATGGGGCTGGGGTATGGATTAGGGATCCGCCGGGGATACGTGTGTGGTATGGGTGTAGGGGTGGGATTAACAGGTGAGTGGGTGGTCGGATTATCCTGGTCTAAAGGGGGATGAGGTGAACCTGGTAATTACCCCCTTTCTCCACCCCCGGTGCGTACCCCCGCACACCCCATCATACTGAGGAGCGGATCCACGCTACCATGAATACTTAACACCGATGAGGGGCGGAGGGTGGAGTGTGTGACCCGCCGACTTTCCACGGGAGATGGATGAAGGAGCTGGGCAGGATGGTGACCTCACTGACCTCTAGTCGAGAAACACCCCAAAAAACCGTACAGCGCATCATGTATATAGCAAAACGATTATAATACCCCCATGGGACTTTGTATATATGCATGTTATCTCTATCACAGCCAGTGGGTTTAATCTGGGGTCTACATCTGTAGGTGTATACATGCATTAATCTCCACAAGGGCGATAGAGTTATGAATGTTGTAAAGCTCTGCTTGGAGAGCGCTGGGATATTAAAGCTCAGTCAGTGGCCTACACTCTCCAACCCTCCTCCTGGGGCCGCTCTCCGACAAATGATCAGGTGGCCGCTGGAGTGTAATGCGGGGCCGGCCTGCCGCCCGCCGCCCCAACACTCATTACGCCACGACCACCCCAGGGACTACTTGCCGACGTAACATATTCTCTCACTGCAAACTTCCTTGACGGTCTGGGAATCGCTTTATTAATATTTCAGCACGTCTGCTGCGCCTCCGAGGAAGCCTCCCTCACTCCCCACACCTCCTCCGTGCCTGCTCTTCCCGCGCCTTCCTCCTCCTCGCCTTCTTTCTGGTAGCAGACGACATTTGGCCCGGAGCTCTGTAGAGCGTTCCGGAAGGCGGGGACAGCGCGGGAAATGGATGACATAAAGCGTCCGTACACTGATGCATCGTCTGACAAAAACCCAATGTCGTTAACCTGCTCTCAGTGAGCGAATATCTGCTGTTGTTTTTTTTTCTTTCATTTCTTTTTTGTTAAATAATGGATCGCAATCATGGGGGGCTTCACTGATCGAGCACTGCCCCGAGTCGGCAGGATTCCCGCGTTACTTTTAATTACATTTACTGCAATTAAAAACAATTAGCATCGGGGCAACGGATACATCCGCATTGGAGTGGTAATGGATTCATTCCGTACGAATCACAAACGAAAACTCTAAAAAGCTTAGAGAAACACAAACAAAATACAAGCAGGAGAAAGGGGGAGTTGGGGATGTATACTTCAGCGGAGAAACGCACATCATTGGTCACCTCCGGGGCTGTGCATTTTGCCGGGCGATAATAGGTGAAGTAGAGCATATTGATCGCCCCACGTGTTTGGATGCGCCGCGGGTTTTGTTGTTGCCCACCAGGCTGAGTGATCTAGGATCCGTGCTCGGGAGAGGGCGAGCGGATCACGCCCGATTCACGCCCAGTTCACGCCGGCCCCCGCCCCGACCCGTCCCGCCGCCCAATACGGCCCCGTCATTTAGCAGCGACCGGCGACAGGCGTCCGCCGCCCGCCCATTGTAACCGGTATCACGGGCCGTTTCACCGCCGCCGACTTTCGCTCTTTCCGTCCATACATTACCTCGGCTTCCGTGATCGATCGCTGCACTCGCCGGCGAGATTTCAACAATTTCTCCTCCCCACCTCTCCACCCGCCCTCGACCTCGTACGTTTGACCCTGCGTGTGTTTTTTTGTAATCGGTGTTTTGTTATTTTTTTCGTTGAGAGTGGAACTGACTGACTGACGGTTGACGTGCTTGGTGTCGGGAGCATGGTAAGTTGGGGTCAACTCAGTTCAGTACTCGTGGGATTCCTACACAAAAACTGGCGATCTTTCCACCAGCAAGACAAAGTGTAGGTATGATCCTTGCCATGCTTGATGCTATCAAACTGACACATATACCTCATTCCATCTCGATATACACACTCCATAGACCCTCCACACTCACTGGTGTATCAGTGACACCACTCAATAGTAGCTAAGACTCTGACTCACATTCCCGTCTACTTTCTTCGCGTACGACAATCCGAGTCTAGTTTACAAACACACACACACATCCACAACCACAATCTGCATGTTGAGTGGCTACTCCTCATACTGTGAGTACATGTGAGGTGCTGTGTGTATGTGAGAGTTGTGTTATGATACGATGCCTTAGAAGCGGAGTTTCGTTTGACCTAGAACTGACTGACAGCGGCTTTCTCCGCGCAGTCACGAATGTCAACATCTCTTTGTTCGCGAACCGACTCAGCATTTCCATCGAAACCAACGCTTCCCGCGGGTATATCTAGACGATATGATCCCCACATAGTCACCTATGTTATACCAATATATCCTGTAATTTGTAGGGTTTTCGTTCGAGGATAAACAACCAAGTTTCTCTACAAGTTTCTCTACCAAAACAACACACCATACATTCGTATTACACACTTAACCGTTTCATTTCGATATATGTTATACATTGACGCGATGCGTGATGTATGTTATTTCAAAGCCAAACAAAACCAATACTAGGTGCGTATAAAACTGTCTTGTTCTTAATGGTTCGATAAAACATGCACAACTGAGGGTAAGAATCAAGTCACCTCAGCGGAGTGCACTCAGTCCCCCAGATTCCATGGCAGGGACATCGCTCAACAGTCACTCTCCTAACGACACATTGGCTGTCATTCACCATGGAGCAAAGCCAAGTGCAAACGGCGGGTTTTAAAATCTAGCCGTCAGTTTGGAGGGTATCACTGATAAAACCCTCAGACTAGATCCCGTCGACCCAGACGACTGGTCGTCTAGTAAGACATGCACGCCGCACCCTGCAGCCAGCCCCCGCTCACTAATAATTCATACATGGCGTCCTCCCATGCCTCCGCCCTCTCTGCCTCCGAAAAGGGGTTGACAAGAAATGTGGAGTGTCTGAGCTGTTTTTATGTGAGTTTATAAGTGTTGTGTGTGGGGTTTTTTTTTACTTGTGATGATATCTCTATTGCTTCGGTAGCAAATACGGGCTCGTATTTTAGGGAGAAGAATTAGATTTTTATGTAACTACGACGGGTTATGTATAATAGGAAACACAATATGTACATCTTCAGTAGTTCTTATATTTGTATGTGAACGTGAATATGGTATCGCAAAATAATCGCATATACAAAGGAAAAATGGCATTTTCTGTCAATGAAGAGATATGGCATCAAAATCCAGCAATTAAACATCATTATACCGTTTGAAATCAATTTTTGTTCCTGTCATGTGATAGATTTCGATAGAATATGCAATCTAATGTACACTGCCATTCCTATGCGTATAGTTTAGACCTGCTTTGGCGGAAGAACAGATTACTCCAAAAGGTTTCGTGAGAATGGCTTCCTCGGTCGTATTTTTAACATCCTTTGTTTGTACACACAAATTGACAGTTTGAACAATATCCTTATTTCAACACTTTCTGCTTCAATACTTCTTGAATCTGTAGCAGTATCCTCTCTCTATTTTTCAAATTCGTGGTTTGAAAATTCGTAGGAAATACCCAATGAGTTGCGGCCTGCCTTTTTCTCTAAATCTTGAATTTCGATGTCTTTAAATCTACTTGGTTATACACTCTCCTTATGTTCCCCACATTGGGGCATGACGGACATCTAAGTAAGATGAAACAAGCTGTAGTTTCCCCGTTCGTCGAGCATAATTTCGTTGAAATATGTTCGGGGTTTGGTTTCTCCACCTTGACCTGACCCTGACCTTACTGGCTGTGTGTTGTCCAAGCCCCGACCCGAACACATACTCCAAGACTTACACAAAGCTCCAATCTGTATCCTCTACATATATACAGACATAAGTACATAAGTACTTCTAGCAAGAATATCACTGACAGTATGGGTCACCAAAAACAGAAGTATTTGTTAACGATGTAGTTTGTTTACATTTTCCACCCTGCACCAACTCTTCACCATTCACTCGTCCCGGCGTTGAAGTGGCTCCACATCGCTCTCGGAAACACCAGAAGTAACGGAATAAGCATGTCTCTGCCTTGACTTTGCTTGATATTCTACAGGTCGCGTATACATATTTAATACGATACTATAGCGTGTTATTTTCCTACGTTCCCGCGTGGTTTCTCCCTGAATACTGGGTCAAGGCTAGCTCCCTGGCACCCTGCCATCTGAGGGGGTGTCCCGGCTTCCCGTGCCAAGGATGGAGTATGAGGGCAGTACTATAGAGAAACAGGCTGACTGTCTCCGTACCGATTAAATACGCGGTAAAATCGGCGATCAGATGAACCGATGCTGAAGGCAGAGGTTCATCTGATCGACGATTTTACCAAGTATTTTATCCGTACGGAGACAGTCAGCCTGTTTCTCTATTATTATATACCTCAAAATATCAAATTTTTAACCTTGCTTCTGCGCTAGTTTTTTTATTTCACCGCCGTACATGCCCCGTACGCCGCATACATACCCCGTACGTCACCTAGGTGTCGTACGGATATAAATACGACATGGGTAGGAACGGGCCGTATGTATAGGATATACTACCGCAGGTATATAATAATATAAAGGCCTGTTTCCATTGGCTGACGAAAACGGTGTAAATATTTGTTAGTTCTCCTAATAGCCCATTTCCATTAGCTATCAGCAATATACACTCAGGCACCACCGACAGACCTTAAGCACTGCTGTGGCAAAATGGAAATGGACTAATAGAAAAATTAAAAAAAATACACCGTTTTCGTCGGCCAATGTCAACGGGCCTTAAGGGCGACACTGACACAGCAACCTGTCCGGCTTCCGGCCCGTTCATAGCGACCATTGCTGACTTATCAACCCAAGTCTTTAGTCACCAAACGCCACACGGATTGCGCTGCCAACCCGGGGCCTCCCAGGCGGGCGGGGTGAGAGAGGGGGGTGATGGTGGGGGAGAGCAGGGCTGGTGGTGGCACCGCCACTGGGTCATGTACCCGTGACCCAGATAGCTTCCCTGCATTCATTTCCTCTCCATGGACGCTTTTCTATAAGCCCTCGTCGACCCACAGGGGTCAGTCCACCCTCTCTCCCCCTCACCCCCACCCCCACACACCAGCCAGGGATCAGACCCTTTTAATCTAATAGCATGGGATTATTGGTGGGTGTGTGGGAAATGGAGAGAAACAGCCATGTCAGCCTTACACAGTGCACACATAGTATCCGCAGCATGCTCCTAGATTCTATTAACTAAAGACTGAGATCTTTTATTGTGGTGATTGATTTTAAATATTCTTCGATCATTTAGTAGTGTACAAGAGCATATTTAATAGCAGCTCCACATAAATCCCCCAGATTCTCCACAGGACTTGGGCCCACTCAATGTATTCCTTGGGAAGGGAATGACTCAGTAAACTTTCACCTTCGATGACTATACAAGAACAACGAGGTAAAACTTTCCTTCGAGAATGAAACAGTAATGATTTCTTTCACGATTCAGACGCTATTCCCAACGGAAAACTCGCACTTAAAGGCAAATTTCGTTTATTTTTTATAAACTCTCCGACGAACATAAGTCGCAGTTTCACGACTTCTGTCAATTGTTCACTTTGGAACTTACACAGCTGTTGATGTTGTCTGTCATCCTATGTAGCATTCATAAAAAAAAACTCTAACAAAATGGAGATCTGAGGATAATAACGTCATTTTACTCATGGATACTCATCGGCATAAAACACCAGTAAGAAAGTGCATTTTAAAACTGCGTTGTTGTTGGTGAGTGAAAAGGGTGTGGAGATTGTCCGCCGTATCTCTCAACAGAAGGTGGAACACGTCTAACTGTGTTATGGACGTTTACATTTTGTCATGACACGGAATCAGACTTGTTTTAACAGCCGCCTCCCGGAGGATTGACCGACTGCCCCGGGGCCAGAGCGGGCCGTAGGGGGTCAGAGGGGGACCGGAGGAGGGCCGGAGGAGGGCCGGAGGAGGGCCGGAGGGGAGGCGGAGGAGGGCCGGAGGGAAGGCGGAGGGGGCAATTTGTTGGGTTTTTTTTTGTTTTTTTCTATTGGGTGCGATTCGTTAGTACAAAAACTCCGATCTGCCATCGTTACCCATGTGACATTTAACAACTACATTCTTACTTCAATATCAATTATTCTGTCACTTTGTATCTATACTGTAACATAATGTAAATCATTCTAAACCTACAAAACTATTGAGACAAAGTTACATCGTGAATAAGATATACAACTGTTGAGTATATAAGTATAATATGAAGTAATTATGGTAGAATAGAATAATATGATATACATCTTTGATGAGAGGGTTGTGATAGTAATGGTAGGTAAGTTTTAGCTTGATTTCATTTCTCTCTCTTTTCACAAAGGCCAGTTAATTGGCTTTAACAGCATGTAGAATGGTGTGTTGACAGTGTGTACGAAGAATGCATTTTGATATATAAATGAAATCAAGCAAGTGGAGGCCGTAGAAGGCCGGAGGGGGTCGGAGAGGGACAGAGGGGGACAGAGGGGGCTAGAGTGGGGCCGGACGGCGGCGGAGGGGGACGGAGGGTGGCCGGACAGAACCGGACCTACCCCCGCCTACGACGGCCGCACGCTCACTTAGCCTGGTGACCTTAACGGTCAGGGGTCAGAGGTTAACGGAACGCCAACTCCATCTAACTCCTCTCTGTCGTGACGTCATCAACCTGGGACCGTGTCCCATCAGGTGCAGATGATCTGATATTTGATTTGACGTGTGGGCCTAACACGAGCCTAACACGGGCCTAACGCAGAGGGATGGTCCGGAGGAGATGGGGTTGGTGTGCACAGAGGATGGGGATGCTATATACTGGGCTGGTACAACCTTAGCACGCACGGACTCTTTTCTACGGATGATACCACAATGAGAAGATCCCTACAACAACCACCACCCCGCAAAAAATTCCCCATTCTCAAGGAAACAACACAACTCTGAGGAAGATATAAATCACCTTCATTGTTTTCATAATTACAACAATGTCAGAAGCAGTTTTTCTCCCCTCTTCCTTTTCGGAGATGGGCGTTCGGGGAGTTTGTCTTCCTGGTTGATGAAAAGAATCCCAGCGAAGCAGCTGAGAATCTTTAGGAAGCCCCAAGGTAATTAAAGCTGGGCTGATTATTCAAGGCGCTCTTCCATGATTGTGACAGGTGGCAGGTGCCGCATCCATATCCCGGCTGTCATCGCGACATGCCGCGCTCCACGTCTCCCTCGTTGTCACTAGCTCAGGTCAAACCAGACACGGAAACCCGCCCCGACAGAGAGCATCTAAAGGGGGGGGGGGGGGGCGTCCATTCTCCGGAGTTTGTCAAACTAAAGGGGGGCGTCCATTCACTGGAGTTTGTCAAACTAAAGGGGGGCGTCCACCAACCACCACAAGGCTACGAGACGAGCCGACAAGAAAGTTCCTATCGGCGCCTTGTCGCAGTCTTGTCGTGAGAAGAGGGGCTTTACGACAGCGGTTTCGGGGCGTGTCGTAGACGTTGCTGGTTCCCGTAAAAAAGGCGTCCATGGTCCCGACACACTACGACAGTGATATCGAGGAAACCACAACACTCCACGACAAGGCTCCAGTCGTGGCAAAAATTGAACATGTTCGATTTTGTTGTAGCCTTGTCGGAAGGCCCCCGACAGGCCCCCGACAAGCTTCCTGTCGCAGCCTGTCGTGGCCTTGTCGTGTTTGGTGGACCCCAGTTCCCGATAAGAGTCTATGACAAGGCCACGACAAGGCCACGATTGGAAGCTTGTCGGGAGTCTTCTGACAAGGCTACGGCAACATCGAGGATGTTTGATTTTTCTCATGACTGGACCCTTATCGCAGAGTGTCATTGCATGTTGGGAGTGTGTCGCAGAGGTCTAGATAGGAAATTTTGGTGGAGCGTGCACTTCCCGAAATGCCCGTACAATGCTGTCGTAAAGCCCTCCTTCTTACGACAAGGCTGCGACAAGCGCCGATTGGAACTTTCTTGTTGGTGCATGTCATAGCCTTGTCATGGTTGGTAGATGCCACCCTTAAACGGTTGTCTTCAAATACAACGACGGAAATTGAGGACCTCCCGATCCACTATAGGGCGATTTCCATTGGAAGACCAAAACGATGTAGATGTTTTGAGTATTCACAGAGACTACGAACTTTAATATCATTAACCGATAATCCTTGGACGAGGTACAGAAAATGGTCTTCAATTAAGAGGCTAGGATACAGACCTTCCTGATGCAATTACAATTTTGGACATCGTGCAAGTCTACATTTCTCTCGCAGTAGGTGGATGCCCGGCCTTTCCCCTACTCTACAGCATCGTAACCTTCGTTGTGCTTCTGGATATTTATGACAGGTGCTTTCCTCTTTCACAGTTCAGTGATTGTTAAAAAACAGCATTTAGAACTTATTGCACTTAGACTGAGACAAAGCTTTCTCTGAGGCGTTAGCTCTCATTCTGAACGACGGTATTTCTGTTGGTTTATGTATTTTTATGCATAGTGATGTGATCGCATGACATTCACCTTTGTTCTTTCCAATGGGAAATATACATTTTTGGAAGTAGCAGAAAAAAACACTACTTTGCCCCAGAATCTGTCACTACTAGTCTCAGTAACAATATAAAGGCCACAATTATGAAAAACTTAATTCCTTAGAATGCAAACAACTGTACATAATCCCCCCCCCCCCCCTTACGACCGTTTGGATCTATATTTTATGTTCTGTTTACATTTTCGTTTTCACTGTACTCAGGTGTATTTACAATCCTTTCGAGATCTAGATAATTCATACATTTCTTGTTAGAAATAGAAGTGTCCCATTTTGGATATAAATATTGTCATTCCTCTATTACCTATAGATTAAATTATGTTGTGTGTGTAAAATGTGTGTATCCTCTACACTATTTACGGTAACGGTTTTTTGTATATAACATGATACGGTCCCCTTTTTCAAACCATACATATACTCCATCATTGTCGTGTCTTTGTAATGTTTGTGAGGCGTTGACAGTGTCTTGTTGTGTTAAAGAAGTGACAGGGAGTTCTACAGTAGGTAATGTCGATCATAGAAAGAAAATAACCTGAAATGGAAATAAAAATGGGCACTTGTCGAGCGACCTATACTTTATTATTCAAGATATTCAGTATGCTTTGTTGCTACATAAAAGGAACTAGGACAATAAAGAAGAAGAAGGTCAAAAGTCAAGTGCCCAAAGATTGAAAAAGTAACTGAAAGGAGGAGAGTAGACCAAAATGAAGATGTTATCTTATAAAATCATAATGTAAAATATTGTGAATAGTCGACTTTACCATTGTAAAGCATCAATTTATGGTGTACACCATTGTAAAACACCCAGTTAAGATGAGTGATATGCTGCCAAAATAAATACCTTTAATGAAAAAAAATTGCCAGTTTTTCTTGAAGGTTCTGCAGAATTGCGATTCATTCACAGTCCCACCACCCACCCAGCATACACTCACAGAGCAGCTTCTTGTCCTTACGGAGAAATCTCCGTCGGAATCTCAATCAACCTGGGGCCCAGGACGGGGCTGGAAATTGGCGGCCAAATCTCCGGTTTCGTATGGCGGTCATCTATAATTCAGCAGGGTACTGGCGTTTTGTTTGACTTAGCCATGTTGGGTTAATACAGGGAAAATAACAAACGGCGATCCATCACTGTAAAGCGGCAGTCTGACTGCACCTACAGAATGCTAGGGAATCCTCAATGGCAGCCCACCTACCCGGGCCCGCCGTCCCCCCGCCTGCCCCCCGCCGGCCCCCCGGAGCTGCCGGGCCCTGTGGCCGGATTTATTCTGTCCCCTTGCCTGGGCCTCACCTGCCTACTAATTGTGTCCCGCTACCGCCAAAATCGAATTTTCACAAGATTGATCGAGGTTTCCGCGGACGGCGTAGCACCAGGGAGTTTTTGTCATGCTCCTAAGGGGGGAGGTGGGGTCGATGGGGCCTTGGACAGGAGGAGTGTGGAGTGTGTGGGGTCGGGGGAGGTGGAGGAGGGGGGAGGGGTGAAGGGGGGAGATGGATTAACGTGTTGTAAAGCATTTGCATCTATAGGAGAGACTGGCAACGGACGGAGAAACACTGGAGATGTCCCTGGAGCAAACCCTAATTATACACAAGACACTGGAGGACCGTGCGGCATATTACAAATGAGTCTTTGCATTCGTCAGTTTCCACCCCACAAGAAAGCCAACGAAAGCCCCCACTCTCCATGTACCATGCGGCTCCCCAACTCCACCAACCCCTCCTGCAGCAAGCAAGAACCGCAGCAGCAACGGCAGCAAATCAGTGTTCATCAGTCAAAACCATCAGCGGTCTTAATTGATGGGTAGACGGAGGAAGAGGGGGCTGGTGGCTAACCGGGGAGGAGGAGGAGGAGGCCGGGGGAGAGGGGCTTTGAAGCCGGGCACACACCGAGGTACAGCCGGCAGAAGTTGAGCAAAAAGGAGGCGGTCCCACGAGGACGAGGTTGTGTTTGCTGGCTTCCACGCCATCCGTCTCTGTCTGCAACTCAGGCTCGTTAACGACAGCCGGCAAAACAAAGCTTCTCTTATAGAGGCGACATTTCAGTGCCACTTCCTTCTCCACCCCCCGCTCCCTCCTCCGCCCGCGTCCTCCTGTAGCGTACGCTCCACGGTGAGCCGTCACTGACTGGAGGTGCCACCCGGGAGGAGGAGGAGAGGAGGATGGTGTATGGTATGCAGGAGGCACTCTGCCACCTCTCCGCTCCCCACACGCCGCCTGCCATCTGTGAACAGACACACGCCTCGCCGCCCCGAACCCTCACATGGTCGCCCTGCTCTGGAGTATCGACTGGAGCTGTCTAATATGTAGATTTATAATCCGCATGATACAAAGTGTCCATATATACATACAGTACAAAGTCTTTCTATCTTGAATACTTAAAAATATCACAAAGACCATTTCTGTAATATGATTTATCCTACCCCTCATATAAATCTCCATGGACTTAACATGGTGTGACTGTATGCCACGGTTATGCCATAAAATATTTATATGCCACTGGTGACATATGAAGTTAAAAACATGTGACAGGGTAGGATAAAATATAAACATCACTCAAATTCATATAATTGTTTATATGCCATTCATTGTCTTCCGCTACAGATATCACTCAGCTCCACTTCGTGATATCATTCCGCAAAGGCAACTCATATGAAATTTCGTGGTGTTTCATGATAATATTCATACTTGCTACACAAGAAGAGCAGTACCTATAGAGAAGGTCATTGAGATGATTATCGGGTAAGAAATATTAAGCTAAGATCAAAGAACAGAGTATTATACAACAACACTCTTGGTATATGCAATACCATATGGATTAAACTAAGATACCCTGTGCATCAACGATTATTATAGGTGGGACGGGCAAAGAAAACCAGCCACCCAAAATAGTAACTTATGCCAGGGTCCCTTTATTGACAGAAATTGTCACAAAAAAATGTAAGAATAATGAAGGATTGTAATCTCTAACCTGTCAATGACGGAAGCTATGTGGGGGGCACCAGCACAGGGAGTGTGTATTACTGATAGCGGAGAATACGGAATGTTCGGAATATCCGGCGGAGAATAAAAGAAAAAAGTTCCAAAAACGTCGCAAATCGTGAAACGTTACATTGAAATATATTCTTATTGTATTCGTCCCTGAATAGATCATGTTGTATTCTGTGTATTCCATGGGTTCGCATCCCACTGCAGCCACTCTTCTCCTTCACCCCTAGCAGTGGTAGATTTACTGCTATATCAAAGGCCAATCGTTCTCATACCATGTCTATGTGGTGGGGAAGTAAAAGAACTCTCACCTCGGTAAATCTGTAAGGGTAAGATTTCTACCAAAATTCATCATATAGATTCGATCACCTTCAAACTGAAAGTAAGTCTAATAGAATACATTGGAAGTTAAACTACCCAAACAACCAAACAACCAATTCAGTAACTTCACCCCAGAATGAACAACCAACACAGGTCACGCCGACAAGTATGAGGTCACCACAGGGTTCACTTACCCACCAACACTCCCATAATCAAATCCTTTCTGCAAACAAATCACATTGGCAGCATTGGGGATACAAAGCCAGGCATGACAATCAGGCAGGCAGACGAGATGAAGATGGATTTAGTAAGCAGCAGGTTGTGATGTGTGAGGGGTGGGGTAATGTGGTGGTGAGTCGAGGTGTGATGGTCAGTGGCTCTCTCTAGTCCTCGACAGCTGGGGAGGATACAGGCGGACTGACCGACTGCCTCATGCCTCTTCTGGCTGGCTGGACGCAAGCGTTAACGGCCAACAGTTGGCTGATGCTTATTTGGCTACATTTTCACACCCGACTGGTTGATATATTATTTATGGTACGGGGGAAATCCTGGATTGGTTTTCTAAATTCTGGAGTGGTTTTTGTTAATTTGAAATTCACATTTTTACAACGTATAACAGATGAATGAAATAGAATGACTGGATCACTATCTATCATCATTAAACGGATATCAATCGTATATACATGTATATAATGGCAATGTTACCTATGTACGTATCTCCTACCTATGTCGTATTTATGGGCGTTCGTCATCTAGTGACATTCGGGGCACAACCACCCAATGGGCATCAATATAAGGTAAAGAGGCTGACTCTAGTTGTATGTCAACAATGCTTGCTTAAAATGTCTGTATCCCTCTAACTTTGGTATCAGAATAACGGGGTTACCAATTTTACCTAGTATCATTAACAAACAATCAAAGTGACCCTGTTTCCGTATAATGATATGCCGTATATATTATCGTAAAACTGGATGACTTTTAATCTTGGCCACCGTATACCATGACTGGAGTTTGGCATAGTGATTTCATGAGGCGAAGCCGAGTGAAGTCCGGAGTCAAAACTCCAGGAGTAGAATGCGGTGGCCACGATTAAAACGAATCAAGTTTTGATCTTATCCTACCCTGTCTCCTCGATTTTGGAATATTACGTGATAAAAATTCTGTATGCCACTAGTGGCATATAAAACTTCGTATACCATCCAGCGTGGCATACGGAAACTCAATGTTAAGCAAATGGGATTTTATATTAGGGGTAGGATAATACCTCACACACAGCCTTAGTGTATAAGAGCGGAGTTCTGTTTGAGGCTCCGCGGAGAAAATTCTCAGAGGTGATTTTAGGAACATGGCCCAGTTTGCCTTGGGGTAGGGGGCCCTGCTTGAGTTGCCATGATGACGCCACAGATCCATCTCCATGGTGACAGCACCGGAGGCTACCCCCTCCAACAAGTGCCACGCTCGGTGTGCAAGTGACGTTTTAACGCTTTCACCCCCTTTTTTGTTTTTTAATGAAAAAATTCTCTCTATTTATAAGAAAAATAGAAGAAATTTCTTCACTCTGTAATACTCGTGAAGACCCATTTAAAAACCAACCGAAATGTCTTTCATTTTCACTTGTTTTTCTTGTTTATAAATGTGTATATTTTTTGGCGGGAAAAAGGCAGACGACATTTAATCTACATAGAATAAGGCAAGGCGGGAGATGTTGCACTCAACAAGGTGTCAGCGGGGCCCAACGCCCTCCATACATCATACATCTATTAACGAATATAGATCGCCCCTACATGGCGGGCCAGAGTGAGGAAAAGGCGTCCCTGTCAACAAATTTATAAAGCTTCATAAAAAACGCCATATCTAAAGCCATATCCCCCGAACGACGCATCTACAGGGTGGTGGACAGGCTTCCTGGTTCACTAGCCTTAAAACGCCGGGGGTTTCTGGCAGGTGCCGGGGTTGAGATGGACTGGGAGGTGGCTGAGCGGGCAGCGGGTGTGTATGTGTGACGGGGGAGTGGGGGGGGGGGACTGGAGGCAGGGCGGAGGAGGAGGGGGGGGGGGGGGTTAGTGGCAGGTCAGTCTGGGCAGTGGTCAGTCTCCTCGTGCGGGAGTCACACAGGTAACTAAGACGGATGGAGGATTACTTGGCTCCAGGTCTTTTGGCAGAACGCCTGACCACAGGTGGTCAGGTGAAGGCCGTAACCATCGCCGGGATTGGCTTCCCCCCCCCCCCCCTCCACCTCCCCTCTCCTCCGTCCACTGTGCCCTTATGACAAACGTCAGATATGGTTTTAGATACTCACACGTGACGGATTGTTGTCGCTTTTAGGTCGGTCGTCCACCTACTACGGTAAAAATGTAGGCCTTACGATGCAGGGAACCGTTTGATAATCTAGGATCGTACTCTGTATGCCATAGAGACCCAAGGAAGATGTGGGTCAACTTTATTCAACAGTTATGGAAGACCTTACTGAAGGGTGATATTGTCTCAGTAAACAGACTTAAATGTTATTGAACGATAACCCTTGTACGAGTTACAGAAAAGAGTCATCTGTTATATGTTCATCATTATGTAAATTTGTTACTTTGAACACCAAAACCAGATGTTTCGCTTGGAAGAACGATTGTAACAATCGAATGTGAAATAAAAACTTTAAAAAAAAAAGAAGTTATTTTATATAGTCTGTAACTATAACTGACTATAGGGTACAGAGTGATTTCTAGGTCTGCCATCGTCCGACAGGAAATTGTAAGATAATGCCACCCTAGTTGTCAGTTGATATAATTCATCAGACAAGCCTAAAACTGTGTTCTCCACCAATGTTACTATCTTGATGCATCTTATTGAAGTTGATAGTAAAGTGAGTGAGTGAACCTTCCACGTTCCCATTATTGCTGATACTCTATGTCTACCTCTGTTATGAGTGGGGGTGACCCTGCTGATCAATGATAAGGTTCACCCCCTCCAGAGTATTAGTGCTCAGCAAACTTGACAAGTTTGGCCAAGGGAAAGCGCCCTCATTTCTCAATCCATAAATTCGAGTGAAACATCATTGATAACTGCACGCCACCTGATATTTGGGGCGAGATGGCGACCTCCATAACACAGTAGCTACCTCACCGTTCCTGGACCCAGCCTCCCCGTCACTCTCCCTCACTCTCCACCCCGAGTAGCTCGTCTAGACTGGGCCTCATTAGGGCTCTCCACTGCTGGCTTCCCCTGCCACTAAAAATTTCAGAATCGCAGAGCCTAATTTTCCCCTGCCACGCAGGAGAAGCCAGGTGGCTTCCGCCGCTGGCTGTAGTGGCTTCCTCTCGGAGTAATGCCTATTTAATATGGTGACGCCCGCCGGTCCCCGCCCCTCAGTGGCTTCTGTGGGGGTCCTGTTAGAGCAGCTCTGTGAGCTGTGCCTTTACTGAGATGTGGGGCTTTCATAGCAAGGTTCTGAACTAGATAGGATGATTCTTACTTATATAATATATATACGTTGTGCTTAAGTCACCTACTGTAACGTAATATGAGAAAACTACTTCGGGCTATTGTGAACTGGAGGTCCGTTGAGACTAGTCTTTGGACTGAGGACTCTTCAGTATAAATAAAAGTCTTTAAAAAAAAAAATATATATATATATATATATATGTGTGTGTATGTGTGTGTGTGAGGTGGGTGGGGTGGGTGGAGTGGTTGAGGTGTGTGAGGTGGGTGGAGTGGGTGAGGTGGGTGAGGTGGGTGAGGTGGGTGGAGTGGGAGAGGTGGGTGGAGTGGAGTGGGTTGAGCGGGTGAGGGTTGAGGGGTGAGGTTGGTGTAAGGGGTGAGGTGGGTGAGGTGGGTGAGGTGGGTGCAGTGGGTGGCGGTGGTGGCGTGGGTGAGGTGGGTGAGGTGGGTGGAGTGGGTGTAGTGGGTGAGGTGGGTGGAGTGGGTGAGGTGGGTGAGGTGGGTGTAGTGGGTGAGGTGTGTGAGGTGGGTGAGGTGTGTGAAGTGGGTGTAGTGGGTGAGGTGGGTGAGGTGGGTGTAGTGGGTGAGGTGGGTGTAGTGGGTGAGGTGGGTGAGGTGGGTGAGGTGGGTGAGGTGGGTGGAGTGGGTTGAGGGGGTAAGGGTTGAGGGGTGAGGTTGGTGTAGGGGGTGAGGTGGGTGGAGTGGGTTGAGCGGGTGAGGTGGGTGAGGTTGGTGTAGTGGGTGAGGTGGGTGGAGTGGGTGGAGTGGGTGGAGTGGGTACCATCGGCTCTGGGGAGTCTTGTATGATATCAGCGGGTAAAAACATCAATTGATGCCAGATGGTTGCCTCCCACGCGGCCCTTTCTACACGGCTCACGTTTTTGCTTGTTCCCCGCAGGACGAACTGCTCAGTGATCAGACCGGAAACGAGGCTGAGACGCGCGCCACAGCTGCCGCCCCCAAACACGTGACGTATGTGATTTATGTGTGAAACGAAGGGGATTTGTGTGTAATACGTAATCGCACGTGTAATTCATGGTGATATGTGTGCATGATTCGTACAATACATACAGGGATATTGTCTAGATGTAGAAGTAGGTGTCCATATGCGGATGATATCTATAGTGGCGTAAAAACGTATAGAACCTATAAACATAGTAATAATAAATAAATAAATACATAAGTAATAAGCGAAAACGTGATTACTGAACTCGTAGGGATGGCCGTTCAAGGTCATTTAGCCCATGAATTACGTCCTGACCACTCTGGCACCAGGACATATATCATTGGACAAAAGGCCATCAATGGCAGCCCTACGGACTCAGTTACTACGTTTTCTTATTATCATCATTATAATAAACCTAATTATCATGAAAGACACCATTTCATGTACTTACAAAGTCATCAATTCATGGCCTGTTGACCCGAGGCATTCACTACGGGCACAGTGCGCCCGAACATTATTAATGCTGTACCCCTAGCAGAAGGTAGTATTTCATAGCTGTTCGGCCATAATAAGTGTTCATACATGGATGATATCTGATGATATAATTGTATGATAATTGTACATATATGAATCATATCTATATGTATAAAGCTAGTGTCTTTATACTGTACATTGATAATATCGAGGTTATACAAGATGTATATGTATGAATGGTATATAAATGTATAAATAAGTGCCCGTGTACGGATGACCCTTAATGTAGGATAAATGTAAATATACAAATTTTGTCTAAATGTATATCTGTGTGATACGAGTGAATTATGATACTAGAAACACCCAGAACTGTTGTTTTAGTATCAATATATCTATGAATAAAATACCATTTCCCTTATTTAATTGAAAGATTGATCGTGTGAATTGAAATGAATCATCTGCAATAATCCTAGGATAAATAAAAGCCTTAAACATACATATAACATGTGTGCATTGTCTCGTTGATTTTGAAATTGAGTCTATTCTTCGTATATTATGTTCGTAATTCCGATGACTGGTACAAGGAACAACTGTGTATATCATATTATATATTTTACACAAATTCATCAAGAGTTATGTTGGTCTGTGTCAAAAGACGAAATGTTCTGAGGACTTTGAGCATGGGTCATGAATAAAATGTTGTGATGATAAAATATAAACACTGCCTACAAGATAAATATATTTATCAGAGTTGTACTATTCATCCTGTTAAAGCCTGGCGCTGATTCTGTACAACATCGCCTACAAAGGCATGCCTCATTCCATATATTACATAGGATTTCTCGAGTCATATATCTCAATCCAATAAAAGTTTCTTAGGCATGTAATTTTCAATTTTCCATTTGTATTTGTCCATTTTTCCGCGGAAATCCACATTTTCACATTCCGTCAATGTAATTGCCTTTCCTTGCGTCAAACAAAGCTGATATTGATGTAGCCTCATATAACCCAATAAAACGGTGTGTTGAACCTCCCCACAGACCCTCCGCTTCATGCAAACAAGGACATCTTATCCAAGTTTTTCCAGTCTCTCGGAGGCAGAGAAATCCAAATATGTCCTTTTTTTCCTTGACCCCGACTGACATCCGTGACTTAAGTCTCGAGCGACTTTCTCCGTTATGCAACCTTTATTACATCATGTTCTTATGGTCCATCGATGTAATGTGATACAATCATTTTCATGGAAGAAATGAACTAACAACGAACATTATAGATTCCACATCCAATGGACTTTGACTGTAGTAACATGACACAAGGTCACAGGAACTCTGGACTAAAACACCACCCAAAGCCTACGGGTTGATATAAAAGAAGTACAAAGTCGCAATGGTCTTCAACAGTCGATAAAAAGATTACTCCATGCATTTCCTTGAGACGCTTTGTTTCACTTGTTCAATCTGCGCAAGGATGAAAGCCTTTCTTGGCAAAAATATACTTTTCTCATTCATTGAAGAATTTAGAAAAAATAAAATGGATTAGATATTTCACCGTTCCTCATGAAACAACTATACACGCACAATAACTCACAGAAAAGCAATAAAAAAATGGCAATCTTTCCAACGCGGCCATATATCTATCTCCCCCTCTGTATCCTGCAAATTAGGTTTGAAATTAGACTAACCTTGGTGGACAACAACATGCTCCCGTCATAAATGTCTATTCTGGCGGGTCATATAGAATATACCTACGTGTTTGATGGTCAGTTCATAAACGTCCGCAGTGGTCGGCCGTGGGATGCGGTCCCTCGCACAGTCACCAACTTTATGGCTCTGCCTCTCACCTCTCTAAGTGCCCCACCGCTGCGAAATGGTTTTATGACATTTTTGTTGGCCCATCAAGTATTTACCCTATTTATATTTGACCCCTGACCCTTTTTTCTTGACCTATGCCTTGAGGTGTTTCCTGTTTTTTTTAAATTCACCTCTGCCTTTGATTTATATGCGCGTGGGAGAGAAACTGAAACGTTATCATGCTTTTAATGGTATCAGAGTGAAACGGTGTCAAGATATGTGATAAAGGACCATATATATATATATACATACATATGATATAATATACATATATGTTTATATATATTTATTCTTTTCTTTTATGAATATATATAGAGGCGTCTTAGTAGAGCATTAATTCATATTGTATTATATATTATATATAAGAGGGATAAGACGTTGGAGCCAATACACAACATTATACTAGGCTATGCGAAAAAAGTTTGTTAAAAACATATATGATAGGCAGAGCAAAATGAAATAAGTATATCAATATTGTACTTAAAGTTATACTAAAATGAATCTAAAACAATACCGATACAACAAATAAATATGGACTGATTCTTGTATCTCGTTTTCACAAAACCTAATCTGGAAGGGAATTGGCAGAATAGGATGTTTTCAAGTATGTGTTCCTTATGTATGTGTTCCTTATGTATCAAATAAATAAGACATTGATCATATGAGGGTCTCCTTTCATATATGCATAAATACCTGAAGTAGTCCCTGGTTTAATTCCTTGAGTGCCTACTTCTATTGTATGACCTTTGAGTACCACTTTGAACACATGTGAAGTAAATAACTGCTGAGAGCGCGCAATAAAATGCTGTTTTATGTCACCAATGAAGGAAAGATATCGTGTCCTGTGGAAGATCAGTCGGAGATATTGCAAATTCTAGAAATAAATGAGCTCTGCACAAACGTCTGTCTCATTGATTCCTATCGTCTTATAGGATGAGAGAAACACTAAGTGTACATTGCTGAGAAAAGTGAGGTTATGAGTAAAATATAAATTATGAATTTGTAATTGAAAAAAACCCGACTGGTAACAAAAATGTAAATTAAAAAAAGAAAAAACAAACTTGATGTATGTATGGAGATGACCTGTTCATTTGTAGACATCCGTTTTGCATGGGTTTTGATAAGTCCAGCACAACCTACATACTATATACATAAAAAGGAAATATACGCAGGGATTACACTATCAACACCTTAAAACATTGTGAATACTAGACCCATACAGCGTTCCACGTGTTGTGTGTTCAATATAAACTATTTCTCAGTACCACCAATACACCCACATCCTACTCCTATACTCATATGTGGCGTCTTCACCTGCCGACGAAAAGGCCACCGATTATATGCACCGTTTACAAAAAAAGACCGGTCGGTGCTTCTATTTGAGAAGTTATCGTTGATATTTTCAATTGAAAATTGAGGTAGTCAACCAATATTTTACTCAAATGCATTCCGCCACCGACAAATACAACATAGAGAAAATTCATTGGGGTACTAAAGGTCGGTCGGTGGTGCCATATTATATAATGGTGGGATTTCTACCTGCCGATTATGACCACATATTATGTTATTTAGCACCAGCGACCGAGTATGTGACAATTTTGTTGCAATAATCGTCAGGTTGAAACAAAAACATCAATGATTAATTCCGCTTCAACTTTACGCAATATAGCTCTCCCAACCGACTTTTTGTACCACCGACAAAGCGTCTTTGTGCTGAATTCATCGTTGGCAAAATGACTTTGAGTCAAGAATCAGTCGATGACTACCATAATTTTCATTGCAAAACAGTGTTTATTCTCACTGCGACCTATCTTGTCTCATCGATGATATCTCAAGCACAATGATCATCATCGCCGATTTCAGACCCTTTTGGTTCTGTCAATCGCTAGTGGCCTTATTGCATAATCTATACACAATTAATCAGTGACCACGTCTCTGCATTTATCTCAACCCTGGTACAAGTTTAGTCATAGGAATAACATTACAAAATCATACGCAACAATACTACACCAAGGTGGTGGCGGAGTGATGGGAGATGACACAAGGAACTGGCCAATCAGCGACTAGGATTTCAGAGAGCAGACAAGACAGCAATATGGAAATTTATTCGCTCCTAATAACTGGATTTGCGAAGTTATTTGAATTATTCTGATATTGTGATGCTATAAATTAATGTCATCGAAAGGATGAGATAAATTCAGAACCGCACTCGAATCTTAAAATACACAATACTCCACTCGTTTGGATGGGCTGTATTCGTCAATCGGCTTTGACTCAATGACGATTGGGGCCCATTCAAACTTGTGGAGTATTATCTATTAATACGATTCTCGAAGCTGTCCTATATAAGTGTGTTTCCATTCTCCGATCTGGTATTGGTGGTTCCCAACTGCAGGTTGTTGGTGAATAGTCGGCCAGTGGAAAATAGCTTAGGCCTGGCGTCCACCTACTACGATGGAAATTTAGACCTACCGATATGGCTCCGATACAAAAAGTCAATATCGGAGACATATCGGGAAGGTGCAAAATCGTAGACATATGTCTAGACATGCCAATTCAACCACGCATTGTATGGGGTTTTTATCGGTGTCTAAAGGCAGAAACGTAGTCAACTGCCCCGATATTAAGTGACCTTCTGACACGATTTTGATTTTTTATTGGGAGGTGCATTGTAGATCACATCGGAGCAATATCGTAGTAGGTGGACGCTGGGCCTTAGGGGTGGCGTCCACCATCCACGTCAAGTCTACAACAAGCGCCGACAAGAAAGTTCCAATCGTTGCTTGTCGCAGCCTTGTCGTCAGAAGGGGGGCTTTACGACAGCGTTGTTGGGGCGTGTCGGGAAGTGCATGCTCCACCATAATTAACTATTGTAGACCTCCCGAATGCTCACGAAGGGGGGCGTCCACCAACCACGACAAGGCTACGATAATGGCATTCTGACAAGGTCCACGAAAGGTCTATGATTGGAGACCTTGTCGTAGCCTTGTAGTGGTTGGTGGACCCTAGTTCCCGACAAGAGGCTACGACAAGGCCATGACAGTCTGCGACATGAAGCTTGACAGGGACCTGTCGGGGGGGTTTCCGACAAGGTAACGACAATATCAAACATGTTCGATTTTTGCCATGACTGGAGCCTTGTCCTGGAGTGTTGTGGTTTCCTCGATATCACTGTCGTAGTGTGTCGGGACCATGGACGCCTTTTTAACCAGCAACGTCTACGACACGCCCCGACACCGCTATCACAGAGCTGCCCTTCTCACGACAAGGCTGCGACAAAGCACCGATAGGAATTTTCATGTCGGCACTTGCCGTAGCCTTGTCGTGGTTGGTGGACGCCCCCCCTTTATACACACACGCAATGTTCAAGTCTGACGATGCCTCCAGGGTGCTGCATCATACATAGCGCCCTGTGTATGACGCTAGTGGTGGGGAGGACCCTCCTCCAGGACCTTCCTCCAGGACCCGCCCAGGAGTAGTTATAGCGCCACCAACGCCCAGAGAGGGCGCGGCGGGCGGCCGTATAGGGCAAGGAGCTGAGACACACTCCAGCAGAGTCTCCGCCCTGTCTGAGTGGGGCACGGGGAAGCAGACCTCTGCGGGGAGAGTGTATGACGGACAGGCCGTGAAGTGTGTCGGCGGAGATGGCCGTCTAGGGGACGATCCCACCCGATGCATCTTTCTACCGCCAGGAGGCCACTGGCAGGTGAGTGAGGAGGGCGGGAGGGTGGGGGGGGGGGGGGAGGGGGTCCATGGAGAAATGATCCCCTGCTTAGGACACCTACAGATGCGCTGTGGTCCCGACTGGGGAAGCTATTTTATTTACGTATGTATCGAGTCTGCCTTGCATTGGAAATGCTTCCTATACGATGTTGCGTTTACGTCTCCTGATATTAGAACAACTGTTGCTTATATACTTCTTCAATATGGTGTATTCTGTATTATTATCTCACCCAGTTTAGCCACATGAATCACGTCAGAAAATTCTATGCAACATTCATCCATATAAAATGACAATGATGTCATAAGCTGTTGGCCAATCAGCAGCCAGGATTTGGGACAGTAGACAAGACATTAACATAAAGGTTTATACGTTCATAACTAGATTTACTTAAGCAATTTGAATTATTCTGATATTGTGATACAATCTAATGTCTGTGAAAGGGGTGAGATAAATACAGAACCGTTTAAGAAATCTCCATTCATCTGGATGCACTGTAATCGTCACTTTGCTTCGTCTCGATGATGATACGGCATGTCCAAACTCGTGAAGCATTGTTCATTTATACGATTCTTGATCCAGTTCTATATGAGTAATTTATAGATGTTTTTATATGATATTCCAGTACATGTATATATTACGATATATATCAAATGAGCACATACTGTTTAAAATATTTCTCATGATATTTCACAATTATGTAATCATATATTTTTACGAACAATTACTATCGTAAAACTGGATGAGTTTCAATCTTGGCCACTGTATGCCACGACTGGAGTTTGGCTTAGTGATTTCACGAGACGAAGCCGAGTGAAGTCCGGGGCCAAAACTCCGGGGCCAAAACTCCAGATTTATGAAATCACTGTTCACCAACTTGTTGCTGAATCCTTGTACAGAGGCGACCTATTCTTTTATCAGATATTATACAAACTTCCTGAGATATTTTTAGTGCGATTATGACATGTATATAACAACACACTGACCCTGTTATTTACACAAACTTTACTTTTCATACCAATTCCTCTTGTGTTATATAGGTAATTATTTTCATGGGAGGAAGAACTGTACATTTCTAAAGAATGTATTAAGATTAATACCAAAATATAGAAGATTATGACACACCTATAACAATGCAATGGCCTTATTATTTACACAAATCTTACATTAGAGCATCGACATTAAATCTTCTCGTATAATACAGGTAATTATTTTCATGGAAGAAAGTACTGTATATTTCTACAGAATTTAATAAGATTAAAACCAAAATATAGATGTCTTTGCCTATACTCATTGATCCGAGGGTACTATCAGTATGCAGACAATACACAATACCATCCTGTGGCTACTAATTCAGGGTGCTATAAAGGTATCGTTTGTCGGGGGCGTGCGGCCATCTTGTAATATAACACGGTGAGAGTGTCAACAGTACCACTCATAGATAGCGGTACATCGCCGACCATCAGAAGGTCAGGGGTCAAAGGTTAGAGGTCAGATACCGCTGTGCCCGCATTCATTGAGTCAGTCACTTATCTCCACGCCCACCAGGGGACGCCACCCGTTAACCTTCAGGCGCATGCCCCAGTCTTGGTCGGGGGTGGGTGGGAGGGGGATTAGTGATTGGGGGAGATTGTAGTGAGGGACAAACCGCCACTCCATAAGCTTTACCACGAAGATTTGAGGAGCTCCGAGCGGCTCCGAGCGGCTCCGAGCAGCTTCGAGAAGCTCCGAACGGCTCCGAGCAGCTCCGAGGGGCTCCGAGCAGTTCCGAACGGCTCCGAGCGGCTCCGAGCAGGTCTGAGAACCTCCGAGCAGTGCCAAGCAGCTCTGAGCAGTCCCGAGCAGTCCCGAGCAGCTTCGAGCATTCCAAGCAACCCCGAGTAGCTCCGAGCAACCCCGAAAAGCTCCTATAAGCTCCGGCAAGGTCTGACCAGCCCCGAGAACTTCCGAGCAGCTCCGACCAGACCCAAGCACATCCGAGCCGCTCTGAGAATTACACTACTGTATTCACAGTGGCTGGTAACCACTCTCCCCACAGATCATTCGTGCCGCTCAGGTATACTAATCTCTGCTCCAACCGAATCACGTGAAAGAGATTTAAAACAGAAATCAAGAACATAGCGTTAGTGGGGAAGGATCATTAGTGTCAAATGAGCTTCACTGACACTTTACTAGTTTCTACTGCACCTCTAAACCAGTGATATATATACAACCATTTTGAGGAGACTGCGGTTTGGGACCTGAAAAACTACAGTGAAACCCTGTTTATGGGACACCCCGGGGATAATTTGTTTGGAATGGAAATTTTCCCTCTATTAAGAGTTCCCCGCTTAAGGGGACACTTATTTCGGTACAAAGTGCTTCTTAGCCTTGGTTAAGGGGACACTTTGGAGGTAGACCTTATCAAATCTGACCAGACAGTGTGGTGACAACACTTGAGATTATCTTGATTCCTTGTTTAGGGGGTGCGTCCACCAACCACGACAAGGCTGCGACAACGGCTTTCCGACAGGGTCCACGACAGCTCTACGATTGGAAGCCTTGCCGTAGCCTTGTCGTGGTTGGTGGACCACAGTTCCCGACAAGAGGCTACAACAAGGCCAAGACAGGCTGCGACATGAAGCTTGTCGGGGGCCTGTCGGGGGCCTTCCGACAAGGTTACGACAAAATCGAACATGTTCGATTTTGGAGCCGTGTCGTGGCGTGTCGGGAGGTTGTCGCAGAGGTCTATGATAGAATATTTAGGTGGAGCGTGGACGTCCCGACAGGCTGCGACAAGGGGTCACGACAGCCCCCTTCTCACGACAAGACTGCGACAAGGCTGCGATTGGAACTTTCTTGTCGGCGCGTGTCGCATATTATTATATACCTCTGCACAAACTCACTACGAATACGGACTGCTGCTACAGGTGTAATTTATCTAACATATGGGCGAGGTACTCAATAATTTCTTGTACAGCTCGCCTTTGGAAGGGCCGTGCGGAGTACTTTCAACGTGAAATAGCGCAATCTGATTGGACGAGAGTTTGACAGAAAAGGGTCAGCGGGGAATTTGAAAATGGCGGACGGATGACATCGCTTCGATTACGGGAATATTTAGTGGCCAGATATCGTGAACTACAGCATGGAAGTCATTGAAATACATAATCCAAAGATGAATTATGGAATTACTCCGAAATACAAAAGAAATCATCATAAAAAAACATTATAACTGATCTAATGGACACTAAGAGTCGGAGCCTTTACTACCCTACTGGCAGTGGGAGCAAGCCTGCAAAATGCAAACAAAGCATAAAAATGTAAACAAACAGCGAAGGACACATTGGTTACATATAAAACTAAAATAATTCAGAATAGATTTTAAGTTCGTTTATATATTCTGTATTGAATGTCTCTACACTGGCGTTTTTTCCCTTTTTTATTTAAAAAGAAAAACATAAAAATGTTCCCTCACGAATGGGGATCGTGCCCAAGACCTATAGATTTGAATGCGAGCGCCCTAACAATTGCTCCACCAAGGGTACATGGATCCAGCTTGCTGTTATAACTTATAACTTACCATTCACTCTCCACGCATATATTTCCACACTCTTCATTTTTTAGAAATACGCTGGGTATGTAAAGAATGTGCTAGGAGAGTATGTGACCGACTGCACATGCACCATGGGTTAGGAATAAACATCCGGTTGATAATTTCTTGTACAGGGCGCCTTTCGGAGTAAACTTCACAGAGAGGGAGTGTGATTAACGGCCAATTACGGTAAAATTTGAATATTTACAGACAGTTTAAGGTATATGATAATAGGAGAACAATGTGGTTATACCTGTATTCCATGATTACTTCTTTTAGAAGTCTAAATGTCTAAAACATCTAAAAGTCGGTAATCATTCCATACAGGTATGATTACATAGTTCTCCTATAGTATTTCCTGTATAAAGGTTTTATGTGCTGTATGACCTAACCATTGACAGACTGAAAACTCCTCTTAAGGTTACACTTTAATCGGAAAGGGGGTTGGCCCCTTAAGCTTGAATTTACTATATTCCACTAATAGAATACAAGGGACTCCTCAAAGTTCCCAGAAATTAGAATATAGGAAAATTGGCTGATGGTATAGATTCTGTTAGAAACAGGCAGGTTTGGGGCAGAGATACACGCAGGGTGCAGGATATCTGCTTGGAGAGTGAACGTACACAGAGATCGGAGTCTGTGGGGATTGTGCGTGGAGAGTGAGAGTGAGCCGGCGATAGAAGTCCCGCCCAACGCTAATCTCCGCTAAGTTGTGAGCAAACTCGCCGCCTTCAGGAGGGAATAAAGGGGCCTTTCTCCGGGATCGGTGCGATTTGGGCTGAGAGGATGAGGGGAGGGGGTGAGGGGGAGTGAAGGGAAGGATGCTGAGGGGTGGGGTGGGAAAGGTGGACATAGTCTCAATGAAAACGGAGATGACAGGTTTATTCTTTTCCTAGGAAATCCTTCTTTACATTTTCTGTTTATAATTTTTTTTTTTGGTTAAAACAAAGAGTGAAAAAATAAGGCCTCATTCGCACCAATGAACAGTGGTTAAAACCTCCTCATATACCCAACCCAATTCCATGGCAATTAAAGATGTGTTTCCCATTTTTTCCCAGTCTCTCCGAGGCAGTAAATTCCATATGAAAAGATGTTTTCTTTTTTTTTTCATGACCCCAACTGACATCTCTGAATACAAAGGGTGAGGGGAGCTTGAAGACATGTGAGAGCTGGGGAATGAAGAGGAAAGGGAAAAAGTGTGAGAGAAAGAGAGAAAGAGAGAAAGAGCGAGAGGGTCTGAGTAAGACAAGATAAAGTAGAAAATGAAATTTCAGAGGTTGAAGGGATATTGAAGTAAAGGTGGAGGAAAACAAATTGAAGAAATTTCTGACTTAGATATCATAAGATATTTAGATGATATAAGAGGTGATAACCGATGTATAGAACGATGTGTTGTACGGAAAACACATTAGAAAAGTATGTCAGCCTTGAATAGAAACATGAAAGTTGTAGAGAAGCTTCACAAAATGCGTTTTTTATTCTTAACACATTCTGGATTGATCCAGTTCTTCTAACTTATAGGTAACTTTCTGTACACGTAGTATACGTAGCGCACCTGTGTTATTGGTGGATGATGTTTGTTAAGCTGTGGGAATGAGGTGTTATTTGTGGAGGATGTGTCTGTAGCTGTGAGGATGAGGTGTTATTTGTGGAGGATGTGTCTGTAGCTGTGAGGATGAGGTGTTATTTGTGGAGGATGTGTCTGTAGCTGTGTCCTGGATCTTGATTGTCAGGGCTGGACCAGTGAAGATCCGATGCCAATTGTCACGGAATATCCGAGTTAATCAAACACTGAGTGCAATCATTCGCCGTTATCTACTCCCGAGCTGCTCTGTCCCCAAGTAAATAAGGCGGGAACGTGCGGGCCCTAGGCGGGGGCTGGTGGGTCGGAGGGAATAGTGTTATCATCTTCATACCTTAGCAATTATACGAGATGGCAAGTGGCTAACCGAACAGCTAGAACCCATGGCGTGTCTATAATGGTTGCCTCTTTCAGCATTTGAAAGAAGTATGTGGCAAGGGTTTTCAAGATATAACTTTTTTTTTGGAAACAGAAAATATTTCACATACGTAGATGCCTATTTTTTTACGGTAATTTTGTACAAACAAATACCGAACTCGGCAGGTCCCCGGTCTTCCGTCCGGGCCCTTGAAATGTCTACTATATCTACTAAGCCAGACCAACATACTCTCTCTATAGGATGTCAGAAAAAGCCAAAGGAAAATGCAGTGCTCATGGTGCCCCAGTCTCCCCCACATATAGAGAAAATCACATTTCGAAATGGAGACTTTATAGAAGGGGTGAGGGTCGTAAGTCTGCGGAACACCAACTTTAAAGGGGTTTGGACGGGTGCGATCCCTTAGGCCCGGCGTCCACCTACTACGATATGGCTCCGATATGGTCTACGATGCACCTCCCGATAGAAAATCAAAATCGCGTCGGAAGGTGACCTAATATCGGGGCAGTTGACCACGTTTCTGCGATTAGGCACCGATAAAAACCCCATACAATGCGTGGTGGATTGGCTTGTCTAGACATATGTCTACGATTTTGCATCTTCCCGATATGGCACCGATATTGACATTTTGTATCGGTGCCATATCGGGAGGTCTAAATTTCTATCGTAGTAGGTGGACGGCGGGCCTTACTCATCTGGCTTAAAATAAAAATAATTGTGTTCTATCACAATATCCGGGCGCTCAAAAAGAAGATTCAATTGCAACCTGGATTATATACCACACGTTGCCGGATGCCACCCTTAATAACGCGGATTCCCATTACTGGGGATCTTATAGAATCAATGATTCCGAAGTGCATCTTATACCGATAAAGAAAGGAGTGTAGTAAGAAGGGTGGACAAACAAAAGCAGCCCTGGAGACGCGTAATAGACGCGATCCATCTGCGGTGTTGGGTGCCTGCCATCGGTCATGGACAGAGCTCAATGGTGGGCAGGCGATTGGCGGGACGGGTCACTTTGACGGGGATCTGTTTGCGCTAATTGTATCATTACAAGGATGGATTAGATCATGGAGATGGAGCAGCTCGCCTTGAACAGTGAGCTGCTCTCAGTCCGCCTGTGAGCAGGCAATCACTTACTGGAAGCAGTACCCCGCCACAAGACCAGCCCCGAAAACCTTACCGCCTAACTTTACAATCACTCCGCATACTGGAGGCAGTACCCCACCACAAGACCAGCCCCGAAAACCTTACCGCCTAACTTGACAATGACTATGCATACTGGAAGCAGTACCCTGCCACAAGACCAACCCCTGAAAACCTTACCGCCTAACTTTACAATCACTCTGCATACTGGAGCCAGTACCCCGCCACAAGACCAGCCCCCGAAAATCTTACCGCCTAACTTTACAATCACTCCGCATACTGGAGGCAGCACCCCGCCACAAGACCAGCCCCCGAAAAGATACCTTACCGCCTAACTTTACAATCACTCCGCATACTGGAGCCAGTACCCTGCCACAAGACCAGCCCCGAAAACCTTACCCCCTAACTTTACAATCACTCCGCTTACTGGAGGCAGTACCCCGCCACAAGACCAGCCCCCAAAAACCTTACCCCCTAACTTTACAATCACTCCGCTTACTGGAGGCAGTACCCCGCCACAAGACCTGCCCCCGAAAACCTTACCGCCTAACTTTACAATCACTCCACATACTGGAGCCAGTATCCCACAACAAGACCAGCCCCCAAAAACCTTACCGCCTAACTTTACAATCACTCCGCTTACTGGAGGCAGTACCCCGCCACAAGACCAGCCCCCGAAAACCTTACGGCCTAACTTTACAATCACTCCACATACTGGAGCCAGTATCCCACAACAAGACCAGCCCCAAAAAACCTTACCGCCTAACTTTACAATCACTCCGCTTACTGGAGGCAGTACGCCGCCACAAGACTAGCCCCCGAAAACCTTACCGCCTAACTTTACAATCACTCCGCTTACTGGAGGCAGTATCCCGCCACAAGACCAACCCTCGAAAGATACCTTACCGCCTAACTTTACAATCACTCCGCATACTGGAGCCAGTACCCTGCCACAAGACCAGCCCCGAAAACCTTACCCCCTAACTTTACAATCACTCCGCTTACTGGAAGCAGTACCCCGCCACAAGACCAGCCCCCAAAAACCTTACCGCCTAACTTTACAATCACTCCACATACTGGAGCCAGTATCCCACAACAAGACCAGCCCCCAAAAACCTTACCGCCTAACTTTACAATCACTCCGCTTACTGGAGGCAGTACGCCGCCACAAGACTAGCCCCCGAAAACCTTACCGCCTAACTTTACAATCACTCCGCTTACTGGAGGCAGTATCCCGCCACAAGACCAACCCTCGAAAGATACCTTACTGCCTAACTTTACAATATCTCCATATACTAAAAGCGGTACCCTCCACAAGACCAACCGTGAGCACACTGCAAAAAGGAATCTTCAAGACAAAGCCTAATATTGCCAATACAATGTACAAAAAATAAAAGTGTCAACAAAGAAACTGCCACATCCATCAACATCAACATCGATCTCACTGGATACAGCGATATCAATATCATCTTATACGGAAAAGTACAGTATGTACCTGTTAACGGGGCACTCCCCGGTACAGAGTGCCACGTTTAGACGGTGCCTTAAATTAAAAGGGCGGTTTGCTCTTGCCCAAAGTGTCTCAAGTTACGAGGTGTTTGTCTTAACATGGTGCCCCACCAGCAGGGTTCTACAAAAAGGGTAGTCTCGTGATCAACGTCAGTAGGTAGAAATTCTACTATTTTAAGGTATATAAAAAATAAAAAACCAGGCTTACTGTAGTTATATATCAAGAACACATAGTAAAATTGTCAGTTAGATTATACCTCGGCCTTCTGCATCGGACTAATCTAATTGTAGTTACACCGGGTATACTTGACGTACAACCACAGTCACCCTGTTTCCGTATACTACTAGGCCTCCATGCCACCATCACCACGCCCTACCGCAGTCACTCACCCAATGGAGTCAGGGATCGCCGACTGCCCCGACCCCTGGTGGACGTGTGCGTGGCTATTGATTGGCGGACTGGTCAAGTTAATCTGTGATTGGTCGTGATTCCCGACAGCGGGGGGATCCACTGACCTGTCCCCGGGCCTAATGGAGCGGGCGCCCGGCGGCGTGACCGGGGTGACCGGGGTGACCGGGGGGGGGGGGGGGGGATGCCCCGTCAGCGGGGGAAGGGAGGTCCTCCCCCTCCCCGACCACCCCCGTGACCACACCCCTGCCCTGTAATGCTATGAAACAGTGGCCAACCCGATACTGCTCTGTCATTAACCCAACCCCATGACCTCCTCCCCTCCCCCTTTATTTTGGACAACACATCTGGACAGAAATTAATGAAAGTACATGTACACAACATAAACAAGAGCAGAAATCTTCAAGTAAAGTTATATAGCGATCAGACAAAGGAAATCAGCTTTTACTGTCAGAGAAGGTTGGATGATAATTGCTACATGCTACAAGCTCCAGCTATGTGTGGGACATTATCTATGCTGGAACTACTGCAACCATAGGACGTGTTCGTTAAAAATATGTCATAGTTAATGATAGTTTATGATGCTGGATATTCATAATCACTGTACCACTGGATTTCATACATTGATATGGAATTAATTACTGAACTTAGATTAGACAAAATACTAGGTCTACAGATCTAGATCGGGTAACAATTACATAAGGATCAACAGATACAAATTGTGTAAAATTGTAATAATGAAAGAACTATACCATGAGCGAGTGCAAATCTTTAATCAAGATCTAGAGAAATACAATTCACAATATAGAATATGTAGTACACATGCAAGTACCACTGTAACACATCATTTCAGTATTACTCAGTTACAGGAATAACTAGAAGATAGAGTTTTTAGATGTTTTAATGTAGAGCATAAGAAAAGATCCAATAAACAGTATAAACTGGGGAGATGTTGATGTAATCCACACCAATGCATAAAATCCATTGGTACAGTAATTATGAATAACCAGCATCATACAATTTCACTGAATTGAACATATTATCAATACATAAGTCATATGGTTGCAGTAGTTCCAGCATAGAGGATGTCCAGCACAAGACTGGAGCTTGTAGCATGGTCGCAATTATCATCCAAGCTTCTCTGACAATAAATTGAATAATAGCTGATTTCCTTTGTCTGATTGCTATATAACTTCACTTGACTTCACATCGTGAATAGACCTTTTTCCATAGGCTGGATTCGCACCTTATCTACTTGGTTGCGCAATGCTAGCAGCCAAACAAACGCATGGCAACATATTCTTTAGCATTGGCTGACTGAGTGTATGAGCGTAATACCAGTGTATATATATTATTCCCAGAGAAAGTACAGCGATTGCATTGTATTCCAGTTCACATTTGGTGTGTCATATATGCATATCACCTCAATAATACTTTAGTCCTACCTGGGATAACACAGGAACACCGAAAAAATTGATACACAATGATACATTTGCAGGCCTAGCTATCATATTCTTATCTTCTTTTTCCAAATTAAAACCAAAACAGTCATCAACTATGAAGTTTAGACAGCCCATACTCGTTAATATAATATCTGAATTTGCTGTAGCAGTCAAATTTGTCAAAAAATTAACACAGAATTTGCTATGAGATGAAACTCAAGTCAAGCCTAACTACTCCTATTGGTTTGTTCCCCAGTATATCCCCGACCTAGTCCCGTCTATGCCCTGCGACCCTGTCGAACCGCCTGACCACCCCAGCATCCCCAACACACCAGCCTAGCTTGACCAGGATTTGGCCCCGATTTGTCCACGGCCTGCCCTCGGCCTGCCCCCGGCCTATGCCCCGCCTATACCCCGCGTACGCAGGGATAACTGCGGATGTCCACACGGACCGATTGCAGTGAATGCAGTGCCTTTAACCTTAACACCTAACACTTTCGCACCCGATAGAGAAATCCATCGCACGATTCCTCCTTCATTTCCGTAGGGGATTCCTATATCAAAATCACCACTGCAGATTTCTGACGAACACAGATGCAGAATACACATAAGTATAGTGAAAAATACAAGATATATTGTATATTTCCACTATATCTAAAGGGTGTGAAATGGTATATCTAAACGGGGTGAAATGGTGAGGGTGAAGGGTTATGGGGATCGTGTCGGGATCTATGCCCTTGCACCGGGGTGACCAGGAGGGGTGAGCGGGCAGGGTGAGCGGTCAGGGCTGCCCGGAGAGGGGCGGGGGTGGGTCCGGGGGGCGGGTCGGGGGGTCCGGGAAGGGGGCGTCGTGGTGCCGGACTGACTGGTGGTCAGTGAAGTGACCGGGACAGTGAGTCACTGACCTCGGCGCAATGTAATGTCAGAGTCCCTCACGCCCACCGTTCTAACCCCGCATTAGGCCACACACGCCCACACCACTCCCCGTAATGGACGGAATTGTCATTACGACCTGAGATATGAATCACAATGAAGGATTGTGTACGGCAGGTTTCAGTCCGACCATATTAAATGCACTCTATGTAGAAAGGACTCTTCATTTTTGTTTGGTATGCATACCTATATTTATATTTGATAAAACATAGCTCAGTATACGAACAAGCAGTCCACATAGAAATCTGTGTATATGAATTTATATATTTGGGCCTGATGCTGGAAACCTCCTATCAAGTCATAGATGTCACCGAAGTCCCTTTATTAACCACAGTGAAATTCTGTACAATGAAAGTATCCTTCATAAAGGTGCTAACAAAGAATTTTTTTTCTTTAAAGTACGTAGATCAAATATACTGTGGTGTAACATTAGTAACTCTTGTCCCCTACATGCGTAATGTATCGACCATTTTAGAGGATATAGATATTAGTAATTGCTTTTATAATAATAGTGAAAGAGCAGGAGTATTGAGATGGATGTATATTCAAACCGTTGTGGCTTGGACAGTCCGTGGTGACCGACTCCAGTCACTTGCCTCTGAAGGCTAATTTCATTATACTACTCGGTCCTCTTTCACTATACTACTGAGAGGACCTCTGTTGGCCACATTCCCTTGGGTCTTTAACACCGGAGGAAATAATTTGCGCCTTTTACTTATAAAACTATAAAGCGAGCTGTCAGATAATACTATTAGAATATATTATATAGTGAACTTACATAGGTATTTCCTGTTAACATAATACAGAGGGTAGATTGATAGATGCATTTCCAATCTCTAAACTACAGTAGAGTTTGAAACATTTTAGGATAGAAATATTTTCTTTCAGTTCATCGAATTTCAATATTTGTCAGGGGAATTATGGGATGGCTATGAAATACCTTCTGTATTGCACAATATCAGATAGTTAATATTGATTTATCATCAATATTCATTAGATTTTGAAATTACAATTTACCATTTTCATATACATTGTATTATTGTCAGCAGAGTATCACTTAACTATATATATTATCTATGCTATCGGAATGATAAGCCTGCCTTGCCAAAACACCATTTCCGGATATAGGTGCTCGGTACTTTAACTATATAGATTCGAGATTATTTATGTCATTCTCAAATCTTTTAAATCCATATTTTTGATAAACTTAACAAGTGTCATCGTACTTTTGAGACAGACTTATTCAGAGACTATAGTAGTAAACTACACTTCAAAAGTAACAAACAAGACCAAAAACAAGAGTCTAGCCTCAAACCCCCATAGGTTTAGCACTAAGCCTCGTTCTTACTGGCCACCGGAAATGGTGTTTTGTAAACGGGTATCTGTGGTTTCAGTGGGTTCACTTTGGTTCCCTATACTCTAAACAAGCAATAAACTCCATCCTGTATTTCAAATTCATTTCTGTCTCGGGAAGTACCTTCCTTTACAACATATCTTTCGGTGACATTCAAGCTCCTTCGCTAAGACAATCCTAGCCGACAAAAGATCATGTTGACCCATATCCCTGGGTCTCGATGGTACACAGAAAAGGTTCATGTACGAGCCTAATTTATTTATCTGAGATCATCAAAAGAATAACCACCATTGTCCTTGAAGAGGTTGTTGGCTTACTTTTAAAACCCTGGACAGAAAACCAGCGCGGAATAAAGCCATGCACTTGGTTCCGTCCGTTTCCAATGGCATCCAAAATAGTCGCATCTGATTGGCTGGATTTGGTCAGCTGACCGAGGTGTGTGTGACGTCACTGTAGGAAGTGACTGAGTGCGCATGTGCAGTGATCAGGGGCTCCCCGCCCACTTAGCCGGACCACACCCGGAGCTGTGTTGAGCCGCGAGCTCATGCGGGCCACAGCTCATTGGGTGTGCTCTGAGCAGGGGCCTGTTGTATAAACAGTGACGGTGAATGTCCGGTGTCGTATGCGAGCAGCTCACGTGTCGAGGAGCTGCTCGCTGCGTGTTGTGACCGCGCCAATAAGGCCCGGGGACGTATTCATGAGCTGTATATATTCCCTGAGACCACCGCCATAAAGTAGTCTACAAGGGTTTGCGTTGAAACACTACATAGGATTCCCAGTGATAATAAATGCAGGAGGGCCTCACCTCTAGGCTTTCTAGTCATTCCTAAGGCTACGGCAGAATAATGTCCCCAGACCTAGCCTGGAGTTACTGTAGAGGAAACCTATGAGAGTTTAGGGTCAGAGCTCGTATACTATCGAGTTTGACTCGGGTAGTAATTCACAAGGCAATTCAAATGAGGTGGATTTGAATAGGTTTCTGAATTGATCCCACCCTTCACATTGACTAATGGGCCAACATTTGTGACATAATCCCCCATCGAGTATTTTTTCTAAATACTCAACGGGCGTTGGATAGGAGTTCCAATTTTTAAGTAATTAAGTCTGGAGAGATGAAATAACAAGGATAAGATAAAGTAGCATACTGGGGGTTACATGATGTCTCTAGGTATTCTCATGGCCACTACAGCATGATGCCTCTAGGTATTCCAAGGCCTACTTTAGCATAATGTTTCTAGCCATTTTCAGGACACCTGCGGCATTGTGCATACCCAGCGTTACTGTAGCATAATGCCACTATGTATTCTTAGGGCAACTGCAGCATGATACCTCCAGGCATTCCAAGGGTACCACATCATGATGGCACCAGGCATACCCAGTTCTACTGTAGCATGATGCCTCCAAGCGTTCTCACAGCTATTGCAGCATAATGCCTCCAGGCATACCAATGGCTACTGTACCATGATGCCTCGAGGTATTCTAATGGCAATTGTAGGACAATACGTTCCCAGGGCATCTGCAGCATGATACCTTCAGGTATTCCCAGGGCTGCTGCAGCTTGATGCCTCCAGGCATTGCTGACTACTGTAGCAGAGTGCCTCCATGGTTTCCCAAAGATCCTGCAGAATATGCCTTCAGGCATTCCCACATGTGCTGCAGCATGTTGCCTCTAGTTTTCCCAGGTCTACTGCAGCATGTTGCCTCCAGGCAATTCCTGGATACAGTATCAAGAAGCTTCCAGGCATTCCACTGCTACTGCAACAAGATACCTTAATTCACTTGCATTTTCAGCCCTACTGCAGCACAATGCTCTAGGCATTCTCAGGGTTATTTCAGCATGATTCCTCAAAGCAGTCACAGGGCTCTTGCAGCATGATGCCTCCAGCAAATTCAAGGGCTACTGTAGCATGAAGAATAATAACTATATTGGTAGCATATTGAAATCATGTATTTTCTCTCTGACTTTAACAGAGGTATATACCCCATTTATACTAGACCTTCCACCATACCTGACCTGTCAACTATAGATTTATATTAAAACAAAATTATGAAAAATTGGTTTGAAGCAAAAGAAACATATATGATTTCTCTACCAGCTATATTTTCCTTCCCTAATATTTGGCTGCTCTTTGGCCAAAATCAATTACACCTTCATTGAAATCCATATCATGCACTTATTCATGTAGTTTACATCTATATTCATTTGTCTACATACTTTTACATCTTAAGTATTAAAGAGTGACTATGTCTCAATCTATAATTCTTTTTCGAAGGAAATGGTAAGTTATTTTAATCATAATATTGTTGAATAAACACAGAACTTCTCTCAGAAAAAGAAACACTCCCAAGCAGGGGATTAGAGTAGTAAAAATACCTTAACAAGGATATGGAACATATGTGCTTCAATCATATGTAAACTTTAGTGCTAGGAAGGATATGGCTTGACCTTATACTTCTATATCACTATACAATTATTTCTAGATCAGAATATATGGTGGAGAACCATCACAGATAGTAACAGGATGAGGAAACTGGACTCTTTTACCATTCATATGTATGATAAACCTTGCAGAAAGAAATGAAAAAAAGAATCCTGGTGTTGAGAGGGGTGTTACTACAATCCTCTCAGAAAAACTCCCAAGCAATTGTATAGAGTAGAAAAATAGCAAGGAAATTATTTTTTTTCATGCAGAAATAGTTCCCCAATATTGGTATTTTAGACAATGGGCGAAATAAAGCACCACCACTTGTATCGAGATGGAGGTAGCTATACTCTGTAGGCAGACACTGTGGTGATATACGATACGGACGTGTATTTACTCGACAAGCCCAGCATGTGGAGATAAAAAGCCCACCAGACATTGATGGCCGTAGTACTAGTTCACCGTACGAGCAATTCAACAAATTAGGTTAAGTACTTTGTGGCGAGCTACTGTGAGCAGGTCTGTGAGAGATACGGGGGTGCTGTGCACTGCCCCAGTACTGAGAGCTATACAGAGGGGACCAGTGATCGGTGTGGTATTTTAATGCCAGGTTCTGTAGGATGGTAGGAGCAAAATACTGCTTCAAAGTGAAACGAGTATTTCCAACCGATACGTTTTTTCGAAACCTCAATGAGATGAGAAAATTAAAACGCACTGCTTCAAAGTGAACTTTATTTGTTATCATTGTTTATCTCATCCCTGGTATTTTTCTCCATTAATTTAACATTGGGAATTCGTACCCAACGCCCATGGAGTATAAACAAAACTCAATTGGGGATGATGCCACAAGTTAATAAAAGTTAGTGTTAGGGGTGAGATAAATTCTGAACCACACTCGATCCATAGTCACTGAAGATACACCATTCATTTCGGTTGGCTATTAAATCTCAAAGAGACTAGAAATTTGTTTGAGAAATTTATTTTCCCTTAATTATTGGATTTGAGTTATAAATAGACAATAATTGATGGTTTAGTGGACAGGCAGCTGTATACCACCAGCAATTTGTAGCGGTTTATGATCAACAATTTGTTGGTTATGATCAACATAGTCGCCCCCATGCATAAACACAGGGGTACCATAGAGCGCAGCATCTAGATGCATTGCCAGTCCAGCTAGCCTTCATCGTAGTATGCTAGTGTACATGAGCATCCAAAAGCACAAGATGACTCTTATTTCGTGTGTGTATTAGAAGGAAACCCACGAGATGAAAATAGTTTGGTCCGTACTCCATCGAGTTTGACTGTAGAGTAATTCACGAAGCGAAGCTGAGTGAATTACTCTGTGGTCAAACGAGGTGGAGTGCAGACCAAGTTATTTTCATCGAGTGGGTTTCTGATTTTATCTCACCCCGTATAACATTAATTATTGATGAAATGAATCACTCAATTAGCCATTGAGTATTGGGTTCACGAACCTCACGGCCGTGGAGTACGAGTTCCTAATGTTAAGCCTATGGAGAAAAATACCGGGATGAGATAAACATCAGAACCGCATTGAGTTAATGTAAGTTACATTTGACAAACTGGAATGTCAATATCTCATTGGTTCTGGCTCTTAACCATGGCCACAAAGACATCCTACCTCCCCTGGAGTTACCATTGTGAAGGAATCCAGTCAAAACAAACGATCGCGATCAAAAGCCAGCAGAATCATTCCTGCCACATAAAGTAAGCCCTGGAGAGTCACGTACTAGTCTCGACTTATCTAAGAAACCTCTCCCGTCAGAGTGAATACGACCCACACAGCCCTTGCTGAATCTCTCCTACAGTAGCCTACCTGATTCCATATGGATTCCATTTTCCACTGCTCTAACAAGTTCACATGGCAGGGCGGATGGAGGCACCTTTTTCATATTTCATTTCAAAGCGAATCAGACACAGGGAGTGCGTGATTTTGCCTCACGACATGGAGATGGTTACTGGGTCGGACACCTCCGATCTGCAGTCTTGGCGATAGCTAACAGGGTAATGGGTGTAAGTGAAGGCTTTCCGGAACCAATCAGGCTCCACGTGAGTGTGTGAAGGGGAGGGTGTGGCACTCTCCTAGCATAGATCCTGCGCTTTCTCATACCCCCGGCATTTTTGTCCCATAGCTGGCTACAACTCTAAGACTAAATACACTGGTTTCTGCACTCTTCCAATGTCACAGAGATGGCACACAGATCTAGTGAAGGGTTAGGTTTTTGTAGCAAGCTTAAAGTGCATGTAACCTCTCTAACCTTTAGGCAGAGTATCTGATATTACTTACTATGCCCGTGTCTATCTCTGCACTGATCTGCTTGTTTGGGACAGAATCTATCCCATGGACGAGTTTTTCAAATATCCTAAATATGACCGCTTTAGGGGTGTTTTGTGTTCTACTTCTAAACAGAGATACTCATATTCTTATGGTAAATAATATACACTCATTTCTGTTATTAGATGTCGGGGATCAGTTTTTTGAGTTGCATAACTTTCGACGTTGCCCTGTTCTAAATCCGAAATGTTGGCTATTTCCCCTGTCATTAGTGGATACCCATCATATCCGAAATCTAGTTTCTCCATGTGACGTCAGTGGCTTGAGGCAGAGATTGGTAAGTACTAGTGCCGCGAAAGATCTGGGAGGAGAGGGTGGGGTGGGAGGGGGCATGGAGCCGGGCATGGAGTCAGGCGCAGAGCTTGTACATAGTGCTGTGAATGCTTACATCCACATTCAAAATCAATCACTGATAATACCAATTGGAATCTGGATTAGAAAAGGTATGGTTGGTCTCTCCTTCAATTTGTAATAATCTCTCCCAGGTGTTATAAAACAGAGAATGTTGAATGAAAAATATACACAGAATCGACTGGGATGAATCTATATCGCTACAACGCGGGTGGTAGTGCTGCTATGCGTGACGCCATCAGTTTGAATGTGATTATGTGAATGTAAATATGATTATCATAACATCCTCATCCTTCCCCACCACAACAAATCACATATACACCCCATACTCACCCTGACACAAACCACGCCAATTCACACGGAACATGTAATTATCTTATTGAATGATATGATCCCTTACCTGTGTCTTGCTGTTTATACCACACCGTGCATGCTTTCTTTATCCATAAGGAGGTGGATGTACACAGGTACCCCCCGCGATGCCTCCTGACTCTGGATATTGAGCGTTCTCCAGGTACTGGCAGGTAACAGGGAGGGGAGGACCGTCCCCACACACAGGGACTCCTCACAGGTATATCTCCACACACTTCACCTGCCCTCAGCTACATTCATGTCAAGTACCACTTACTGGAGGATATCTCAATATGTGTACACCTTACCAGAAAGCAGCAGGGACCTGTTTCACTAGTTTCGTGACATGTCTGTGACACCATACAGACATTGGGGTTGTCTGGTTTCGTGACACCACAAGTAGCTGCCCTTAGGAAAAGACAGACCCCAAACATAAGAATTAGACAAATCTACACATCATGGACCTGTTTCACTAGTTTTGTGACAAAAGTGTTAGACAGACATGAAAAGTGGCACCATAAGTGCAAGCAAGAATGGACAAAACGAAATCTAATGTCTAATTCTTATAAAACCGGACACACCATCTAGACGCCATCTAGACATGTCACGCCATCTAGACATGTCACGAAACCAGTGAAACAGGTCCCGGATCTTAGCGGGGTGTAATTTAGTCAAATGGTGGTTTATTTCCTGATCGCATGTGCTTAGGATGTTTTTACCTGTTGTGGAATCATGTAGAGACCCTGACCTTCTAACCCCAGTTTCCTACCGCTTGTTCTACACTCCCCTGCCCTAATAAAACTCTACTCCTAATTACTTTTATACGGTCCTCTACCTTGGATCGGTGTCAAGTACGATGTCCTCTGAGTAGTATACATATACAAGGAAAAAATGCCACCATAAATCAAAGTCGCTGCTAATATCACATTTTGTCTGGAGTCATGATATGAAGTGTAGTATAGAGAGTCTATGTGAGTGTAGGGTCGTTGACGTAGGTATGTGGAAGGTGCGACTGATGTAGATAACGATAAGGACCATAGACTGATACTCAGTGTCCTTTCATCTTTTGCCGACCGCTTCTCTGCCCCCACATCTCCCCCCCCCCCCCCCTTCCCTTCCTCCTCCTCTCTCTCTCGTCTCACCTTCCACTGACCTCAGCTTTCAGGTCGAGACCCCACTTCCGGTTACCAGCTTCCGGTCATGCGCGGAACGGAAAGAGCACGGTTGGAGACTCGTCTCGCCACGTGGCCACGTGACTTCCCGAGATCAGAGGGAGATGGGTGCTACATCACCTCACCTTCCCCCCTCCGGGGACCAGCTTCTGATCTGTGCACGGCCTACCCGCTCGCCGGTAACCATAGCGATCATGTGATTGGCCAATCAGAGGTGAGCTGCTCTGTGGGCGATAATTAGGACAATCAGAACGGCTCGCCGCCAGTCGGAAACGGAGGCGGGTGGAGGAGGGATTCACCTGAGGGGTTGGTGTGTGTGTGGGGCGAGGGGCAATTTACAGGTGAGATATGAGGCCTTATCATACACCGATTACGGAGTCTCCATACTAAACCTATAGGGACTGTAATTCACAGGGCGGAGATTACGGAGTCTCCATACTAAAGTTATAGGGACTATGTAATTCACAGGGCAAAGATTACGGAGTCTCCATACTAAACCTATAGGGAATGTGTAATTCACAGGGCGGAGATTACAGAGGCTCCATACTAAACCTATAGGGACTGTAATTCACAGGGCAGAGATTACGGAGTCTCCATACCTATAGGGACTGTGCAATTCACAGGGCGGAGATTACGGAGTCTCCATACTAAACCTATAGGGACTGTGTAATTCACAGGGCAGAGATTACGGAGTCTCCATAATAAACCTATAGGGACTGTGTAATTCACAGGGTGGAGATTACCGAGTCTCCATACTAAACCTATAGGGACTGTGTAATTCACAGGGCGGAGATTACGAGCACCCGTAATTCCGCCCGGCACAAAGTGGAGATTACGGAATAAAAAGTCCCTTGTGTGCAAAATAGTGCCTGAAAGGATCAGCGGTCATCTTCTCTTTTATTTGATAATATCAATTTGAAATGCTGAATAATTAATACAATATAAACTAGTTTCAGATAAAAGCGGTCGTAATCTCATCGGAGTAGACTTGATATTACTACTCGTCTAGTCCACGGAGACTAAGGCCGCTTGTATCTGAATATTATCCAGGTAATATTTTGTGTATATGCTCACTTGTAGATTGGGTACGGGCCGGATACAGGTGAAGGGCAGGTGGGCGGGGGGACCACATGAATACAGCGGTGTGAATTCGTGTGTATGTGGGGGGGGGGGGGGGGGGAGGGGGTATTGGTAGAAAAGCGTTATATAGTTTTAAATTGGTGAGCATAGATACTCGTTGCTTTAACTGAGGCATAGGGCCGTGTATAAAGAGACACATATTAACAGCATCATGTGTACTGTAGTAAGAATTAATGAATGGCAGATGATTCACTAGAAATGCACCTCTTTATGGACGTAAATATATGTCAACACACAAATATAGACAGATACATGTATATGTAAATACACACATATGTATATATATATATATACATATATGTATATGTGTGTGTGTGTGTGTGTGTGTGTGTGTGTGTGTGTGTGTGTGTGTGTGTGTGTGACCTAGTTGGGTATATATGATTATTTACATTTGCTCACAGTGGACTGCACCCACTTGACATCTGGAGCACGTGACCCAGCCGGGAGGACGGGTCGGGGTCATTAAGGACATTCTAGTCAGGTCTGAATGTGGATCGTCAGCAGAAGCCAACAGAATGTATCCAAGTCCAGAGTGTCCAATAATCAGAGACATCCTTACAGTTTAGTGCTACCAACAAGTATTCAGAAAGGTGATACCAGATATGAGTTCACACATGCGGTTACTGTGGGCTGATTATTTATCATATTTGTTCTTGGTTTTTGATCGTGGGCTACGCCCAGATATTCCGACTACAGGGAGAGGTTGTAGAGACCTTTAGCGCGCTGCAAAGCTATTCCATTACTATATATTCGTGCCAACTCTGTGACATTGGTATGGTGTGGAGGGCCAGCAGCGTCTTATAGGAGTACCTAACTGACCATGACCAATCACGACTGACTGAAATACATCAATGACCCACTGGTGCTGGATATATTTGGACACGACAAAGGCAGTTGTAGAAATGGCTGGTTGCCAAGTGAGTTACAGCAATTGACCCACTGCCTGGATAAAATCAAAACCTTTTAATTGGAAATGATTATATTTTCTTCTTGTTATTTAGTTCCTAACTTCCTTAAAACCGAGGGTATTTTTGGTCTACTTTAAACAAAAATGTTTCTTTTTCAATTTTTTTTTAAATTGGAAACATTTCTATGATTCCATTCTCATTTATCTCTGGTCAACATCCCATTTGTTCCTATTTCTCAGTTCGCTCTCGTTAATGAACAGGGTACTGGACTTAAATCCAAACCTTTTGATTGTAAATATTTCTATAATTCCATGCTGCTCATTCATCTATGATCAACATCCCACTTGTTCCCATCTTTTCTCAGTTCGCTCTCGTTGAAAACAGAATACTGGATTGACACCTACACCAAATGTGTCACCTTTAAACAAACACAAAAACAAAACAAAAATACAATAAGCGCGAGATGGGATTCTGACACGTTAAAAGGGAGGGGGGACGTAAGTACACAACAGGTGTTTGATTCTTACCTGAGACACGTCACACTCTCCACCACATGACTCTCTCTCTCCACCACGTGACCTTCTCCACCGCAGTCTGTACATCCAGGGTGCCTCTGTGACCTCCAGGGTGGGTCCTGTAACCCTGGAGGAATCCATGAACCGTGACCGTTGTAGTGGCCCGTGTCAATATCCAGGTCCACAATGTTAATCCTGGCTTAGACGAGGCTGCTGGTGTCAGAGCTGGTCTCCACCATTACTGACCACCCACCGGTCAGCCACTGGTCAGTTGAGGTCACTTTGAACGTCCTGAGGGACGAAAGGTCACCATCCGTTCCGGTCCAATGCTCACCAACACCTCTACTGAAGAAACCAGGGTTTTAACCCCACAATGAAGCCACTTTTTGGAGGTCAGATGACTACTGATACCACTATGTTGACCAGAGAGATAGTTGAAGGTGTAGGGTGGAGGAGGGACAGGAGTGGCAGGTGGACAGGAGTGTTGACTGGACGGTCCCGGGCCGGGAACTGACCCGGACACAGGAGGAGGAGGAGCAGGAGGAATCTGGTTGGCGGGGATAAGCGCACTCCACGCCGCGTTATCTTGGCTTTATGGGCCGCGCCGTGCGTCCGTAACTCTCCCACTCTGACATTTATTGTAGCAGTAAAGGGGCCAAGTCATGGGTTTGTCCTTGATGACACGACCCAGTTCGCAGGTGCTCGCTCGCCCCGCTCTTTATTTATTATTAAGCTTCCTCCAGTTCCTGGAAACCCCCGCAAACCACGCCCTCCTTATCCTTATATGGGACACTAATTTGCATAACAAGGCGTGACGTCATGGCAGCTTGTAGAACTCAGTGATCACGTGATGTCATCATTCTGGTATCATCCCCCCGGCCGCTCTCTCTCTCACCGGGGAAGCATGTCAGCCGGTGCTAATTAGCATTAAGTTTTCATGTTGGTTAAGTTTTCATGTTAATTGGGTTATTTGCTGAGGTTCAGTTGGTCTGTCCTCCCGGTGTGTACTGGAGCATGACGGTGGATCCCCGTATTGACATGCGACCTGCAGGTCATGCAGGTTGTCACGTTTACTTATTGAACACCCAGGAGGAGTCGACCCAGTGAGCAGAGAGGAAGGGGTCTGTCCTTATCGATCTCACCTTACAGCCCGAATTGGGAGATACGACAGAAGAAAACAATATGATATTACATGATCTTTAGAATATGTATGAATACGTTCAATCGTTAAATATAGGTGGAGGAATAGAAAACGGACTAACAAACGAAAGGGTAGCAACAAATACCAGGAAGGTCAGCCAGTGTGGCGTTAGTCAGTCATACTTTAAAAATAAAAGAAAACTGTATAGATATATATGTATGTACAAAATGGACTAATAAAGGAAAGTGTGGCAACAAATACCAGGAAGTATATATATATATATATATATATATATATATATATATATATATATATATATATATATATATATATATATATATATATATGGAGCAAGTAGATTAGAACACCGGTGGAACTTATGAAACTGTATCTTGCAAAATGGTAATTACAAGAACCATATTAAATCAGAAGGATGGTATGTGATAATGGAAAGTTCAATAAACGCTGCTCTATAAAATAAAAAAAGACATGTTATTTAAATACCTTTGATATTAGTACCATAATCCTTTTGTCTATCTCTATCTCAAGCTGGCAAGCAACATATACACAATAAAGTGTAGGAAGTGGATATGGCACAAACAAGAGCAGGTACCCTAAATCGTTTAAGATCCACCAAATGAATTATAAAAACAAATCAAAAGAAAGGTACCCGTGCACAATATACGGAAACAGGATTACTGTATCTGTACGTGATAAATACGCAGTCAAATTGACGATCAGATGAACTTATGCCGAAGGCAGAGGTTCATCTGTCATCAATTTTTTATAACCTACATATACAGTATGCCTGTTTTGTATCATTACATACCTTAATATTTTGGAACTATTCCTTCGCCCATGGACTTTTATACAAAAGTCATCAAAGTCCATGCATTGAGTACAGCTGCCTTGTCAAGTGCATATTATGGGCACATATCATTTGTTTTAAATATTTGTAAAATGTCTGCCCCTTCCATTTTCATCAATTATTTAATGTATTTTTACCGGAGAACGCTTTTGTTATTGTTTTCCTGATGCAGTACCAATACGCTCATAGTGGTGACCATATTGATTCCTGATCCCTCCAGTCTGATCACGTGATGATTACGAAAGAAATTGATGAGTGTACGGTTTGTGCCCTCGTTCGCCATCGAGTTTAGACTGCGCAGTAATATGAACGAAGCGATAGCTGAGTGAATATTCTGAAGCACTCCAAACAAGACGGCTAATGGGGACTCAGACCAAGCACGAATATGTCTCTGATGTATCTTAGCCTGGGAATATCTATCTGTTTATGACCCGTTGAGTATGACTTACCGTACTCACAAGCATGATGTTGAGTACGAGTTCCCAATGTTAAGTCTATGGACGTTTATACCAGGCTAAGATAAATGCCATAAATACGCCACGGGTAGGAGCGGGCAGTACGAGAAAGAGATACAGCCATAGGCATATATACAAAATATTGACTGGTTTCAGATACAAGCGGCCGTATGCTCCGAGGAGTTGACGCGTAGTAATATCCGAGCGTGAGCGAGGATATTGTGCAGAGTCAGCTCCGAGGAGCATACGGCCGCTTGTATCTGAAACCAGTCAATATTGTGTTTATTATTCACCTTTTCTGGGCAAGTTGCATGTCGATATCAGTTCATTTAAGTTATGCACTATTTTCCCGTACGCACTATTTTTCCGTATGCGCCACCCGGAGCATACAACATATCCGTATGCGCCGGGTATGTCCATACAAACTCCCTATGTGTTTTCTATGGACACTTTGTATTAGGTGGATAATAAAATGATATATAGATGTCCCATGAAGCAAATGAAAGGAAGCACATGAAATATGGTTTAAGCCACATGGCAATTTGTACCTTCACCTCGCCCTGCCCCTACCACTACCCCAGTGATACACAAGAGTCACACCTCACCCCCCACTCCCACCCCACAAACTTTACTAAGTACCAGGAGAAGCCTGGAGGGTTCCTCCACGGTCTTACCGGGGTCACGCCTCCAAGGTCAGCCCGCTGATGGGACTCTTTCTACGCAGGACGCATGCGCGCGCCGTACGTCACGTGGTACGACCTGACGTGGCAGGTTTATGTGGTGAGGTCCGCACCTCCACGGCCGACCTGCCCGGCACTGCCCGGCCCCGCCCCGCCATGAAAATAAAGTAAATTAGACGGCTGATTGGGGCGCCTCGATAAGCCAGCGTCACGGCCCTAATGAGGTTTGTGGTTATGGCCCTCAACTGGAGGGGCGTGGTCACGTGGTGTGCTGAGAAGGACCGGAACGAGGCGGTGCATGGTTAGGCCCGGCGTCCACCTACTACGATAGAAATTTAGACCTACCGATATGGCACCGATACAAAAAGTCAATATCAGAGACATATCGGGAAGGTGCAAAATCGTAGACATATGTCTGGAAATGCCAATCCACCGCGCATTGTATGGGGTTTTTATCGGTGTCTAATCGCAGAGACGTGGTCAACTGCCCTGATATTAGCTGACCTTCCGACGCGATTTTGATTTTGTATCGGGAGGTGCATTGTAGACCATATCGGCGCCATATCGTGGTAAGTGGACGCCGGGCCTTATAGGTTGTTCGCAGGAAGTTTGCCCAATGGACCATATTGAGGTATCCCATAATTCAGTCTGTTTACAGGATCCAATGTTAGCTGGTTGCTGTTGTTGTACAGTCATAGACCTTTGCTGAATCTATTCAACCTGACTTATTAATGGCTTATTGGATATTATTATGTTGTATTTGTGAGTATTTGTCCTATCAATGAGTAGAATGTATCACTGACCCACAGCACAGGAGGGTTTAGCAGTTGTGCAGTGTCCTATGTTTTGCTTTAGGGAAGTGCTAGCTTCAGCTGAAGTATTAGTTGGAATAATCTATGGATTATCACATTGAATGATTATCACCACTGGATGCAGAGATAAGATCTGCTGTAGAGATACTTCTATGCTTCTTTATTGAGGTGGGAAGTTAGCTCAGTGATTAGAGCACCAGACTTGTAACCCCAAGGTTGTAGGACTTTGTGGGTTCGGGTCCTACCCTCAGTAGTGGTAGATTTACTGATATATCAAAGGACAATCCTTCTCATACCATTTGGTGTGAGAAATACATAACTCTCACCTCAGTAAATGTGTAGGTGTGAGATTTCTACCTGAATTCATTACATAGATTCAATCACCACCCTCGTGGTCCAAAAGAACCTTGAGAAACTCTGGTAAGGACCTGTATATTGGTTAACTGGACGTTAAATCAAAACAAACAAACAAACAAACAAGACTCAGGCCGGAGAACCTAGAGTGATGGTTACTTGATATTAAACGAGGCGTATCTTGAGAGGACCTTTGCCCACCATATATCTTTTTTTCCTACCACGGAATCGCACGCGAATCCATTGGAACAAAAAAACACACCACCCCTAGAGTGATGTACAACTAGCTTATAAAGGAAAGCTCAAAACTGAATACATTACAATGTCAAGGTTGTTTGTTCCAAATATAATTTCCTTATTTGTTGCTCCCTGTCCTTGACCCCTGGCAGGGTGAAGGACACTCAATGCTCACACCACTGTGATGGGCCAGGTGCCCATATATGGCCAAGGACTCTCTAAGCCCATGGGCCTAGTTGAGAGCTGTGATATACCTTTAGTTATTATTAGCTCACAGATGTGATTGTAGTTTTCTGGATGTGATTTGTGCATGGATCTGGTCCAGTGTACTTCCTTGACCCATATCCCACCAGTAGGGCGGTTAATAGGTTTTTACATATCTTCAAATCGGAAATCATATGCCAGAAATGGACATTTCAGATATTTCTACATGTATATGCCTAAATTTATTTTTATTTTTTTATAACTTTTATTAGGGAATATAGTGTGTACAATCACCAAATTCGGCTATTGCGCCGTTCTTCCATTGGGGCCCTTGCCCCTACTCCTCATTCTAATGGCGGGTGTTAAACCGAATGGGCAGTGGGTACCATTTTTGTGTAAGTCTTTGGTATGACCCGGCCGAGGTTTGAACCTACGACCCCCCATGCTCGAGGCGAACAACCCTACCACTTAGCCACCGAGCTTGTTTCTCTAATTCAAAATGGGAAAATAGTGCTTAATCAGGGGACAGGCGGCCGAGGTACAGCCAGCCAGTGGGGAAAGTCCGTTTATCTCACCCCTGGAATTTTTTTCCCATAGACTTAACATTGGAAACTCGTGCTCAATGCCCATGGAATATTGTAGAAAAACACTCAATGGGAAATGATGTCGCACATTTTAGCCAATTAGTCAGTGATAGGGGTGAGATAAAATCTGCACCGCACTAGATCCATACATAGCCACTGATAATATGCCATTCATTTTGGTTTGCTACACACTCTCACTCGGCTTTGCCTCATGAGATTACTCCCGCAACCAACTCATGCCATATTCTCAATGGCTATGTATCTCCGATATAGTTCCTTATTAATTTTTGAGTCGAAAGTCCGAGAATGACATCCCTATGGGCTCGGTTACTAGGTTTTCTCATTACTCCTAGTTATTATTATTTGAAAACGCCATTTTTTTAACTACGTTTGATGAACAAGTCCACTGCCATTCACTACAGCCCGCTGAGTTTACAGGTGCGGCTATTATTTATACTATACCTGTATATGTAGATGCGGGTAGTATTTCCTAGACATTCACACACAGGTATATAGTAATATAAGCAGCATCAACAGATATATACATGTACCATTTGTTTTAGTTAACCCTTTAAGGACGGCCACCCATGGCTGAACTCCACACTTGGGGACGGCCATTAGAGACCATGTACAGTTCTAGGGGACGGGGGCACTGTCCTCTGAACTCAAAATTTGAAGGTTTATCATGTGATAAAATGTATTATCCTTGATATTTCTATTTCCATTATTTAGAATTCTAAAATATGAAGTTATAGCTACATTCTGTGCAAATTTCAAGTTTATTGTTAAAATATTTCCTTTTCAAAAGCAATGTTATAAATATCCAGCCGGTTGATGCCTTAAGGCATCATCCGCCCTTAAAGGGTTAATTAAGCAAGAAAACCTATGCAGCGTCATCAAGAGAGAACCAGCTATAGGCAACAGGTGCACTGGAGACGGTGGAATCCGAACACTCGAGTATAAATAAAAAACATTTATAAAACACACATACAAACAGGTGATAGGCGTGGGTAGTTTACAACCTCGAAACTGAGGAAATAGTTTAATATCCCCTCTGTCTGGACAGCGTGTACACAGCGGCTGGTGGTGGTGGTGGAGGTGGTGGTAGTGGCTATGTTCAATATGGACCCGCCGCTACTCCACCCCTCAGCTGGCGCCCCCAGAGGTCATGACCCCGCCGTAGCAGTGCCCTCACACGTCCACTGCTGGGGTCTGTTGCCGCCAGGAGGCGTGCGAGAATAAAGGCCATAAAGCAGCGCCACCTCGCGCCTCACGGGGTGGGGATTGGTTTATGGCATAAACCGTTTCTCCCCGAAATACTCGGCGGCTCAAGTGAAGGTGCACAAAACACCGCCGACCTGTTGCCGTCATCTGTGGGCTGTGTTCTCATGTCCGTCTTCGCATGGGTAAAGGGTGTGCTCCACCAGGCCGATTTCTCACCCGATCAATTGTTCCTGGGCCCTGTAGAGGAATCTCACGTATTGTAATTTATTTAATTCTGATAATAATAGTTTAATAAATGACCATTTTCATAGATTTGAGAAATTCTAGGGCATCCGATAATGATCGGCGATTGTCTGGCTACACAATCGGCTACCGTCAGGCCAGTGGAACACCCCCTTAACTTAACCCTTTCACGCCGGGCACCTCTGACAAAGCAATGTCTGTAAGGCTGGGTAGAGTGTTAGTATATACCACCAGGGGACGGGTCTTTTCAGGCCAATTGTGATAAGTTCACTGTTTGATCACGTGATAAAACACGTGATCTTTGATATTATTTTATGAGCATTTCAAAACCGTAATGGTAATGTCATACCAACATTCTGTGAAAATGTCATCATTATTGATCAATTATTTACAAAGTTATTACACTTAAACTATGATTTTGAAAGTCTTAGAAAATGATGCCTTAAAGCATCATCCGGCCATGTGCGGCGATGCCTTAAGGCATTAGGGCTCACTGAGACCTAGTTTGGCAACCAACCCCTTCTACGATATAGGGGTTGGTCGGGTTAAATCCCACACGGGATCAGTCGGGGTGCGCCTCAATCCAGGTAGCGTTGTTCTATGTAAGCTCTAAAGACAGAAATACTTGATAGGTAAATTCATAGCTTGAAATATTGATAATGGAATCTAGCTTTTTGGTGGTTCTATTCTAAAAATATGCACAAAAGGAAATAACAAAATAGTAATGTCGAAACACCCTCTCCAAGCAGTACGAAAGATCTGGTTGGAGAGTAACAAACAGGTACTGCTACTGGGTCAAGGCGGCCGCTTATTTAACCCGACCAGAGCTAATTATTGTGTAGCTCTGGTACACAGTGCAACGCCCTCTACAGTGTTGGCCGATAATAGAGAACCAAAACAACAGACTATGCACACTACGATCTGCTGGCTAATAACGTACACAGAATCGGTACCACAAACGTTTTTAAAGAAGATCTAGATATAGGTAAGCTACCAACATCTCCTCACTACTTTCTTTAGTGGCACCATTGCTTTTTTTATGAATGGTATAATGTATAAATTATATAAATCAATCTTAGATGCAGTTGACAGTTGAGCCAGACTCCTTATTTAAAACATTCATAATTGGGCTAACTTTGAAGAGCCATTGCATACTAACTACTGAAGTTCTATTGAATATCTTTCAATGTATTAATAGTGTGATATCTAATATACCCAAAACCACCAAAGAACTCAATAGCACCTCCTGCTTTATCGGGGTTTTGTTTGTGGGAATACAGCTCTCTTCCAAAAAAATAGTGCAACGGTATCTATTTTTACTCTGCAGTATGGGTCAGACCGACGACTATAGAATATACTCGTTGGTCAGACTGGCGAGCTCCTTCTCCTCTGCTGTCGTATTTGAAAGTGGCGCCGAGAGGCAGCCGCGATCGCATATATGAGTCAGGTCAGTATAGAGGGCACTGCGCTGTGTCCCTCCTCTGACTGAGACCCGTATTTTTCTCTAAGTCTAAACCTGTTGTCAACAGAATCATGTGAACACCGATACCATACTAAAAAAAATTCCCGGCAAAATGGAATTGATATGTCTCACAGCAATAGTCATGGCTTTTTTTTAATAGTTTGTTTTTCATTTTTTTGCTTTGTTTTCTTTTCTTAATTATCTATATCATCTATTTATTGTTTTCTCTTAAACATTGTACATTACTCATTCCCTTTACTTATCATATAAGCAGGGTAATTCAATTAATAAAATTCATGCCAGAACATATTGGACGTTAAACTACCCAAATCAACAATTTCCAGTTAGTTTTTTTCCTTTCTTTTCTTTTTTTATTATTATTTCTCAGTCTATTTCATCAGTCTCAGTCTATTCCAGTTTATCTCCGTCTATCTCAGTCTATTTCATCTTTTTTATTTTACAATACATATTTCCTTTATCGAATCAGCGGGGGAAGGTTGCCTCTGCTGAAACTGAGACTAAGCAGGGACCAGTGTCTCCGTGCATGGCATATATCCACAGTCTCCCCTGTCGCTGTTGTGTTATATGACAGGGGTTTCTTTCAGCCTGCGCTACCACCTCCTTGCACGCTGTCACCACTGCCCCGCCCCCAGCCCCCTCAGACCCCCCCCCCCCCCCCCGACCGTCACTGCCAGGCCTCAACAGGTCTGTGTCGCCTGTCGCCATCTTCCTCCAGTAGACATGACCCGTCCTCCTGCGTTTTCTCCCGTGGCTCAAAGGGGGAGCCATATGGTTTCTCGTCTATTATACTACATCTAAATATAGAGATATAGAGGCTTGTGTATATCTGTGATGCAAACCTACGTCTCTTATCCCTTGGATATATGGTTAGTAAAAAGTCATAGTAAAATATTTGAATTCAATGATGCAAATAATTAAAGTACAATTGCATAGGGAGCTAAAGTGAACCCGCTGCAACCACAGATAGCCAGTCACAAAATACTATTTCCGGGTATAGGCGCTCAGTACTTAGACTATGTAGGTTCGAGATTATATTCTCCAATCTTTTAGATCCAAATTTTTAATAAACTTAACAACTGTCATCGTAGTTTTGAAACAAAGTTATTCAGAGACGATAGTTATACACTTCAAAAGTAACAAACGAGACCAAAAACATAAGTCTAGCCTCAAACCCCCATAGCTTTTAGCACTAAGCCTCGTTCTTACTGGCCACTGGAAATGGTGTTTTGTAGGTGGGTATCTGTGGTTTCAGCGGGTTTACTTTGGCTCCCTATAGATTGTATCACAAAACCGACAACTCTTGATTTTTTATTTAAAGTGATACGTTTCGGCCAACGTTGGCCTTCCTCAGATGTACATACCCTACTCCTACAAGCACTCGACACATACGACCAAATAATAAAAACTCTCATGTCTGAGATTTGTTTCTCTCACGATGAATCCCTGAGTGAGTGAATCCGAAAATCATCTGATAAATTTCCAGTTAGCCCATGTGCTACTTCCGGCAAGTGACGTTAACTGCCATGAGCACATAGCCAATGTTGTGCACTGTATATCTGACACTGGAAACGGGGAAAATGCTACAACTTATGACTAGGAGCTAGCAGTATATTCATCATTGATGAATGAGCGCGCAATTATCAATGAATAACAACTAAAAGGTTTGGGTTAGATTCAGTCTCTGGATCGTTTTCTGTAACCCACTTGCACCCAGTCAACTTGCTATTTCTGTAACTGCCTGAGTTTAGGCTCAAAACATATCCAGCACCAGATGGTTTTGGGGTATTTCGGTCTTGAGTGATTGGTCGTGGTCAGCTGGGCATGCCTCTGAAACACTGACGCTCTGCTCCTTTCCCAATATCACAGTCAATAGCATTCAGATATTGAAGAGATGTTTTTTTAGCACGCTGGGAGTCTATATGTGCAATCTGATGATGATATCGATGGGAAAATACGAATATGTTTTGTAAAATCAATGAATATGACAATAAAGAAACTTTAAACAAAAAATTGTAATCTTTTATAGACAACGAATATACTGAGTGCGAGCACTCCCTATATACGTTGCCACTCTGTACACATAACGCCTCATCGCCAAGTGACTATGGAACAAAATGAACATCACAGACCAGAAATGGTAAAAGAAGCATGGTGTGGTAAAATGGAAACTGAGCTTTTAACAACATCTTAAGCTTTCTTCTTTGAGGTATTAAAAGAGTACCTTTAAATGTGATGTGTATGGATGGCAATGATCATATCAATATGGTTCTGCGCTATAAACGTCATTTAGCAGAAACAGTAAAAATAGCATGGTGTGGTGAAGTGGAGACTGAGGCATCAAAGGGAAAAAGACTTAGGTTAAATATCTGATGAGAGAAGTGCCCTCATGTGTTGGCGGCAGTCTCCTGGGTCCCATTCAGGGTTACCCCTTCACGCCTTGACTCTATCGAGCCTGAAATCCCCTCACGGAATTTAAGGGGGTGAAGGCCTGAAGCTGTCTCTGAGAATTCAGCATCAACATATTGTATGGTAGATTTTGTTTCAAATTGAATTCAAGGCAACTGAAGTACTATATAGGCCAAGGTCCAATGAACTGTATGAAATTGGGAGAAGTTGATTGAATCCACATCAATGTTCAAAATCCAGTAGTAGAGGAATCAAGAATGTCCAAATTTATATTTTTGTGAAAAGTTCCAATGTTTCCTTTAAAGAAGGTTAGGATAAGATCAAGGCGAAATATGATCTTATAAATTTTTTGAAATAATGATAATACCCAGCACACATACACAATACTCGGTTGTCAATCCACTTGCTATTGATTTTGTACATTGATGTGGATTCCGTCAATATTTCCCCAGTTCATATTGTTCACTGGATCTTCTCTTATGCTCAACATTAAAACAACTAAAGTCTACATTTTATAGTTTTTCCTGTGACTGAGAACATTACCCATAACTCGGTTACAGCTATATCTATATAGTTTTAAATATTCGCTATTCATTTGCAGGAACACGCGGTATTATTGAAATTCCAGGAATTATATTCAAATTGCTGTGGGGCATGTATACGGTCTGTACACTCCAACATGAGTACTACTACATGCGATTTACATACAGCAGACACATCGGTCTTCACCTGCAGTGCTCCAAACCTCCTCGCAGGTCCCATAGTGGTTCATCTACCAGAACATTCCTCATTTTATCAAAATGAAATATCTACCATGGAAAATGGCGCATCCAGCGTGAAATCAGTTTACGGCTCGGTCTGACTTATTCAAAAATCTCTGCCTCTACTAAATAAACATCTATCCTTCTAAAATGACGCAGTGGAAGTCCTAGCTGGGGCGGCTTACTAAATGGAGCTCACTTTTATTACGACATTCTACGGTGATCGATGGAGACGTTTCAAAGCCATCTTCCTGAGAACGTAAATATAATAGGCGGTGTTTTTCTTTGTGTCTCGAGAATAAATCTGTGGAAGCTGAGCACTGGGCAACTCTAGACGTGGTTGAAGATTACCATAGCGTGGATGATGTGTTGTCTGAGGAACCACCTGCTCCCCTCCGATACCGTAATCACCGCCAGTCCTTCTCCGCCGCCTTAATCTGGGCCTCCCGAGCTGCTCAGAGCTGCTCGGAGCTCCTCACTGCTGGCTTCTGAAATGGTCAGAGCTTCATAAACTTGGCTTTCCAGATACCGAAACCTTGAGAGAATCTCTCCCTGTTGGTTGGTAGAATGGTCAGAGCATCATGAATTTGGGTTTTGAGATGCCAAAACCTTGATAGAGATTCTCACTGTTGGCTGCTGCGATGGTTAGACTTTTATAAACTTGGCTTTCAAGATTCCGAAACCTTGATAGAATCTCTCCCTGTTGGCTGCTAAGATGGTCAGAGCATCATACACTTGGCTTTTCAGATGCCGAAACCTTGGTAGAGATTCTCACTGTTGGCTGCTAAGATGGTCAGAGCATCATAAACTTGGGTTTTGAGATGCCAAAACCTTAATAGAGATTCTCATTGTTGGCTGCTGCGATGGTCAGAGCTCCGTAAACTTGGCTTTTCAGATGCCGGAACTTTGACAGAATCTCTCCCTGTTGGTTTCTAAGATGGTAAGAGCTTCACATACTGGAGTTTTGAGATGCCGAAACCTTGAAAGAGTTTCTTATTCTTGGCTGCTGAGATAGTCAAAGCTTCATGAACTTGTTTTTTGAGATGCCGAAACCTTGATAGAGTTTCTCCCTATTGGCCTGCTGAAATGGTCAGAGTTCCTCACTGTTAGCTGCTGAGCTTCTCAGAGCTTCATAAACTTGGGTTTAGTGATTCTGAAACCTCGATAGAATTTCTCTGCTGAGATGGTTAGAGCTTTTCACTTCTGCTGAGTTTCTCAGCTGGTCAGAGCTGCCCAGAGATCCTTACATTGGCTGCTGAGCATCTGAGAGCTTCATAAACATGGGTTTCCAAAATTCTAAAACCTTGACAGAGTTTTTCACTGTTGGCAGCTGAGCTTCTCAGAACTTCACACTTTGGCTGCTGAGCTTCATGGATCTTCTCACCTTGGCTGCTGAGATGATCAGAGCTTCATAAACGTTCTCATTGATGGCATCTGCGATGCTGAAAGCCTGACTGCTGAGAGCTTCTTATTGGTAGCTTCTGAGATGCTCAGTTTCTCAAGGAAATTCATATTTCTGGTTTCTGACATAACTACCTCTTCATACTTCACACTTTGACTCATGAAATGCTCATAGCTAATCAGAGCTTCTTATCTTGACTAATGAGATGTGGTGATTGTAGTTGCTTGTAATATCAGTGGTAACGTTGAATGCTTCAACTTTGTTTATGTTTTTTGTTGATGTCACTTTTTACACCATCTTACTTCTTTATATATCTTTCCTTCTTCTCTCTTCATTTATATCAACCAAGTGACTTATAATATAAATACGCTGGAACGTGATCGGAACTAACACCACCTTCAAATGGAAGAACTGTTTTTGTAAAAACAGAATTTGATTGTTTATATTAAGAAAAGAAATTACCGTCTAAGCGGTTTTTATGCAATTGATAACCAATTGATTTCTAAACGCATACAAGCTGTACGAAATGTCTTGAAATCTGGAAATAAACACTGCCGTTATAGAAAAAAACAAAATTTTATCTGCCACGTCTACTCACGATAAAACGTTTGGTGAACACGGTGTCTTTCTAGACCCGGATTAGGATTCTTGGAAGGATCTGCAGATAGTCTTTGCTACGAGGTCCTCAATAATTAGATAACGATGCCCAGTGCTGCTCATTTCCTTGAAGAGAAAGACGTTTCCTAATATCTTTTTTTCTTTAAGTTATCATTTTGCGTTGGTAATTAGGAAACCGTCAGCAAACCAAGTTAATATGCCGATTCTCAGTAATTCATCTTAAAAAGGGTTCCAGGAATCGGCTGCTACTGTTTGCTTTTAACATGTCGCCAATCTGATCGAGGATGAATGATACATGAAGATCTGTCTTGTCCTGGCTTTAACAACAGTTGATTCAGTGCAGTCTATTTTAAGTATTTTAAGTAGTGGGAGATCTGCATAGAGCAGGGCTCATTGAATCTGAAATAATAAAAAGGAGAAAGGGAGGTATTCTTGTGAAGAGTCACATCTATAATTATGTCAGTTTATTAGCATCATTTCAAGAGGAGCTTCCCGGAATTATCCTTTATGTTGTTTGAGAGGCATCGCCTTGCTCATCCTTAATCATTAATGACCAACAATTCGTCGAAGGCATTTTGGTAAAATTTATTACCGACAAACTGGAAGTATGACATAGGTATCATGGAGTACAAAATACAATACCAGGGTGATCGAGGGAGTCAAACTGGTAAAAACGGTAATATGTCAGAAAGAGATACCATAACAAGTCCATAGGAGAAAAACTGTGGGGTGGGTGGGAGGAAAATGTTCAAAGGCGTCTTTGATGGCGTGCGGCATGACGTCACGAAGATGATGTCACGACGGCCGCGAGCCTCTAGATGGCGCTGCATCCGGGGAGGCCGCAATGCGTCTCGTAATCGTCAGGGGGCGCCACTCCGTTCTCCTCTTGAGTCCATTAAACCTCCTCAGTCGGTCACAATGACCAACAAGTCGTCGAAGGCATTTTGGTAAAATTTATTACCGACAAACTGGAAGTATGACATAGGTATCATGGAGTACAAAATACAATACCAGGGTGATCGAGGGAGTCAAACTGGTAAAAACGGTAATATGTCAGAAAGAGATACCAAGCTGAAAGTCTGAAAATATTATACAAGATAAGGTGCCATGGCTGCCGAGGATGACCAAGTGCCGAGACGCTGCAAGTCTGCGGCCGGCATGCCATGGGCATGAAAAAATTGGGCCCCCCCCCTCCGGAACGAGTGAGGAGTCACCTCGTCCGCATGGGGAAAACCAGCCCGTTGCAAGAGGCAACGTACGACCGCGGTGAACTGAGAAGCCGAAAAAGGCTCTGCTGGTCGTAGGAGGAACATGGGATCTAACGGCCGCGCGGGCGCGGCCGCTATATAAGATCTCCATGCCCTCACTGGGCATAATGCCCTGTCGTCAGACGGATCCAGTGAAATCACGGCCGGGGGATGGCCGGGTCCTATGGTCTTAGCAGATCGCACAGTAAGCACCAAGCGTCCGTCCTGGATGACCGCGTCGGCGCGCAGAAGCGCGTGAGACGATTGGCGCCTCCCCGGAGGTGGCGCGAAGAGATTCGAGGCGCGAAGTAGGGAGAAAAAAGCGACGAGCGCCACGGCTTTGACGAGAACCCCGGTCGTGAGCGATGCCGCCTGGTTGGCGATCGACGACAACATATCCATGGTGATAGGAGGGGCGCGGCGGAGGATGTGCGCCGACTGCAGAGCCGTACCGCGCAACACTGCCGCGGCCTGCCGTGAGCTGAAAGCGCTGGCGTCCCCTCCGTGGTCCGAGAGCCAAGCGTGGGCGCTGGAGATGGCGTTCCTTACGGCCGCGGGCGACGAGAAGGTATCTGCCAGGTGCTGAATGTAGAGGCATGCCTCCAGGACCGTGGGCCGGAGGAAGACCGTGGTGTGCCCGGCGGCGAAGCGGATGTACCTCCGCGCGTGCACCTCCTTGTTCTTGTGCGTGGAAGGGGCAAGCGCGGCATCGTGGGAGGCCCTCATCCGGGCGTGGAGATCGGGTGGCGTGCCTGCAAGTTACAAACCAATATTGAAGAGCTCGGCGTGTGTGGGTACCTCGGCGTGGGTTGGGACGTGAGTCGGGGGGGGCGGCCCCCCCACCCCCCCCGGGAGCACATCGGTGTCTCTGAGGGCGGCGTCGCGCCAGACTTGCCGCGCGCATGCGGCGATCTGGCTGTTCCTGATGAGCCCCGAGGCGAGAGGGGCGAGTACGCCCGGATGGGAGGCGTAGACCCGGATGGCGACGCCCGGGGGGGCGTGAGGGGCGAGGAGGTGAAGCGCCACGACCAGGGCGTAAGCGTGGCGAGAAGCGTCGTCCGAGGGGATGTCCGCGTCGTCGATGGCCCACCCCCACCTGACGGCAGACCCCTCCAGGAAAGCCGTGACGCCTGCCGCGGAGATGTCGATGTGGAGGTCGGTAGAGGCGTCGGGCGGCCCGAAGTAATGGCGCCCGTTCGAGGACGTCGCGTAAGCGCGGAACCACGCGATGTCCGCGTGCATCTCGCGGCCGACGGTGATAACTGCGGCGCCCTGCGACGCCCGTAGGGCCGAGAAGAGGCGTGTCATAAAGCGATGGGCGTAGCGGACGCAGTGGCCGACGTGGACGAGGCGCCCCAGAAGGGACTGGAGTTGATGGCGAGATGCGTGGGATCTGCCCTCCCACTCGCGGCACACCTCCAGGACGTCTGCGAGCTTGCCGGGGGGAATGGAGACGGTGGCCGCGTCGATGTCCAGCACGAAACCCAACCAGGTAAGGCGGCGGGTGGGGGGCTGGCACTTCTCCGCGGCGAGTTGGAGGCCCAGATGGCCCGCTAACCACAGGAAGTGGTCGTACGCCTCCTGAGCGGCGCGCTTCCCTGCGGCAACGCCCGCGAAATCGTCCAGATACGCAAGGCAGTGCCGGCCGCGGGAACGCATCATATAGACTACCCCGTTCGATGTGCGCTGGCACGCGATCGAGGAGGTGCGGCAACCGAACGGGGGGCATCGCTCCACGTAGAAAGACCCCCCTACACGGAAGCACAGTAGGGGGGCGTCGACGGGGTCTATCCGGAGTTGACGATATGCCCTGGAAAGGTCTGCAGACCAGACGTGAGCCGTAGGGCCAGCCGCGAGAATTTCCTCGATCAGGTCTCCCACCCCGGGGAGGGTGTAGGTGGCGGGAGACCCCAGATAGAGACCGGGTGCGATGGCATCGTTGACCGCCTGGCCAGGTGGGAACGACAAATCCAGTATGACGCGCACTCCCTCCCCCCCCTTTTTAGGACGAGTGAGGAGGGGGGAGACCTGGGACCACTGGCCGAACGGTAGATGAATGAGGGGGCCCGTCAGACCCCCGAGAAGTAGCTCCTTTTCAGCGAATGCGGCAAGGGCGTCGCCCTGGGCCCTCCCAGAGGCGTGGTTGCTGAACGTGGAGACGGGCCAACGTGACTGATCAAAACTAATCGGCCAGCCGTAGCGGAGAAAATCGCACAGCTCGGCGTCGTGGAAGTTGGTGAGGAGTGCGGCCCAACGGTCGACCCGTAGACCGGATGGAACCTCGCGGCGAGCAGCTCGGTAATTGTAGTCACCGCAGACACGTACGGCGTCGTAGAGAGCCGCCTCCACGGGAAAGCGGTCGCGGAACTCGTCCGAGGGGGGGGGACGCCACACTTCGGCGGCAGATGCATCAACTGGGCTTGCCGGGGGAGGGTTGTCCGCCCCGCCCCCCGGACGATGCTCCCCCCGCTGGAGCGAGTTAAGCAGAATTGTTGGCGGCGGCAGGTCGTCCTCCTGCCTGCCCGCGAAAGGGCGTACCAGCGGCGTGACTGCCGGCTGTGGCCTCATGGCGAGCCCTTATCCGGCAATCAACGAAACTGTGGGCGTGATGTGCTCCAAAGTTGTCAGAACAGTATGAGCAACAGTGTACAACAGTTCCCCCACTCGTAGAGTGCGGGGGGGTGACGGCACAACCCCCCTCGCTATTGTACAACTTGCAGGGGGGGTGGACCGATGAGAAACCGAGCGGCTTGTTTTTCTTCTTTGCCGCCGGTGCCTCCACCGCGCGGCAAACGCGGGAACTCTCGGAACGAGAAATCGCCGTGCGTAAATGCTGGATTTGCTCGGTATCCTCCCATCCCCTGGCGAAACGACCTTCTGCCACTCGTATGAAGATTTCCTCGCTCCACCGGCGAACGGCTGCGAAATCGTAATCCAAACAATCTTCCACGACCTCCCTGAGGTGTGACAGTACATGTGGTTTGACGGTAGGGGGCACCGCCGCATCGTCCACGATGCGGAGGATACCCCAAATATGTTCCTGCAAATTTACGGTGCCCAGACTCATGTGGTCCTTACGGCTGGGGAGCAATACATAGTGGCAGGGAATAACGAATTTACCTCTATTTGGCCGTAGCACGTGAGCCGTAGATTGTAGTAATAGGCGCACCTGGTCGTCGATGGACTGGTCTTGGTACTGGACGCCGAGAGCAGGAGCGTCCCTGGGAATCCAGGGATGCGCCAACATGGATGCCGCGAAGCCATCATTAACGGCCGTTGGTACTGTACTCACATTGGCATTCGGGCGATGTAACTCGAACCCCCTCATCTGGGTACCCGTAGGCGTCGATGGAGGAACTTGTGAGACTGCCATCGCGGAATCGTTCATAGGCCTAGACGGCGAGGCTGCCGCCTGGTTCCTAGAGGCTGCCGCCTGAGTGAAGGCCATCAGTGCAGATTTCATAGTCCGCATTTCGCGACTCAAATCCTCGATTTTCTTGTCCATTTTTACGTTCTTGTTTTCCCCTGCCGAAGTCTTTTTCACGATTTTCTGGGTCTTGCCCGCGGGAGTTTTCTTCGGTGGCATCTTGAGGGGTCGTAGATGCGCGAAAAAGGGAACTTGTCGGCGTAATAGCAGGATCAAACAAAATGTTCAAAGGCGTCTTTGATGGCGTGCGGCATGACGTCACGAAGATGATGTCACGACGGCCGCGAGCCTCTAGATGGCGCTGCATCCGGGGAGGCCGCAATGCGTCTCGTAATCGTCAGGGGGCGCCACTCCGTTCTCCTCTTGAGTCCATTAAACCTCCTCAGTCGGTCACAATGAATTAATGAGTTTTAACCATAGTAAGCAATCTGACTGTGACAAATGTCTTAATTACTTCTTCATGTCTTGCTGTAGTGGGTAAATGTTCTGTATGCATGATATCTATTGATATCAGGGAACAATCACATGTGTTATTTATTGGTAACCAACTCGATATTATTGCATAAATATGGATTCCCTTTATCAAAAAGGAACTCATGAGGAAGGAATACCAGCCTCACAAACCGTTTTACAGGGGAAAGAGTTTTTCTGACACGTTCAAAAACAGAGGATGAGTTCCTGTAGAACAACTCATAGTCCATCGATTATCTAATTTCTATAACGCCCTGGTGCAACTAATTAGTCAGATAATTGATGGCTTCTGAGCAGTTCTACAGAAACTCATCCTACAGAGACGCTCTTTTCCTGAAAGAAACACAAGATCTGTGTTTCTGCCTAACGTCATGGTGAGGCAGCATCACAGGGAGTCACACATAATGAAATTTACATCATGCTGGTGATGTGAGTGATTATCTTTAGAAACATACGTCAATCTCTGAAAATTTAATCTAGCCAGCTTATATTGGAGGACAGTCCTAGGAGTAAAAAATGTTAGCTCTGACCAGTGCTCAGACAAGCAAGACGAGCCTTGTAAAGTCAGCTGTGATTGTGATAGAAACTTGTTCTACAAGATCTAACCACATGCAGGACATCCTCCAAGACTACTACAACCATAGGACATGTGTATTGAAAATGTGCTATAGTCAGGAAAAGTGCTGTGTGGGATCTACAAAGAACTACTGTGTATGTGTGCCGGATATTCATAATTATTGTACTACTGACTTTACTATATTGATATGGAGTGTATTGACATCTCTCCACTTTATAGTGTTCATTTGATCTTCTCTTATGCTCTATAATCAAAAATTGAAAAGCTCCATATTCTTTTTTTTTTGTAAATGGGAACATTACAAAATAGCTGGGGTACAATACTAAGTGCATCTTTATTGACTACACACTCTCACACAGATGCTTGAGTACCAGGAGATACTAATACTGGGTGAGTTAATAGCATGAACATGAATGCCATCGAAAAAATTGTTTGCATCGGCAATCCATCATGCAAGGGAAATAGATCGCAAATTAAATAGAGAGGTAATGAGGCAAATGTAAAATACTTGAGAGCTTGTACTTGCCAGCTGTTTTTCAGCTCATTATATCCTTCCTAAAACAGCACTTTAATTGTGAATGTAATGTCTGCACATCACATACCTGGTGGTGTATTTTAAAGTAGCAATGTCATCTGCATATTGGGGCAACACACCTACCATTATTCAACATGTGATGTGACCTCTAAGGGAAAATTGAGATTTATGTTAAAAACAATAGAGTATTACCAGCATTGAGAATGACATCTGCAAGTTAGTAAAATAGGCATTGTCTGAGATATCATTACCTACATTTTCAAGCATGAATCTGACAAGATTTGCTTTAAGCCACAACAAAATCGGAATGAATCATGAATTTAATCCAATCCTAAGATGGGTCATGTTTGTAGTGGTGTTTGTACGAAGTATCACCCTCCTATATGATATGAATAGAAACGGATTTAGATCGTTCTAAACCAAGAATAAAAAGAAACCGACTATTTTCTCAGTGAATCACAGTAGGCCCATGTTCTGAGGATTTGCCAACTATAACCATTGTATTTATCAATTATAGATACCATTAAAAGGCAAGTTTATAGTTGAGTAAGCAAATGGTGGGTTTTCCTGTATGGGAAACTAATGAGGCCATTCATCTCCATAGAAAAGTGGCCCCAGTCTCTCCAAGTATGTGCGATATTATGGCTGGTGTCCCGGGTCATATAATCAGGGCCCTGATATTGTCCTCATCATGTAAATTGACCTTTTTAGCCTGGTAGACATAATGACAGTCACCCAGACTGCTAATTATACCCTATGATATGATCATCATTATACTCATCATTCCCTGTACAGCCTTTCCTCAATCCTTCAAAGTGTGTGAGTTCATTTATTTTGGGAATGCAAATTTGATTGTGCCCAAAAAAGCTCTATTTAAAATCTTGTTCAGATTATTATAAAATAAGGATGGGAAATAATGTGTAAAAACAATTGGCAATGAACCAATACTGTGTTGTCCTATTGGTGCCACTAAGTATCCTGTTTATTGAGCGTGGGTTATGATCAGATACGCTGTCTAGCAAAGGTATTACTGGGTTCTCGCCAGTTTGTGCCTTGAGACATCATCCGATATCATGTTATACTTAGACTGGCCTCAGTCCCTCTGTCCTACCCATCCATATTTGCTGCAGCTGCTTTCTTTAACCCTCCCCTACCCTCCATCTCAGTCACTTAATACTTTGATTCCTGGGCCATTCCTGATTGTCAGAAGTCCAAATGTTACATAGTGGTTTTACCACATGGTTTGCCTCAGAAAGTCTGCAACAGTCTTAAGGGGGCGTCAACCAACCACGACAAGTCTACAACAATGGGTTCCATACAAGGTCCACAATTGGCCTACGATTGGAGGCCTTGTCATGGTTGGTGGACCCCAGTTCCCAACAAGAGTCTACGGCAAGGCCACGACAAGACTATGGTTGGAAGCTTGTCAGGAGCTTTCTGACAAGGTTACGACAACATCAAGCAAGTTCAATTTTTCACACGACTGGACCCTTGTCGTGGAGTCTCATGACGTGTCGGGAGCGTGTCGCAGAGGTCTACGATAGGAAATTATGGTGGAGCGTGCACTTCTCGACATGCCCCGACAATTCTGTGGTAAAGCCCCCTTCTTACGACAAGGCTGCTACAAGCACCGATCGAACTTTCTTGTCGGCACTTGTTGTAGCCTTGTCGTTGTTGGTGGACGCCACCCTTAACATGATTAAACGTTGTAGACACCCTATGAATGAGCTTTTCATGAGGACCGATCCACAGACTGCTGGTCTGCATCATAGGTTGATTGTAGAAACAAGATCAACTACCTTGATTTCAGCCATCCGTCCAACGCGATTTTGATTTCGAGGAGATGCCTCGTAGATCAATCGTAGACTTTCTATTTTTTAACTTTATTGGATGCCTGGCTTAAGAAACCATCCAACCATAAAGTGTTAGGCCACTATAAAAAGAGACTTGTTTCTCATCACCCCACGCATCAACAAAAACCTTTTAACAGGTTTTTTTTTATTATAAGATGAACCTTGATAGAAATTATGAACGGTATGTGTATTCGGCATCAAATCCTTTCGTCAAGGATGCATTCAATGTGGTATTACGTGTATCTAGCTATTCCCAGAAGCGTGGTCTTCATACTGCCTACAGAATCAACAGTTCTGTGCTGCCATTTTTTGAAAACTTAGAACTCAACTATCAAATTTTGTTAGAACAATTTGTATTTATTTTCATATTTCACGCAGTAAAATAAGTGAGATATTAGGAGTTTAGAGTGAGAGTGAAAGATGGGGCCTTAACCCTTTCACTACACAATATAGCACCAAATACACACTCTGAATACGCCCAATTACTTAATTTTAAGAAATGATGCCTCAGGCATCATAGAATACTACACCCAGGAATGCCTCCAATCATCACGGCGTACTATGCCCGGGAATGCCTCCAGGCATCATAGCATAGCTAAAGGGCTAATAAGTATGTCTGAAGCCCATTTGGTGACACTTCAAAAGCCATCTCCCTCGTCATATTTTTTGAGTGGCCTTACCAGAAAAGGAAATGCATACCATCCAATGAACCTGTTGAGAGTATATCACAAACAGTGATATGCTCATATCATTGAGTTGCTCGGTAGAGTTCCTATACGGTGAGCTGCTCATGTGCCCTGAGAGTGTTACCCCAATCAGGATGACTGCAATCACTGGGTGTCGACCATGACCGTGACCCGGCGCATGGGGCAGCAGGCCTGATGGCCAGCCATTAGACCTCCCCACCAACCTGCCAGCCCCGCCGACTCGGGGTAATTACCACTGACAACTGAGCAGCTCTAGAGCAGAGCAGGGAGACAGCGTAGACCACTGGGGTATAGGTGTGTGGTATGAGGCGGGTTATCAGGTAGACCTTGTAGAGGGAAGGAGGGAGGTTGAGGAGAATATGATTGGGAAGGTTTGATTGGAAGACTGAGTAGGAGAACTGATGCTCCACTGATTGCCTTTGAGGTTTACATAGAGAGACTGGTGAATTGATGCATAGATCATTTTGAGGGTTCCCACAATTCAATGTGTTTACAGGATTTGATGTTAGCTGGTTCTCGTCGTTGTACAGTCATAACCCAGTGGCGTCAGAATAGGGGGGGCAGGGGGGGCGGCTGCCCCCCCACTTTTTTGCCAGCCCAAAAAAATCAGCAACTTCGAATTTAATTCAATCAAGTGTAAAAACTGTCTTGATTTTTCAACATTTTCAGCGTGGAAAAGTGGAAAAGTCTGACCTTTTACCATACAATGATGGCTAAGCTCTGACTTTTCAGCATGGAAAAGCGTCAATGTCTGACCTTTTACTGTGCAATGATGGCTAAGCTCTGACCTTTCACCGTCGAAAAGTGTAAAATTCTGACCTTTTACCATGCAATGACGGCTAAGCTCTGACTTTTCACTGTAAACAAATATCAAAGTCTGACCCTTTGCCGTGCAATGATGGCTAAGCTCTGACTTTTCACCGTGGAAAAGTGTCAAAGTCTGACCCTGATACCATGCAATGACAGCTAAGCCCTGACTTTTCACCGTAGAAAAGTGTCAAAGTCTGACCTTTTACCATGCAATGACGGCTAAGATCTGACTGTTCACCATGGAAAAGTGTCAAAGTCTGACCTTTTACCATGCAATGACGGCCAAGCCCTGACTTTTCACCATGGAAAAGTGTCAAAGTCTGATCTTTCACCGTGTAATGACTGCTTAGCCCTGACTTTTCACCGTGGAAAAGTGTCAAAGTCTGACCTTTCACCGTGTAATGACTGCTTAGCCCTGACTTTTCCACGTGGAAAAGTGTCAAAGTCTGACCTTTTACCATGCAATGACAGCTAAGCCCTGACGTTTCAACGTGGAAAAGTGTCAAATTCTGACCTTTTACCATGCAATGACCGCCAAGATCTGACGTTTCACCATGGAAAAGTGTCAAAGCCTGACCTTTTACTGTGCAATGACTGCTTAGCCCTGACTTTTCACCGTGGAAAAGTGTCAAAGTCTGACCTTTTACCATGCAATGACTGCTTAGCCCTGACTTTTCCACGTGGAAAAGTGTCCAAGTCTGACCTTTTACCGTGCAATGACAGCTAAGCCCTGACGTTTCACCGTGGAAAAGTGTCAAATTCTGACCTTTTACCATGCAATGACCGCCAAGATCTGACGTTTCACCATGGAAAAGTGTCAAAGCCTGACCTTTTACTGTGCAATGACAGCTAAGCCCTGACTTTTCACCGTAGAAAAGTGTCAAAGTCTGACCTTTTACCATGCAATGACAGCCAAGATCTGACTTTTCACCATGGAAAAGTGTCAAAGTCTGACCTTTTACCGTGCAATGACTGCTTAGCCCTGACTTTTCACCATAGAAAAGTGTCAAAGTCTGACCTTTTACTGTGCAATGACAGCTAAGCCCTGACTTTTCACTGTGGAAAAGTGTCAAATTCTGACCTTTTACCGTGCAATGACGGCTAAGATCTGACTTTTCACCGTGGAAAAGTGTCAAAGTCTGATATTTTACCATGTAATGACAGCTAAGCTCTGACTTTTCACCATGTAAAAATGTCAAAGTCTGACTTTTTCACGTATAATTAAGACCTGACTTTTCATAGACTTTTTGCAGATCTATGGTAAATCCAGTGGAACAGGTCAATGTCTGATTTAAAACAAACAAAAAAAGTCAGCAATTTTTCAGTTCGCCCCCCCACTTTCAAAACGTTCTGACGCCCCTGTAACCCTTAAACTATATCCAACCTTGAATTGACCTTGCATTTTAGGAACATAAAAAAAGGTGTGAACGAGTAAAATTAGGTAAATCTAACTTACACGCCTATTTAGAACCATTCTGAATCTAGAAAATTGTTATATGTAAAGAGAGACGGCATGCATTACCTTACAATCTAACATAATGCAATAACTCGTGTGGATTTTGTTGAATCAGTTTAACAGTTGACATCTTACTTTTCCTGTTACTTTTCCTGTGTAAAGGTCTCAAAATAGTTAATGGTGAAAAATATTTCAAAATTCTAATGTGCATGAAATGATTTTAAATACAGAAATTCAGACAGATTTTGCTATAAAGACTTTACTAGCTTTAATAGATGTGCACTTCACACCCCAAGTAACTGTGGCACAAAATGAGCATCACATACTGGAACAGTAAAAATAGCATGATTTGGTAAACTGGAAACTGAGCCATTGTAATTGTCTCCAACTACCTGCTTTGGGTTATTACAGATGGGCCTGTAAATGGGATGTGTATGGACTATAGAGATAGCAATGATCGTATCAATATCGTTCAGCGCTGGCAGGTGGTTTCTGAGACCCAGCCCTGGTACGGTACGCAGTCTCAGTGGGGGTCTGTTTCGTGTCTGCTGTGATTCCTCTTTACACTAAATAGCACCAGGGTACAGTGAGGATAAACAATGAAGCTGAGATAGATCTAAAAAAACACAATACAATGCTGTTACCAAGATATGAAGATTGCAATATGAATGCAACACATTCTCTATTCTAAGTCAGATGAATTTCATATGATTTACCTAAATAAAATTGTAAAGTTTTATGTGTAGAACTATAAGCTAATACAGTATCACAATATACATGTACTCCCTGAACATTTTTAAGGGATTATGTGGGGAGTCAGAGGTTAATAGATATCATGAATATGCAGAGTATGAGGATTGCGATGGAATTAGTGATTAATTTGTACCCTTAAAGACAGATTGTGTATGATTGTGAAAAAAGTTGTTGGTCATTTCACGAGCTCAGTCGTTTCCATTCACCGATTTCGGTGGGCAGTGCCAAAAGTCTGTCGGTGGTTCCTGACATTAGATCGGTGACGGGAAATCAGGCGATGAAAACGGGCTTCATGGCTTGCAGAAAAGATTGTTAAACGGGCCCCTGGTCTCTGTTTGCTCTTCTCTTGTAGCCCATTATATATATATATATATATATATATATATATATATATATATATATATATATATATATATATATACATACACACATTTATATATACTAAAGACGTGGGCATGAAGAGAGAAGATGAGGCATGAAGAGAGAAGATGAGGCAGTATTGGCGGAGTAATACGTTTATATAACAGTATAGAATATACAAACAGTGTAAACAATATACAAAACCGCCCAAATGGGAGGTGAGGGAAAAAAAATTCCGGGTGAGTTGAGTTGACGATGGTAGTCAAGTGACGCGGAGGTGCCGCTGAGCTAGCCGCGATGCCAATTGCGCATGCGCCAGTCTTTACCTGGATAACATCCTGTCCTATGTCTCAAGTTATCCCGCCAATATATATTCATACATACAGGAATTACTATATATATAAATACATAAATACATAGTATTATAGTTGGTATATATATATTAAAAATGAACTGCTCGGTTGAGCAAATCACAGCGGAATGAGTATTTGAAACCACGGGCGTCACCAAGTAACCTCCGGTTACCCCATCAGTAACCGGGATACCTAGAAGCGTGGGTGTGACGCCCAACAACAACAACAACAACAACAACAAGACCGCAGTGAATATTTGCGGGAGTTATATTGGTTGATAATTTATATTTATATAAGCATGGTTATATAGTAATATATATATATATATATATATATATATATATATATATATATATATATATATTATATATATATATATATATATGTGCATACATATACCTACATACATGTATACCCGCAAACCGCAGTCACCACCCTGGATGAATATATACATATATGATATGCATATCATAATAGTGGGTATGTATATATATATATCCATGTACATGTATATATACCAACATACATGTATACCCGCAAACCATGATCCACTCCCCTGGTGGAATCCTTCCTGCGCACGCGACTCCCTCCCTCCCTCCCTCCCTCCCTCCCTCCTCTCGTCACCTGCAGCACAAAAGACCCGCAAACACTCCGGCAGACAATCAGCCTTCTTAGGAGGCCATCCATCAAACAAAATCTCCAACAAGAAAAAAAGGAATGAAGTAAAGGGCGGGTCTGACCGTCAGCAACAAAGCCCCCAGAAGCCCAGAAGGGCTGTCTCCCCCAACTTGTCGCGGACGGGCTAAGCAGGCCTGACGCATGCCACCCAACAGCAGTCTATTGTGGGCGATGCGAAATTGATTAAGTTACCTGCTGCCACGACGGATCGTGGGCGGGTCAGAGGTGGGCCCGGATGAATGAGGTGTTAAAGCGGCCATTTTGTAACCCTTCCCGCCCTCCCGGACCCGCTGCTCCTGGGTGTGCCTGGAGGCAGGTATGAGGGCGGCTAGCTGAGGAGGGGAGGGGAAGGTGGGGGCTGGGTGGAGGTGTGTGTGTGTGTGGACCTTGGTTTGGGGAGTACAGAATATGGAGGTTTCTTCAGAGCTGGCGACTTCTCAATTACTACGAAATCTCAACGAAATCCTTGTAGCTCAACTACAATATTTCACAATATGCCTATGCTGTATATACTGTACATGCGCAACGTTTCGCCATATAACTTGAGAATAGCGTACGGAAGTGTTACGTACGTACGTACGTACGTACGGCAAAATACGGAACAGTGTACGCGTCTACTAAAATCAAGTTAATTATTTCTATTGATTTTGGGTATATACACATGTAGGAAATACAATACGACCCATGATGCTTGTACAGCATGATCAGGTCGTTCTATATAAATACTGCCCCCGGAGTGGGGGGCGTGGTGGAGGGGTGGGGGGAAGGAGGGGGGTGCTGTTGAGTAATTTAGACTCGTACATGAAAATCCTTTTCTGTGCACCAACGAGACCCAAAAACGTTATTGGTCAACTTTTATAACACTTATGGATGACCTTCCGTCAGCTAGGATTGTCTTACTGAATGAGCTTTGATATTATTAAACAATAGGTTTAAAACCCTCGGACGAGGCCTCCTTGTATCCTGTACTTTCATAGGCAGTATAAACTATTCAACAGGCATGGGTCGCTTTTTCTTGATTCAAGTCAAAGAAATACTAGACAGATCTCCCACTGCACTGTGGGCGGTATATTAAAGTCTTGTCAAAATAACTTATTAGATTATCATTAGATACAAATAGTATACATATTTAACTCAGTAAGAAATCGAGTTGGTGTTGGGGATAATGGATGATGATATGACATATTTAATGTCAGTCTTCTCCAATCATAATGGACAGACCATGCTGCATGGAATGAAAAACTAGCAAAATGCAAGTCCAGAATTAAACTTGATATCAAAAGAAAGAATATCTTGAGGAACAATTTTGAAGTTTGATTTGGTGTCTAGAATGTATATAATCTCAAGTCTGAGAACGAGCGATACATTGTATTTACAGTGAGGAAATATGCCACTTTTAATGTTATTCTTAAGCAAACCATAAAAACCTTATCAACAGTACGAGATATCTGGTGCAATAGGAAAAACAGGCTGAGGCATTGCTTCCCCTGCATTGAAAGAGGCACGCATGGCCTAGATTTGACGACTAATGAGGTCATAAAACTGGTTCATGTGCTGCTCTGCTCACTGGATGGGGCCTTTATCGGTGAAATAACTGTAAATCAAGCCCCTAGCAGCCACAAATACAACTGTTACTGAATTAATATATTTGTCCTTAGACTGGCCTAGGTCACTGTGTGATATCCCTCCAACTACTTCTTATTATCCCCTGTCCATGTAACCCACCAGAGAGACTATCAGAGGAAAATTACATATTCTGAAGTGTTTTATCCTTATTTGGTTTATATGTATTTTTTATTTTCAATAACAAGTAATGTTCTTTTTTATTGAACATACAATTACAAATTACATGAAAGTCTCATTGTTTTCTTTTGCAAATAAAATGTAGTTCACATTACATCGTTAAACAACTGCGTATCCGTAATACTCCATGTAATAGGTTGAACAAAAACATGTTTCTTTCCTGAGACACCAAGTCGTATGATACATCTGAAAAAGAAAAATAATAAATGACTAAAGCATGTCTATACGACGCCCATTTACTAAATACGGAAGATGCAATTTACTAAAAAAAACCTGTGTGTTTTCTGAGAGAAGTTTACGGATGATTTCACAAACATCCTATGAGGAGGAATATGTCTTTATTCTCCATACTTACTTCAGTTAACCGTACACTTCATGAGAGTCAAATATTTTTAAACAAGTGATTCTGCCAATTTCTATATTTCTGATGTATATTTTCTACGATGACTTCACGTGCCATAGTAAGATGAGCTGCTTTTTCTGAAGAATATGTCGTAGAGGGTGTAAAACAAGGTACGACTATCCATTACAGTCTAACTCGTAATGCCTCGGTGGTCACTAATATAACAACCACACACAAACAAACGGAACATGTTGCCACCACCCCTCCCATCTCTACCCCTCGTAACAGCCGATAATCTCTGTACTTAATCACCCCAGAGACCTTACCCCACTGAAGCAACCGGTCGTCATGGCAACGGGTGCCATCAACCGGCACCGCCCCTTTTCCCTCTCGCGGCAGACCCCAGTGGGATCATCAAATCAGCTGCGCATGCCCACTGACCTCCAGCAGTAGCACTTCCGTTAAGGTCAGCGTTCCTCACGTCAATTCGCTACTGTGCTTGGTACCTAAAGTATCCCGACCCCCATCCACCCACCCCCTCCACACCCACCACCACCACCAGCAACTCGCCACTACTATGGCCACCAGCCCTGGGCATGGCCATATGTCCGCATATAAACTTTTTTAGCGGGCCATTCGGGCGAGTGGTAAACGTCGGGGCAAACAGGATTTAGCGCGTCTTGTCTTGGGGTCTGGCGGGCTGATTAAATTTTCAGCGGTCATAACTCGGGCGCCCGGGCCGGCGGTAATCGTAGCGCGGCGGCCCGGAGGGGGGAGGGGGGAGTAGAGGGGGGAGTAGGGGGGGGGGGGGGGGCTGGCCGGGCGACGCGCGCCAACTTCATAGCCTGCTTTATGGTCGGCGGGGACCAGTCACCGCCCAGCTAGGCCCATTCACTCAGCTTTAATTGCATATACATCTTTCTGAGCCGGTCTTACCTCCTGCCGCACACCGCCTGCCCCACCATCTTGCCGCTGGAGCCCCGACCGACCCGATCATAGCAGGCGGCCGCGTGTGGCTGTATACAGGGTGCCGGACGCCTCTCCTCCCTATACACTCCCTCATTAAGGATTACCACTGGCGCTATTGTTCCTGCAATAATTACCACAGACTCATTAGCACCGCTAAGACTGTATGGAGAAGTTTCTCCTAAGGAGCGCCCATTAGGATTGGAGACGGTTCTATAGTGTGTACAGTGTTCATCAACGGCGCCCTAACAACAACACAATAGGCGACTCTGTGCCGGGCGAAATGTCGGCTGCTTGGTGGAGTTTCCCGCGCTTTTTAATCACTGCTTGTTCCTGTGTTCTGACCCAGCAGGAGGGTCATCAGCGGAAAGGAGGCTGCCTACTGAGAGGAGAGAAAGGGGGGATTGTGTGTGTTGGGTGTTGGGGGGGGGGGGGGGGTGCCCTGAATCAGCACCATCTATTGGGACACAGGGAAACTACGCCAGGAGGTGGTTCTACATGGAGAGGGTCACTCTTGACCCGGAGACTCCTGAGGTCATGCGCGCTGACCTATTTCGTCTGATTCCATCTTGTCCGATCACACAGGAAGGATTCCCCAAAAAGGGACCAAATAATATCCGCGGTATGACTATATCTATCCATCTAGCTATCCATCTGCCTATACATTTATATGTAAATATCATATATATGCACACATATATATTATATATATATATATATATAATATATATATATATGTATATATATATATATATATATATATATATATATATATATATATATATATATATATGTGGTGTATTTTTTTTTCTTTTATGGTGTAGGGACCATATTTCACGCATTGTGGGGTGTTGTTGGTATACCTTCCTTCATAGGAAGAAAAAAGCCGCCACGTTTTTACACACATCATATTATATATATAATATATATGATATATATTATATGTAAATATTTTACATGTGTGTGTGTTGGAGAAATGGGGACTACAGCTAAGAGGGCAGAGAGAGAGTGGAAACTAGAAACAGCTGTCACTGTAGATACAGTGTGTAGTGGGAGTTTATAGATGCTTGGAGTATCAGTTAGTGACTGGTAAGTAGAGAGGCGGAGTTTGATTAATTACCAGGTTTTTTAAAATTGACCATACCGGAGCCCCCACCTCATACCCTGCTCACCCTCGACTCTGACCTGCTCCCACCTTTCACACCCAGGAGCGCTGGAGGAGAAGTGCCGGGAATGTCTACGGATTAACATCAAGAGCCCTGCGGACTTGGGAATCAATTGACATGGATACCGGGGACGTGTACGACATGGTGTTACTGTAGGTAAGGTACACAGTTACGGACAGGCCTAGCAGGGACACACCCGCCCCCTCCTCGCTGCGCCACCTCTGTACCCGCCCACAACCTCTCCGAGCATTGATTGAGTTTTATGGTTTCGAAAGTAGCGCCATGATTGGACGAGGCGAGTCACGTGACCTAAAAAGTACCCCCGAAAAAAAAAATTGCCGACTGGTGGCCGGCGTTATAGGCCTGTAAATCATAAAATAATTGCCGTGCTTGCCCGCTGTGCGTCGCTGCTGCCGATACGTGGCGGGGTCACTGTGAGTGGTGTGTGTGGTGCGGACTGCGTAGCACGGGCGGGATTCACCAACTGAGGGGAGAAAAAAGCCGGGGTATTAACATACACAGGCGCCATGCAGGAGGGGCCCGGAGTACATCTGCCCAACGAGTGTCTGGACGAAAGTTTGTTACTGGTGGTGGTCGTGGGCGATAATTGGGGTACTTGGTATTCGTTTGCCGGTTGCCATGGTACTCCAGCAGCGGCGGAAGCACCAGCAGCAGCGGCGGCAGCAGATACAAGCGGTCTGCCTGCCTTGGGTGCGTGCCCCACCTCCATCCCCTCCTCCCTCCTCCTCCTCCTCTGAACCCCTCCCCATCCCGCCCTCCCCGCCGCTCCATTCTCTAGGGCGACGAGTGCACGAAAAAAAGTCGTGGCGGTGGGGGAGTCGGCGATGCACGCTGCACGGCGGGCGGGCGGGCGGGCGGGCGGGGCGGGGCAGGGCGGGGCGGGGACGGGGCGGCGGCATGCCCGGCCGGCTCTTACCAGCACGGACACGGACACCCGACACCGGAGGACGGTCACGCCCGGCCCGGCGCCCGCCCACACCCAGGAGGAGCCAGCGACGACGGTACGTGTCCTTTTTGTGTGTGTGTGTGTTTTAGGTGTGTTTTCACGTCCACGTTCACCCTGCACGAGCAACATCCTGTAGGTGGGCGCGTAACGCCCTGGGGGTGTCCGTCTATCTATGTAGGAGTTCCGATAATCTCTTGAGGGTTTTTTCGGGGGATGCGTGTGGATGTGTGTGTGGGTGTGTGTGGGGAGAACGTAGTGGATTATCGACAGATTATCGCGAGTACACGCCCAGAACACGCACCGTGCAAGCGTCACGACATGACAACAGAAGCGGTGCGTTTTCTGTACCTTATCCGTGTAATTCTGTCCCCGTTCAGCAAGTTGTACGCACACGGTGTCACAACAAAGACACCTTCATGCCTGGGGGAACCCCACAGAACAATATGGAAGGTAAATAAGCAACATGGAGGGGCCCCGGATATGGACAACAATAGTACGATAAAACGAAACGAAAAATAGCAGCCACTATCTCTTAGTTTACATCATATATGTTAGAAGGGAATATTTTATTTTTTGTTTTGATTGTATGGTATAAGGAATGGTGTCACGGTGTGGTGAGGTGTCAGTGGGAGGTGTCAGTGGGTGTTGTCAGTGCCTGACAGTGTGACACTGGTCTGTTTACATTCTGACGTATCAGTTTGTTTGGTTCCTCGTCCAACATGGCCGCCCATCTTTGTAGAAGCCACACCTTCCGCATTGCGTCTCCTTCCCTCCAGTTACTATATCCTCCAGGGCCGTAACTACCACCCACCGCCTCCCACCCCCACCGCCCCGCCCACAGCCCCGACCCTGACTTTGATTTCCCCTGCTTTGACACTGCTGGGTGGGGGCAGAATAACCACCACAACCACCAGGCCGCAGCACTGGAGGAGGTGGTATTGATCCACGATCAACAGGCTTCCTCCTCCATGGCCAAGGCCTGGAGGATAAACGGGGAGAGGGGAGGGAGGGGAGGGGGCTCTATGAGGTATAATTGGGACAGAGGGATAAAGAAGAACGAGGTGCAACGGAGGAGGAGTTTTCAGTGCATTATTCGTTTTTATTTCGTTCATGGAGCTGTGTTTATTTCTAGATATTGTTCGTATTCGTTTAATGTTTTTATTCATGTGCGTTACTTAAGGGTAATCACAGATAAGTGGTACGGATTAAGAAACAAAAGGACATACAAAACTTAAGAGAAAATGATACACAAATAATTCAATTTCAGTCGGGAATATCTTTTTTCGTTCTGTTCGTATATACTTACTCAAGATTTTTGTCTCTTTTGAATTATAGGAAATATTTTGTACTTAACAAATATAGAATACACGTACGTGCGAATGATAAGAGAATCTTATTAAATGTTTACTGGACAAGAAGAGTTTGAATACAAGATATTATACTACAGCACAGATGGTTATATTTGCATATTTTTATTCAGACCTGTCAGACTTTTTATGAAAATTCTCATACTTCTCCACTCATCTTTCTTCGATTTATCGAATAAAAACCTTCTTTTTTTTTCGTTTCACCCTCCGCCTGTGACAACCACTGAAGACGATAGGGTGGTGACTAGGTGATCGATATTAACAGGGAGGTAGGGGGGAGGGTTGTCATCGCACTGAGTGCGGAGGGATCAGCCCTGTCCACACCTACTCCCCGCAACAGACGGGTGGGGGATCGAAATAGTCGTGCCTACTGAATGACATCTAATGAGCCCTACTTGTCACGAGCCTGTCTCCGTTCTTAATACCGGGATTCTGAAATAGAAAGGAAGGAAACACTATAAAAAACATAATCCATTCTATTTTTGTTACAGAAAGATTGATCCAATAATGATATTCTGATAGCAATTGCCTACCCAATAGAATGATGAATCACACAAGGGTATTTCTTGTTATATTTGATTCATGAACTATGTATTTGTATGCATATTGGGGTATTGATCTATAAAGGATATTTCATTCATATCAATTTGTCATTGTAGGCCTAATGAAAAAATAAAATGGTTCATTATCCCTTTTTTTATTAGATTATTGACAACGAGGTACAAAGTTTTTCGGATATCATCGAAATCGTCCGTATTTCCATAAGATGAATATGCTAACATGAATATGAAATTGTAAAGTAGACTCATAGTTGATTCAGAATCACATTCAATAAATGAATAAAGAAATGTGATAATATGATATACACAATGTATACTTGAATGCAACAACAGGGATGCAACAGGTGAAAATGAACAACAGATTCCTTTGAGTATAATATTCTTTTGGGTTCTTAGTTAACAAAAAGATGAAGCATATTCCCGTGTTTTAGCATTGTGACCCTATTATTATTATTATTATTATTATTATTATTATTATTATTATTATTATTATCATTGAATATCTATGGCCGAACGTCCATGAACGATTACCCGCTGCTAGGGGTTCAGTATAAATAATGTTCGGGCGCACTGTGCTCGTAATGAATATTCGGGCGCACTGTGCCCGTAGTGAATGCCTCGAGTCAATACGCCATGAATTGACAACTTTGTAAGCTATTAGTAATGCCTACACATCTGAGGACTCCAAATGCATTAAGTTCTTATTTTATAGCATACCTCATGGGATTATGATTACATTGCTTTATCACGGATACTTGACATGGCAAATTCAGATGGAAAACTAATTACATGTAAAATCGCATATAAAGCATATATTTACTATCGGGAAATTAGTGGGACCGTCCCACCCTTAACGATACGCTAGATACAAGTATCAAATATGAAACTATTTGAGGAGACCAAACCACCAGTACAAAAGCATAATTGAGCCTTCAGAAAAAAGGCGGGAATTCTCTGGCACTGTGCGGCGTCGTTTTTCTAGAAGCCACACGCATTTTGTATGAGGCGACGGACACCGCTGACTTGTGAATGAAGGAACACAAGCCAGCAGAGAAAAAAAGAAAACAGTGACGGCGAGAAAGAAATCAATACTCATGAATATTCAGGAGGTGTGGAGAGCACAGAGAGGAAGCAATAAGTGGAAGCCATGTGTGGAGGGTATCTATGGAAGCCATGTATGGAGGGTATCTATGGAAGCCATGTGTGGAGGGTATCTATGGAAGCCATGTGTGGAGGGTATCATGGAAGACATGTGTGGAGGGTATCTATGGAAGCCATGTGTGGAGGGTATCTATGGAAGCCATGTGTGGAGGGTATCATGAAAGACATGTGTGGAGGGTATCTATGGAAGCCATGTTTGGGGGTATCTATGGAAGCCATGTGTGGAGGGTATCTATGGAAGCCATGTGTGGAGGGTATCTATGGAAGCCATGTGTGGAGGGTATCATGGAAGACATGTGTGGAGGGTATCTATGGAAGCCATGTGTGGAGGGTATCTATGGAAGCTAGGTGTGGAGGGTATCTATGGAAGCTAGGTGTGGCGGGTATCTATGGAAGCCATGTGTGGAGGGTATCTATGCAAGCCATGTTTGGGGGTATCTATGGAAGCCATGTAGGGAGGGTATCTATGGAAGCCATGTATGGAGGGTATCTATGGAAGCCATGTGTGGAGGGTATCTATAGAAGCCATGTGTGGAGGGTATCTATGGAAGCCATGTGTGGAGGGTATCTATGGAAGCCATGTGTGGAGGGTATCTATGCAAGCCATGTTTGGGGGTATCTATGGAAGCCATGTGTGGAGGGTATCTATGGAAGCCATGTGTGGAGGGTATCTATGCAAGCCATGTTTGGGGGTATCTATGGAAGCCATGTAGGGAGGGTATCTATGGAAGCCATGTATGGAGGGTATCTATGGAAGCCATGTGTGGAGGGTATCTATAGAAGCCATGTGTGGAGGGTATCTATGGAAGCCATGTGTGGAGGGTATCTATGGAAGCCATGTGTGGAGGGTATCTATAGAAGCCATGTATGGAGGGTATCTATGGAAGCCATGTGTGAAGGGTATGTATGGAAGCCATGTGTGGAGGGTATCTATGGAAGCCAGGTGTGGCGGGTATCTATGGAAGCCATGTATGGCGGGTATCTATGGAAGCCATGTGTGGAGGGTATGTATGGAAGACATGTGTCGAGGGTATTTTTGGAAGCCATGTGTGGAGGGTATCTATGGAAGCCATGTGTGGAGGGTATCTATGGAAGCCATGTGTGGAGGGTATCATGGAAGCCATGTGTGGAGGGTATCTATGGAAGCCATGTAGGGAGGGTATCTATGGAAGCCAGGTGTGGCGGGTATCTATGGAAGCCATGTATGGCGGGTATGTATGGAAGACATGTGTGGAGGGTATCATGGAAGCCATGTGTGGAGGGTATCTATGGAAGCCATGTGTGGAGGGTATCATGGAAGCCATGTGTGGAGGGTATCTATGGAAGTCATGTATGGAGGGTATCTATGGAAGCCATGTGTGGAGGGTATCTATGGAAGTCATGTATGGAGGGTATCTATGGAAGCCATGTGTGGAGGGTATCTATGGAAGTCATGTATGGAGGGTATCTATGGAAGCCATGTGTGGAGGGTATCTATGGAAGTCATGTATGGAGGGTATCTATGGAAGCCATGTATGGAGGGTATCTATGGAAGCCATGTGTGGAGGGTATCTATGGAAGCCATGTATGGAGGGTATCTATGGAAGCCATGTGTGGAGGGTATCTATGGAAGCCATGTGTGGAGGGTATCTATGGAAGCCATGTGTGGAGGGTATCTATGGAAGTCATGTATGGAGGGTATCTATGGAAGTCATGTGTGGAGGGTATCTATATATGGAAATAATATTTTGAAGCCATGTGTAAAAGACAGGTGTGGAAGCCATGTGTAGAAATGATACGTTTAAGCTATGTGAAGAAGCCATGTTTGGAAATCATGTGTGCAAGCTAAGTGTGGAAGCCATATGTGGAAGCCATATGTCAGAGTCATATAAGGACGTCATGGTTCAAAGCCATCTGTTGAAGCCATTTTTTAAGACATGTGTTGAAGCAATTCGTCGAAGCCATGTGTCAATGCCATATTAGGAAGCCATGTTTCCAAGCCATGTTTCAAAGCCATGTGTCAAAACCATAAGTCGAAGCCATTTGTCGAAGCCATATGTAACAGCCATGCATCAAAGCCATATCAAGAGCCATGTGTGGAAGCCATGTGTTGAGGCCATGTTTTAGAGACATGTGTGGAAGCCATATAACAAAGCCATGTGTCAAAGACATGTGTCAAGGTCATCTGTTGAGGCCATGTTAGTCTCTCAAGTGTGAAAACCATATTAGGAAGCCATGTGTGGAAGCCATGCATCCGAGCCATTTTAGTAAGCCATGTGTTAAAGCTGTCTTAAACCCATGTGTAGAAACCATGTTTTAAAACCACATGTCAAAACCATATTAGGTAGTCATGTGTAGAAGACATGTGTAAAAGCCATGTGTTGAGGTCATGCATGGAGGTCATGTTAGGCGTCAATGCATGGAAGCCATATTATGTAGTCATGTGTGGAAGCCATGTGTAAAGGCCATGTTTTAAAGCCAGGTGTGGAAGCCATATTAGGAAGCCATGTGTTGAAGCCATGTGTCAAAGCCAAGCATCGAAGCCATGTGTCGAGGCCATGTTAGGCGTCATGTGTTGAAACTATGTGTGGAAGCCAGGACTGACCCTGTGTTCTGTATTTGACGCACGGTACGCCCCGGCCCCTCCCCTCCCCCTCCCCCTCCCCCTCCCCCTCCCCCTCCCCCTCCCCCTCCCCCTCCCTCCCCCGCCCATCCCCGCGCGGCTCGTGTTGTGATATTCAGCCGGCCTGTGGTGGGGATGTTATATTCAGGCGGCTTGTGGTGGAGATGGTGCACGGCTTACTGGAGGAGGCTGACGTGTGACAGAGGGGATCCGCCGGCTGTCACGGCCGTCCTCGCCGCGGGCCCCGCCGGCATTACGGCCGCCCGCCCTCCGCCCGCCGCCCGCCTCCCCTCACCCCGGACACCCCTCCACACCCCTCCACACCCCGCCACACCCCGCCACACCCCGCCACACCCCGCCACACCTCCTCCACACCCGCCAGCCCGGGAAAGCTCAGGATTCAGATCATCAAATTCCTGCCTCAGTCGGCGGCTCCCGGGAGCTTTGACGGCGAGATCCGCTGAGTGACAGCAGGAAAATCCCCACCCTGCCATTCAGCCAGCCACCCCCTGCCGCCGCCACTCCCCCCACACTCCCCACACACTCCCCTGTGTTATTCACATGTACAAGTGGCGCCTACTAGTGACAGTGCCCTTAATCTGCCCAATCTGAACGACACGCAAAGTCGGCGAATCCCGGATCCCCATCTCCCCCCTCCCCCCCCCCCCTCTTCTCCCCGACACAAGTACTTCTCCCCCAGCGGGAACGTATTCAGTGGCCGGCCACATTCTGTATTGTGAGACCTGAACGGGGAACGCCGCGTCGCTGGTATCGGCGATCAGGTCACGGCACCAGCAGAACGTGATCTCAATCTCGCGCCTTTCACGAGAGTCGGCGAGGTCAGAAAGACCAGCAGAACCTACTTTCAGGTTGTCTGACAAAAGAAGAAAAGGTGGTGCGATGAGAGAGAGGGCAAGGATAGTGCGGAGTTGTGTGTGTGTGTGTGAGGGGTAGGTTTTATAAAATAGTCGCATTTGTCACTATTCGCATTGGTAAGCCACCCACGTTCAAAGAACCCCCGTGGCAATTTGCACGCTGAATCCACGTCTATACACCAGCGGATTGGAGGCGAAATGTGGTATGAATGCGGCTCCATCCATTCGCCATAGATCCTCCTATTAACGCTTCTACAGTCTGTTTAGAATTGGACATGAAGAATTTAGTTGGGTTTGTTGAGGCTGGCTGGTGATGATTGAAACGGCCGTACACTGTCCCCGCCATACAAGCAGCAGTTAAACAAGCACGGCCAACGCCAATTGGTTTAATTTCCCTAATCCATATTTAATCGCCATTGCGTGAATAATTTCCGACCATTTGAATTGGCTCACAAATGAAAATGAATCACGGGTGGCGTTTTTCACAAAGTGACTGTACTCCGGGCATGTATTATTGAAACCTCGTCTATCCAACACTCATTTGACACATCGTTATATTTTTGTATTTCTCTATTGGGATTTTTCTGAAATTGAACTCCGTCTTTTAATCCCCCCCCCCCCTCAGTCTCCCGCTGCTTTCAAAGATAACTGGAAACCAACCCCACCCATCCCCCACCCCTCCTATGGAATACACCGGGCATGGAATCCCCCCATCGATCCTTCCCCAGTTCATTTCTTCTCCCCTCATCTGTGGATTCCTTTTTGTTTTTCTATGATTTTCTATTATTCATTTTTCCCATTTTTTTTCCCCCTGTCCTCCCTGTGGTCGCCCCTCATGCCTGTGGCGCTCCTCCTGTGTATGTACGATGCTCCCCCACTCCTCCACCAGCTTCCATGACAAGGGGACACAGTGTGAGAGGCGACAAAACCTGGTTGATAACCCGACCCGGCCTCATGTTTGATGCATTACAGAACACCTCGTCCCCTGCCTCCAGCCCAGCCTGCTTTCCTGTCCATTCTTATTTCCCTTTCTTCGGTTGTCTGCCCGCATTTGGCCTTGTCTTGGGCGGCCTTTGAGACGTGTAGCTGTCAGTGCCGTGTCTGCCGGTCTGTCCACACCAGGGGTCGCTTGTGATCTGCTTACACACGGCCACCACCCACACATACAGACCCACCCACAGACAGGGTGCGCTGCATACAAAAAAAAACCCTCACTTCAAGTCCGTTTTCTTTGACCGACGAAACCGATACAGAATTTTTGAAGTATCCTGAAACTCTCTAGAGGCCCGTTTCCATTGGCCGGTTTCCTGTCACCGATCTGCAGTCTACTGACGGACTTTTGGCAGTGTGGACCCAATATCGGTCAATGGAAACAACCAAGGTCGTGAAATGCCCCACGACTTTTTCTGCTTAGATTATGCAATGTGGCACCACCCACCACTGAGTGAAAGCTTGGTCACTGAGTGAAATCTACTACCCTCAGCGATTTTCCTATACTGACATACAGTCAGTGGCACGACCAACAGACTTTCTGTGTAACTCAAAGAGTCCAAGCAATCTTCGTCGGCCAATGGAAACAGGCCTATACAGACCTACCCACAGACAGTGCGCCCTGCATACAAAAAAAACACCCTCACTTCAAGCCCGTTTTCTTTGACCGACGAAACCGATACAGAATTTTTGAGTTATCCTGAAAGTCTATAGGCCCGTTTCTATTGGCCGATGAAAACGGTGGAGACTTTTTGGGTTACCCAGAAAGTATGTCGGTGGTGGCACCGACTGTGCATCAGTATCGAAAATTCGGTGAGGGTATTACTAAACACCTATGGCCGAACATGTATGAAATACTGCCCACTGCTAGGGGTGTAGTATAAATAATGTTCGGGCCCGCTGTGACAACGGGCCGTAGTGAATGGCGTTGGCTTTATGCTCTTTGTAAAGTTAATAAAAGGGCGTTTTAAACGATTGGGAGGTGTATAGTAATAAGAAAACGAAGTGACTGAGCCTGTACGGTGTCCGTTCTCTGTCATTTGATGAAAAAATATGGCCCTCCCACCTGTGGTGTCGGGCCGTATTTCTATCATCAAATGACCTCGAACGGTCATCCGTACGGGCTCAGTAACTACGTTTTCTCATAGTACAGGCCCTCATACAGATGTTCATTCCCTCTCATCAACGAGTATAGAGAAACTGTACTCGTTGCTCACATCAAACCCTTATGCCCTCAGATATAATCTCCTATAGTGGTGCTCATATTCAAAAGCGATTGGGAACTCATGTTATTTTGTATAGATTTATCATGCCATGTCTTTATTGCAATGATAGTTTCCTTAAATGGATTGTTGTTTTTTTTGTTCAACAAAGCCCCCATCACAGAGTCACTGTTTACAATATGGCAGCATCTTGGTTTTCACTGGCCCAACAACGATATTGTGAGAAAACATTTCTTTTGTGGATAATAATAAAATCGGCATAGTGTTAGAAAATGAAACATCGAGTTTATGTGAAGAAATAGCTTTGATATGGCCGTTATAACTCCATCTTTGCAAGAGTTCTGATACGATTAAATGCACGGAAGCAACATGAATACCGATGACCATTTACAACCCCATCCAACCTCCACTCAAACCCACTATCAAAGGCAGACTGACACAGTTAAGGTAAAATCGCCCATAGGCTGGAAGGAAATGTATTCACATTGAGGAAAATAAACGATTTGATAGTTTATGAGTTCGTAACAATCCAGAAATTAATCGCCCAATCAGTTTCCCCACTTTATAACCGAGGTGTGGTCTTACTGGCCAGAGTAAGTGTTCTTCAGTTGTTCTGTATCTATTTTTCCGTACAGTAACAAACAGTGGTTTGTCAGTGGCAATGATCCTTTATTATCATATATCTAAGGCCGAACGTCTATGGAATATTACCCGCTGCTAGGGATACAGTATAAATAATGATATGGTATCCTGTGTCTGAAGTGAATGAGCATTAATCGATGACTTAGTAAGTGAATAAAATAGCGTTTTTCCTCATCAATTTTAGGTATATATTACTAACAAAATGTAGTGTCTGAGACTAATCCTGCTGAGATTCTGTACCCGAACCCAATCTCTTTGTCTAAATTATAGGGTTCCATTCCCTTTAGACATATTTTCTTCCCCTGCAATTATTCGCGACATTTACCCCCTAAAAAGGAACAGATTCTCATAAGATTGTAAACCCTGTGAGGTACTTGAATCCCATCATGTGAATCCCACTTTACGGTTATTGTAGTAGCGTACTACGGGATGGCACAGATCTACGATTCCGGGTTCGGGGTACTATGAATTAACGACTACGGACGTACGATTAACCCCCCACCCCCGTCCCACCCCCCGGACACCCCCGGGACATGCTCCAGGGTCCGCCGGGTCGCCGGGGCCCGTTCAGGACGGCAGTGGTCGTGTGTGCGGGGTGTTTTTTCCTCTCCGTCTCCTCCGAGGTGGCGGTGATTTATGTCGGGAGCTGAGTAGTTGTCAGAGGCCGGGCGATGGAGCGGTCTGCACCGGGCCGTCCCCCTGACACAGCCCGCCCGCGCCCGGCCGCCGCCCCGGTCTCCTCCTCCACCCCTCCCCGCCCGCCCGCCCGCCCGCCCGCCCGTCGCCCACACCTACCCGAGAAAGACGGGGTACAATCAATAACCCCGCACCCCCGTACACAGACACCGACAACAACAAAAAAACACCCCCGACTCCAGATGAGGGTATTCCCAGGGATCTCAAAGCCCATTGGCACCATGGACTCAGACCTGGTTTCTCCTCCTGGATGTATAAATGTGAGAAATAGTGTTGAGTACAAATACGAACACACTGAGGGTACGGAGGACGGGTAAGGGTGATTGTTGTTACCCCGGCTTCCACCCCTCTCCTTCCCGGGGTCTCCCCGCTATCGTCCCGGTCTCCCCGCCGCCCCAGATCCCTCCTTCATCTCGGCTCGTGTATATATTTTTTTTAATTTTTAGTTTCTGTTACATCTGACCGCGGATCACATCCAGGCTTCACCATGCGGATAGAGGGTGCAGTCACTGACGTGTCGTGGGTTGGGGATTATCTCTGATCCGGGGACGCGTGGAGGGGTCGAGACACATTGAGATAAGCCACAGATAAAATATCTCTGTGCGGGTGAGAAAGAACGGAAACCGAGGACTATCCGACAGTTTTATTCAATCCACCCCTCATCATTTGAAACCCTTTCTTCTAGTAGAAATGCACGGCAATAACACGAAAAGAATATGTATTGGAATCGATATGATTCTATCTATATTGCTGATGTTTGTATGATCAAAAATACTATCAAGAACCGTCACAAACTTCCATATGATTGTTTGTATGCTGTGAGTTGCCTTTCCGGAATGATATCAGCAAGTAGAGCTGAGTGATATCTGTAGCAGAAGACAACAGACTCCATGTAAACAATTGCATGAAATTGAGTGACATTTAGATGGCATCTAGTCCTAGAGAAAAAGTCATCCAAATCAAAGAACGCAACAGACTATCGCAAATACAGTTACCTCCACACCACAAGAAATAGTCTATGGCGTCCCACAAGGGACAATCCTCGGTCCGCTATATTTTCTGATGTACATAAACAGTCTTACTAACTCTATCAAACATTCGTCCATTAAGTTATACGCAGACGATGCAGTTATATATGCCAGTGCAGAAACAACAGCTGATATCTAAAAATAAACTGCAAGATGACTCCAGTATAAATAAAAACCTTAAAAACTTTTCTCTGACTAGATTTCCTCTTACCCTGTCAAGTGTGGGGTGAATGAGCCGGTGTCAAGCGGGGCATATAGCAATTTTCTGGCATGACCGTGGTATACAGTAACACCATGTTAAGTTTATGGAGTTCTGTAGGATAATAAAGACTATGGATTTCGTTCCTGAGAGATACATATAAATTCGTTGATTATTCCTCGTGCGATGCTCATAAAGTTAGTGCCCTCAGTACACGGCAGGATACCATACTCTTTTGGAAATATCGTCGATATGCACAGTATTACTGGCTGGAGTATACACCTGGTTTTGTCCCATAGGCATTGGTAACTTATTCTCCATATCCATTTGAGTATTAGAGTCTGTTCTCCATGGTCTATTACATCATAAATCCAGTGTGTCTATTAATGTGTACGGGATGAGATAAATACAGAAAGCTACTTGTGTTGGTCAAATTCGTTGTTCTCCAACTCGTTTAAACGTTACACGATATTCCCTCTATTTTGCCTCATTCACATCGCTCCGTATCAACTTGTGAAAAACAAAAAATTTGACCAAAACCTTTTGGTTTCTTCTTTAATATATAATCATCTGAAGAAGCTGTTTTAGCACCATGCGAAAGGTCATGAACACCTTTTGATACCCTGTATGCAACAACCACTGTACAATTTAGTTTTAATAACAACATCATATATAAAACTGATTGTGTCTGGGTTTTTTTGTGATTTACCACCCTGAATATATAAATAATTTCCTCTTGACCTCCAGAAAACATCCCCAGTTTCTCCCATTTTCATTACTAATAGATGTTATCAGACGAGAACAGAAAAAAAACTCCCACGGAAGTCAGCACCTGTTTGGACTGAGGGATGTCAGCCCAGCGCTGGTCGGTGGTGTCGGAGATAGGGGCGGACGAGCCGTCAATACCGTCCAGCTAAATGTACCTCAACATGTCCGCTTGTCAGTTAAGCAGATGGCAGATAGTGTTACCTGCAGAAGATCAAAGCGTTGGGGGTGAGGGTGGAGATATTGTGTTAACGAATAGGAATGTGGGGACATCAGGAGGGGTTAGAGAGGTATCGACTGAGCGTGGTGTGTGATTCACTGCACGTTGGATGGAGTCAGAAACTCACGATTTGAGTTGACATGAGAAATGAACCTTTACGAGGGTGTAACCCTTTCTGGTGGAAGCCATCCAGCCCAAGAAAACCCTGCTATGGCGAGTAGGGAGTATATCCCACAAGAATACCATGTCTAGAATACAGTTCGAAGGACGAGTAGTACGTTTATAATAACAGAAAACGTAGTTGCTGAGGCTGTAGGGATGGCTGTTCGATGTGTTTTATATTGAATAAAATAGGTCCCGATATTAGAAGCAGAGGGACGTATTTATATTAAATTATGTATATATATTACATATCTATTACAAAAGACCTCGAACGGCCATCCCTTCGGACTCTGTAACCACGCTTCCTCTTATTATTGTATATATTTGTATCTAAAATGGTGAGAAAACAACATTTCATTCACTTACTAAGTCATCGATTCATAGCTCACTCACTACATGTCAGTGAGCCCGAACATTATCAATACTTCACCCCAGGCAAAGGTACATAATAACACGTTAAACGACATACACTTATTGGGTTAATATATGCTTGGCCGTCTTCCCCCATACATCAACACAAACAATATTCAAATTACAAGGATAACTGTATCCGAAAAAATAGTAATGAACATTCTTTGTACCGTAGCTTCCCTCCCTTTGTCCGTTATTGAATTCCAACAGTAATTTCATTATCAGGTCCATTGCCAAGATTACCTCAAGGCATGACCCACTTTTTATCAGAGGATGCCGGAGGGTCTTGGCTGGCTGCTCTGGGCTATGTAAGCAGAAAAATGTTATTTTCGTTAATTTTGCCCCTGTCTAAAAACGAATTCACATTATGAAAAACACTGCCATTGCGAATATATATATGCGTATGTTTGTGATTATGTACTCCTTCCCATTCATTCCTCTTTTGTTAAAGGAGTGATGGTTATTTACCTGGATTTAATTTTAAAGAAAAATAATAAAATCGTGTAGGGCACAAAAAAACAGGTTAGAGGTCATGGGGGTCACGCCCCACGTGGCGACGACGTCTCAGAAGTAGGTCAGGGTCTCTAGCGCTATACGGCGCGGTGCTCCAGTTCCCAGATGGAAAGATCTCACTGGGAACACACCTTCCATTAGATGTAAAAGCAACCCGGCAGCGGGCGGGAGCGGGCAGCAGCGGGCGGGAGCGGGGCGGGGGGCGGGCGGCGGCGGGCCCCGTCTGTCTCCGTCAATAACCCACTCTCTTGTTTCGATCGTTTTTATAAACGAGCCCCCAAATTGATCATGTCAGTTGAGACTAAACTCCCGCGTGCTCATCTTCGATCTTTACCAAGCGAATCCTACACTCTCTCCCCCTGAAGTGAGGTATGGTTTTCAGTCTGGGTTATCCGCTTGGAGAATGTAGATTTGAGTCTCTCAACGAAAGTGGCTTCTGATCGATATGAGTGACTCAAAATATAAGGTGTCAGAATCGATCTTAGATCTGCTCACTCATCTCCATACAGAGTCTCTGGTCGTTAGTATAAAAGAGGGATTTACAGGACTTAAGCTCGGCTGGAGAGTGCATCTGCTCGTGAGTCACTGTGGAAAAGCTCTTCCTTTATCTCCGTATCTAGGTCAGCCGAGGGGGGTTTGTTTACGTTCTGGTCGCCAGGCCTGAAGCGCCACAGGGGGCTGTTTCTAAAAATCACCAGTGACAATTTACTGTAATCTCAGAGAAGATTCTCTACTGGAGGTTAAAAAAAGTCTGGACGGTGAAGGAATGAATGTCCGTGACACATCATAGGATTTTGATATAAAAATGATTGGATTGGATTCAATCTATCTGAATATCCTGTAGGTCTTTTCGTAAGAGGAAGGAATCATGGGGCCTTTTCGTAAGAGAAAGAAATCATGAAGTCTTTTCGTAAGAGAAAGAAATTATAAGACCAAAATATAACTTGCAGTATCGAATTTATCCGAGGAATATTTCCATACACATAACTTCTTACATTTATGTGAATATACGTGAGATATAATTCATATATATTTTCACGTTACAAAAGAAGGCGATATTAGAGAAGGTATGAATCAAAGCATGTATGATGCACTCACTGAGTCTATTGTATTTATTTGATTCCTCTCAAGTATTGCTTCGTACGCGATTCACTTTCATCGAATAATATCGCCAAGTATATTGCTAGACATGCGTTGTCAGGCGCACAGCAACGAAAATACATGCTCAACATCTGTAGCCTACATTTTCAGGAGAAGACAGCAACAAAAGTAAAATTAATTTTGCCATATTTGATCACACAAAGCCAATACGTATCCTTAGCCTCAAATTGAATACGATATGAGTGTAGGCATACTAGACACAAAACTGTAGATTTTATTGCTTCCGTTTACATCGCGAACAAAGCGGAACCATCTACGGTCATGAGAGGGCAAACGGTGTACGCCAGAATCACCACTAAATGTATATAAAAGCCATTTGCCACTGGCCGCCGTAAACGGCACCGATTAATTGAGTTCTCCTAAATATCGGTCGGTGGTGGCCACCCACTGCAAGTCAGTCGGTGAGGGTACAATGTAGGTCTTGTTTCTCCTGCATTCAACAGGGCTTTACTGATTATATTGTTCGATAAAACCTAGAGGATCACCGACGAATTCAGGGTGTTTTGATTCACTCACACATCGACTAGGTCAGTGGGTGATCGTATAAACAATGGCCTTATTGTATGATCCTGACCATAATAATCGGTGAGCATTTAAAAACCAGGCTGTTTCCATCAGCGATGTCAGTTGAGGTCAGGGAAAAGTGGAAATATTTTCCTGTGGATTTTTCTGCCTCAGAGAGACCGAGAAACTTGGGTGATATGTCCTTGTTGGTCATGGCATGGGGCTGAGGGTCTGTGGGTAGGTTCAAAACATTGTTTTATTGGTGTAAATGAGGCTAAATCAATATTATCTTTGTTTGACAAAAGGAAAAGAAATTACATATACTGAATATGAAAAAGTGGATTCCCATGGAAAAATGGAAAACTGACACCTCTGTTCAATTCACCGATCTGGCGGTATACACCACAAATCCAACTACCGATCGGTGCCATATAATCGGTCAATTGAAAATAGCTTCAGCACAGCTCCATGATACTCAGCCGAATGTATTTATATAGAAAGACCTGACCGTGCTGTAGATGCTACAAAACAAGATGGGGAATTGTTGGTTTTTTGAGGAACAAGGTCCCAGTCCGAGTTTCGTAAATAACATCAATTCCCATCACGTTTTGTAGCGTCTACATGCATTGGTGGGTCATAATATTTTTATCATATACCAAAAATTAATCAAATCCCATCATATATTGGTATAGAGGATATGTCAGCGTGAAAACCCACACACTGCTGATGTTTCAACGTGTTCAGTCTAACGATGTACTGCACAGGGTTTAGTATATCATTTATACTACATAGGGAGCGACAGTGCGTAATTTTCAAATATACTGCATGGGTATATAATAAACACAGGATACCCATACACAAGACAGCGTAGACACAGAGGCATGTGAACTATCCGTGAAATTTCCAGGTTAATGTTGGCGGGTAGAGGGGACTGGAGGCCAGCTGGGCGGCGCTGAGAATGGAGCAGGATGAAAATGGATTCGTTTAAAAAGCGAACACGGCCTCGCAAAATGAGATCGCAGTTGGACGGGGTGGAATGTCGCGTGATAATAGCCGCCGTGTAAGGGAGGGTGTATCCTATCCATCTCAAGTTAAGTTTGAATAAAACCCAACCTATTGTGTGGCCTCGCAAGGCTGCTCTCCTCTCTCTATAGTACCCCGTGACGGATCGGCCACTGATTCATTATCGAAATTAATTATTTACGTGTTCATTTGCACGAATAATCAAACACCCGAATATTCTTTTTCCATCAGGCCATCATTATTCGCAATTGATCGGAGATTATTTTTCCTAATTGCCACCGGAAAATGGATTATTTCCATAGCCTTTTTTTCCCTCGGTTGGTTGCCACAAGGTCATGTTACCGATGGAAAAGCAGGAGGGAGAAAAAGAAGCCGTAGCCGCAACAAATAAAAGGGTTTGGGAATATGGTGTATCTTTATTGCCCAAGAAATAAAGCACAAAGATCGCAGAATCGTTGTGTATGAGCGCTTGGGTCCATCTAAATAGGAAATATTCAGAAGCTGAGGGTTAGATAGCAGTATCTGGTGGTGGCACTGAGGGGGCAGTTTGCAGTGGAGTTCTCGGGGGAGGAGACCGACCGGGGCTTATCACGCTGACGGGGCAGGGTCGGGGGCGCCCCCGGGAGCAGCCCGCCCCCGAGACGGTCTCTGGGGCGAGGGCGTGGGGTCGAAGCTGAATGCATTAACTTTCTGTGATCCACAAGCCCTTACATGAGCCAGACGCAACCAACTGTACGGTGTCGATATTTTCTGTTAAAAAGGATATTTTCTCTGTTCTTTTGATCCTAAAATTCGTAGGTTTTGACCTTTATTTCACAGCGTCAGTGATGATATTAACCAAGGCTAGAATATTCACCAAAAAGGAAAATCTGTGGTTAACAAAAATAAACTCGATCGAAATATATCCTATAGAAAATACTACGTACAAGAGTTTGGGAAAATGTAGACACTATTTCGCTAAAGGTTTCCTTCTGGAATGATTATTGTTTTCGAATAAACCAAGATGGTAACCGAACACGACTCAAAAGTAGAGCAACGTAAAACAGGTATTCTGTAGGCATGAAAAATCTCGTATACGGAGATAATGCAATAAATCAGGACTGAAATAGCTGCACCTTCCGACCGTACTCTGAGTGTTCACGAGGAGACCATAAAACACCTCGGTAATTATTGTGTCTGGGTGGTGAGGTTTTGGTGTCAGGGTGTCTGTCTGAGAGAGAAACCCGCCGTGATCCTGCATTTTCCCGCTCTTTTCCCGCTGAGCAGACGACATTTTGATAACCAGACGACAATTGACAGCGGGTCAGTCTGGGGTGGAGAATAAGGAGCGCGGCGCCGCTGTGTGTGTGGTGTGTATCGGACGTGTCCCTCCAGGAGAGCAGCAGGAGGAGGAGGAGGTATGATAAACGTCCCTGCCCTCGCCCGACGCCGCCCGACACCCACCGCAAGTTGTTGTCGGCGCCACCGCCGCGCCTGGCCGGAAGGAGCCCCGAGCGGGCGGCGGGGAGCGGCCGGGGGCGGGCGGGCGGGCGGCCCGGCGCCGCGGCAACCATAAAACGGCCACATCAACACACGAGAAAAAAGGCGACGAATTAAACCCCGTTGGTCAGTAGAAATGCCTAATAGCGCGGACGGAGGGGCCGGGAGAGGCGTCGGGGGTGGGCCGGGGAGAGCGGTGGCGGCGGGAGGCGCGGGGGGCCCCGGCAGCGGCGGGCGGCGGGCCCGGGGTACGGGAGATTGATGCACGTTCATATATCATTTGCGATTCGGCCATTTTTCCGCGTCGCGGCGGCGGCGGCGGCGAGAAAAAGCCAGGCGTACGGGGCGCACTCGGCCGGGCCCCGCCGGCGGAGGAGGACGTGAGGCGGGAGGCGGCGGCCGACGGCCCGGAGACCGGGGGCCCAAGGTAAGGAGGGGCGAGGCGGGCGAGCGGACGGCGGGTGGCCATAGTGGGCGGTGGTACGGCGTCCGTGGACGTGTTGGGACGCCTTCCTCCCGGAGCAGGCGTCTCGGAGGGACGCCACACTCCGGCTACTGCGTCGTACCGGAGGAGGCTCGGCACAGTCACCAGATCCAAGATGGCCGCCCGGCGTAGAGGCTCAGGGGGCGTCGTGCAGGTCGGAATGGTGCCTTCCTTCTGGACTGTCACTGCTGACACCGCCATGTGCACCGACACCACCACCGACACCACCACCGTCCCGATAATCAATAATATCGCGCTGGTATTGATCGGAGACGCCTTACTATAGTGCAGTGCAGGGTGCCGGGGCTAGCCCCCCAGTGGAGAGGGAAGGGAGGGTGGGAGGGTGGGAGGGATGGTGGGAGTGGCTGGGAACAAGAAGTAAGGCTAGCTCTGAGGCAGGGTTACGGCAGGGAGAGTGGCCGTTTTGGTGTCTCCCCACAGGAACTCTGCTTGGTGTGCTGTGGTTGACAGCGCACGTAGCGGCGCCTCAAATAACAGACTCTGCTTGGAGATGGAGTTGATAGGGCACGTCGCGATCACTGAAATAACAGGATGTCTCAACGCGAGTCCAACTTCCCAATAACCTGAGTGACAACCTCCCGGGGGCTGCAGGGGAGGGGTGATCAAATCACCCCCTTGCCACCCTGTGATCACTATGGCAACCGGGGGGTTGGCTAGAGTCCGGGTAGGTGTACGGTAGATGAAGGGGAGGAAGAGCTGGGGGGGTGGGAAGAGGGAGGTGGGGGTAAAACTCGGGGATTTGAGGGTGAGCCCAGATGACTCCACATCCATCAATGCCACAAGACCTTTTCTGTTGCCATGGCAATGACGGATGGGTGGTGAGTTGGGGGTGGGTGGGTGGGGGGAGGGTAGACTGGCCCGGAGAAGGTGGGGGGGGGGGGGGGGGGCTGCCGTCTGCTATTTTGGTTCAGATGAAGCCTGCTCCAGGGTGAACGCCAGGTCTCGTTTTGCAAAGCGTGTCAACCCTTCACCCCTCAGCACTCACCCCCTCTGCCTTCACCTTCACTCTCCCTACCTCTCTACAACCAGCGAGTATACTATACTCGTTGCTACAACCTACCTAGACCACGGACTCCCTCCCCCCTCCCCTGTCCTCGCTCCCTCCCCTACACCACACACCCCTCCCCTTCTCATCTCATCTTTTCCCTCCCTTTACCACACACCCGATCCCCTCCTCTCTCCCCTTCCTACACTACACCCCTTTCCCTCTCCTTTCCCGACTCCCTACACCACACCAAGTTCCCTCCTCTCCCCCCTCTCTACACTACACCCCTTCCCTCTCCTCCTCCCTTAACCGCACCCCCTCCCCTCCCCTGTCTCCTCTTTACACAACACCCCACACTCTCTGCCCTCCTCTCTCCCCTCCCTATACCACATCCCTCCCCTCCCCTGTCCCCTCTTTACACAACACCCCACACTCTCTGCCCTCCTCTCTCCCCTCCCTTTACCACACCCCTTCCCTTTCCATTCCCCCTCCCTACACCACACCCTCTACTCTCCCCCCCTCCCTATACCACACTCCTCTCTCCTCTCCTCTCCTCTCCTCTCCCCCTTCCCTATACCACACCCCTCTCTCCCCTCCCTACACCACATCCCCCCTCCTCTCTCCCTTCCTAGACCACATACCCCCTCTCTTCTTCTCTCTCCTCCCTACACCACACACACACCCCTCCCCTCTCTTCTCTCCCTTCTCTTCACCACACATCCCCTCCCCTCTCTTCTCTACCCTCCCCACACCCTCCCCCCCTCTCCCTTCTCTAATGCCTTCATCACACCCTCTCCCCTCCCTACACCACACACCCCTCAATCCCCTCTCTACACCATACACACCCCTCTCCTCTCTCGCCTCTCTACTCCACACACCCGATCCCCTCTGTCCCCCCTCCCTCTCCCTCTCCCCATCCTCTCTCACCTCTCTACACTACACACCCCTTCCCCTCACCCCTCCCCACACCACACAGCCCTCTCTCCTCTCTCGCCTCTCTACTCCACACACCCGATCCCCTCTGTCCCCCCTCCCTCTCCCTCTCCCCATCCTCTCTCACCTCTCTACACTACACACCCCTTCCCCTCACCCCTCCCCACACCACACAGCCCTCTCTCCTCTCTCACCTCTCTACTCCACACACCCTCTCCCCTCTGTCCCCCCTCCCTCTCCCTCTCCCCCTCCTCTTTCACCTCTCTACACTACACACCCCTTCCCCTCACCCCTCCCCACACCCCTTCCCCTCTCCCCTCTCCCGCCTTGTCTGGATCCTATCCTGGCTCTCGGCATACAAGACAACTCTGTGACCCCCCCCCCCCCCTCTCACAAACACACACCTCCAATGAAACCCCCCACCCCTCACATACATACTTTACCTCACACATGCACACTCCCTTCCAACCTGCAAGCCCCCCCTCCCAACCTAAACCCAAAGGTATACCTCTAGCGATCCTCAAATAGTCCAGTGCAAAGTCAAAAATAGTTTATTTTGTTAAAGCTGTTTCTTCGGGAAAAGTTCAAATGTCTTTTATTACGAAATGGCAATGTGGATATAGGTAAGATCTTATGTAGCTGATTTCCAACATTGTAATTTTCAAAATGTGGGATACTTTGGTACGATTTGAGGACAAAACACATCTATAAAGCAAGGATTCTGTTTGTAAATTCACAAAACTCAAACTCAAATGAGGCTAATCGTCTTTCGTTGATATGTTTCTATTTTGATATTTAACAAATTTAGAAATCTCAATCACTCCAATGTCAATTGTCACACACCTGAACCCAATACATTCATCTACAGGATGAGACTGTCTTTGTGTACATAGACCCAATATAGTATGGCGACCATATATGTGCACTGCTTTTATCTTTATTAAGACAGACATCACCTTTACAGAGGTTTCCATAATGGATACATGAATATGTATGAGTGTATTAAATGGTATATGGTATATATAGGTATATAGAAAATATGGGCTCTAAGTATAGATGAATAGAGCATCGGGGACATGGTGATCTTATATGATGTTGATAAAATTGGGATTATGATCATGAAATAAAAAGCATCCTCTATGAACACAGATGTCCTCTGTGTTTTCTAAAGACAATAATAAACATAGGTTATCGAATATATATCTATTACCATAAATATATATGCTCTCTAAGCATAAATACCCTCTATTACCAGATATATGAATTCTCTATTACGATACATGCCTTCGATGGTCATACATAACCTCTATTACTAGACACATCTTTATTACAATACATATCCTCTATTACTATATGTATTCTCTATTACAATACATATCCTCCTTTATCATACATACTCTCTATTACTAGAAATAATCTCTATGACTATACATACCCTCTATTATAGACTTGCACAAGTCTTTGATTATGAACATTCAGTAGATGATTAAACACAATCATAATAAAGTTTATTATAGTATGCATCCTTCTCTTACTGGCCCAGCGAGGAGCGTAGCCATAGGATGCAGGGACTGGAGCCAATCTACCTCTATTACAATACATATCTTCTATAACCCCAATACACTCTATGACTACACATTCTCTATAACCATCATACTTTCTATGCATGCGAATATTACAATATCTAACACTAAGACACTAGCCCTGTGCTCCTTCCCCAATATCACAATGTTAGCATGCAAAGGGTGAAAGGTTAGTTTTTGCAGCAAGATCAATGTCTATGTGATCACTCAGACTATGAGTGTGTGGCCCTTGTTCAATAACAGCCCAACAAGATAGTTATGGTCAACAATGCAAAAAAGCTGTTTACAGCTCATAGATCCAACTCAGCTGGAAAGGCAATTGAATTATTATCAACAGCATTTGTTTGTATATGTACAATCAATGTCTTATTAGAGTAAGGGATATCTTGCTTTTTGGACAATTTGTAGAGCCTTAATTATTCAAATGGATTTTAAATTAATTTGGTAGCATTGTCTTTTACACAAGGTATATGTTTGAAAGTTTTGCATTTGTATACTTGCAGTTCTTAATACATGCCTTTATGCAGCCACAATCCAACAGTTCTTGACAGATACTGGATTAGAGCACTTTGGATGGGAGGTGAAGTATCCTTGCTGTCACTGTGAAGTGGACCATTCTGAGGTCATTATAAAGGAAGCAAAATAGTTTTATATTTTTGTATTCAAATAGTAAGAAGTTTATCCAATTTGCAGGGGGGGGGTGATTAACCTGTTCTTCAGATCACACTACCCTGTTTCCTTTTATTATACACCTGTGCACTTCAGTCCTACGCTAACTGACTTATTCTCAGTGTATGGCAAAAAATTAACACCAACAAACTAACAGCAACACATTCAGACTCACACACTGACACTAACAGACTCACACAGACACATTCACACTCCCACCAACACACATAATAAGACACCCACATCAACATATTCACACTCACACACTCACACCAACACACTGACACCACCACCGTCACACCAACACAATTAAACTCACCAACACATACACAATGGCACACACCAAAACACACACACACACACACCAACACACCCATACTCACACACTCACACCAGCACACTTACACCAACACACTCTCACCAACACACTCACACCAACACACTCACATCAGCATACAAAACAACCCACTCACACCAACACACACCCATACACCCATACCAGATCAAACATTAACACATCACACACACCTCCCTCATACACTCACACCCGTTTCTCATACACACTCACGCCTCTAATCTAACATTCACACCCTCCATCATACACTCACACCCCTCCATCCAACACACTCACAACTTCCCCTCAAACACACTCACACCAAAACTGCCACACCCCTCCTTCAACACATCAACCCTTATACCCAGCCCCCCCCCCCCCACAACACAACACACTGACCCCCCTTCAACACACTAACCCCCCTTCAACACACTAACCCCCCTTCAACACACTAACCTCCCTCCTTCTCCAGCACATTCACACCTATATACCTTCACATTCACACCCATCACAGCCCACCCATGAACACTGCTCTGTAAAATAATCTCTGAATCCGCCATACCCTATCAGGGCGACCCCCTGCGTCGCCCCGACCCCTGACAGTCCCTATTGGATCCCTCCCTCCCCCTCACCCCCTCACAGCCCCCCTCTCACCCCCCTCTCACGCCCCTCTCACCCCCCTCTCACCCCCCTCACCCCGTCACGAGCCCGCCCCCCCGTCAGTCCTGACAGGACCCCTTTTAGAGCGGTTTCTTTGATCGCGCCGTCCTGATTGCCTGAGACGGGTCTGAGAGGGGTTCGCATGCCGACAGCGCAATCTCCCACGACCCTCACTCCCAGATAACCCCCCACCCCTCCCTCCTCCTCCTCCTCCTCCTGCCACCTCACCTCAACCGGGTATCTCTCCACCGCGGGCTCGTGCCACACTGGTCACAGGTCCCTTAGATATAAGATAACAGATTTTTAGGGAAAAAAAAGATAGATCAAAACCACTACCACACGTGAAGGTATGTGTTCGAAACGTATTGCAATTATATATGTATATATTTATTTAATTATACATATTGCATTCACACCTTCACTAATAATCCTTGGTATTATTATTTTTTACATTTTGTGGTTCATGTTCATTTCGTTATCATGTGAATAGCTCAATTTCCACTGAACCGAATCATCTTGGTTCAATTGTTTCCGGTAAGAGATGCTAATTCTGAGTCAGAGTCACTTGGAGATAAGATGCTAAGTGTATTAAGTGTTTTATCATTATTTGTAGCACTTTTCACGTTCCCCGTGTTAAATCTACAGTGCACAACATTGGCTACATTTTATTGGCTATTGATGTCACTTACCGGAAGTAGTACATGCTTCTTTTTACAATTAATCTAAAAATAAATCTTATATATTAGAAAATTGCATGGAATATATCACAACCACTAAGTTTGTACAGTAATGGTTTCAAAATGAGATATTAAACGCCATGAGTTTTTGTTGAGTTATAGAGTGCTATAGATCGAGTGCGGTTCGGATTTTATCTTTCACTGACTAATTTGCTAAAGTTATTTACGTCATCGACTATTCAGGGTTTTCTTTTACAATACTCCATGGGCGTTGAGTATCAATTCCCAACGTTAAGTCTATGGAAACAGATACGAAGGATAAGAATATGTTTCCCTCTTGACCCACTTTGACAACAGTAGTATTGATATCCCTACATTACTTTTCTCTTTAAGCTTTTGTAATCCTGGCGTTACTCTTAAGGCCCGTTTGCCACTGGCGTTTCCCTGCGACTATGCGACTATGCCGGGTGCCAGTCAATTATTAGCCAAAATTTCTAGGAATTTGCCGAGTCGTCAAGTGGGAATGCAAAAAGAGCAAAATCGTCACCGACTGTTGCCTTGCCCCCCGTTGTTCGGGTTTGAGTCGGCGACTGGATTCCCTCTAAAAAGGCTGTCCCTCTAAAAAGGCACCAGTCTCTTGCAATTCAACTTCAAACAATGTTTGAAATTTATCAGGGAATAGTGCCTGATTCCCTGCTGTCAATTAGACTGAGTCGCCGACTATACCGAATACCCTCCCACCCGCTGTGCGACTGCTGTTTCGCGGCGATTATGCCCGGCAGTGGGAATCGGCCCTTTCCTATCTGCCACAGGTTCTAAGGTGTTCACGCAGTAACAAAATCTTACATGGGTTCGAGGAACTGCTGCTGCTGGTGCACCCCTCTCATAAGATCTCACACTCTCTAAGTCGTATTCTGTACTCTCACTACGCTCTATAGAGAATAATTCTTTATGAACTAGGCTTAGAGCCTTGAAAATACACTGACCTGCCTCCTCTGTTAAACACACGTACATCAATGCAACCAAAGATTCCTATTATCTCAATAATGCCACCTAGCGTGTGTCAATGGATTCTCAAGGCTCTAAGCCTAGTTCGTTAAGAATTCTTCTCCCATAGCGCGCAATGAGAACCGTGTACAGATTACGACTTAGAGAGTGTGAGATCTTATAAGAGGGATCCCTTGTACCCGTCGTTTTCCGTAGTGTGCTATCATCTCACCACCGTAACCAGCGCCACCGTCCTGGGTGGGCTCTGAATTATGTGTCGTCACGCCACAGTGGCGCCGCCGCTACATCCAGCGGCTGAGGTCGGAACTAATGACGCCCCTATCACTGACACAACGAGAGCTGATGAAGTCCTAGTCTCCCCGCAGAGGTTAGGCCTCTAACACTGTGTGAGAACACACCTGGTGTCCGCTTGGAGAGTGCGAGCGACTCGTATCAATATAGACGGGTAAAATGCTCAGTTGCTCGGTGGGGATATGATTCGCAGGTCCTCATTCCATTATTTTGCCTGGGCCCGGTGAGTGATCGGGGTGGAGAGCGAGTCGCGGAGACCGATGAGGCCACTCGCTAATCGAAACCTCATTAACTCCGAGCAGTTCCGAGCAGCTCCGAGCAGCTCCGAGCAGCTAGCCACAAAACCACCGCCAGTTTTTTCCTCCTGCGTGCTAATCAGGCGTAGGGCGTGTAGGCAGCGGCGGGGGGAGGGAGAGGGGGGGGGGTAAGGGGGATCAGACCAGCCCCGGAAAGAACATATAAGACGAATCGGTGCACATTCAATCCTGGGGAGGAAGCGTAAAAGAAACGTGCGAATGAAGACAGCGCGTGTATTGTTCCCAGAATTAAATTCCAGAAGAAATGCGGGACAATCGATCAGATGCACGCGCCTCTCATCAAATAGAGGGAAGGTGTCTATATTTCCATAACAATACCATTCAGTCGTCACCGAGGAAGGAGGCACGCATCTATCGTAATGAATGACGTCCCTGGGAAAACTCAATCTGTGGGAGTCACATCGATTAAAACATGCTCCTCACTAGTGCGATGTAGAGAGGGGGATTTGAGATGTGTTTATCTGTGGAGGGATTGGGATTAGCAGCCTGGATTCCGTATGTGATTTGTGTGTGTGTCGGGGGGGGGGGGAGGGGGGAATTAACCAACAGCTGTGGAGATGCAATTAACAGTTGCTGTAATCTGGTAAAAGCCCACGGAGCTCTATGCTGATTGGTATCAGTCAGTGTCCAATCTGAGGAAATCGTGTGGTAATTTGGATGGTCTAGAACATCAAAGAAGAAACCAATAAGTTTTGGACACAGTTTTTTGTTCTCCATAGAGTTTGAACGCGGTGCAATTTGAACGAGGCTACAACTGAGTGAATATTGCGAAGCATTCAAATGATATAGAGATCGGTGACAGTAACCGAAATGAGTTGCCTTCTGTATTTATCTCACCCCTGTATACACAAACAGAACAAAATCATCCCAACGTGTGTGACATCATAGCCCATAGAGTATCAATACATATACCCGAAGGGTCATGGAGAACTATTACCTAATACCAAGCCTATGGGAGAAAAATACCAGGAGTGAGATATAGTGGAAAACTGTAACTGCTGAAGTGAATTTACAAATAGAGTAAAGACCCAACTCTTGTAGGACTTAATGGGTTCGAGTCCCATTGCAGCCACTTCTCCTTCACCCCCAGCAGTGGTAGATTTATTGTTTTATCATAGGCAAATCGTACAACATGATGTGGTGGGGGAACTAAAAGAACTTTAAGCCTATGGAGGAAACTATCACGGTATATATTGAAGGTGTATTGTTTTTCATTGAATTGTCGTTATTGAACGAAAATTACGATACCATACTTTCCATTGATATTTTGGCTTTAGGGTGCATTTAACCAGAATGTGAATGTCTTCAAACTATACCAGGGTGTCTGTCTCCAACCAACACTCACCAGTTGTTTCTTATTCTTTGTCACCAGGTACATGAGGTCATTGCAGCAAGCTGGCATTGGAGTATCGGCGTTCCAGGATCTTGTACAAGAAGAGAAGGTGAGTGAAAGACGTTGAATATGATTTATAACAATTAGCCTCTGTTCACAAATTCCTAAAGCTATGCTCGACCTCACACATGGGCAGAAGCTGTGTGGAGTGGAACCTCCAGGTCATTTCTCAACTGGTAAATGTGTAGGTGAGTTCCAACATGGGGCCATTTTGTTTAGTAGCCTTCATGGAAGCTTGGCCTATATCCTCACATATTAGGCCAGGTATCACCATTTTCCTGGTGCGATGTGGGGTTGCACTGAGCTTATTCTCCAGCCCAAACAATAGGTTTCTATTTTGTTTTCATTCTCAAATTCAAATAGGTGGACACCATGTCCTTCTGATCTAGTCCGCTTCAAACAAAAGAGTAGATATCATATTTCCTTGTGACAAGGGCGACACATGTGTGGATGGTTAGAAAAAAGACGTAAATGACTTATTATTATTACGTTAACTTGTCATACAGACTGCTTGATGGACCCCTGGTAGAAAGTAGTGTTATTACAGCCCAGCTCTGTCACTAATCAATGATCCATTCTGAAAAGTGATATATTGTATTTCGTGAAAGGCTTATGTTAGTTTATTTTGTATTGTCGTTCATTTTGAACATTGGGGTCATTTGGGATCTCGTGATGGAGACGGGCTTGATTTGCAGAGATCAAGGTTGCTTAGAATATTCCTCTACCTGTCCTATTATTGAGCGTGGGCCACACACTCATATACTTTGCTTGAAGGTAAGAGTGGTCACAAAGACTTTGAGTTTACTGCAAAGCAATAACCGGGCACCATTTGCGTGCTTACACTGTGACATTGGGAAAGGAGCAGAGATCCAGTCTCTCAATTTCGTGTCCAACTGACCATGATCAATCACTAGAGATTAAAATACCTCAGTGACCCACTGGCGCTTGATATATTTTTATCCTAAGGCAGTTGTAGAAAAGGCAAGTCGACTAGGTGCAAGTGGATTACAGAAAATGATCCATAAATGGAATATCAATATTCATATTGATATTCATATATATCAATATTACTACTGATATTCAGAAAAAAACCACATATTTGCCTTATATATTTAATTTTAATCTTATAATAATCTTATAATATTAACACAAACTAATACAATTAAAAGCTTGCTATAGTAGGACACACGCACATAAATGTATACATGTATATATATATATATATATATATATATATATATATATATATATATATATGTGTGTGTGTGTATCTATTCATAGCAGTAGATATATATGTCACATCAATGAATAATGAAGGTCAACCTAGATAGCAAAATAACTAGTTCAGAAATGAGAGCATGTACCACTCCTCTCACTTTACACGATAATCATACATACCTGCAGGGTGCTCCTTGGTTAGTGTTTTTTGATAGGCCTGGGAATGCCATTGGGCAGTGAATGAGACACCACTTGTTGAGTGGCTGTCACTGGAGACCACACACATGATGGATGTAGCTGTAGGAGTGACAACAGTGATTCTCTTCTATGTTGCTGACAGTATTGTTCAGACTGGAGAGGCGTGGGCGTCGATACAGGAGTATGAGCTGCTCTCCTCTATTATTAGAGCATGCTCGCTCGCCCTTTACTAGAGCGTGCTTGTACACCCTATATACATCACCTAGAGGTTAGAGTGGCCATATACACTTCCAGTAGGCTTCCAGGAAACTATCCCTTCACTATCTGAGTTCTATTCACTGTGATAGTGGAAAAGGATCAGGGTGCCAGGGTCTTGCAGCTCAGCTGACCATGACCAATTTCACTTGAGACAGAAATACCTTATTGACCCACTGGTGCTTGATATATTTGGATCCTGGACTCAGGTAGTTGCAGAAAGGGCACGTTGAATGGCTGCAATTGGGATACAGAAAATGATCCATAGACTGAATATATTCTAAAACTTTCAATTGTTATTCATTTATAATTACATGCTCAATCATCAATGATAAATGTCTCATTTGCTCCTAGTGAAAGTGGGCCATAGGCATTTGGGGTTAGCATGGATATGGGTTTGGCTGTGATTCGATAATTTTGCAAATGCGTAAATTTTTTTTTTTTTTTAAATTATCGAAGGTATATAATGATAAGCAAATGTCCTGATGGTGGATGGAACGATTCTTGTTCTCGGTCAGTTGTCGATTTCATACAGCCTTTTCCTTATGGCATCAGGTTATATAAAATCGACTGACCTGGAACGAGAACCGTTTCGTTTGTAGTAAGGTCGTTTTCTGATGTTACTCACCTTTGACAAAGTTCTCTTTGAAAATAACGGGAACCATAGTGCACCATTACCCGTCTTTCTTAGCTAGCAGAAAACTCACCCGATTCTTGAATATATTAATTAGGGTAACATACTCTCCCCAAACAGAGTTTTCTTTCTTGATCATCCTTGTATAACCAAGATAGATGAAGGGTAAGATGTTGACAAGGGGATCAGTTTAATAGTAGAAACATTGCTGATAGAAATGTCAATATTGAGATTTTACTTTTAAACGACTTAATATAATTTATTTGATATTAATGTGAGTAAATATATGCAAGTAAAAATGGTTATTTTGTAAACATTTCATTATTGATGATAAATACCTTGCTACGCTCGCATATTACTTCACGTCGACAACTCGTTGTTTACATAAGAGGGGTTCACCAAGATCTAAACGGGGTACATACATGCCCAGATGTGTTTATCTACTGTGAAGGATCCAGATAGTTATAATCATATAGGCTATTGTTTTGCAGACTGAATAACTTTCCACTCTAGATATAATCATAAACTTGGTCATTACTTTACCCTTCATAAACATTTGTCCATAGAGACATTTCACCCGTATACAACAGGGGCCCATTTGATAATTTGGATCGTATATGAAGACCCTTTTCTGAACCTGTTTCAAGGGTAATCGTTTAATGATATTTAAGTCTATTCCCTGAGATAGCATTAGCCGTCCATGAGGTAGTCCTTAAGAGGTGAAGAATGTTGACCCACCTCATTCCCGGGTCTCTATGGCATGCAGAAAAGGGTTAATACGTTGGATCCTAGATTATTAAATAGACCCCAGGCCAATTATAGTCCTTCGCGATTTCCTGTATCATCAAAATCTATCTATTTTTTTACATGTTAATGGTCTGCACTCGCATCCTTGGTTGCCGAAGTGCGTTTGCTTTCACGCAAGGTCTAATCAACGTTTTTAATGTGGATAAATTTAACTTAATGAGAATATTAAAGGTTGTATCATAGCAATTAACCTACTTTTTGTGAGACAGTTAATTTATATGATATCAGTCCGAACCTCTACGATTGCTAATATGTATAACCAAGATCTTACCTTTTAAGCAAGAGTCAATGTCTGATATATGCCAGTGACCTTGTTGTGTAATTATGATGGAGATAGCAGATGATAACTTGGGAGAATAGTGACATTGTTATGGGGAAATAATAGAGGAACGGGTGGTCGTTCTGTACATTGGTCCCGATTGAGGCAAAGGGTCAATTATCAAGTATGTCAGTCCTAGGTATACTTGTATGATATGTAGGTACTTACATATCATGTGTAATTAACATGATGTCAACGTAATGGATGTCAATATGGAAACTAGATGAAAACAATATCTCTAAATAGGGAAGGGAGTTCTGTGTAAAGTATATGTCAGTATGAGCTGAATTATGATAATGAATCACTTATATCATTACCAGAAATAACAAAAAAAACCTGAATAATAGGTGCGACTAACTTATCATCTAGAGTGGTGTTGTATGCCTACTGTTACTTTGCATATTAGATCATAACTCTTTTCATATACCTTGCAATCAAAAAATGTCACCATAAATCCATTTCCTAGGGAGCTTTGTGCATATTATATATAGGGGGGATATGCAAACGTACAATTACAAGGTTCCTAGACTTTATGGTCCATTACTGCGCTACTAGCCAAAAGCTTGCCTATATAAGATATACTGTTGTTTGGGATGTGAAGAAACAATGAAATGCGTGTTGGTTTTGCGGATTAACAAACATATTTATTAGCAAGTGTGGATGTAATTACATAGTATTACTATCGTGTGTGTGGGTAATAAATACAATCAGAAGTATCTGTAATCAATGGGAACATTTTATGAATCTTTTATTTCGGAACGACGCCAATTGATGGTAGTACATGCATATAAAAGATTAACAGAATACTAGACTGTATGTACATACCATGACTAGTATTCTATAACAGTCTTACATTGTAAGATCATATTTTCAGACCACAGTTCTAAATCGTTTAGTCACCATATGTCTACTCCTATATATTGCGGATATCTAAACGAATTTGAAGTTTTATCAGGATTCCATGTAAACAGTTGAAGAATAGTAACCATAAAATTGCCTCTATGCCAAACTGTCCTCTCTCACATACAGAAACATTTATATCACACATATCCATCATATAATATCAAACCTGTTTCCAAACGTGAATCTCCAGCGGTGAATAGAAATGCAGTAACCACAACCTCTATTCTCAATTCATAACCTGTATCCAGCCAGACTTTTCCGTTCACTTAGCAACATAACCGGAGGGCCAGTCCAAATATAGAGCTATAATAAAAGTTTCTTCTTACAAGCAGCAGTCTAGGTGTCTTCAGGGGTGGCCACTTGGCTGTGTTTATTATCCTTTCCATTTTCGCAGACTATAGGGCTCGGTTGAAGGTGTTGATGCCCTGATGGTTCGACCGATACTAGTTTTTCCATCATCATATAGATTGCTTTTTATTGCTCTAGTATTTGGGACGGTGGGAGGGGTACCAGGGGAAATGAGGTGGAACGTGTGAGTACCTGTCACTGAATACTATAACGATTAGACCTGTACCCTAAGGGACTACGTCTATGATACAAAATGTAGTATCTGTTTCGCTATAGTTCTTTTCTTTTCGATTATTATATGTCCCAGCTTACTTGGCTTTGACACACAATTCCATATCGTTAGATGCACTTGTCATATGGCGATATGGCATCTAAAAATACATTTTCTTTTAATTTTCAGAATTTCTTTTTATTTCTTTTTAATTTCCAAATTATTTTCAAATTTGACTTAGAATCAGTTGGATTCAGACGAGGATCATAGGAAATATGCCTTACCTTGGGATTCCTTGATTCTTGTGAAATGTCTAACTTTAAGAGATTTCGTCCTTATATGCTACTCTGAATTAATGTCATACACTATGTCATATCTAAAATGAAAAACATGTCTGTGGCTTTTAGGAAATATATTTTTTTTCTATGCTAGCTTCTTAACATGCTTTGAAAGCCATTCTAGTCTGCTTTTGCACATATTACTTATGAGGAACTTTTTAAAAGAGGGTCTTAGACTCTTATTCAGTTTCACAAATGAGTGATACTTAGAACCAAGATGGGATATTAGTTAATGTTCTGATAAATACTTCAATTTCCTATATACAGTCATTTGATATAAATAATTCTCTTCAGTGTGCAGTGCTATTATACTGTTCTTGTTTACAACACGCCCAGTTACAGCCTCAACAAAAGACGAAACAAGCTCGTTGCGTCCTTATATTTAATTATATTCATGAAAACAAAAACACCGATCCACAATCATAGTTTATGACTATCAAATCAATATGCACTCTCTAGAGCCTATCTAATCTTTAATTACCCTGTTTGTTTGCATTCAAAGTGTACAAAACACTTCAATATCTGTAGGACACATATTGGACTTTAACATATCAATATCTAAAAATTGTTGATGTAACCATCCGGAATGCTATAGATAACGCTTTGAAGATAAATAAATATCATATATTTGGCAACCTTAAAATCTTATTTGTTTTCCTTTTTTTATTGCTAGAAGAATATCTTCAGATTCATTTTCATGATATTACGAGCTCACAATTTGGAACAAATACAATATATTAGCTTTAACTCGGACAAGTATAAGCATATGAGAAGACGCAATGGCTGCCTGCATACATCAAAGATCCATTGTCAATATCTCTAGACGTGGTGACGCCATCCTCCCGCGCGCTCCCAAGCGGCAGTCGTCGGAACTATAAAGCCCAGGTGGCGCGCCGCGGGCGTCCAGTGTAGTTCCGGCGCTCGCTGCGAGGTGTCGCTCCGTGGCGGTGGCCGACGCCCGCACCTTTAGGCGAAAGTTTAGGCGTCACTTCCCACACCTAGCCTCGAATGTAGGCCTACCGACGCGTAGAGGACACCAGTGGGGTCCGAGGCATCGTGTCTGGGAGTTGGGGGGTCCCTGTGGGAAATATTGGAGGAATGCATCTTGGTTATATGATTTGATTCTTATATTTACATATTTACACACCAACGATGCCATCTTACGAGTAAAACCCTACTTGTTGAATATTGCATCGTATCAGGTATAGTGGCCACCAGAGCAAACGCGTGTTGCACAACATTGGTAGGGTTAAATCTGCGGATGCCTTGAGACACAAGTTGAACTGTCTGTCACTCTCCTAGCCGTACTGCTTGGAGAGTGTCATATCGCACACTCGAAGCCACTTTTCCATTTTCTTATTTTCTTTTGTGAGTATTCATCTCAAATAAAAAGAACATAAAGCTAGGCCTCATTATCAATTTGTTAAGCTGTGAATATTTCTTATTGAGTATTTCTGCTTTTACAACAAATATATAGAGTAAAATTACCTGGTTCGAGGTGCACACCGAAGATACCATGTGATATCATGAGATGAAAATACTTTGGTCCGTACTCCACGGAGTTTGACTGCGGAGTATTTCACGAAACGCAGCTCTGTGAATTATGTAGCGGTCAAACGAGGTGTAGTGCGGACCTAGTTATTTTCATTGAGTGGCTTTCTGATTCTATATCACCCTGTATACATGATCAGGAACATTAATAATCAATAAAATAACTCACCCAATTAGCCATTAAGTATTGTACAATATATTTACGGCCATGGAGTGTGAGTTCCTTATGTTAAGCCTCTGGAGAAAATTGCTTTTGTGAAATAATCAACCATACCAAGCTTGGAACAAAGTGAAGACAGAGGTAGCGGCCAATCTACGTATCAGGTTTCAGAGCCTGCCCAGTTGCATTTGCAAAGAGTGGTTTGGGTTTCCGGGTCTTGGTCTTGGGAATAGATTAACTGAATTAATCTGAGATTTATGTCAGAGAAGTCAGAGAACTGTCAAGTTGCATGTCGTATCCGTTACGATTAGCCTGCTGAGTGACACAGTACGGAGAGGTGTATGTATAAGGTATCACTATCGTAAATTGCACGTGTGTACTTCTTGGAGGGGAAGTAATTGATGTTTTACCGCTCAACGCCGCCTAGTGGTGCATAGTTAAGTTAGTCAAATCCTGGTCACTCTACCTTTTTTTCATATGAGATTTTTTATTTTTTATTATTATTTATTTTTATTTGATAAACATAAATGACGATTACAAGCTTTTACACTAGGCAGTAGGTTTTAGCGCAAGATTTTTTTGGGGGAAGATATGATGACTATGGATTGCCTTGATTTAAAGGCATTTCGGACAATTTAGCCCAGGTAATTTTTCTGAAATGGCAGTTAGCTCAGTGGTTAAGGAATTGGACTTGTAATCCCACTGTTCCAGGCCCACTGCAACCACCTTTCCCCTTCAACCCCTGCAGTGGTAGATTTACTGCTATATCAAAGGCCAAACCTTTTCATACCACGTCTTTGTGGTGTCGGAAGTAAAAGGTTTCTCACCTTGGTAAATGTTGGGGTGAGATGTTTGCCTGAATTCATCTCATAGATTCGATTACCACCCTTGTGGTGTAAAACCAGTGAGAAAAGCTGAACCATTACGATTTATGATAGAATACATAGAAAATTCAAAATGTTGTTTTTCACATGGTAAAACCCATGTCATTTCCCTCAGACTTTCAAATAATATGATAGATTGATAGTAACACTTATATAAGTTTTAAGATTCATAGGTCATCATCTCTGGGGTTTTTTTAAATTGAAGAAAACCATATTTGTCAGTTTATTTCCAATGTAAATCAAGCAAATGTAAATTGGCATAGTTTGCCTATCAAGATTGAATAGACTGCACAGAACACTAAATTTACTGATTTAGAATTAAAATGAATCACAAAGAAGCAGATTTTACTGAAAATTGACAAAATTAAAAGATCACCAGGAGGATATGCCTTTAATGGAGAATTGGAGGATATGCCTTTAATGGTTGATAACTGTCTCGATTTCTCCAAATTTAAAGTAAATCATATGTTGGCCAGGCTTCTTCCATTGTAATCTACCACTGGTGTGCATTGTTTCTGTGTTTTCCTAAGCACATCTGAAGTAGTATTGAGGCGATATACATGTTTAACCCACCAAAGTGGAGCTTAAATACCATAGAATACGACGTAATTACTGTATGGTCCCTGGAGATAACCTAAACAGGTATTGTAGACGTATCACTCTCATACGCAAAGTTGTCTAATGTTAATGAATTTTGCCAGGTGTTTGTGTGGCTACACTCATTTGGTTGCTAAGCAGATAAGGTACGAAACCAGCATGTGGGGGAGGGTGGCAGTGGTTGTGTACACTGAAGCAGTACATATTATAAATCACTGTAGTAAGGACTTAAACATGACCTTATCTATTTTTACTCATGGGTTACGAAGTCCATATTGAAAAGGCATAGGACCACAGTAAACCACTACGCATTGTTTATTAGTGGCCATAAACCACACCTATCGAATTTCTATGAATATAAATTTATATCAATGACCATAGGAAAGACATAGATGTTATACCTAGTATTGGTACTTTACTGTAGCTGTTGTAAGTCACAACCGTGGGCATATTGTGGTTCTGTTGGGTTTTTTGGGGGGGCAATCCGCTTACATTGAATCTGGTTTGCATCATTCTGGGTTTGAAGATTATCTCATATTCCAAAGTTATATACTTTTCCTTTACCTTGGGCCCTTTAATAATCTAGGATCGTACTTGATGACCCTTTTATGTACAAGGATTATAGTTTCATAATATTTAAGTCTGTTCGCTATGACAGTATGAGCCGTCCATAAGGTCGTTCATAAGTGTTGAATGAAGTTCACCTACATCGTCCCTGGGTCTCTATGGTATACAGAAAAGGTTCTACATATAGGATCCTAGATTATTAAATGAGCCCCTGGAGTCTTGCATTGTTACCAAACAAGTCCTAGTGTACACTAAGTCCTTAACTTTAAACTTGACTAACATTCCGTTCTTATTATTCAGCACGTTTCGCTTAAAAATATATCGATACTCAATCTGTATAGGTCTCAATTTCCTTCTGGAACACAGACAAGTCATTACAGTTATTTCCAATGTTAGGCATAGATGAGCGTTGTTAGTTTCCAACATAAAGTATACGGGAAAGAGACGCTTTAAGGTAACAACCCTCCTGAAATGTCCACTAGTTCAACATGGCGCATACAAGTCAAAGTTGTATGAAATATTTGACTAGACACAACCAGGCTGGGTTTGTCTTAATCTAGCATTGTTGTTGTCTATGGTACGTGCTTCTTCCTCATCAACCTCATTACCATGAATCCATATCACACTGTATATACTATTAGGTCAATATAAGTTACCGATGGAACTGACATAATTGTTTGAGTTCAATGGTCAGAATAACTGCTGTGCAGAGACCATTGTATGTACCCTCCTACAGTACAAGAAAAAAGAAAACAGAAGTGAACACCGAAACCAAAGGTTGAGAATGTTAAGTTGTGATACAAGGGTGGCAATTGATTTATGAGGTATAAGAACATATAGATACAAAGTACGGAAAGCTATATGATACATTTGATACAAAAAAGGAGTGATAGTTTGACCTCATAAGGGACTGTTGTACTGGAATGTTCCATGGCAGTGTTAGGATGTATATAGTTGAAGATATAAGTTGTTTGAGTGGTGTTAATATGACGAACATACAAATAAACCTACACGTTTATGGCGCAATTCAGAACAGACTGTTGAGTCAGAAGTTGTCCTGGATACGTGACAGTTGGTACTCTGTGACACTATCAGCAGTTTACCACAAAAATAATAAGGACTTAAAAAACCAAAGATTATCCCTATTGTCTCAGCTGTTCAAAGTCCGATTCTCCATAATTACATTTTAAATCTTGTATTATCTCATGTTCCTGGTTTAATCTACGCATGTATTTATAGTTCTACTCACAACGGTTCAATAACTAGGCCTACTATTTCATAATGTGTTTTTGTGATTACTCAAATTTAAATCTCTATATTTGTGATATCACCTTGTTGTGGATGGAGTCTTGGTCATACCTCTTTTTTTCTTTTTTTTTGTATTCAGTGGAAACATACCCTACACAAGGTTAGTTCTTCCACTGTAGGTATAACCAACGAGTATAGAGAAAGCTATACTCGTTGTATAACATTGTGCAAACAAAATTTTGGAATTTTACTTCAATTCACTGTCTTGAGTTGTGCCTTCCTTACGAACTAAATTTTTTGGAATCTCAGTCAACGGATACAGTTATAGAGATACACATGATAGAGAATAGATAATGTAAATAGTTGTAAAGGAGTTAGTATTGTGATGATGAGTGATACTACGAAAATCATTCGTGCTCAGAGTATTCCGTTTTGACTCCTTTTTAAAATCTTTTCGTAGACATCTCATTCTGGACGTTTACACTCAGCTTGTCCCACAAAAGACTCCCTCTGTATTGTGGACTATGGAAATAATTACTGCAGTTCGTGTGAACCTCTTTGATTATAGCTCTCTTTGTGTTCCTTATTTTTCATTGAAAAGGAAAAGAAAATGATGATTAAAATAAAAAGATCCACCTTTGGCCAGTTGGACGTCAGGGCGTCGTTCGAGGATTAGGTCATATGGCTGCTATTCCCATTTCTCATGACCTTCGTAGAAGTTATATACCAAAACCATATATTCATCTCACCCCGGGTATTTCCCCCCATATACTTCACATTTGGAACTCGTACTCAATGGCCATGGGGTATGGAGTATCAAAATGATCAATGCACAAATGTTAGCCAATTAGTCAATCTGAGGGGTGAGCTAAATTAAGAAACTTACTCAAGTTTACAGTCAGCTTGTTCCCATCTTGTTTGAATCGCTCTGTAATTCACGCAGCTTCAACTTGTGAATCATCATGCTATTCAAACTTGATGGGATGTTAGGTCTAACCATAAACTTTCATAGGTTTCCTCTATAATATGATATTAGGAAACGTCCTTACTGTGGACGAAACGATTCATGTTCGAGGTCAGTTGCCGATTTCATACTGCCTGACGCCATAGGCGGAAGGCAGTATGAAATTGATGACCGACCGAGAACGAGAAGCGTTTTATCCATAGTTAGGACGTTTGCTTATTATTATATACCTTAAATTGATGAAAAAACACCATTTTAATGACTTATTAAGTCACACTCACAGCGGGCACGAACATTATTATTACTGCACCCCTAGCAGCGGGCAGTATTTCATAGACATTCACACACAGATATATAATAATACGCTATTCTTCTTATTGAGGATCTAGTACCGATATAGAAATTCCATATATAAAAATTATATTATCATGAAGATACTATTGTGTTAACTACGTTGAGCTTTCCCTTAAGAAATATGTTATAGAGTTCCCTTCAGAAAGTTCAGTTCATCCGGACTATTGATAACTATAAGTGGACTCACCTGTCAAAATAGATACATGTGCAATGCGTACTGTATATATTCCCATTATCTTGTACTGATATGGGCTAGAAACAGGACATCGTGTGGGTCGCACAACATCAGGTATTCTGACCTATCACAGCAGGAATATCAGAAAAGACCAGCCATGGACACAAACAAAAATAATGGCAAAAAAAAAAAAGATGGGAAGCCATAAACCCTTCTGAATCCAATGTCAATATGGTCAGTTATCATCCCCCAACCCCCACCCATTCTGCCCCATTCTGCCCATATTGCACCTATTCTCTCTGCCCATTCAGTCGTGACCCACTCCGCTGCCGGAATCACGCCGAGTGTTGTTGACAATGTTGGGGTCGGTCCCGGGGCCACCTTCATTCATTTCTCCGGGTGAACGAGTGCACTTTTTGCCCATTAGGCGGGCCTGGTGGTGATGGACGCGGTGACCTCGGCGAAGGTCACTGGGTGAGCGTCATGTGGGCCACTCAGCCCGTTATCTCTACCGTCATAAAATCAGCCCCACACCGGGCCCCACACCGCAGTCGTCGCCGGGACACACTGGAGGAAGGTCCGGGAGAGATACCACCCTCCTCCGGAGTCCGTATCCCCGTGGAGGGCGGCCGAGGATTATTTAAAGTTATTATTGTGAGTGGATTCAATGTGATCTCACATGGTGTGTTTCCCCTTTGCGGTGCAGGTCGGGAGTGTGTCCGTTAACTCGGTAACAATGTGATTATCTCCAGTCAGAAACTACGGAGTGTTACCCACAGGACATCTGTATCTACACCCAACATCTTGGTGCTATCAGGAGTGCCGTTGTATTTTTATTTTTATCATTATCTATTCGTGTAAACAACAACATATTCACTGCCACCGTATCGACGGTGAAGTATATTGTCCCAAACGGATGTTGACTTGTTTACATCCATTACCAAGGCAACGATGTGTAGCGTTTCTGATTTGTGTTCACGGATGGCACATTGAAACGAAATGTGGGTTATATGTGTTCTGTTGGGAGTTCTCCCAAGTGTTTCCTACCAGCGACCATCTGATAAGGAATCCCGGAGCCCGACTTGTATAACTAGGTCAGTGTGGAAGTGGTACACGGGACCCCGACCGCGTTCCCACCTCCATTATCGCTCACCCGCCGCCATCTTGAAACTCGTATGCAAATGAGGCGCATGCGTGGAGCCGTCACGCGGCGTGGCCGTGAACTAGACGGGGGAGCGCGCGGTCGTGCTGGTTCGCTGGATGGCTTATTGATGATAACACTTAGCCGGGGTCACCGAGCCTGCCGAAAAAATGGCCCATCCACCGCCACCCGCGTGACATTTGTTACGCTGGGGAGAGAAATATTTACGATTTCTTTTGGGCGGGTGTTGTGACTGAAGTTCGCTATGTACTCATGTGTGAATCAGCATGAAGTCAGTAAACGAATTGGTCGAGGATGGTTTTTTACGAGGGGTGTTTGTAGCTTTATTCTCTAGTAAATTAGATTTGGTGAATTGGGGCCGGGGGTATTTATTGAAAATACGGTTATGATTCATAGGAATCGCCATAAAGGAAACCACGAAATACTTAAATGATTTGCAATGATTTTCGTGGGTACAACATTTGTATTCAACATGGATTAGCTGTGCTTTAAAAATTCTAACAACCTTAATAAAGTTGTCTTGAATTTTACAAATTTGGCACTCGACTTTTGACCCTGGTTCGCCTATACACGGGTGTCTATTATACATGTACTTATACTATCATCAAACTATGTGCGTTTCATTTAGAAACTGCTCTCTATATACTTCATTGTTGATACCGTGGAGTTCATGCGTAGACATAAACAGAAGGAAACATATACTATCGCTTTTATATTCTTGCTTTCTTCTCTTTTTCGGAATTCGTTATTTCGTAGCCTTGTTGCTTTTTCATTCATATTCTCAGTTTAAACAATTATTATTGACTTGTTATAGATTTCAGAAGAAAAACACCTCCATTTTAAAACTTAGAATATCAACACTCAAACCACATAGAAATAGTAGATAATTTCTAGAGTTCTTGATATGTATCTCCGTAGACTAACACGTAATAAATGCACCGTTTTCATTGCCTTCCTGTATTCCTGAACGTCGCTTACTACACACTATAGGAGACCGCATTCTACGGATACACACACTTTTCTCCTTTCACTCATTAACACGTCCGAGCATGCTTTTTGTCACATATAACGCTGGCCAAGTTCCACCTCCGCCCACTGCATGTCGCTGCTGTCTTTATGGTGTGCTGGTTGTGTAAAAAAACATTCGCCGCTATGGTAACCCTGTAGATCCGAATTTGTGTGTTCATAAAATCGACAAATTCGTATCTGCAAGGCACGGTGTAGTGCGCGACTCGCATCTGTCCTCGTCCGAGTCTCATCTTCAACTTTCTGTTTGTCTCGTCAAAATAAAACATCGTACATAGAAAACCAAAAAAATATATCTATATCCACCTGCACCGTCCGGTATAGAACGCACCACCTGCGACCTGCACTGTTCTATATCTGGTTTATGTTTAGTACTAAATAGACGCAACTTCTGTATCTAAATGTAGAACTGTTCATTAGTACTTGGTGAGAGGTATAGTTTAGGTAACTTTTTCCACTCAATCCTAATCGTAAGGAACTGTTTTGTATTTCATGTATTTGTCTGTGTGCAATAAAATGATGTACTATTGAAGGACATTGGGAATGGAATGGTGCAAACAATATTGTTAACTATATTCACATACTAAAATTATTGCATTTAAAAGACTTTTAGACTGTGTGTGAAATGTCACCGTCAATGCAATATTCAATTTGAGTATATTGATATCTTAATACATGTACATAACAATCTTGTTCATGACATACATATAGATCACATATATCACATGGATATCAATTGAAATATTTTTGTGAATATATACAGTATCCATACACATAGATACAAAATGAGCGAGATATGTACTCATAGCATTGTAACAATTTTGAGGCTGACAAATAAACGTAGAGTGGGGTTTACGTTGGGTTATGTGTTCCTGTTCTGTACGTCTGCTACTGCATGTATCTGTCTATTTTCTCTGGTAGAGGTAAAGGAAACACACTAATGGTGAGAAAACACTGGCCTCAATGTAGTAAAAACACGTACTAAAACAAAGCTAAAGGTCAATGTCACTATCACAATGTACCGTGTTTATGTTCATCTCACAAGCTTTTCTCGTTCACTTAATTTATCATGTTTTGCTGAAACTTGAAATATGTTCCGCTCGCGGAGCATTGGCATTGACCATGGCATTTATATTTATTTATATTGTGTTATTTTTTTCTTTGTTCACCAGGCACCTAGATTTAACACCTCTCGGGTAGTTTTGAAAGTAACACTTTTAGAAGAGGTTATGGGCATTTAAACGAAAATAACACCGATTCGACCTGAAACTGTTGTGAAACAAAACAACAAACGTGGAGAGAATATGCAAAGTTTAAGTTGTGTGTAAAAGAAGGCTCTATTTGTTGTATAAACTCTAGCACCGTTTAATCAGAAAACCCCCAAAATTGCGGGGTTATATTCTGAGTGTTATTCCACCCGTATTTTGAATTCTGCGGCAGGGCCAGCTGGTACGTTGAGTCCCAGTTGGTATCCACCAATTAAGGCTTGGTCCAGTGGTCAGATAGGTGTAGGGGGTTAATGGGTGTCCGGTATTCTCCACTGTACCCAGCGGTCATTAGACTAATGGGATTCTAAACTTAGGACACAATTCCCTGTGTTGTTCCCGCTTCCTGTGTGGTGTCCGGCTGTCTGGGCAGGTCTCATTATACCGGCGGTGGTCGAACAGTCTCCATGGGTCTCCAGTCACTATCACTGGGCAGTGTGGCTGCAAGATACACAGATAATAAGCACGGAATAAGCGTAGAAATCACACTCGATGGGACAATGACAAACGCAGAAAAAGGCCACCAGACGTGGGCGTTCCAAGCGGGGTTTCAGGGAACTAAATTATCATGCCAAAAATGGTCACCAGGCGGTGGCCCGACCGCACTGCCACCTGGTGTCAAACGACGAAAGCTCCTTTTATGGTTGTCTCTGGGAGGCTCATTGGGTTTTGGGGAAGTTTATGGCACGTTTGGAGTTTCTAGATCACACACAATCGAGATGAGATAATGCAAATGAGGAGGGATCTATTTTAGTATCAGATCAGGGTGTACGTGTGAGGGAAAATCGTCAAAATAGCGGAGCTTTAAATAAAGAAGTATACTTCTGACAAAGACCAACCAGGACATGCCTTGTGACTGACAACTTAACCCATGATGTAGATGAGAAATAAACTCCCATGAGTATCTTCATAGACTGTCAGGTGAGGCTGAAATATATATCTCTCATACAACACACATTTGGTGTTGATGACTTTACCTTACGGGGAGATTTCGTTTCCGCCGTCTGCCAGGTGGGGGCGCGGCGACGCTACCTCCGCGCCGCGAGACACCGCCGCGAGCAGAAAACGGTGCAAGTTGAGACCGGCTACACCAGCCCTATACCCGATACGTATCCGAACCATGTGGAATGATAGTAGTGAAACCATGTGTAAGAATTTAGTTTACTCCAATTATTAATAATATGCCTAGTAGTAGAGGCAATAAAAACACAGAAACAAGGAGACTGAGATGGTAAAAAATGAGATACTCGAGAGAGAAAACGAGGAGAATGTAAGGAGACATATCATTAGGAGGTAAATATACAAAGGCGATTAAGAGGGTCCCGTTGATATAGAAAAGAAACGGGGTGAGAAGGGAGCTAGATAAAGAGGATATTGGGAATTATAGGCCCGTTTCCATTAGCCGACGAAAAGAGTGTCGAATTTTTAGTTCTCTTAATAACTCATTTCCATTGGCCTTCACTTATCTACAGTCAGGCACCACCGATGGACCTTTAACATTGCTGACATAAAATTGAAATGAGCTATTCAGAGGACTAAATGTACATCGTTTTCGCCCTCCAATGAAAACGGAACCATAAGGGATGAGATGGAAAGAACGGAGGGGTAAATATGAAAAGATTATAAATAGAAAGCTAGACTGAGACCCAAATGAAGCTAGAAAAACAGACAAACGGAATGACAGAGAGACAGACAGAAACACAGACAAAAAAAAAACCCATACATATTGAGGGACAGGCTGTCATGAAGAGACAGACATAGGGAGACAGACAGAGACAGACATAGAGGCAGACAGACAGAGAGAGGCAGACAGGGACAGTCAGGAGTCAAAGAGGCACACAAAGACAAGGAGAGACAGATTGAGAGACAGACATAGACAGAGAGGGAGACAGAGACAGATAGAGAGAGAGAGGACATAGACAGGGAGGGAGACAGAGACAGACAGAAACAGCTAGCCAGACATACAGAGACAGAGAGGCAGAGACAGGGATATCCGGGAGACAGGGACAGACAGAGACAGAGAGGGACAGAGTGAGAGACAGACATAGACAGAGAGCCAGACAGAGACAGTCATGAATAGCCAGAGACAGAGACAGACAGGCCCAGCAAGGAGACAGAGAGGGACAGAGACAGTCAGTGACAACCAGGAGACAGATACAGACAGAGCCATGCAGAGAGACTCAGAGGGAGTCGCTACAATCCGGGCCTCACTCTTAATACCGCGGATTGACGGTGGGGCTTCCCAATGGCTCGCCGGACTTTTCTAAAACAGCTGGGATATCGGCAGCCATCTGCAGCGAGGTCTGGCCGCCGAGATGACAGCCCGATAGAGGGATGACTCCGACGACGGGCCGTGTGGCCGCCCGCCCCGCCGCCCGCCCCGCCGCCCGCCCCGCCGCCCGCCCCGCCCGCCCCGTCCCCCGCCATCCATCACCGGACCCGGGATCCACAGGCCCCGGACTTTGTTTTGGTAAACGCCTGGGATCAAACCTCCCCGGCTCCTCCCCGCCCGAGGGGGTCGGATACGGGGCGCGATATTCAAAAGTCGCCGTCTTTTGATAAAGGCCACATGTGCCTGTTCTCCAATGGCTGAGGGGTCCTCAAATAACCCATCGATTCTGCGGGGGGCACCCAGTCCCCACACCCACACCCACACCCACACCCACACACGCCATCACCCAGCCACGACCATGGCCGACCAATTTAAAATTTGCCCCTATCGGGGGCGCCGAGGGTCCCCCGTGTTTTTGATAAGGCGACCGGGGCTGTTGGATTCTCATTGGTTTCGGTTCTCCATTCACCCGCTGAACAATACAGGGATGAATCGTGTTCAGGGAGTAAAGAGAGACTGGGAGGGGGTGTAGATGTGTCGCGGTTGACGGTTGTCACCCTCGAGCTGCGACTTCTATGGACGAGCGATAAGCGATGGGTCCCACCGACTGACACCGCCTCAAAGGCCGGCCACGTCCCCGTGTTGATATGATCCCCTCCCGAACGGGCGACAGAGATAATATTGTCCGGCCATATTCCCATTCATGATGGTTTCCCCGAGTCTGTGTCTGTTTGGCCGGACTGGGCAACGACTCCGCATTCTGATGAAGCAAGGTGGGGGCATTCTCTGCACCCCCCCCCCCCCCCCCCAACACTCACACACACTCACACACACACCTACACCTACACACACACACACACACACACACACACACACACACACACACACACACACACACACACTTGTATTCCCTAAGGCCCGGCGTCCACCTACTACGATAGAATCGTAGACCTCCCGATATAGCACCGATACAAAATGTCAAAATCGGTGCCATATCGGGAAGGTGCAAAATCGTAGACATATGTCTAGACATGCCAATCCACCACGCCTTGTATGGGTTTTTTATCGGTATCTAATCGCAGAAACGTGGTCAACTGTCCCGATATTAGGTGACCTTCCGACGCGATTTTGAATTTTTATCGGGAGGTGCATTGTAGGGCATATCGGTGCCATAGCGTAGTAGGTGGATGCCGGGCCTTAGACTGGCTTCAGTCCCTGTGTCCCTCCATCTACCCCACCCCTCTTCGCCCTGATACAGGGACTGGTACATTCGGTAATGGTGCCTGGTTTCTGGTGCTGGTTTGCGCCAACGCTCTCCATGCAGAGATCCTTGAACCTGGTCAGAATATCTGCATGGAGAGTGATACCTGAAATCTACCCCCCAAACTGGTACCTCTCTTCCTAGCGGGCCTGTGGTTTGAAACTGTTAACATGGAGTCGAGATTTTAAATGGCCACAGGCGAGATTTATTGCTCTCATAAAATAACACCCAGGAAACTGAGGGAGGGGTAGGAGGAGGTGTAGAGTAACAGGGAGTGGCTGGGGTTGCAATCTACAGGAGGTTTCGTTCCTAATGGACAAGTCTTTGATTCCTGGACCAGTCACACTGCAACATACTTTATTGTAATTTTGTCTAATCATGAGTGTCCATAATCAAAGACTCGAACAAGTCTCGTATACCCTGTCATGATAATGTCAACACCTGTACCCCCACTCCGCCCCCTTCTTTCCCATCACCATCCGCTGATCTGAGTTCTATGGCATTCTCTCAGCCATCGGAGGATCCAAAATGCATTATCTGGTGTCAGACATCTTTTCGTTCCCCCCGACAGCGATCCCCGACTCCAAAACGAGGCTCGGTTTAAGTCTGGGGAATTATTCCTTTTTAACTCGGGATCAGTGCAGGGGATAGTGAGGAAAGTCTAGGGGCAGGACCCCCCCGAGCCAATAAGGGAGGGGGGAGCCACTGAGGATTACCGCTGTGAGGCGCTGGGTGGAATTAGAATTCAAAACGAGGCTACTTGGCCGGTCAGCTTTCCGACCACGTGACCAAGCGGCGTCCGGGACATATGGGACTCTGTTATCAACCCGAACCACAGGGGGGCGCCACTGCCACACCAGTATCCACTAAAAAAAATCTCCTGGGACTTTGAGCTCCCCAGCTTTCCCCTGCCTCAGATAGGCCGCACGGAATGCTTTATTTCGGGTTGCCAGACGGGCAGGGTACGGAGAGGGTGTGGTGGGGGTATGGTGGGCGGGGTGGGACGGGCGGGGGTGCGGTGAGGGCGGGGGGCGAGGGCGGGGTGAGGGCATTCCTGAGGCATGGGAACAGGAGGTGGGTGGACATATGGAAGTATGACTATGGGGGAAACGGAAGTGGGAGGTAGCGGTGTACTTGAGGGTTGAGTGCATGGAAAACGGGAGGCGGAAGGTTAAGGCAAGGGTTGGGAAGGGAGATGGAAGGTCGTAGGCGGCATGTCGGTAACGGGTGTGGGGAATTTCGAAGATGGGAATTGTATACACAAAATCTAGTCTGGAAACCGTGACATGCAATTGGGAGCCAATCCGTTGGGTGAGATTTTCCAAGGAAATCCTTTTTTTCATTTTTACTTTGAACAATTATTTTTTTCTTGTATAAAACAAAGAAAATAAATCGAGCCTCATTCACACCAATAGCCAGTGGTGCAAACCTCCCCACACAACCTAGCCCTACTCCATGGCCAATAATAATGATATGTTTTCCACGGTTTCTCAGTCTCTCTGATGAAGTTAAACCCACATGAAAAATATTTTCTGTTTTTTTCATTACCTCGACTGATACCCCTGAGCTTTTAGAGTCAAAAAGTTCAAGCATTGTATGCAGCAATAAGTGAAACAATGAGTGTATAAATGTAATTTGCATGTGAAATTCTGTCCAATGAAGACTGATACGACTATTACGTGAAATAAAACTGCTTAAAAACATATATATCCATTACGAAAAACAGCAAATTCATACATCTAGCATCATATATATCATATATTCAGTCCAAACCCCGGTTTTATGATTTATTGTATAACTGCAGTTGATATTTGAACGTGATGTTACCCGTACATGCTGGCCTGACGAGGATTGAGTCGTGGTATAAGCGGGTCGGGCAGCACTTTACAGTGGGTTGGGGTTTGGCAAGTGCCAGGAAACAGTAGTTGGACGCCGACGGCCCGTGGGGAAACGAAGATATCGATTCGTCTGATGGGCCCTAAACCTTACACTCATGTACTTCTCCTGACTGGTCTACATTCGGGTTTAGACCACAGCAAGTAGCGAACAACTGGTCAATAGAATGTTGGGAATATTGTTAGTAGCCTCGTCTCAGATCTTATCTTGTACCTCCTTTGCTTAATGATAATAATGATAATGACAAATATAGGTACGAAATAAACAATGAGGATGGCAATAGTTTGATTAACCAAGATGCTTTTGATCACATTAACGTTAACTTTCAATTGAAAAAAAAAATACAAGTGAAAATGGGCGTATTGTCACGCAAACGAATAAACTACACTTTATATGTTCTGAAAATCATCGAGATTAGTTTCAACAACAAAAAACAACAACACTGAACTGTATAATGTGGAGGAAGGGGTAACTGGAGGTGGGTTTGGAGAGGGGTGGGGGTGTTCGGGAAGCAGGGCGTAGGCGTGGGTGGACTAGCCACAGGGCTCCGGATTCACCCCCAGCAGATCTGCTAAACCCCCTGAGATCAGGGCAACAGGAGGAGGGGGGTCGGCACAGCTGGGGCTGGATAAAAAGGCTCAGACGGGCCGCTGTATTGTTTGCATAAAGGGATTCGGGTGAGGGCCCGGTGGAGTAGCGGGCGGGGGGCATGGAAGGGGTGGGGTATATAGCCCCCGGGCATGCCAACCCCCCCCCCCTCCACACACACACCTACACGCTCCAGACGTAGGAAGGTCAGGGTAAAACAAAGAGAAAAACACCAGACAACATCGGGGAGGAGAGTGGGGCAGTCGGTAAGCCCTGACTAAGCCTCTGACGATTCACATTCATGAAGGAAATCATCTAGGATTCAGATATCGGGTATTGGGTGAGAGCAAATGGGCATTTCGACGACTGCAGTGCTAGAGTCGTATTTGTTGGTATCAGTGTTCAGCTATGGCCACATCTCCCATGCCACAGATATTCACATTTAGTTAAGCCCGGCACCTACTGGGCTGAATATCGTCTATGTAAGGCCTTATGGTGCACCTCCCGACGAAAAATTCAAATTGCGTCAGAAGGTCAACTGAAATCATAGCAGTAAATCACATTTTTATGATTACCCTATGATACAGACTGACAGTCTATGAGTTGTTTCTAATGAAAAGCTCAATCGTAAGGTGTCTATGACAATCAAATTGCATATTTACTACAGTTGACTTCTTTACAATGTTATATTGTCGCATACAGATCGTCGGTGAATTCAGGGCCATATCGTCGGGTGTCTATGATGCAGACATTCAGTGGATTCAGCTTCACCGATTCTGCACCGACGTTTGTCTATGATAGAGACTTTCCCGATGTGTCAACGATTTTGGACATTCATTCCGCATCATAAGGTCTACATCTATATAGAAGTCAGTGGACATCCGTTCAAGATTAATGTCCCCATTTGCACTTATCATAATAATATTAACTTGTATAAACATTGGAATCTGCAATTATCGAACTTATATTATACCATTGAACACTCATTAGAGATACATGGGCAATAATAAAATCAATGATATGAGCGTTTTATCAAACAACCATAGGGGAAATCCAAAGTAATACATATAATAGGCCTTACTGACTTTCCAGGTATAGACCTATATAAGGCCTGTTCCCATTGGCCGACGAAAATGGTGTAGATTTTATGAGTTCTATTAAGAGCCTACTTCCATTGTGCCTCAGTGGTGATAAAGGCCTATTAGTGGTTCCTGACTGTAGATCGGTGACGGCTATTAGGAGAACCAAAACAATCTAGACCGTTTTCGTCGGCCAATGGAAATGGCCCTCTATAGTATGCTCTCATAGATTTACATTTGACAACGATAATTGAAAGTTTGAATATTATTCTTCACTTGCTATCATCTCTTCATTCAACACAGATCAAAAGGGGGAAAAACTATTTATGAAATTAATAGTATCTATGACGGTTTTAATTGGGAAGTTTTAGAGCATCCTAGACTTTCCATACAAATCAAATGGGAAAACAATTTATGAAATTAATAACTTTTACGACGGTTTTAATTTGGGAGTTTTACAGCATCTTAGACTAGTTATGGTCTCTTCATACGACATAGAGGAACAGGGATTTTAACAAGTTCTCATACGAAATTATGAATATATTTGTGACAAACGAACCATAGGCAATCCCGGATCAAACGAAGCGCATGCAATTGGAGAACAAAGAACAGAGCCTCTCCCCACCCTCCCCACCCCACTCCAAATCAGCATCAATTTGAGCCTGGATTAAAAGCACGATATTACATCGCATTCCACTTCCAGCCACACGTCCCCCTCACCGCTCACGACCACAAAGCAGGGTCCAGTCACCGGGCAGGCATGGCCACATACACATTCGTCCAATTGAATCGTCTTGTTGATGTGCCTAATGAATTGTCGGGGGCGGGGACTTGCCACCTTAATGTGTGTACTTTCCTTGAGGCTAATCGCGGAATTCATAAGTTGACATGGCCGGGCTGTGCCACCAGATGACCATCGACAATGCGGCACTTATTTGGCCATTGGGTGGAGATAAATGCCCGCTGATAGACGTCTTGGCGAGATTTATGTTCGGAGGGTGTGGCTGGGGTAGCATGGAGACACGTGACCCCTGGTAATTGGAGCTGGGAAGTGGCCAGCTGAGGGGTAGAGATCGTAACCCCTCTCCATGCCCCTCGTATTGTTAGTGTAGCCTGGCACTAATTCTTTTCAATGAATTTATTAAAGAAGAACCATGATTGATTATTATTATTACAGAGGTGGTAGTGTTCCTCTTTTCCCAGGAAATCCTTGTTTTCATTTTCTGTTTTTTTGGGTGCTTTTTTTTTTCTTTTAATTTTTCTTTTTTTAACAAAGTTGATATAAATTTGGCCTCATATAAGTTTACAGTGATTCAAACCTTCTCACACACACCAACCACTTTCTATAGCCAATAACGATGTGTTTTCCATGTTTCCCCAGTCTCTTTGAGGCAGTAAATACCACATGAAAAATATTTCCTCTAAATATTTGTCACGAACCCAACTGACATCTGTGACAATTGTTTATAGCTTTTCGTGTGGTTTTATTTTGGTATATTCCATGTGAACGTGTTGCAAATAATGAACAATTTCTTAATACTAACAGTAACAAACTTAAAATATCGTATGTCTGATAATTGCAATTAGGGTGGAGTATGTCGTGGTTTACTTTCACTTGGAAGTCGCATGTCTAACGCGATTTCTCATGAGAATGGCACCAGCATGCGACAATATCATAACCTTTTAGTATTGTCGCATGTGATTTTCACGTTTACACATATTCGTATCGTCGCATTGTCGCATGATATCGCAGAAGAATTCTCATGCGAATTCAATCGCCTTAGTGTATCTGGCGCTTTACAGAACCTGAGGCCCGTTTAATAAGTTAGATTCGTACATGAAGACCCTTTTCTGTATGCCAAGGAGACCTATGGATGATGTGGGTCAACTTTATTCAACACTTATGGACGGCTATGACTGTCTTTGCAAACGAACTTAAATTATCAAACGATAACCCAATTTTTTTAAATTACTTTTTAAGGATTTTATTTATACTTGAGTGATGCTTTGGGTGTACTAGACTCCCATCTTCCAGCAGCTCCAGTTCAAACAGTCAAGCGCCTTTGCCTATCTAATAAGCTTAAAGCAGGCTGATGCTAGGTAAATGCGTACAGATATTTACAAGTAATTACAAACAAAATTGCATTATCAAGTTAAACAAATTTGTTGGGAAGGTAACCCAAAAAAAGAAACAAACTCCAGTATGTAACATATACCACGAAGGCCTTTAGCAGTTAGAGTAAATAATAAACATTTGGTACCCTTGTAGGAAGTACAGAAAATGGTCTTCATGTACGATCCTAGATTATTCAAGGGGCCCCAGAATACAAACGTAAGCCTCCCGCGCGGTACTTTGTGAGTGAGAACTTCTGTAGCCATTCACCTCCTGCAGCAGTGATGGAGAGCACCAGAGATGACTAGAGGCAAAGCGAAGCTTCATTCAAACAACACCCTTTGAAGAGCAGGCTCCCAATCACCGACCGATGGATAAAAATTAAAACTCGCAGGCGCACAAAGTATGAATGAGTGTCATTGAATACCGCTTTGCCGACACAAATGGAGAGAAAACTTTCCATCTTCCCTCTGTCACCAGTGAGGATGCGTATGTGTGCTGGCTCTTTGAATGTTTGTTAAAATCATTTTCTATGTCGGCTCAAAAAAAGGTCAAAGCACTTTGTAGTTGAGTCCCCATCCATCGTAGCGCACCCATATACACAGGAGGGGTGCTTTGTTTGTGTCCCTTTACTTCAAAGCCAGTTAAGATGGAACTGCCTGTCCACCGACTTCCCCACCACCCCACACCCGTGTCCCACTCCTTTTTCTGTTGTTATTCTTCCTTACTCCATCCCCGACACCGCACTGTGCCTTCGCCTCGGATCACAAAAGGCCAGCGACAATTTCACCGTGAATTGGAAGTAAATGAAACTTAAGGGGTATTCTTTGTTTCGTTTTAATTGATGGTGAAGGATAGGCGAGGCAAGGCGAGGCTGGGAGTGAATGAGGCGGGCCCGGGCACCCCGCGAGCCGGCCGGGCATCCATCACAGTCCGTGTAACTTTAAGACAGTTCGCCGCCCGTGTACGGCCCAGCTCCGCGCCAACACCACCACATCAGTCACTTTAGATCATATTTTTGTGTCATCCTCTAAGACTGGGTCTTATTACTGACGCGCCTGTGTGTGGTGTCGCATTGCATCGCGTCCTGTCGCGTTCCGTCGCTTTCCACGCGACCGGACGTCGCACAATGACGTCAGAGGAGAAGCAGACGACAAATCGCTGAAGTGCGAGAGTTTGCCGCTTGGGGGCGCGTCGCACGTGTGGGAACAATGGCGGCGGCCGTTGAGAGGTGTGTGAGAAAAGAGGCGGAGGAGTAGGTGATGTTTCTTAAGAGTGTATAAATGAGACGGGGGCGCGTTTCCTAAAAACTGCATCTTGAGAATGTTAGCAATAATCAAACCCCAAAATATATTCACATTTGAGGCAGAAACATTCCTCTAAAATATAATAAGCGCGGTAGATCTTTGAATCATAATCAATGAAGATGCAGTGGGATGTTTTTCGCTGAGGTTAGTCAGCGTTCGGAATGTGTATCAGGGACTAGAGTTTAATTTCTTTAATTTTGGAGCAGGCCCCTGATACGCCGCTTCCCCCGGAGTCCCACACATGACTGCTTCCTGCCTGGTGATACACACCCAGCCGAGAATACACAGGAATGCCTTTGTTCTGTCCCCAACCTCCAACTCCACCCCTTCTTCTTCACTACCCTCCTCACCCCCACCCCCCGCCCCCACACCTCACCCCCACGTCTTTTACACCTTCCACTTTACCCCATTTTCGCCCTACACCGCTCCCACCCCTCGGCGACCCTGGCTATAAATAACTCATCACCACTTCCCCGGCGATATGACATATGCCTCGGCCGGCAAGATTTATTCCCGAGTCGCGGGGAAAAATTAATTTAAAGCGCCCCATTATCGCTCATGCTGGGGCAGGCTGAGCGATAATTGGGGATCCTTTCAGTAGAGGCGCCGCCGCTGGTTCTCACCTTGCCTCGCAGCGCGCTGATTAGGTGGCGGAATCGAATTAATCGATGCAAATTCATCTGCGAGGCCAAGGCACCCTCCGATAAGAAAGTCCACACGAGAGATGAAATTCGCCTGGGCAAACCTGATTTGTTGTAATCGGATCCACGCATAGAGGGGCGGGGGTTGAGGGGTGAATGGCAGCCTGGGTGGGTGGGGAGGGGAGGGGGGAGAGTGGTGGCGAGTGGTCAGGGGTGACCAGGTCACCAGAATTGATGACGTCATCGAAAATGAATCTCAGATGTGATATTGTAATGAGTCAGGGGCGAGTCAGACACTGACCCACGCGTCACCAACCCCCTCCCACCCTCTCACAGGTCAACACTAAGTCTCGGTATTAGGGTACTGGCCGACCTATGGTTTTGGTTTTTACACAGAAAAATGTTGGTTTCACAATCTGCGGCAACATACGCCAAATACATTTTATTTATAGCAAAGGTTATGTATGGATGAATGGGATACATACCGAGGAAATGTTTGAATGCTGAGTTGCTTCTTCATAGGAGATTATATTTTGTGATGTACAGTACTATTGTAATGGATCCAATAACATATGGAGACATGGTCAGGCCCGGCGTCCACCTACTACGATATGGGACCGATATGGTCTACGATGCACTTCCCGATCCAAAATAAAAAATAGCATCGGAAGGTCACCTAATATCGGGGCAGTTGACCACGTTTCTGCGATTAGACACCGATAAAAACCCCATACAATGCGTGGTGGTTTGGCATGTCTAGACATATGTCTACGACTTTGCACCTTCCCGATATGTCTCCGATATTTGCTTTTTGTATCGGTGCCATATCGGTAGGTCTAAATCTCTATCGTAGTAGGTGGACGCCAGGCCTTAGTGTACCTGAATGGAATCTGTTCAGAAATATTTCCGATCAAAATATGGAGGGACAGGTACACCCACTATGTGTTCTTATTATCATATAGCTAGAAATAGTTAAAAACATATCTATGGGTGTAAAACGCCATTTTACAGTGGTCGAGTGGTACTAAGGGACATACGGATATCATTTCGTCACTCGCTGACGAACGGAATCCGCACCACAGATCATTGTAAAGGCCATTGACCGACGAAAACGGTGTAGATTTTATATGTTCTCCTAATAGCCCTTTTACATTTTGCGTCAGCAGTGCTAAAGGCCCATTGGAGGTGCCTGACTGTAGATCGGTGACGATGCGTGTGTGAATATATTGTTTGGCAATCTAAGATGGGCAGACTAAGTAAATAAGAAAGGTAGCTTGATTATTTATTTTTTTCAGATTAGGGTGGAATTCATGTAGGACCTCTGCATTCGATATTATGGAATGATAGATTTAGGCAACTTTATTTACAGGCTCATAAACAGTAAATGCAAATACATAATTACCCTACAATTCAACTTCAAAGTATCAGAGGTATGGTTTAGTCAACTAAATTCCTCATTTTTTGTCATTTCCGTAAAATTCGTTTCGACGGTTCCTCTACTCCTCCCTTCAGGAAACTCCCGACCACGCCCGCAGAGCCCTACTTGGTGGACGTGTTGTATTCTCAAGCTTCGTATCTGTTTATAGTACAAGGCCCCTGGTGCAGAGTGATTGTTGACATATTTCAAATGAAATCGTAGATATGAACGATCGGTTTATAGGAACAGACAATCATAGGTTGACCATGAACACATCAAAACGAAACCAATGCCTTTTACACTCTTTATATGTTGTAGTGTGAACTATAGAAATTAAAGATAAGCATACGCGAATTGATGGTCATATGTACAGCGTATGATAGTCACCTAAGGACACAGAGTCTAAATGACAATAATGAGAGTGATGTTTAAATGAAAAAAAGACCAAACAGATAAATATATTGTTGCAGGGATAGCTCAAAGCAAATTATCACGATGATGACCGATGATTGTCCTTGTCAGAGTAAAGGGGGTGTTCACCTACTACTATAGCAATTGAAGACCTTCCGATGCACTACGATGCAGATTGTCCATATCATAGTACATGTACAGCCTCTGATATACCTTTGTAAGCTGGAGTTTATCATTATCCTGAAGACCCCTAATATAAAATCCCATAGGCTTAACATTGACTTTCCGTATGCGCCCGTATGTCGCATACGGATAGAAAAATCCTTCCTCGGAGCGTACAAAAAATTGACCAATCAGAGATCAGCAGCTGAAAGTAGTTCTAAGCGCCTTCAGAGCAGCAAGGAGAGCTATATGGAGGACTTCAGAAAGTCTTTATTGTGTTTTTTGTTGTTATTATCCTCACCTAAAAATATCGTTCACAGGGGGTAGGATAAAATCAAAACCTCATTCGTTTTAATCTGGGCTCCCGTATGCGACTCCTGGACTTTTGGCTCCGGATATCACTCCGCCAAACGACTCCAGTCGTCGCATACGGGAGCCCAGATTAAAACTCATCCGGTTTTACGATATAGTGCATTGGGTGTACATTGCAGACCGTCGGAAAAACCTGATCCATTAGTACGATTTTGCGTATCTTTCCAACAAATCTGATTATCACAATTTCATATTTCTTTCCAACGCGATGAAATTTTTCTATCGGTAACTTCTACGATATGCTCTCGATGCCAAAAACCGTTGTAGATGGACACCTCCCTTAAGACTTATACATTGTGTTTGACATGAACTGATTTTGAGAATTTTACCAAACTGGGAGGCAATCGCAAAACCTGTGTCGGTTCCATGATACGGACAGAGGGTTCAACATTAAAACCTGGCGCGGCTTTTGTCAGAACTCCGGTCCTCTCTAATGAGCATCGGCCACGTAACGACCGTCATGTGACGTCACGAATGTAATCTGACGTCAGTGTAAACACGAGGAACGCCGGCGTCTGGCTGCACGGCCACCGTGTCGCCCCCTATCGTGCGGGGCGGACATTAATCAGGGCTGTGAGGGTGGTGGGAGCGGCTGGTCAACTCCCGGATAACGTGTCCACAAGTGACCGTCTTTATCCACCCCCACCCCCCAACCCACCGTACTCTCACCCCCCCCCCCCCTCACACACACACACACACGCTCGCTTCGCACGCTTCGTACAACGCCATCGCGCGGGTACACTAGCAGCCAGAGCTACAGTACATTAGTTTGGCAACCAACCCCTTCTACGATATAGGGGTTGGTTGGGTTAAATCACACACGGGATCAGTTGAGGTGCGGCTTATTTAACCCGACCAGAGCTAGTTTTGTGTAGCTCTGGCAGCCAGAGCTACACTACAATAGGTCAAACTCCGGAACACCTTGACCCACTAGTTAAAGCGTGCTTGCACGCAATATCTACGTTGCCTATATTACCTAAAGGTTACAGTGGTCACATATATACTAGTCCGAGAAACTCTGACTGCCTAGCGGACAGTCAGAGAGCACAACCGCTTATTCCCATAGTACAGAAAACCATGTCCCTGGTTCTAAGTAATCCTGCCAATGTCAGTGCATGTTTATGCTCCCTTACCTTCAGAAATGCATAATAATTCCTTCTTGATGATAGCACTTCTGTTTTGTTCCTTTGTGTTACTTTTGGGAGCCTTTTTGTACAACTTCTTTAACCATATTTCAACACTTCCACCTCATGTCGGCCATATTTGATAAGCTGGTTCCTGGCAATCCGCTGTGTAGGATGTCCTGCACTTTTGAAACAGGTTTATTGTTATTTTTGGCGCCTGCAGAATGCATTGACATTGACTTTACAAAGAGTGGCTGGTCTCTTATTTAGAACTACTGCTAAGGTAGGAAATTACTGTCATTTTACTGCATTTTGCCTCAGGAAACTGTCTACCACAAAATCAGAAAGATTCAACCTATATTTATAAGGAAAACGGCTGTTGAGCTGAGATGTACATCTTTGGTCGACCTGTTAGCCTAGGTCTCTATGGGACTGCTCTCTGACTGTCTGCACCGCTTCACAGTCAGAGCCTTTCGGACTAATATATACAGGCTTCCAGATTACTGCAAAAGGACTGTCCCTTCAGTATATGTGTGCTACTCAATGTGATACTGGGAAAGGAGCAGGGTGCCAGTGTCTCAATGTCTTAGAAGCGTGCCCAACTGACCATGACGAATCACTCAACACCGAAATACCTGATGGACCCACTATTGTTTGATATGTTTAGATCCTAGACACAGGCAGTTGAGGAAATGGCAAGTGGATTATAGAGAAGGATCCATATACTGAATCTAACCCAAACCTTTCAATTGTTATTGATAATAGCACGCTCATTCATCAATAATGAATATACTATTAGCTTCTAGTTGTAAGTGTATAGGAGTCAGTGAACATGTTGCAGGCAAATTACGTAACCCCGCGGCCCTTGTCGGCCACCCAATCAGGGACTATTTACCAACGTTCCGTTGTCGGCGACTGGATTTATCAACATGTCGATAAACTTTTAGGAAAATTGAATGACAATTCGTATGTGACGAAAGAACATCTCAGGGGAGGGGGATTCAATAATCGTTGGCTGACCCTTGCCTAGCTGTCCTACATCTATCGACTACGGCCGACATCGTTAGGATACCTCGCCTGAGACAAATTACCGTTCCTTTGTCGCCAACAAAAGTACATCAATGTTCCAAAATCGGCAAATGTGTATTGGGCTTTAACAGAGGTGGCAGTCAATCTATCTCGAGGGCAGAGGTCCCCAGTTCCGCGCCGCGCCGCTAGGTGGCTACGCGCAGACGTGCGAGGCCCCACAAATCAAAGAAAAGCGGCGAGGCCACACAAATCAAAGAAAAGCGGCGAGGCGTGGCGGCTTGTAGTACGTCACTTAGCGCGCTACGTCCATTGACGGGGCCTCGGCGGGCGGAGGTGGAGAAAATATAGAGACAGTGCTTTCTGCGACAAAAAAAACCAGAATAAGCTCCAAAAGTGGGGTATTTTAGGGGTGAACCTTGCTTTGGCCTTATACAGTAAAACCCGCTTAAGGGGTCACCCTCCGTTCCGAGAAAAGTGTCCCCTTAAGTTATGTGCCCTCTTAAGCGGGGATAAAATAAACTAAATAAAATATTTCTGTTCCGAACAAAATGTCTCATTAAGCGAGGTGTCCCTTCAGCGGGGTTTTACTGTACCCATATGGTGGGGTGCTTCATATATCGTACATTAATCAATTATTCCCCATGTTACAAATATTAATCATTTTATAAATCTTGCAAAATGATGCCTTAAGGCACCACCTAATCTGGCATGGCAATTTGTTTCATATAGGAGAGACGTTGGGGCGTCTGTTGGTGGGTGCCACTGGTGGTAATGCCTTATCTTCAAACGCTCATAACATGAGTTGACCAAATATTCCAGTGTTGCACCCGGCAGATTTGAAATCGTAGGATTCTAGAGAAAAAATCTTCAAAAAAGTTGGAAACATAAGCGCATTACATGACTCTTGAACGGCCTTTCTTTTTCATTTATATACAATTCAACCTTGATTAATATGTGTAATGATACCTGCTCTATGTTGCCTGGATGCTTTGGAACCAATCAATTTTACCTTGAGTTGAACCTCGAGTAGTGCATAGCTGTGGTGAGGGTCTGTGACTAAGATAGGGGGTTGCGGTGGTGTGCTGTAGTGTGGAGATATAAAGTGAGCATTGCTCAATGATGAACACGGAAGACTTAACTCTACGAGCGCACAATAGGCGATTGTTTTGTCTTCATTGCACTGGGCCGCCACCACATCGACGATATGCCTAGATGTTGACGTATCTAGTTGTAAGCGCTGGGTGGTGAGGATTGAGGGGTGTGTATGTGGGGGGGGGGGGGGGGGGACTGCGGATTTGGGGGGGGGGAGTGCAGAGAGAGAGAGGGAGTGGTGGGGAACGAAAGCGGCGGCCATCTGTCTTCCCTTACGGCAGTTTAATCAGCAGCCGCGTACTGCTTCCCGCGCAAAAACGACCCCGCGCTAAGGCAGACGACATTCGGAGACTGTCTTGGCGGGAATTTGCTCGTAAAACTTTAATGGATGTAAACACGGTAGCGGAGAATGGCCCATGATGGATCCCCGGCCGTGGTGATTAGTGCAGTGGCGGGGCCCAGTCTTTGAAGTGACCAGCAAACCGGGCCGATCACTCAGACGTTCACCCACTGGGCGTTCCTCCAGCGTCTGATGTTTATATACGACGCGCGGGTCGGGGCGCCCTCTCTCGGCGACCGGCGATTTAGGCGGATAATGCTAGAAATAAGCTGTTGAATAATGGAATGCTATAATTAGAGCCTTCAGCCGGACCCCGGGGCGATGGACCCTATCCCTACTCGGCGTGGGCGCCATCCATTAACGCCAGCCACTCCCATACACTCACCTCTACGTCTTCGTTAAAAGAGAATAAAAAGACGAAATAATCGAAACAACCCAAGGAAAAAAAATTGCAGAAAAGAATTAACATTAGCCTACCATGCGGGCGGGAAGGTGGTGGATGGGGAGTGAGAAGGAGAGGTTTTCTTTTCTTTCGGCGCTCGGTGTAATTTCGACATGTTCTTAAAACCGGTGGATTTGCCGCGGACTACGTTTCCATTAGGCGCCATCGATCATTGTCGACAGGGCGCGGCCGTCCGGCGCTGCCGCCGATCCCGCCCTGACGCCGGCCGCGGGGCAGTCCGGGCCGCCGGGCGGGGGGCGGACGGCGGCGGGGAGCGGGCGGGGGTCAGCCGGGAGGCCGCGCCACCCCGCACGGGGGACTGTGAGTAGTACAATGAAAAACCGGTTTGACGCGGGAGGGCTGCAGTAGACGACCCTCTCACTACTGTAGTGTGTAGGACACCGCAAATGGGCTGCTGGCAGTCACAGACAACCTGTATTTCTCTCTCTCTCTCTCCCTCCTCTCTCTCTCTTTCTCTCTCTCTCTCTCTCTCTCTCTCTCTCTCTCTCTCTTGCTCACTCTCTTGCTCACTCTCACTCTTTCTCTCTCTCAGTCTCTCTCTCTCTTTCTCTCAACCATTTTCTATGGTACCAATCATATTTTGATTGCTTACACTCTCTTCCTACTTTCTTATTCCCACTATCTCTCTATCTCTCTGTATTTCTCTGTGTCTCTGTGTGAGTGTGTCTCTGTCTCTCTGTCTGTCTGTCTGTCTGTCTGTCTGTCTGCCTGTCTGTCTGTCTCGCTCTCTCTCTCTCTCCCTGTCTCTCTCTCTCTCTCTCTCTCTCTATTATATACTTATCCAATGCCACATACTTTTGTATTCTCCTCTTTTCCTCTATACCTCCCTGTTTCTCTGTCAGTCTCTTTCCTTCCAACATGTACAGTCATTCCTTGTTCTGCCTTCTGTCTCTCTACCTCTCCTTGTTTCTATTCATATCAAATGTGTACAGGCATCTTAATTGAGCCCCACATTATGTTGCCTTCTTTCTCTCTATATCTCCATCCTATCCCCCACCTTCATTCTAACTGTTTCTCGGGTTTTTTTTTCTCACAATAAGAAACGCATGTCTCCGTACCAGCTTTCTCAGACCCCAACCTATAAAAACCCGCCTGTTAGAATATCGTCATCAGAAGTGGCGCAGGGTTTTGTACGCCGACATATCTGAGATGGATATCTTTCTCGTATAAAAACAGGACAGAATGCATAGAGATAGTAGCCACATAGCCTGGGATACAACTGGCCTTTTTGTACATTTTTGTTAACGCTTTTTAACGGCACGTTTGCTGGTAATGGTGGGAAGTGGCGGGATGCACGCGGCTGGCAAACTGCATCCATCTCCCACTGCCGCGCTGAGAATCAACTTGTGAGAGGAAAATACTATTGAAAATACATAGACCAAGAACTACGATATATCGTTTGTCACCGTTATATAGAGGGAGCTTAATACTAGCGCGATATGCAAAATTTAGAGAGAGGAGATTTATTCAGATGCAAGATGAAATGGTTTCTACAGCAAAAGATTGACTATGGAGAAGATTGAAATTTGTAAAACAATAACAAAAAGAAGCATTCACAAGAATGCAAATTTCATTTCATTCCAGTGATACAAAATGTCTCCCTGTGACGCTCTTCTATTGTCGCGATGGTTATAGTACCTCAGAGAATCAGAAATATCAACAAATTTTACAGAAGAAAAAGTCCATCCCCAATCTTCATAATGAAGAGTTAGATATCGAAAAAAAAGTATAAGTTCTTTACAAGACTTTTAATCACACTTTTCTTTTCATGTTTCTTACTTGATATAGAAATTCTGATAGGATCCGTGGGGACGTTTTCTGGTAGTTTGAATATCAACATGTGTTCTATATATATACCAAACCGATCGTTTAAGACTCCGGGCCGATCTCCGGACTATGTATTGCCCGCCTCCGGACCTAAATCTCCGGAGGGAGATAAGCAGGGATCCAAACCTCCGGGTTGTGTGTGTGTGTGTGTGTGTGTGTGTGGAGGTGAGGGTAAAGCGGAGAAGGGTGGACGAGCTGGGAGTCCTTCGATCCATTATACTTTCTTTCAAGCACCTTCGTCCATACTTCAATGAGGTGCGCGTGTGTGCGTGTGTGTGTGTGTGTGTGTATGAGGGGGGCGGGGGCAGGATCAGACCACAGGCTTGGCAGCGAGCCAACTCCTGTGCCCGACTGACCCCCCGCCACCCCGTCCAGCCCCACAGGTTTCGTTGGCATGGCAACGCTATCGATCGCTGCGATCGGGCGGAGGGGCGGCCGGGAGCTCGGAGTGGAGATAAGAGTTAGGGATGGGCGCAGTGGCTTATCTTCCCGGCCACTACGGGGCGCGGGCCGGAGGCAGGCCGGGCCTCAGAGACAAGGCCCCCGGAGTGAACCCCAGCTACGCCCGGCTCATCCTTGTATCATTTATATGCAACGCACCCCTGGCAGCCTCCAGCCCCCCGCCACACGCCCTCCTTACTGATAGGAAGCGTTTTGAAAAGCGCCGCCTCTCCACATTGACAGCGTCAAAGATGGCTCAGTTTGAGAAGCGGGTTGAGTAATGTGGGAGGTGTATAGCGGTGAGGGGCGGGAGGGGATATGAGCTGAGATAGCGCTACTGTGCTGGGTTGTGTGTTGAGATAGCGCTTCTTTGCTGGGTTGTGTGTTGAGATAGCATTACTATGCTGGGTTGTGTATTGAGATAGCGCAACTGGACTGGTCTGTGTGTTGAGATAGCGCTCCTTTGCTGGGCTGTGTGGTGAGATAGCGTTCCTTTGCTGGGTTGTGTGTTGAGATAGCGCAACTGGACTGGTCTGTGTGTTGAGATAGTGCTCCTTTGCTGGGCTGTGTGGTGAGATAGCGTTCCTTTGCTGGGTTGTGTGTTGAGATAGCGCAACTTGACTGGTCTGTGTGTTGAGATAGCGCTCCTTTGCTGGGCTGTGTGGTGAGATAGTGCTACTGTGCTCAGCTGTGAGCTCAGACAGCGTTACTGTATTCCGATCTGTGTTGAGATGGCGCTACTGTGCTTGGCTGTGAGCTGAGATAGCGCTAACTGTACTTGGCTGTGTGTTGAGATAGCGCTACTATGCTGGATGTGTGTTGAGGTAGCGCTACTATGCTGGGCTGTGTATTGAGATAGCGTTACTCTACTGGTTTGTGTGTTGAGATAAGGCTGATGTGCTGGGATGTGTGTTGAGATAGCCCTAACTGTGCTGGATGTGTGTTGAGATAGCCCTACTTTTTTGGATGTGTGTTGACATAGGGCTATTGTGCTGTGTTTTGAGATAGCGCTACAGCGTTGGGAGGAGTTGGGAAGAAAGTGGCCCGTTCAATAATCTAGGATCGTACATGAAGACCATTTTCTGTACCTCATATATACAAGAGTTATCGTTTAATGATAAGTAAGTTTGTTTGCCAGGACAGTATTAGCCGTCCATAAGGTCGTCCATAAAGCTGGAGCCACACCAAGCGAGAAAAGCAGCGATTTCCGGAATCGCCAGTAGGAAATGGCAAGAATGTGACCTATTATTCGATAATTCACCTGGTTATTGCTTGAAAGGTGTTAAATTATCGGTGGAAGATATTACTATGAAAAATATATCTCACACAGTCCTCGGTTTCAATGTTGATTAAAGTTGACTCATATTGTCCCTTGATCTCTATAGCATCCAGAAAAGGGTCTACATATAGGATCCTAGATTATTAAACGGGCCCCTTGGTCATGTAACTGTCAGACCTACGGGGCCTTCTTCTAGAAGCGTCATTTTCCCAGAGTCAGTCATCAATCATATTCTAATAGAATCGATTCACTAAAATATGAATCTGATTTTAATGATAGGCCTGCTTGCCTTCAAGAACACTCCGATCAATAGAACTCTCTCAAGACACGCAAACTGAAATCAATAGTTTTTCCCCTTCAAGGTGAACCTTTAGCAATGTCAACCTTAGAGAGTAGGAGAGTAGGCAGTTTTGTAAATGTATATACAATGAATAGGGATCGTATGAAGCATCGATATGCAATAGGTCAACCCTGTCGCCAATTAGGTCTACGCTATAATTCAACCATTTTAACCTATTGAATATATGCATGAAATATAGAGTGTACTTCTAGTGCCTTTATCTGCATGTATATATATAATATAATACACTTACAGTATACAGATACTGATAGTAGGTCAACTGGTGTTGCTTCCACCAGACTAAGTGTTGATTCCACCAGACTAAGAATTTATCAGAAGGTTTCTGGTCTCTTTGCCCCAGTGTGTGCATGAGTAGCCGACTCAAATCAGTCCTAAAAAGGTACTAATCTCATGTAATTTAACTTGAAAATATTTGAAATTTTCGGGCCACTACCCCCCCCCCTCACCTCATTACCTCCCCTCCCTCTCCACCACCTCCCCTCCCTCTCCACCACCTCCCTACTCCCTCCATCTCCCCTCCCTCCTCCACCACCTCCCCTCCCTCCTCCACCTTCCCTCCCTCCTCCTCCACCTCCCCTCTCTCCTCCACCACCTCACCTCCCTCTCCTCCAATTCCCTCTTCCCTCCACCTCCACTCCCTCCTTCACCACTTCCCCTCCCTCTCACACCACCTGCCCTCCCTCTCACACCACCTCCCCACACGCTCACCACATCCGCCCTCACCCCGCCACCCGACCCTGAGCAGGCGGTTCAAACAGCGCTTCCCTGAAGGGGTCTTTGTGCCACTAATTAGCCCCAATCAGGGCTCCCCACACCCCGCTAAAAGGGCCTGATGAGTGGACCGCCTGTTGCTATGGTGATCAGAGTTCAAAGGACGCTGCGCGTGCGCAGACGATACTCCGGCGCCTTCTCATAATGCTTACCGTCGCCACCAGGGCGTGTTGCATGCAAGGTCCGCCCAGAAGTTGTACTGGTCTCTCATGCTCACAATGTCCTCCTGGGTTCCAGTCCTTCCCACTTTATCTCCCTACAACAAATCTGTTCATTTCAGGGTAGAACCCCAACCATTGACAATCCATCCCTGTGTCCCTGTGTTCCACACACCCCTCTACCACACACCACCCCTCTGTGTCCCATACTAGCCCTATCTGTATCACCAATAACATTGGGAACTTGTACTCAACACCTATGGGATATTGTGAAAAACACTCAATGGGGGATGATGTCTCAAATGTTAATCAATTAGTCAATTGTATGGGTGAGATAAAATATGAACCACACTCATCCATAGCCACTGAAGATGTGCCTTTCGTTTTGGTCTGCTACCTAATCTCAATACGCAACCAAAGCTCATGGAATATTGTCATCGTCTATGGATCTCGATGCAGTTCCTTCTTATTACTCTATACAGTACCTGTGAGCAAATGTCTATGAAATACTACCCACTGTTGTAGATATAGTATACATGATGTTCGCACCCGCCGTGACAGCAGGCCGTAGTGAATGGCATTGGCTTTGTACAGTTAACAATAACAATTTTTAACGATTTCTTTTAACGATTTGACGTAAAAATACCTTCCTCCGCATGCGACCTCGGGATTTATTTTTTTCATCAAATGACCTCGTACAACAACCAGTACGGGCTCAGTAACCACGTTTTCTCTTACTACCACACACCACCCCTGACCTCATACAGCAACCCGTACGGGCTCAGTAACCACGTTTTCTCTTACTACCACACACCACCCCTGACCTCGTACAGCAACACGTACGGGCGCAGTAACCACGTTTTCTCTTACTACCACACACCACCCCTGACCTCGTACAGCAACACATACGGGCTCAGTAACCACGTTTTCTCTTACTACCACACACCACCCCTGACCTCGTACAACAACCAGTACGGGCTCAGTAACCACGTTTTCTCTTACTACCACACACCACCCCTGACCTCGTACAGCAACACGTACGGGCGCAGTAACCACGTTTTCTCTTACTACCACACACCACCCCTGACCTCGTACAGCAACACATACGGCCCAGTAACCACGTTTTCTCTTACTACCACACACCACCCCTGACCTCGTACAGCAACACATACGGGCCCAGTAACCACGTTTTCTCTTACTACCACACACCACCCCTGACCTCGTACAGCAACACATACGGGCCCAGTAACCACGTTTTCTCTTACTACCACACACCACCCCTCCCTCCGTGTGCAGCCTTCCTCCACGGTTAAGGCAGGAGGAGGCTCTACCCACGCGGGATGAATAATGAAGAGGTGGCGGGGGTTGGCTGAGCCGACGATCACAAGTTAATAAAAGTATAATGCGCAGGGCCCGCGCGCCCGGCCTTCTTCTTCACACGTTTGTGAACCTGGGACCCCGCGGCCAATTTGGAGCATGTCAACTCCACCTAATCCTGCTTTGTTTTGGTCATCAATCCTCGGCCCCCGCATCCCTGTCGCTGCTGTATGGTTCACAGCGGCGTCGCTAGGTGGGGTATACGGTTACTGTGGCCGCTGGGCGGTGAATGGGTTCTCAATAGAGAACGAGACACTGACCTTTGTTTGCATTTGTAAGCTGTAGTTATCAAAGGCAGATCTGTGCTGCGATGCATATTTTAAGTGCGCCATTACATTTTCCAGTATTTTATTCTAGTGTCTTAACGCTTTCTCAATGGGTTGGATCAAATTCTATTTTGAAATTGAACCTGCCGGATATAAATACGATGGATGGTAACTTTAAAGTAGCAGGGTTATAGAGAACAATAATTTCATATTCTCTAAACTGATGTCTTATCACTCGATGAATACCATACATATATTCTTCTTTATTAAACCCTATAGACTAGGATTCGTTTTTGATTGACCAACAGAAATATTTTTGTTGATATAATCGCCACATGAGAATGGAAGTAAACAAGAACAAGGATTACACTTACAAGCACAAACACAAGCACACTCTTATCTTTTTTTAGTAAGCCTTTATGGCTTCTTCTTGTATGTATAGAGATCTTATGACAGACCTCTATTTAATTGTGCTTTTAAATGAATTTCTCCTCCTATGGCTTTAAATCTCTTTTGAGACATCGTGTCCATGAATAAATGAGTATGAGTATTTGACCAATTCGGGAGGGTCAAATAAGCGGGGACAGAAGCCAGGGACAAGGAATATAACATGTGAATGAAAATAAAGAAGTCAGGACGTTGTTTGCAACCAGAGTTTTTGCTTGTGTAACCATTTCCCAGCAGCCTAGTCTGCATATCATTTTTACGTAATAATTACGGATAGGTTTATAGGTTAGAAAATAGACCAATTACAGATGTGTTATAACTTTATTATACATATTATGTATATTCGTATCCACGTTCCTGCCCGAGAACTCTTTAAGTTCAGTTGTGTATGAAGTTGCCTCCTAATTGCCCATTATTCATTGTGCACACAATCCCCCTGCCCGGCCCAGCCGAGTATACAAAGCCCGAAACGGGAAAAACAAAACTCAATTAAGGCCAGACTAGTGGAGGATGTGGAAATGTCAGAGGCCTGGCAATTGAATTCTCATTTGGAATTTCGTTTTTCCGTTGTTTTTTTTTGTCTCTGTTGCACCGGTACTTCTTTTATAGCATTTTTGTTGGGCGTCGCCCACTTGAACTACAAAGTGTACTGTAATAGGCTGACAGCGAGCGTATTGTTGTATCGGGTACGGAGAGGATACCTGCACTGATGATTCAAGCATGTAATGTTAAAACAAATTTTAGAATCTCCGGATGAGGAGTGCATTTTATATTGGTCAATCGCTTTGTAAACGGAAAAATAGATATATTCGTCAAAGTGCATCAATTTATCAAAGAATTGTGGACACATTATTCAATGAGTGAACAACCGGAATAATTTGTGTTGTTATACCAACTTAATCTTCTGTTCTGCTTTATGATAATTGTATAATATACTTACAGCAAAAAGGCAGATACATGAAGTCAAACTGATGCATAGGACAACCAAGTAAATATACAGATCAAATATAGCTAGATAGAAATAGAGTTTCCGCTCAAATTCCTCCATATTTGGAATATCAACGTAAACACACAATAACAATGAAATGACCCAGAGATCCAGCACACCAGTTTCAGGCTTGGAACTCATTCCTATCACACACACTCAGGGAATATAACTCTGTAATAATATCCCTATGCAAGGGACACAGAGCCACCCCATATCCAGCCGTGAACCTGTCAAACCCACCCGTCCCCTCCCCTCACACACACCCGGCCCTCCCCTCACACACACCCGGTATTGCAAGCTGGGGAAGCCACGCGGCCTATAATTAAATCTGCCCACAGTCGACTGCCTCCTGCATATTGGATCCTGCCGCCATGCTCATTGTATTATCGACAGCCTTTCCGCTAAGGCCACCTCCGTTCTCCGCCCGACTAAAAGCTGATCAGATCCCTTCGCCGACCCTCCCCCGTCCCTCCCCCGCCGTCCCCGCCGCCAACACCCCGCTACGGGCATATTCTGGAGTTTTGCAAGGCAAATTGAGGTGCTGCGAAGAAGTGGTCTGGCTCCAGGGTCGGCCCAGGAGAGTCAGGACCGTGGAGGGGTGGTGGTATGTGGGGAGAGGGAGGCCGGGAAAGGCTATAATTGAAACTGTCGTTCATTTCTTGTAATTCGGTGGCGGTAATCCTCAGTTGGCCTCTGCGGGAGAGCGTCAGGGGTGAATGTTATGACGCGGCTGAGTCAGTCGCAGTATGGTTTATTTTAGAGAAGTGTAACGGAATCTGTGAAGCTAGAACCCACTCATTGGCTAAATCACCACTGGTCAAATATAAGGCCTTTTTCCATTGGCCGACAAAAACGGTGTAGATTTTCTCCTAATAACCTATTTACAATTTGCGTCAGCAGTGCTAAAGGTCCGTTGGTGGTTTCTGACTGTAAATCGGTGATGGTCAATGGAAATGGGCTATTAGGAGAACACACAGAAATCTACACTGTTTTCTTCGGCGAATGGAAACAGGCCTATATACCGAGTTGATCACTTTTATAAGGACTAAGAAAGAAATCGATGAGTGTTTGGTCTGTGTCCTCGTTCGCCATCGAGTTTGGAGTGCGCAGTGATATGAACGAGGCGATGCCATAGTGAATATTCCATAGCACTCCAAACGAGATGGCGAATGGGGATTCAGACCAAGTACGGATATATTTCTGATTATATTTCATCTTAGAAATATGTATCTGTTTATCACCCGTTGAGTAGGAGTTACCGTACTCGCAAGCCTGTTGAGTATGAGTTCCTAATGTTAAGCCTATGGACGTTTATACCAGGCTAAGATAACACCTCAGACGTAGAGGGAAGATTTATAGTGCGCATTTTCCCCCTGCGACATAGATTTAATGATATCCAAAAAAAGTCACAAATTTCAAATGGTTGTTTATATGACGTGAATTGTCTTCGCCGAATTATATCAGGAAGCGGAGCTGAGTGATATCAGAAAACGAAGGCAATGGAAACAATTAAATGACGTTTAGATTTTATCCTACCCCATCAGATGTTTTTAACTTCATATGTCAAGCGTGCCATATAGATATGTTATGGCATAACCATATATATATTTAATTTTATGGAGATTTATATGAAGGGGAGAATAAATACATCATCTCGTCATGATCTAAACAGTACTTACTGCTATATGTAAAGCTGTTAGCAATTAGTCATGATACTATAGTTGATTCTATTGATCATTACCTGGCTTTGATCAAGACATAAATGTGTTCAACAACGCCATATTTTGTCACAGGCTAAGGACACGAATGTTTGCTCAAGTTGAAAGATGTCATGATATAATGCAGTGCTGGCATATCTTGATCAAGATTACTTGATAATGGGACGCATATGATTTATCTGTCCCCGGTCTACAACCCCGAAAGTGACTAGAATATTCTAGTCTAAGGGCCTAATTCCATTACCATTTACATCAACTGCCTTTACTGTAACACGAGCACTGTAGTGACTGCTACTATCAGCTACCATCAACTGGTTGCAATTATCCGGTGGAATTAGCTATACATGTACAAAATATACATGTATCACATTCTGTGGCAATTCACCATGGAATAGCTACATATGTGTATTTGCACTTGGAGGTTCTTGTTGCATGCAGTAAGGTGGGATATTTATGGGGTTCCCATTTAGTTCTACTTTTAATGACAAGATGTCTCGATAGACTAAGTCGTCCTACGATTTAATGAGCAATTATATTATGGGTAAATTAGTCTCAAATCGTTTCAGGTTCCTCCTACTCTTAGTGTGTTAATCTTTCATCTCAAGCCACATTTACCTGATATCGGTAACATTTAATATAATCCAATTGACCATCATTTTGTGCAAACTTCTTCTGACGTTGGAGGAAATTGTAAGAAATTGCAGGAAATTACACGCACAAAATATTCTAGTGTAAATGTTTTATCTCAAACAATGCCGCATAGTAATGTTTTTAGATATATCCAATCAATCCAAAAAAAGTGTATATTCACAGCTGTTATACCTTTTCGATCCCCAACAAATTGATTATTGCACCACCCCATCCAGTCCTAGCTTTTCCTACACTATTTACTGCATAAAAAAATAACATCTTGATTCAATTTTCTATTCACTAGAATTTTTGAAATGGCGTTTAAGGCAATTGTGATTACGTATTTAGATGTCAGAACCTAACTGCGTACGTAAATGCGGCTCATATTTCAGGCGCTCCACACTCCACCTCTTGATGGTATCAGTGGAAGATCGCAGCCCAGTGTACCCTCTTGACACACAATAGGTGGACGTTTCAAATGACTGCTCCAAGTGGCATGCGCTTGAGTCGGGTTACCTTGAGTGATGAATAGTTGAAGGAGTCAGCGAACCATGACCACCGCCCCAGGGATCAAACATGTTGCTATCCAGGTAACATGTGCCTGCCCTAAGGCCCAGTCCACCTGCCTCGCTATTTCATACAGCCTTTGTTGTAGGGTTTTCGTCCCATTTGAACTCTTTAAAATTAAAGGGAATATTCAAGTTTCCCCACTCACCTTGCTGCGAGTGAGGGTGTTTACGATGAGGGGAATGGATGGTGACCTTTAATTGGTGGTTGACTTTCAAAACTGTTGACGATGTTCATCTTCTCAATGCTCAGCTTTTTGCGAATCGCGAGTACCGCATTGAGACCATTGGTGATGACCTTTAAGCCATAGTTGACCTTGAAATTGTGGAGGACCTGCATAGAAAGTATCAGAACCGGTTTGGTGTGATAACATATGTAGTGACGTGGTATGACAATGTTCTGTTGAATGACACTTTGAATAATAATTAACTTCGGGCTACATTAATTTCTTGTACCTACATTCCACTGATATAACAAGATAGGGTATCTTACTATTTCTTTATCAATCCTGAGTACAATGTAGATTATATTATGAGTTTTTGGTACCTTTTCCATAGTGCCAATGACACATTTCATGTATGCACTTTATTGAATAGTGAGTACCCGATAGGCGACTTTAATAACTTGAGTTGTAACAGAATTTGTGGAATGTGTCCAATCAAACTACACACACATGTACATCCACCTTATGCTAAAATCAAATATCATATTTCATTTCATCTATACGAGTACGTGACAATTTTCTCCAGGCACTGGGCCAGGAGAGGTGTAGTACTTTCACCTGCTGCCAACCCCTAGTCACGATATGGATGCAGTAACCCACGTTTCTGCCTCCCTCCTCCGCACAGACCCACGCGCCAGCTGGCGGGCTTTCCGTGAACTACAGTTGACCTACTTTTCTCTGGCTTCAACCAAGGGAGACCTTCGAGTCGAACACCAGGCTTGGGTTTTGTTCTGGACAATATTCCCAATCTGTAATGTAAAACAATGCAAGATTCAGTTCAAAATGTATGAATGAAATATTGATATGACATAAATATCACACATTCAGTGATGTGCAGTTGATTTGGACGTTTGTGGAGAGTTGTTTATATTGCCTGAAATTTGAGCATTAATTTGATGAATGGCAACAGTGCTTAGGACTGACGTATGACGTTATAAACACAGATAACAACAACACTCCTGATAGCATGTGATACAACATGATACCATGCGTCTGGATACATTTATAATGGTTATTGTCACATGGATTTGACATAACGTATCGGAAGTACACAAACACTGGTGTATCATATATATACAAACAAATCAAAATAAACGAATACGCAACGAAAACATGTCTCACAATATCGAAAATGTGACGAATAAAATCAATCAAAATTGCCCTTTAAAATCCCCGGACATTTGTGTTTATATATGCGGCGGGTAGAAGAATATGTGAAGGTATAATAAATAATTCCTTCTAAATTTGTTAAAGTCTACTGAGGTGTTACATTGGCATGTATGGTCATTTCGGTAGGGTTAATGCAAGTCAAAACGACACAGGTATCATTCGTATACACATCTAGATATATTTTTATTCCTCCTGAAGTTGATATAATTCTACCCATAGAAGAATAGGTACTCTGTTACACATAAAGTAGATTTCTAATTCGCATTACTGTAAGTGACTAACCTGACTCCCCTGCTCAACAGCCATACTGGAACCTTCACACTTGACATGAAATGTGTGACACGGGGCGATCTAAAGAGGAAAATTGTTGAATTTAGAAAAGAAACACGCTTTATTATGAGGACACATGTGCCAGAACTGACGACAAATACCGGTTCATTCACTACCATCGTGAATGGTTTATTTAATTAATATTCGTCACTACAAGGTATGATCATTTGCATGTGAGACAAAAAGATGCAAATACTAAGAAGAAACTGCATTGAGGTCCCCTGAATATATGTTATGACGTTTGGTTCCTGAGTAATCTAACGAGGCAAAACTTGAAATTATGTAGCAAACCAAAATGAAGAGTGGATTTTCAGTAGCTACAGATGTAGAATCTGAGTATAGGCCTATTTCCATTGGCCGACAAAGAGGGTGTAGATTTTTTGAGTTACCCAGAAAGTCGGTCGGTGGTGCCACTCATTGTGCGTCTATATAGAACGGTAGTAGAATTCACTAAGTAAGCAACCTTTCACTCAGTGGTGGGTGGTGCCACATTGCATAATCTAAGCAGAAAAAGTCTTGGGTCATTTCACGAGCTTGGTCGTTTCCATTGACGGATTTCGGGTCAGCAGTGCCAAAAGTCCGTCGGTGGTTCCTAACTGTAGATCGGTGACGGGAAATTGGCTAACATCTGTGATATCATGCCCCATTGAGTATTTCTTTAAAAAAGATACTTTATGGGTTGTGGTATGCGATTTTCCAATGTTAAGTCTATGAGGATTAATACCAGGGTGGGATGTAGTGGGAAAATTGACTGGGTATGTAATCTGATAATTGTCATGAACTCACTGATCAGCAAATACTTGAGTATTTACGAATCAGGGAGTGAGTAACAATTATCAGATTCAATGCTTGGACTGTTTCCCTGTATCAAACACCTTCAAATATCATAGATTAATAGGAAAGTACCCGTAATATCGCCATATATGATGTACAATTTGGACATGCAGAGCCTGGCTGTACAACAGTTTATGGCACATAGGATATAGGAAGGAGAGGCCAATAAGTATAAGAACAATTTACATAATGTGTTTAATAAGGGGATGTATAGTATGTGCACATTAGGAAATATGCCTCATGGGGTACATTAGTTGCGGATAAGTGTAGTAAGTCTACGACTTCTTGATCACAGAGCAAGGTGTTCTATCACTCAAAAGCTGTCTGAAAATGTTCACATTAGCATCATTGATACATAAAGTAATAATTATAGGAGGAAAGAGACCACTTTAGAGAAATGAGCGGGAATGTAATAACAGGACAAATCGTCATCCCATGACGGAGTACGCTCTTAGGGAAATGATTAATGAATGTTTGTTTTGGCCTTGTTTGGTTGCACTTTGTTAACCTCCTAATTTCCCAAGTAACGCTTAAAATGCGGGCTGTAAACCTTCATCAGCCAGGGTTCTAGTTTTAATACCAACATCGAGTTCTGCTTATAGATTATTTTGATTGAGTAATTTAAAAGATGATATGGATAGGTAAAGTTCTGCAGAATGCATAAAAAGGCCGACGAAAAAGTTGTAGTTTTATCAGTAAATCCAGATGTTGCTTTGGGTTTCTTAACAACTAGGTGTGGTGGGGAACGTATTTAAAGATATGAATCTAGCGATAGCCCATGATCTATAGGGTATATCAACGAGTATATATAACCGATGGTTATATATACCTTATAGGATGCATTATGTATGTACATGTATATATTATGTATGCACTTTAGCCAGGGAGACTTATAAAATATACAATGAAATATTTAAATGTTTACAGATCGATAATGAGGAATTTTCAATCATGAGGGACCTAATTGGTTTCAACAAAAACAATAACAACATCAAAAACAATCACATAATCTTGGGTATTCTGGATTTCACCAATGAAAGAGTGAGGTCAATCCAAAGCAGTTTGCCCCCATAGCTCTTAAAGTCAACATTTAGAATTTAAAATAATAATAAAATTTAAGGGAGATCAATTTCAACCGATGACCTTCAGATGTATGTATGTATGTATATGATACATGTAGCCTCATTAGGACCCTGAACGTTTCCTTTGACGACTTGACCCAGTCTCCAGATGCCCCTTGTAGATCGGGGCCGGTACAGAATGGATTGTCCGACACTGCCCCATTGTAGGCGCGTTATATTCACACACAATAGAGGCTGTTTGTGTGGGTCTGCATTGATCAGACAGGCTGCACCGCCCTGCCCCCTGCCGGACCCTGCCCCCAACCCCCGCCTCGATATTAATGCCACGTCCTCACATCAGAGGGCGCCCCACCGCCCGGCGTCCCTTCAGAGACGTCTCGACCACAACCGGAAGTGGGCCGACTCGTCATGCGCACTTCAGACTAATGTAGCATGGCCTCGTAAAGTGGACGCCCAGCTCCGCCGCGCCCTCTAGTGGACGGAAGGGCGCCCGCCGCCGACGTTTCCACAATATTTTCGTTTGCCTGCGTCCCTCCGGCGTCCCTCCGCCGCGCCGAGGTGCATGCCGGGTAGGTAGCAGGGTGGCGTCCAGGGGGCGCCAGTGGTACGCTCTTTTTTTTTTTTTGTTCTCCGAAACGAAATAAGCGCGAGTGATGCAATGTACCCAACTCTACGGAGCGTACTGAATATCGGGAGTTTTAATGGTGTCTTTTTCTATACACCCACAACGAAAGGCAAAGTATCCAAATGGAAAAAAATCAACTGTATCTTCTTTCTCCAGAGTTGTGCACCTGTTGGAACATTGATAGCCTTATGTGTAAAAATACACCATAAAACCTTACCACTAATAAGAGAGCATATGTCGAGGGAATAAAGAAGCTGGGTAAAAAGCAAGGAGGTCTCCTCAGATGAATTGTTATCTAGGTGTCACCAGAGTAATGACATTTAGATGTGCTGTTTACGAGACTGAAACCATGTTTGCCCCATGAAAAGACACATAATTTATCCTCCATTGAGGGATCTGTTACTGAAACGAATACTTCATGAAATCAGAAATGGCATTATAATTTGTGTATCTATTGTTATAAATTGAATTCAGTTGTTTCTGTACATATTATGAAGGCCATAATTTAGTAGTTTGTGACAGTAATTGCGATTCCAAACGTAATTATTGTAAGAGGATTGTGTAAAGTTTTGTTTGGAACTAAACCTGGGTAGGAAAACAAGGAGAAAGCCAATCCCTAAATACCATCACCGTTCTTGAATTCCATCATAGAATTGATCAACTTCACCTAAACATCTTCACAGGGGTCATTTGGATAAAGGATCTCGGTAAAAAAATTGCGGAGTCCCATCAAAAAGACAAGTTTCCAATGTCACACTAATCTGGACAAGGAAATGACGTTTTTGCCCAAACCTCATTTTCTTCTTGACCAATCTCATGACCCTGGGGTTGGGTAGATTAGGGAGGGGGTAGAGTGGGAGATAATGGCGCGAGGAACCCCGCCAAGTTTTCCAATTTCGCTGGAAAAATACCCCTTATTCTTCGCCTTTCAATGCCTGTGAGTGAACCGGGGGCTGTTAGGATGACCTTCCCTGCTCGACATGGCTGTTATCAGGACGCAAACTAATAATAGCTCTCCGTCTCCCACCCGGCTATGGTCTAGCGGCCAGCATTCCAACTGCCATCTCCCAAGCCCCACCCCCAGGTGCTGCACACAGGGAGGGTGATTGGGAAGTGACTGTGGGTAGGGAAGGGGTGCGGGTAGATAGGGGGGATAAATGGGCGGTGCCTTCAGGTATAAAAGGTCTCACCTGCCAGCCCAACCCCCTCAGGGCACACCCCAGCGGGGTCTTTATTTAGACATTGACTCTTTTGACATCCCACTCCCGACCAAAGAGAGGCTGGGCGCTGGGTCCGGCGTGCCTGCATCAGTAATGAGAGCATCTACAGGAACCAGCGAACAGGCGGAATAAAGAGGAGGTAATGTCAGTGAACGGAGAATAAAAAAAGATGTAATAAAAACTGTGATTAGGGAAAAAAAACTGTGATTGTACAGAACAAAACGGTTGTGATTTGTTGCGCAAAATTCGTGCATGAGCAAATCCATCGAATACAATATGTTAGTGTTGTGTTAAAGGTCAATACTGTGTTGTTATCTGATTTAATTTCTATTCAACTGAAATACACGTCCTACAAGTTCATGATCCTTTTTACTTGTAGCTTAGCAACTACACAATAATGTATCCATATCTTGTCTTGTATCAATACGGACATTTCTATACTGCACTATGTTTCTACAGATACGTATGAAATGGATTATTAATCAAAGAAACATAAACTATTTCCATTTGGGTTCTCTCAGGGACCAATTGCCTTTCCGCTACGCAGTGTACCTAAAATTGTTCTAACCATTCGGGTGCACTTCTTCAATACAAGTACTAAGTACTTGTGTATGATACCACTTATTTGATTGACTTATTTAACGTTGATGGGGAAGAGTTAGAGGCCTTAAGCCGGATGCCCATCTACCGATTTAGGGTTGAACGATTAGTTGCCAAATCGGTCACCTTGTCTCAGGCAAATTACGTAACCCCTCGCTCGATCCGCACACTGATAAAATCGGTGTATGGTCCACTAATCGATGGGGGAGGGCAAAAACCAAAGAAACCGAGTGTTCACAAATCGCTGGGTAGCCTTGCCTAGCTGTCCTACATCTACCGACTCCGTTTGGATGGCTCGGCTGAGACAAATTACCCTCCATTTGTCGCCGACAAACGTACATAAATGTTCCGAAATCGGTAGATGGGCATTGGGATCTACGATGCACCTACCAACGAAGAATCCAAATCGCTTAAATCAAGGCAGTTTATCAAGTTTATACGACTGGCCTATGATACAGACAGACAGTCTATGATTTGTTGCCGGTGGAAAGCTCAATTGTAGGGTTTCTACGACAGCTTGACATGTTTGATTGTCACAGACTATCCATGAAATTGTCGACATATTATTGAGTGGTTACCCTGCTGATATTCAGTGGATCCAGCTTCACTGATTCTGCACTGACGTGTGTCTTCGATGAAGACCTTCCAAATGTGTTTTTAATTTGGACATTCTGCATCGTAAGGTCTACATCTTGGCGGTCTCCTACTACGATAGCAATTTAAGACCTCCCGATACATTACAATGCATAAGGTCAAGCGTCCACCTACTACAATATGGCTCCGATATGGTCTACGATGCACCTCCCGTCAAAATCGCGTGGGAGGGTCACCTAATATCGGGGCAGTTGACCACGTTTCTGCGATTAGACCCCGATAAAAAACCTATACAATGCATGGGGGATTGGCTTGTCTAGACATATGTCTACGATTTTGCACCTTCCCGATATGGAACCGATTTTGACACTTTGTATCGGTGCCATACCGGGAGGTCTACGATTCTATCGTAGTAGGTGGACGCCGGGCCTAATGTCGAAAACCATAGACGATCGGGAAAATCGTTATCTTACATCCAGAATAGGAACATTTGCTTGTATCGTGATTGTTATTAAATACATCGTAAGGCCTATAGGCCCTTTTCCATTGGCCGACAAACACTGAGTAGATTTTCTGTGTTCTCCTAATGGCCTATTTCCATTTTACGTCAGCAGTGCTGAAGGTCCGTCGGTGGTTCCTGACGGTATATCGGTGATGGCCAATGGAAATGGGCTATTAGGAGAACCCAAAAAATCCACTCCGTGTTTGTCGGCCAATGGAAAAAGGCCTTATCTCAAACGATTTGGAGCTCAGTGGACGCCGGGCCTTAAACTGCATGTCTTCATACTTGTCCCAACTTTAAAAAACCTCCCTTGGACGTGATAAAACTTTTATAAAGGTTTATCATTAAAACCCGCGGAGAGTTGAGCGCCGCCTGTCGCGGGGGCAGCTGGGGGCAGCTGGCGGCAGATGGCGCGCTCTCCGGGCCGGATTTTGGCGGGAAATGGAAGCAGACGACATTAATACAGCTCCATGTAGCGTCTGACAGCGCGCGCCGCTCCCAATTCCGCTCAGAGGAAAACTCCTCCTGACACACCGGACGGACGCTGTCGCCGCGTCACCATGACAACGCTCAATAACAATGGCCGACTGTCGCGCGCGACGCGTCGTCCCCAGATCGGATTCCCATGATGCCACAGTGTCAGTCCCCCCCACCTCCCCTCACCCCCCCCCCCCTCCCCCCTCTCCCCTCCACCAGGTCCCTGATCCTGGTCCCCTGGCAATACCGACACAGCGAGACGGACGCCATTTTGGATGACTCAGGGAAAAAAGGGAGGGGCGTCCCTAGCGGATTTTCTGTGCACTAGAACGGAACCTGCGTCTTGAATGGCGCCTGCGCACTCCATCATTGCCGGACGGTATTGTCATGACAACTTGTGGACGCCGCGGGAATAATGAAGGGCCTGCTCGGGGGGTTCGATCCGCCCCCCTTTCCACCCCCCCCCCCCCTCCCCCATTTTTTTTTCTCTTCCGACCGCCGCAAAAACCGACGGGAAACGCGCGGAGAGTTGACGTCACACCGGAAGTCAGTCTGAGTGCTGCTACCTGGTGGAATTTCCGCTAACTGAAACCAACATGGTAAGAAAAAAACGCGCCAGAAAATCCCGGCGAACATCGTCCAATTTGTTTTCTTTTCCGCGTAGATTATCCGTCCTACGTGAGCATGCTAAGCCCGGGCTTGTCGAGCAAAGTACATTTGATTGGGTTTCGAGTCGAGTGGCTGCGGCTGGCAGGAAAACACACAGTGGATGCGTTTCGTTTCGCTCCAGATGCGCGCCACCCTCGAGATCGGGCGGCGGCAATTTGGCGCCGTTTGAGGAGCGTCCCGATGGGAGAAGCAGACGACTTTTGTCCACTGACCCACATCCAGATGTTGACACTAGAGGGCGCCTCGGGAAAGCGGCGTTCCTCTCACGTGGGACGCACTGAGCATGCGCGGAGGTCATGCGTGGAGCCCTACTCGCCGCTAGGGGAGCCACCGTGTCCTTTCCATGTCGCCATCCCGTTTGTGGGAGTGTGGTTTATTTACACGAACATCCTCACTCTCAGTTGTCTTTGTATACGAGACTGAATCGAATATTATCATTTACTGCAATATTTTCTGAATTTCTTTGAAATATTTTGATATGATTAAATCATACGAGAGTCCATGAATAGATATTTATGGTTATGTACAATTGCCAAGTAAGAATGTTGCCTTTCTACGATAATTAGAAGTATTTTTTTTCACAATTTCAACAATATTATCAAGATAATGCATTCATGAATCAAGCGTTTTCTCTGGCATAAAATGCTAGCATAACTTATGATATATAACATTCCTGGTGATAGATATATGGTCATCCATAAAGTACGTACTCAAAATCTCGGGGGGGGGGGGGGAACTAGCCCCTTTTTTATGCATATGATCAAAATCACGTACGTACGCAAAATATCTAAAAATATGTTTGCCCCCAGCCCTCCAACTGCGTAGGTATTTTATGGTTTGCCCCTATCCAATAAACCCATCACCTTTGAGATGAAATTTCAACGAAGGACTAAAACGGGACTAAAACCGGGCGTCAAGTTCGGCACTTCAGCGTGCTCGTGTGGAGAGTGTTCACACAATAGAGAATCCTCGGCGGGCGTCATTGTACACGGTGGTGGAGATGGGGTCTCGGTGGTGGAGATTGGGTCGGATACCAGCATCCTCTCCTTTGGCAACAACAAGGGGACTCTTTATCCTCCGGTGGGAGTGTTGGGTGTGTGTTAGACTGGCTCCAGTCCCTGCATCCCATGGCTACCCTCCTGGCTGGGATACAGGGACTGGTACAGGGACTGGGACAATCGGTAATGGTGTTAGATTCCTGGCGCTGTTTAGCACCAGTATTCCCAACACTCTCCTTACAGATATCCTGACTACTGGTCAGGATATCTGCTGGGAGATTGATACCTTCTTACTTTGATCTCGATCAGGTCACAGACAGGAGCAGGCGAAACGTATTGATATGACAACGCAAGCGGCCATAGAACTGGAGGAGGGGAGAGGGGAGGGGTTGGAGGAAATATCGGGTTACAGGGAGCGGTTTAGGGCCATAAACAGGAGATTCTGTTCATAGTGGACAAGTCTTTGATTCATGGGCTAGTCAGAGAAGGAAACATACGATAATGAACTTTATGTCCATGTCCTATGTCTGAAAAACTCACCATTTGTGAGAGACATAGTAAATATAAAAAAAAAAAAAAAAAAAAAATTCTGATTGTTCACAATCAAAGACTTGAGTAAGTCTAGGTATGTGTGTGTGTGTGTGTGTGTGATGGGGAGGGTGTGGGGGTGGGGGTGGGGAGGGTTGATTAGTATCGCCGTGCCCGCCGTCCTCAGGTAATGACACACATCAGTCCCGGCGCCCACACCTCCACCTCCCCGCGCGTGTTAATTTTCACACCAGTCCGCGCCACGCCGCCGTCCACCACTCCATCGGGCGCCGCGGGTAATGGTCACCTCTCACAGGGGTCCCTGTCTCCGAGCCAGCACGCCACCTCTACCCCAGATCACAGCCCATTATCGTCATCACCCCCGCTTATCAGGGGTATGAAGGTAGCCCCTATGCGAGGTGCGCTATTTTTACACGCCAGGCGGACGTGGTCACTCTCTCACTTAAGGAGGAGGGGGGAGGGGGTGTTTATCTCAGAGATGACAGTTTTCCTCTTTTCCAAGGAAATCCTTGCCATTATTTTCAGTTTACACTTTTTTTTTCTTTTGTAAAATAAAGATACACATGTAGTATAAATCTGGCCACATTCACACCACTAAAACGGTAGTTTTTTTTATCACATTAGAGATAAATAAGGGAGGGGGGGGGGAATCAGGATTCGAATATTTTCCGTCTTTTTACCCATACATCACTGGCATCCCTGAGTATAACAGAAATGGCAGTTTTCCTCTTTTCCGAGGTAATCCTTGTTTTTTTTCAGTATACAAAGTTCTTTTTTCCTTGTGTTAAATAAAGACAGTATAAATTGGGCCTCATTCACACCAATAAACCTCCCTGCTTACCCTAATCCCAGTCCATATGTTTTCGCCCGCACATATTATGGGAAGCTGCTCTTCTATAGATCAACAACTACCTGCAAATATCTTTAAACCCAACATAAACAAAAGACCCCAGAAAAATACACAAAACCAAAATTCCTTGTATTGTCATTGCTTTTTGAAAACATCGTTTTCACAAACATAACAAGCAATTCAGAGAAGAAAACGTCGATTGTTGTACTGCCAAGTTGTTTACATGTAATTGATTTTTCGGTCAGAACATGTTGCTGCTTTTTTATCACGGCATGACAAATAACTATTATTTCAATGGAAAACAAAAAAAGCCTTGTTATCAAATCTACTCTAGACCAAAGGAGGGGGTAATATTATATTTGTCTTACAAGGACCTGGCTAGCATAATTATTTATGATTTATTAAAAGAATATGAGATAGGGATTATCAGTGGATATTGATGATTCTGCTTTAAGAATCCTAAGATTCACATTTACAGTAATACAGTATTTCGATTTCTGTTTGGGAAGTGGAGTGTGTTATTGTGGGTGGACGGTGGCTTCTTATACCTCACGCAGACATTATTTACAAATTCATAAATCAAATACTAAATAGATAAACCTCGCCAGAACCTGACAGTTCCATTCCCTTATTCAATTATTGAAGCATTGCATGTATCACTGTCACAACTCTCTTATTTCATTATGAAACAAAAACAGAAATGCTTTCCTGCAGTCCTTCAGCTTTTTCTTCCGGGACTGCATTGAGATAAATACATATATTCGTAAAATATAGTCTGTGTTCTATCATCTTACATGCGTTTTTGTTAAATGGATTTTGTAAAAGCCTGGACTGAAGCTCGTCCCAGATGAAATTTTAAAAACTGCGGCGGATAATGGACTGTGTGCTGCACTCTGCTCATTGCAGGAACTAAAGAAATTAAAGAATTAAACTCGAAATTAAAGGAGTCTAAAATATGCGATAACTCAGGAATAAACAAGTTTCTAAGAAGGATGTGACAATGTGAAGTTCATCAGGATTTATCTCTTTCAATCATGGCTCCTGATTCGATTTCCCTGCCTCGGAATAATGAATAAAAAAAAACACTTGCAGAAGTAACACAACGGTTCTATAACCGAGCAGTTGTAAGCACCGCTGCTGACACTGTGGGAGCAAGACTGAGCAACTCAATTAGAATACTGATAATAGTATGCAAAGGGTGCAATGAACGAGCGAAAATTTAATTACCAATCTATTTCAAATTCATGAAGCCACCAGGAAAGCGGCCATCGTGCGAATTCCTCCGACACCCGGTTTTAGCACAAATAGGCTCCTTCTTAGCACATCCATCATATTGCAATCTGGGGATTTCACCGCCCATGCAGGCCGCAGCCACTGGCAGGCTGACTAAAATGTAATTACTCCCATGGTCTCATTCGGTGAATTTGATTTGGCCCGCGTATGAGATGAGTGAGAGAAAATGCACCTGTTTGTTATTGATGATTCCGCCGTCGGCCGACAGGGGGCCTCGTGTGTGGAGTAAATGGAAGGCCAACGCGCATGCGTGCGTGCGTGTGTGTGTGTGTGTGTGTGTGTGTGTGTGTGTGTGTGTGTGTGTGTGTGTGTGTGTGTGTGTGTGTGTGTGTGTGTGTGTGATGAGGAGAGTGGACGAGACAAGAACGAGGAGGAGGGATGCGAAAAGATAAAAAGCAATCTTATATAAAGGACGTTGAAATGTAGTTCTTTTATGAACATGGATTGCGGCCATTGTGTATAACTTTACCTGATGAACATGTGAAGAGATATGTTTAAAAACATGTAGTACATGTACTGGCAGATGAACTGGCGTTCTTATTGCCAAGTCTAGATGTAGAAATAATACTGTTAATACAAAAATATCTTCACCATTACAGAATATATATACATCTGCCTGGATTACTCTTATTATGAAAATTTCTTTGCCATTATAGAATGTATACACATACTGTTAAGATAAAAAAAATAGTATTATAAAATATATACCTGTACATGGATAAATGTGTATGATATTCTATGATTAAATATCGATGAGTCACATATGTATGTGATTTAATAGTGCCCTTGATATTTACGTGTAGAAGTATACAGCGAAAGTCATTCTTCCTTTTATCAAATAAAAGAACAATATACAATTGCCTTGTTGGGCGTTCTTCCAATGTGGCTTCCCTTTCAAAGGGCTTCTCTGGTGCATTGCTACGTGTGTTTCGTTGATCTTGTTTCTTTAGATTATACATGTATATGTATACGCCTGGTACGTAGATACACGTTGCCCATATGTTATCTATGGATACTTTGTATTGGGTGGATAACAAATACATATATAGACACAGAGCACCTCATGCTGGCACACCGCCTTCCCTCTGGGCGGTATATTGATGATTGTAAGAGACCGGGGTTTGTTTACATCCGTATATCACCACTACAGTCCAGTCCCGCCAGGGGCGTGCGTGTATAACTGGGGGCAGCGACCCACAGAGGGAGCCACAAGGTGCACGGGGGGCTGGGTGGAGGGGTGAGAAGCCAGGGAGATCCTGAGTAATGTCTGCACTGGCCACTAGGTGGCTAACAGATTGGGCCTCGTTCGCCGACCTGCCTATAATGGCCCCTTTATCGCCCATTTCACAGTTAGCGACAGATTAGGCCTTGGGTGGGATGTGAATAAAACGCTTTATAGACCAATGTTTATCTGGCCTACATGAGAGGGACATAACTCATGAGGAGACTCCAGCACCGTTTGTTTTGATGCTTCGCCGGCCCTCTCTCCTGAGGCTCCCACCTCCAGGGCTGCTCCTGTGTCTCCAATAGCAGGGCGCTTACTTAATGTTGGATAATCACCAATAAAGCATGCTGATAACAGGGGCCGGCTGGTTTGGTCTTAGGCAATTAGAGAGATAATTCTCGTGGAGTTCGTTAATGCTATTAGGTCCGCTAGCGTTAACCTGCCAGGGCTAGGAGTCTTTCGTATGACAGCTCTATTCTGAGCTGAGACGTAACGCAAACGAATACACACAGAAGACTGATACCTTCGCTTCCGATGGACAGTTATTTACTGAGATGGATATTTCCTGGTTTCAAGGTTTTGCTTATTTACTGTCTAAATCATGTTAGAGATAAATAATGGATATAATCAAGATTCTAATATTTTCGGGGTCATTTTCTAGACCTCCGTGGCATCCCTGAGTATGACAGAAATGGCAGTTTTCCTCTTTTACAAGGAAATCTTTGTTTTCTTTTCCAGTTTATGGAATTCTTTTTTTCCTGTGTGAAACAAAGAGAGAATAAATCGGGCCTCATTCACATCAATAAGCAGTGGTTCGAACGTCACACAGCCCAGCTCGCATGGTCAACAACGAAGTGTTTTCCATGTTTCCTCAGTTTCTCTGAGATGATAATTCCTCATGGAAAATAATTCCTCTCTTTTTTATAAACCCAACTGACATCCCTGGTATAAAAATTGGCTTTTCAAATCTATCAGATGGATTATAATGATAATGATTCTGCACCGTACAAAGTATTAATATCTGACAGACATAAGGGAGATTTTTCATTCTTTAGGCTCCTATCTTCTCATAACATAACGAAAGTTTTATTTTATAAAGCACTTATAATATATTTTCGATTGATTATCAAGTATTTATGACACCGCCTTTGGTGTGGAATTATCCGAGTTTCTTTACATGTATGCCAAAACGATTTCTACTGATCTTCCGAAGTATCATTTCACCCTAGTCTTTTTCCCCCATAGAAATTCATACTCAACGCCCATGGAGTATTGTAAAAAACTCCTCAATGGGCAATGATGTCACAAATGTTACCCCATTAGTCAGTGATAGGGCTGCGATCAAATCTGAACCACACTCAATCCGTAGCCATTGAAAATACGCCATTCATTTTGATTGGCTATGTAATATCACTCAGCTTTGCCTCGTGATATCACGCCGCAACGAAAACTCATGGCATATGTTCAACGGCTACTGATCTCGATGCAGTGCCTCCTTATTGATTTACGAGTGCTTTCAATCTCCCATCTATAGTCGTCGCTATATGAGGAAAACATCATAGAAGGCCTTTTAACCCACATCCTATTTTAAGCACCTCACAGAAAGGTGGTGTCGTTTGTATCTGACTTGGAGTTACAGTGAAGCTGTAACATGACACATTGCGTGATACGCACTGATCTATAGTCACCATGTCTGTATTATCTACCACCACTGTCACTGCTCCAACTATTCACCATCCCTCACGCTGTGTGTATGTTTATACATGCACAGTCTACCTTCACTATATCGCTAATTTACAAACATCAATTTCTGTTATTATATCTACAATAAGTAAATTTACCGATACCAGGGGCCCGTTTGATAATCTAGGATCTTACATGAAGACCAATTTCTGTACCTTGAACAAGGATTATCGTTTGCTAATATTTAAGTTCGTTTGCTACGACAGAACCAGTCGTCCATAAGAGTTGAATAAAGTTGACCCACATCGTCCATAGATCTCTACGGCATACAGAAAAAGGTCTACATATAGGACCCTAGATTATTCAACGGGCGCGAGATCCCCCCCATAAAATAAACCAACCACCATGTATACCATTGCTGTGACGGCAGTTTTGTTATAACTGGGACATATTTCTGTTGTTATATCCACAATAAGTAAATTTATCAATACAAGATCTCCCAACCAACCACCACGGTTACAATCGCTATGACGGTAGTTTTGTTATCACTGAGACATATTTCTGTTTTCTCTGCAGTGTTTCTGCACCCTGCACAATGCGTGGACCCCCACACCGGGGTGTGACTCCAACCCCTCACAGGTGAGTGACCTCAAGCACTATCCTACCCGCCGTCTCCGCAAGCGTTGCAACGCCTCGGTGACGTGTCCCTTTTAATGGACGCTATTTTTACCCAGCTATGATACACCGATGGAGAACTACACGTGTTTTCACAGCGAGGAATTGCCTCCTGCGGATCCGGCAGTGGCACCAGGGTGGCGGCAATACCCCACCACCCCCGCCACGTTCTCCACTCTCCCCCCACATCTCCACCATCATCCACTCTGCAGTCGGCAGCCAATGCTTTCATCCACTGTAGTAATAAGAGGTACATTATTCAATTTTCCTCGCGTCTAGATTCAATTTCCAGATGCATTTCGGACGTTGGCAGCGTCGTAAGTGTGGGGTAGTGGTGGTGGTGGGGGGGGGGGGGGTTGGAGGTTGGAAAATGGGGTGCCCCCCCTTCCCCTGCACCCCCCCCCCCTTTTATACGTCGCCTCCTTTCACTCTCTCTCTCCCCTTCCCCCACTTCGGTCTCTCTCTCCGCTCCCTGTTCCCTGCAGCACGCCTCATACTGCATAGTGAATACATTCACATCTCCTGCTGCTTTCCACTTTAGATAATAATAGGGCGATTTGCGGCTCCACCCAGTCCTCAGTCTCTCTCCCTCTCTCTCACTCATCCCTCTCTCTCTCTCCCTCCCTCCCTCTCTCCCTCTCCCTCTCCCTCATTCATCCCTCTCTCTCTTCCTCTCTCCGTCTCCCTCTCTCTCATTCCTTCCACTCTCCCTCCCTCTCTCTCTACCTCTCACTCTCTCGTTCTCCCCTCTCCCCCTCTCCCCCTCTCTCCCTTCTTTATCCCTCCTTCCCTCTCTCTCCCTATCTTTTTCTCCCCCCTTTTCTCATTCTCTCTCTCTCTCTCTCTCTCTCTCTCTCTCTCTCTCTCTCTCTCTCTCTCTCTCTCTCTCTCTCTCTCTACCCCTACCTTTTCTCCCCTTGCCCATTACGTTGCCGAGTCCCTTATAAACTCCCTCCCCTATAAAATCGAGTGATCATGGTGTGTACTCTATATGGCCTATATTTCATTCGGTCAGATACTAGAATCTATATATCGAAAAAAACAACAACGTTTGCTTGAATGAATTAATATTGGTTTTAGTTTTGGTGGTGCGCTGCAGGCAATGTATGTAGACACTGACCAGACAAGAGCCTACTGACGACCGGGGAGCGGGCAATGACTGCCACACAGGAGGCTTTAAAGGCATATCCTGCCAGGCACAGTGGCACCCCCTGGTGTTCTATTTTTTTTTTTTTTGTAATATTGATAATTGTCAGTCAAAACGGTTTCATTGTGTATATCCCAATTCCAATGCCAAACGAGCAAGATGTCATATTCTCAAGTTTGACCCAACCGATAGCTAAAATGGTCTTATTATTTGTTGCTTGCTTTAAATGGGAAATATACTGATATACGGTTTTCTCTAATTATTTGAAAAACAAGAACGGTGACCTAGATTTTTTTAAACTTGAATCTATAGTACTCCACATTTGCTATATCCTGCAAAGTTTGATGAAAATGAAATGGGCTTTACTATGTGAAATCCTATATTATATTATAATATCATAATGCTCAGTTAGATGTGTGTCATACAACACTTTGAGAGCATCCCATTCAATTTCCAGGAATTGACATAAGTTCATATTTTCAAGACAAATAATCTGAAATGCCTTTAAGCCCTGGAGGAGCGTCCACCGGCCGGGGGTCCACCGTCCACACAGCACGACGTGAGGTGTGGAGTCGGGGGTGCTTGCAGGCAGGCCTTGGATGCAGTCCAGACCGCTGGATTAAACATTGATAGATTATCGACCGGCCTACCTACAGTGCTCACGATATGAATCCGTTCTGTCGCGCCCGCCGTTTCTGGCGATCCATATTGCCGTAAACCATCTCCTCACTCCTGTGTGCGCCTTCCATCTTACCCCTACGCGCTGCGACCGCCATTGGACACTGCCCGGGTGCTATATACACAATATTATATAGAGGCATAGTTATTGTGACTGAATGGAATCTGTTCAGAGCTATATTTGGTCATGAATAATCACGCAGTTCGAAGATCGAAGTGAGTAATACTGACCAAAATATCGAGGAACAGATGGAATTCTGTCACACTCACGGTAACTCTTTATTATTATATACCTAGAAATCACTAAGAATGCCATTCTACAACTCACTAACTAGAAGAATGACAGAATGATAGTGGTCATATGGTACGGAGTGACGTATTATTATTATTTCGTCACTTGGAGTCGAACAGAATCTGTCCTCCTGGTTAGTAAAAGTAAACAGCTGGTTTCAGATAAAAGTGGCCGTAATCTCCGTGGAAAAGACGCCAAGTAATATCCAAGCGCCCGCGATTGTATACGTTAACATAGTCCCTCGGGTCTATATTGCGACAAACACAGTCCTTATTGATATACATGTACCCTTTCTATGTCAATTGTTGGATTTAATTCATCCAAGAAGTTTGATAATAAATAGAACAGACGATAGTTTCATGGACAGACGGCTCTGTACACGACTCGAGGTTAAAACGGTGTAATACACTCGCTGACTCTCTTGTATTACTACTCGTCAACCTCTCGTGGTTTACGGTTGCCTGTCTACAAAACCATCGATTATTGTCTACATACACCCCCTGATACTGCCCGGGGTACTTATCATTAAAGAAAACAAAACACAAATAAATATGCATGAAATATTGAGCTATGTTGTAGATGATATCATGATATAACCGTCTTTTGTGCAGTGAAAAGGTAAATATCATAGATCCTGATATCACAATATAGATTCAAGGAGTCAAGGAACCAATGCCATATTCATATACGTATAAACCTCGTACTATGAGGGGATCGGTATAAGTTCCCGTATTGCATGCTGACTGCATCCATCCACCTGTTCGGAATCGAGTCATTTGTCATCAATACCAAATCACTGTCGTGGTTAGAGTGGTGTTTTTTTTTTTCGTCTGAGTGTAAACTATTCACGTGTGTAGAGGGGCCTGACATATCAATAATGGACTAAATAGCCCGCGGCCGTCCCAATATTGGCTCTGACTGGCACAATGCGGTTCGATCGGCTCCTAACTCGTCAATGTGGTGCGGACAGAGAACCCGGCAGAGTGCAGCTAAATGGTTTGTCTTCATGACGTTGATTTGTGACAAAGTTTTATTCTAGTTTTGAATGGCACTGTGCTGCTGTTTCCATTGAATGGGAGCGATCACTCGAACCAAGTATTTCCTGCATGAACGATCAGCATTTCCAGTTCAATTGATGCGTATCGTTCACCTGTAGTAGGCTCCCCCTCCCCTCCTCTGAAACTTCATAAATAAAATGAATAATAATAATAATATTCATTGAAAAGAAAGGTCTATTTTACCTTATCAATTGACAACATTAAAGCGTTCTATGGTGATTTGGTGAAGTGTGGAATGTTCCTAAATTATATTTCAATACAGTGAGAGTCTATTCCTATTGTAAGCTGTATTTTCGTTTGTATCCTTTAACATCATAAAGAATAGATTCCAGTTGTACGAGAGTTTGTTCTGTGTAACGATACCAATCTACCTTTGGTTCAGTTTTAAAACAGAGGAGAACGAAAATGGAGAAGGAAATAATGAGAAATAAACATTAAAAAAATATCAGCAAAAAGAAACTAAATAAAGCGGTGTTCTTCTAAAAGGCGCTCCCCTCATTCCACCCACTCGCCGCCTATGTATTTGCTTTGATCTCAAAAAGAAAAACAGGGCGGGTCGATTGGAGGCATTGACGGTGGCGGGTGGCAGGGCTGAGGGAGGAGGCAGGGTACCTGATGGATCTCCTGTGTCCTCCTGGAGGATTCATCTCTATCGCCGGGCCGGCAGGACACAAAGTTCTTCCGGCGAGGTCCTGGAGTGTCTCCGCAGTGAACCCGGCGCGGGGCCCGCGTCTTCCATCTCTCAAACCGCCGAGCAGACGACATTGCGAAAACCAATTATTTTCCCGCGCTGGCCGCGTGGCGGGAAAAGCGAGCGGACAAGTGCGTCAAACTGGGAAGACGGATGGGCGGCTCGCATGACAAGTCGGCGATATTAATTGAGTAAAATCGATCACCGCGCGCGGGCATAATTAGCGGAATCAGTGGCGTTGATTCATGTGCTTGTCTAGAACTGCGCAAAATGGCCGCCGCCAGCGCCCGCCGCGCCCCCTAGCTGAAATTATCAGAACTAGAAAATATGACTGATTCCCTGGCCCGGAGCATCTTTAGAGGTAAAATGATCAGAAGGAGCCGAGAATGCATCATCTTTTACACCGTGGAACCTGCGTCTTAAGTACTATTATCTGATACTGAATATGTATAAAATCTCACCATATTGGTGTACTGTTTCCCCCCACAACCCCCACTCCTCTCCCTACCTGAATATCCACAACCCGTCATACGCATTGCCACTCAATCTACCTTCTTTTGTCATCAACGGACGTTCAATTTCAGATCCTGATGGGAAAAAATGATTTCCCCGGGATGAGTTGGAGGGGAGGGGTTTGGGTGGAGAGGGGTGCCGGGTGTTACCCCCTGGACACCCCGGTAACCCCGGGTCGACACGGCCGGAGGGGACCACCTTCGTGACGTAGGACTCCCTTAACCCGCCCTGGCTTGTCATTTGCATCCACCACCACCAAGCCGTGACCTTGCGTGACTGGCAAGGTCAACTGCGTGACCTTGAACTCGAGTGACCTTGACTCCTTCCCTCTTCAATTTGAACGTGTCAGAAAAAGGTTAGCCCTGGAATAATTAGCGAGGCGACATGAGACCCTCCCGACATGCAGCCTTGGCAGGGAGAAAAGAAACTTTTTTCCCCAAGTTGTTCTGTTTATAAATACCAGATCTGTACCAGGAGATATACACAATATTACCATGATTTCGATCTGAGTGGCCGTATTCTCCGCGTAGTTGACGCGTAGTAAAACTCCGAGCGATAGTAAGGAGGATTGCGTAGTGTCAACTACAAGGAGAATACGGCCACACAGATCGAAATCATGGTAATGTGGTATTTATTACTCACCTTTCGAAAAATTATCAGGAAAAAAATCTAGTTTATTTTTAGAAATTTGATCCTAGCGCCATGATTTGTTCATATGAATTAGTTCCTTTAACGCCCGTCAGGTGGCCGAAAAAGCCGTATTTTCCTAGGAGATTCCGTAGGTCCGTATTCTACTCAGTAGCGATCTGTAAGCTCCATAAGCTTAGCATGGAGACTCCGTATTAGCTGAATATTAAAGAACAGGATCCAGCTTATACATCGACATAATTTACATCTATGTTACAATGTACTTGTAAGCTGCCTCAGCGCCCACCCTTTTTCCACAGGCTGGTTTGGCACCTTATCGGCTTTGCTTTGCAATGCCTTTAGGCAAACAAACACCTGGCAACATATTCTTTAGCATTGTATGACTGCAAATTACAGTGATTACATCATATTCTGTGGTATTCCAGCTCCATTTTGAGTATTGTTAAAAAAACATACTCAGCCAATCTGTCAGTAATAGGGATTAGATAAAATCTGAACTGCACTCGATCCCATACCACTGAAAATATGCCGCGAGTCTTGTTTGTGGAAAAATCTCATAGCAAACGAAAACTTATGGTGTGTTTTCAACAGCGAGAGATCTCGATGCAGTTCATTCTTAATACCTATTATTACATACCTATGGCCGAACGTCTATGAAATACTACCTGCTGCTAGGGGTGAAGTATAAATAATGTTCGGGCGCACTGAGCCCGTGGTGAATATTCGGGCGCACTGTGACCATCGGGTCAATTGGTACATTTATTAAAAATATAAAATGGCCTTTTTTTACTATTTAGGTATGTAATAATAAGAAAACGTAGTGACTGAGTCTGTAGGGATGCCATTCTCGGCCTATTCATGCCATAATTACGTCCCTCCGCCTGCGGCGTCGGGACGTATTTATGGCATGAAAAGACCTCGAATGGCCACCCCTTCAGGCTCAGTAACCACGTTTTATCTCAATATATTATACAAATATACACAAATGCGTTCATATTCATAGCAATGCTTCTCTTCTACCTCATATATTTATATATATATATATATATATATATAGGCTACTCACTCATGACTAGTTTTTCCGAGCAGTTGACGCGTGGTGATATCCAAGCGATATTACGTCGTAGACTATTATTCTATTGCAACATAGAGTCTATTGCAAGATGTGTAGTCCCAGATTGCACCATAACGCAATAGCACTGTCAAGCATGGGGTAGTTTTTTTAGTTTTTTTTTAGATTTAATATTTATTCTGGAGGTCATGTAGGCTCAAATAGTGCCTATTTCCACAGTGCTCCAGGCTGGAAATTTACATGCACTACTCTGTTGCCTATATTTTGCACAAGAGTACAAAAATATAGTGTAGCCCATGTCTCAGAGATGAGAACTAGGTCCTTTACAACGATGGTCGGTGGTATCACCGTTACCAAGGACAGCGGCAAAAAACAAATTACCGGTTGTGTCACCAATTTAGCTCCGAAAGCCTTTTAGCTTCAACTGTAACAAAGACTTTTATTCAATTGATAATACCTAATGACACATAACTCTGTCCAAACAAAAGCAAGTACATGTACTAAGTGAGTGGAGGATTCGGTGTATTCTTAAGCCATTTATATAATTCGTTATTTTATGACTGATTTCTAATGGTAAATGAGATAATTCTGACATATCATCAATAGAAAATACTGAATGAACATTCAAGGAACTTTTTTCTAAGTATTATAAGGCCTACATGATGATTTGACCCCATTATGGACGGAACTTTTTTTTCTCGGAATCTCTGGGTAGCGAATTCAAGGCACTCCATGCATTTCCTATTGAGAGTTCGTAATAAGGTGGATAATAAATACTCCGCACGCACACATATAGTACAAACCCCACCCCCTACAGCCCTACCCTACCCCTAATACACCACCACACCATCCCACACCCACCAAATTAGGGCGGCACGAATCCGCACACACACGTGCATGAAATCGCGTCCATTTCGCGTGCGGCGACGTGCGAAGCGATCTCTTCTCAAACACTTTGGGGTTGTGGGAGGTGAACCCTTAATGCTCCCCCGGCACGAGAAGGGCCCATTCCCGGCTTTGGGGAGGGTTTTCTGCGTCATACCGGAGTCTGAGGGAGAGACCGCACGGTGGGGCCTGTTCGCTAATCACCCTCACGTTACGGCCGCTCTATACCACACTGAGCAGCTCACAGTGACAGAGCACTGATGTCTTTGTCCGTATCGGGCGATCCAAATAAAGCTCACAGCTCACAACTCACTCACCCACCTCCCCGGGGGAAGCGCTGTTAACCCTTCCCTTACCATTGGTGCCTCAATGCACTCCCATGGCTAGAGCAAATGATGCCTCAGGGCACTCCCGTAGCCAGCACAAATGATTCCTCAAGGCATCATTTTCCATTCTTGTTAAAATATCATTTATCTCAGCTAATTCAAGATGGATCTTTATGATGGAATACATTTTCTCAACAATTGTAACATAGTCTTGCCCTACAGAGGTAGTCCAGTGTCAGGCATGTGGCATTTAAAGACATGCACCTGCAACCAGGTCCGGTAAGGAAAGGGTTAAGGTTTATTCTGGGCCCAAATTGAGCGTTCTGCACTGAGAATTGGAGGTGGTGTGGTGTGGGGAGGGTGCGTCGCCATGGAGGACTGAATGAGTCCCTCACACCCACTCCTTTCCACCCAGGAGGAGGATGGAGTATTGATAAGGTGGGGAGGGTGGCGGTAACACGGTCATTAAGGGGGTGGGGGGATGGACGTTGGGGTGGTTGTTGTACCTGGTTGTAGGCCAATCCCACCCGCCGGCCATCATTTATGATCTCCAGTCTGAGATTCCGGAATGGTGCCGTTTGGATCTGGTGCCAGGAACGTGACCCACATGCAGGATGCGTCTCCACACATGTCTTTATCTACCACCTCTCTAAATAACCCACCCCGGTCTCTCTCGGCCTCTAAATACCCCCACATCTGCCCCATACCCTGCCTCTACCCGCCTTATCCCCACCTTTAAATGCCCCACCCCCACCTCTACCCCATCTTTACTCGCGTTAACCCTGTCTCTATATTCCCAAGCCCTGCCCCTATCCTCACCTCTCCCTGCCTTTCCCCATCTCTAAATACCGCAACCCCGCCTCTAAATACCCCACCACAACCTCTACCCTCACCTCTACACAAATAAATACTTTACCCCCGCCTCTACCCCTACCTCTACCCGCCACTGGGGGCGTCTACTAACACCTCTACCCCTCACCTCTACCTGCTTTACTCCCATCTCTAAAACCCCCATCCCTGCCTCTACCCCTACCTCTACCCGCCACTGTACCCATCCCCACCTTTATCCACCCTGCCCTCTACTCATGCCTGCTTCTACCCACCCCTACCTCTACCCATCCAAGCCTCTATCTACCTCCAACCTTGCCTCTACCAACCCTTATCCCCACCTCCACCCACTCCAATCCCTCCCCACCCCCACCTCCATCTACCCCCCATCCCTGCCTCTGTCTACCCCTACCTCTACCCAGCCAAGCCTCTATCCACCCTGACCTCTACTCACCCCTGCCTTTATTTACCTTGCCTTTACCTACCCCCACCTCTATCCACCCTGACCTCTACTCACGCCTGCTTCGACCTACCCTCGCCACTACTCACGCCTGCCTTTACTTACCCCTGCTACTACCCACCCAAACCTCTACCCTTCCCATCCTCTACCCACCCCCACCTCTACCATCCCTGCCTCTATCTACCTCCACCCTTGCCTCTACCAACCCTTATCCCTGCCTCTATCCACCTCTACCTATCCCAGCCTCTACCCACCGTGACCTCTACTCGCCCCTGCTTTTACCTACCCCTCTCTCTACCCATCCCAACTCCTACCTAACCCTACCCCCACCCCTTCCCACCCTGTGCCCGTCTCCCCCCCCCCCCCTCTCCCCCCGCCGGCTGGCGGCCTCCTGTGTGTGCACGCCGGTGGAGGTGTTGGTTTACCTGCTGGAGGGGGCGGTGCTGAACGGTGCCAGGTAGGAGAGGATGCCAGCAGTCAGCACGCTGCTCACCTCCCTCTGCCCCCTCTCACCTGACAGCGACTGATGTACCTCACCTGTCGCCGACAGAAATACCACACCTTGACTCCCCGCATACCGCCTTCAGCCACTCCCCCACTCCACGTGCTTTTACCACCTACATGTTTATATTCCCTTTGATCTGTAATAATGTTACTAGATTTCTGGGTTAATTTCTCTCGGTAAAGTTATGTTATCTTATGGCTTTCTCTTATGTTGGGTTTTTTAACTGAGACTGATGATTATCTGGAAGGCAACACATGCAGCAAAAGAAAATCACGTGTCCACAAGTGATTATGAAGGAAGATAAAATGTGTTTTTCTTCCGTTGGAACTGAACAAAAATACATGTACAAACATGTATCTTAAAAAATACACATGTAATAGCGTTGATTTGATGATAACCTTGTTATTCGGTACAACTGTTTTGATCATAATTCTGCTTCTTTGTATAGATACTAATTTCTGAGAAGTATACAACTTTTTATTTTGAGATGATGGGTTAACCCTAAGAATATCAATTGATGTTCACTTGCTCTAATAACCCACAATTTGTGAATGTTAGAACCGCAGCCAATCTAGATAGTGATACACAATCTCCTGGTATCAGTATACAGGTGGTGCTTTATCAGTTTCAAGACAGGTCCAGCCCCAAAACTTCCCCGTGGATAACCTTCCAATTGCAATCTAAGTTATGCATGCGTTCTATTTATAGCACGACCTAGTGGCCACTCCTAGACGATGCGCTAAGGAAACTTCCCAATTCCCAGAATCTACCTACTTAATTTTACCCGTCACATATAAATATATACATTTAGAGATCATTATCACATGAAGCTGGCCATGATGGGAGCCATAGTCACAGGCATCGTGTGTGGGACAGTCTCCTACCTTGTCCTAATGCACCCCTTTCCACTACAGACGGCCTTGGGGCAGCAGTGGTGGTGGGGGGAGAGTGTGGGGGTTGTTGTTGGGGGAGGGGGGTGTCAGGTAGTGCATGCTGCTGGGGGTAGGAGGAGGGGGGGGGGGTGAATTCGAGATTCACGTTGTCCAGGAGACATTCACTGATACAGACACGGCAGTGTGGGTGCTATAGGATTGCGTGCGCTCATTGCCGAGAAGTTGGCACCGGTTGCCAATGTGGAAGCCACCGCTGGCTTCCAGTGTGGCTTCCCTTTCATGTGGCTTCTCAGTGAAGTGTCAGCCCCCCCCCCCCCCCCCGCCCCCCCCCCCCTCCGCCCACTCACGGCCCTCCTAGAATGTGTGTGTGAATGCGGGGGAGTAGATCTTGGTTAGAAACGGTCGTGTATTGTATGTCGTGGGTCTCAAGAAATGTGAAGTAATTACTACGAAATAAATGGGTTCATTCTCAGAATATTTAATCAAAATTAGATCATATATATACTATACTTAACAAATATATATTCCACACTTAATCATACCGCTCATATAAATCTCCATAGACTTAACATGGTGTGCCTGTATGCCACGGTTACGCCATAAACTATTTACATAAAAGCCACTGGTGACATATGAAGCTAAAAACATGTGACAGGGTAGGATAAAATCTAAATATTACTCAATTCCATATAGGGATAATACTACATACGACCTTACTATTTTCTCCCTATTCCTTTGAACAATAAGGAAAGCCCTTGGGGAAAAGTACGCAATTTGTACTTAAGTGAAATTGTAAGATCTGTAGAAGAGTACAGTTTTCGGGAATACTTGCCCGGGCGGCCCGAGTGTTTATGTTATCTCACGGGTCGGGGGAAGTAGGGCATCGGGAGGGGACAGTCCAACCACCTCGAGAGATTACGACGTTTTGCCGCGGAGAAAGAGGAAAAAGCAGATGGATGAGTCATATTGGCATGCCATCATGTCGGCCGTGCACCCGACTGATTGCATTATCGGGTCGGGCAGGCAGGGGCGGGGCGGCGCAGTGTATCGACCGGGCGCCGGGCCCCGCTGCCCGCCTCCCCGCCTCCTCGCCCCGCCCGCACCCGGTCTCCACCCCCAGCCAGCCCCGGGACACCGCCGCGCAGCCACATTGTACATCATAACATTCTCCAGTCAGAATAATCAAAGATATACACACAAAAATACGCCCAGAGTACAAATGGAAATCCCACCTTGGTTGTTGCTACTATCGGGATATCATTTTGGCTCCCCGGTGGCATCCAGTGGTTTTTTCTGAAGTGTATTACTCATTATCATATTTTATTACATTTTATCTACTTCGCCGTGCGGATGGAAAGGTGTAGAGTGTTTATGAGTATTCGATACAGTTAACTGCCCCACTCCAATATCACCCTCACTCCGTCTTACCGCAGTACACCACCCGCTGAAACAGTCACTTTCGGAGAGGGATTTATGATTATTATTATTATTATTATTATCATTATTATTATTTAGAAATAAAGAACAGTTACAATCACCTGTGATAGGGTGTTCTTCCTTGTGGCGTTCTTAACATATATACACGTAGACAGGAACAGAAAACAAGATTTACAGCTGACACACAGAATATATGAAGGATGTGTATTTGTATTACAAATGTACTCTTTGCTACCCTCTATCGTACAGAGAACCAAGTCAGAATTGTATTAAAATCAATGGATATTAACGATTATTATATCAGAAAAATGTATCGGACATCATATCGTGAAAATGTATCAAATATAATATATACATGTAACAGTCAGATGAAGACTTTATACAATTGGAAACCTTGTCAATATATCTACCGAAACTTGATACTTGTAGGTTCTGCTATATAGAGTTTTCTTTATATTTGTCCCCATAAGGGGAAGTTATTTCCCTGATAGTCCTACTCCTCATTCCCCTCTCTAACAATCAGATTCACACAAACATCTATAGCTTTTGAATGTTACAGTCAGATGAAGGCATTGTACCTTTGGAAACTTGGTCAATATGTCTACTGAGATTTAACACTTGTAGGTTCTGTTATATAGAGTTTTGTTTATCATCTTTTTTCATGTACAAGGGTAAGGTATTTCCACACTAATCCTACACCTCACCTCCCTCTCTGACAATCAGATTTACACAAACATCCATGTCTTTTAAAATAACCCTCCTGTATGCTGACAGCTCAAGGCCTAGGAGTTTACCCCCCCCCCCCCCCCAACACTCCCGCTGTTTTTACTCGCCGATCAGATGGTCCCAGGCCTGCTTGTTTTCATGCAGCAGGCGAAGTCAGGTACCAGCGAAGCCAGTGATTAAGCTGTCAATCACGTAACCAAGGAGAGGCAGTTTTTATCGGTTATGGTAGGAGTGGCGGGGGTGTTGTGTGCTTGACGCTCAGACTACCTGTTCTACGGGCTGTGAAGCAGGGTGGGCCCCCTGACAACATGATAAAAACCTGATACCAGGCCCAGTGAGGAGCTGACACACCTGCAGAGATGTCGGTTCTCCTCTTCTCCAAGGAAATCCTTGTATTCATTTTCAGTATATGAAGTTATTTGTTCTTGTATAAAACAAGGAAGTTATAAATCGAGCCTCATTCACGCCAATAAAACGCTGGGTTGAAACTCCCCATATAACCTTAGCCCTATTTCATGGCCAACTTTGATGTGTTTCTTAAGTTTTCTCAGTCTCTCTGATGCAGTAAATTCCATATGGACAATATTTCTGCTTTTTATCCTGACCTCAACTTACATCCCTGAATCTGCACCCCGTATATTTGGCGCCAGATGAATATATGCACACTACTACCATGATTTTGACCTAAATAGATGTATTCTCTGCAAAGTTGGCGCGTAGTAATAACCCAGCGAATGCGAGGATATTGCGTAGTGTCAACTACAAGGAGAATACAACCATGCAGACAAAAATCATGTTTATGTTGTATTTATTATTCAGCATTCCAAATATAAGTTTTTAACGAAAACACAAAATGGCAACCGATCTTCTAACTACTACTTAGCATGCTAAGTTCTTGGCATATAGCGTCCCTGGTTTCATGTCAAAATCAATTTTATGTATTTCCTCTAAGAAGACAATTGCAAATATATGAGGTTTTTCCCTCTTTCCATGCGGCATATATTGTGCTGCACTTCTTATTCCTAACGCCCACCCATGGCTGAGTCAGCTACAGACCTACAAATATCAGTAACATTGGCATTGCCAGGTCTGGTTGGCGTGAGAGGGCTATAAGCCGAGGGGTGGGTGATGCGGAGAGAGGAGGTGGGGTGGTGTTAGAGGGAGTTGACGGGCGAACACGGGGCGATTCAATGACGGATGATGGCAGGAGGCACTGCCTGTCTCCAGGGCGGAGTGGCAGGGTGCATTATGCCCTATACCTCTCCTCCAGCCTCCTCCCGCACCCTCCCGATCCCCACCCGCACAGGGCATCAGTGTGCGGGGCACAACTCGGCCTCAATAATCCTCTAAAAGTCGGCTGTAATCACGGCTTAGCGTCACGGAGGGTGCGGGGCCCGTATGCCAACTGTGATTCTCGTAACATGTCTATATTACCACCCCAGTGGAGGAGCCCAGGGCAGTTACAGTGTTATAGTATCGTACTAAGACAACCCGCCTGTTCTATATTACTACCCCAACTGAGCCAGGGTTATAGCATCGTAATAAAACAACCCTCCTCTATTAACGGGTCTATGTTATTACCCCAGCTGATGCAGGGACAGCGACCAAATTATAGCATTGTACTAAGACAACCCTCCTGTTTTGATGTGTCTACATTACTACCCCAGTCGAGCCTAGGACAGTTATACTACGTTATATTACTGTGCTAAGACTGCCCTCCTGTTCTATATTATTATCCCAGCTGAGCCAGGGTCATATCATCGTAATAGAACAACCCTCCTCTTCTAACATGTCTATATTACCACCCCAGTGGAGCCCGGGGCAGTTACAGTGTTATAGTATCGTACCAAGACTCCTGTTCTGTGTCTATATTATGATGCAAGTCAAGCCCGGATAGTCACCGTGCTATAGCATTTTTCTAATACAACCTTTATGTTTTAATGTCTCTATATTACTACCCCAGCTGAGCCCCGGACATTCACCGTGTTATAGCATCGTACTAAGGCCACACTCATGTTTAATGCATCCATATCTTTAACCCAGCTGAGCTTACAATCCTTCTGTTATAACATCTCTATATTACTAACCCAGCCGAGCCTAGGACATTCACTGTGTTATAGCATCGTACTAAGACAGCCCTCCATTTATAAGCATGTATTCACGGGAAGAGCTTTCTCGCTTGAAAGATGTGAATAAAAAAATATAAAAAGATTTTTTTTAAATAACATGTCTATGCTATCACCCCAGAGGAGCCCCGGGTAGTTACTGTGTTATAGTATCATACCAAGACAACCCTCCCGTTCTATATTACTACCCCAGTTGAGCCAGGGTTATAGCATCGTAATAAAACAACCCTCCTCTTTTAACGGGTCTATATCATTACTCCAGCTCAGCCCGGGACATAAACCATGTTATAATAACATCATACTAAGACCAGCCTCCTGTGTTAATACGTCTATATTACTACCCCAGCTGATCCGGGGACAGTCACCGCGCTATAGCATCCTCCCAGGACCACCCTCCTAGGTTTTGTCTGGGGGAAAAAACAAAATAATTCAATAAATAATTGTTACACAATTGTTACATGTATTCTTGTGACATTGGCTGAAGGCTAAAAAGTATTCCTAGTGAGCTTAAAAAAAAAATCTCTCCTCGTCCCATACACACTTTTTTGTTACTTATTGCGCTACTGAAGCGTTATAATAAAATAAGTCCAGGGGAAATTGGCAACCACTACTCACGAAGATCACTTTGTTGATAAATGCGTATCGTTTTATCAACTGTTTTTATACAACTAACATGCTTTGTTTCTTTATCATTTCAAAACGAATACAATATGTGTAATTGTGAACATTTGTCTTGCATAACGTAAAATCAGAATAATCCTATACTCATCGGGTTGTGTGTGTACCTAGGTTTAGTTTGTCGATAACGGAACCCAAGGAAGGACTATAAATGGCAACATGCTGTCGGCCACTTCGTCATAGCATGCAGTCTATCTCACTCCCATATATCCCACCTTGGCAAATGGTCATTTATTTCGTGCGCCACTATAAACCCATTCCGTCTTTTATAAAATATAGATCTCACGCAGGCGCACTTGATTGCGATAGATTGCCAGATGGGGGTTAAAGTAGGACCGGCGGAATTAGAGATAAAAGCAAACGAAACGGCACGATGGGGCCAGTCGACCGGGCCGAAAAGGACGAAGGGGACGGAGTGGAGGGGGTGGGCGAACGATGGATGGGAGGAATGTTTGTTATTACTGGATGCAAGGCGATGGCAGCTCTATGATTTACGTCGATAAAAGGGACCGGGCGGGGAGACCGGGGGAGGCCGGGGGGAGGCCGGGGGGAGGCCGGGAAGTAGGGAACGCGATTCCCGTCAACTGAGACGGTGACTGCCGACAGCCAGACATGACCGACATGAACGCGGTAAAAGGACCCCACAGAAGGCCGACGAATATCGGGTCGGAGAGCACAGAGAGAAGGAGGGGAATGGAGAAGGGGACTAGATGCAAAACTAGGTGTAGTTTGTGAAGAGATAGAGGGGATATAGAGGGAATGTCCAAGAGAAGAAGGGGTGCAAGGTTCCAGAGAAGAATGGACGTAAAAAGGTAGATAATGGACATTAGACAGTGTGCAGAGGAAAGAGTAGGGCTTTAAAATACTCCAATATGTTTGAGGAACTAGAATTGAATTTCCTACGTATAGCGCTATTAGGGGAAGAACAATATGAACAATATGAACGAAATATGGGAAAATTGAGAATAGATTAGAGAAATTGGGAAAATTAAGGTTTGAAGAAGAAAATCCTGTTTCAACTTCAAAAGGATATTCCCCTAAATCAAACGAAATTTTAATATACAGGATATTCTGAACGAATGTTGATAACAGAAAAACATATTTTATTGAGAGTTAACCAAGTTTTACACAAAAATCTGTCGAGACCCAAAACAACATTTAATGAATTGCTTGTAAGTATAGTACAATCTGAAAGGCAATAACATTGGATCAGAAACAAACGAAATAAAGCATCTCGCTCATAATGCACCCAAGATTAACCCTTCTAACCTCTTCACAATGTATAATGATATACCGCATCTAAAGTTGACCCAATTTCAAACCCATCTTTGTTTATATAATATAGACAGTTTCTTTTCATCATACTTAATAGTTTTCACAAAACCTTATCCTCTTATAAGAACCCCCGAACTATTCACGCCAAAGACACGAGGTATGGGTTCAGAGAAATACAGACGTTGTTACAACAAATACACACACAAAAACTCCCAAAAGCAGACGACATTTAAACAAAAACAGACCTCCACGACAGGCGGCAATCTGTTGCCATAGTGAGCGGCAAAAGTGACCTACAAAGTAGGCCGTCGTCTGCGTCGGTTTCTCTCGTAGGTTCCTAGCGTGCAGTCAAGCATTAAGCATTGCTAGATGGGTGTGAAATAGGCAATAAACCTGACCACCAAGACACCGGGGCCTAGCAGCGGCCTGCCAAGCCCGCCACCCGGCCGGCCGACCGGGCTGCCTTATTAATGGCACTGTGACTGGCTTCCTGCGGCCTCCAGCCCCTGCCGACTGGTGTGTGGATATTGCCAATAAAAAACCCGCCGGGCAAACGGAACCTTGCCAATAAATCCAATCCCCTTTGAATCTAGCCATCTCTCGCCGGTTATCCCGATATTATATTATTTTTTTCTTTGATTTTCCGTTCTGCTATGCTCTCTCTTATTTAATTTAAGGTCGTTTATTTTTCTATTTCTAATTTTGTTTTTTTTTGCGAGGATTTATGACCAATTCATATTGAATGCTATAAGTGTGACGTTACAAGTGTATACGGAGGGTATGTATTTGTGTTTTATCATACGGTATGGGTTGAGAGTGAGTGGGAGGGCAGTGATAGAAACACCAGCTGTGTGGCTCCAGCCCGGGAAGCCAAGTTACGCTCTTCACCATACTCTCCCATATTAACCATTGTCACAGCGCCCACCAACAACCCTGGATTTACGGCCCTTCCCAGCCTCACCATAAATCCACCACCGGGATTAGGCTTATCTGTGGGATTATCAACCAAACGGAGACTACGATCAGCCGGTGGGCCACCGACTTCTCATACAGGGTTTGGAAGCCACTGTGGCTCTGAAATGACCTCCTTTTGCGCCCTCCTCTGTGTCTCCCCACTCACAACCCACCGTGGGTTCCTCTGTGGCCCAACTCCCGTACCCCCGCCCTCCGCCCGGCCTCTAGACTGGCCTCAGTCCCTGTAACCTACCCCTCCACCCCTTCTGAGTGACACAGGGACTGGTCTCATCCGTAATCGGCCGTGTAGACTGGCGCGATTTTGCGCCATACTCCCCAAGCTGAGGTCTGGCTACTGGTCAGGATATCTGCTGGGAGATTGATACCCTCTCAATTTGATCTCAATCGAGACATAGTCAGGAGTAGGCGAAATATATTGCTATGACAATACAGGCGGCTAGGGAACTGGAGGAGGGGAGGGGGAGGGGTACAGGGAGTTGTAGGGTTACAGGGAGTGGCTTGGGGCCATGAACAGGAGATTCTGGTCAGAGTGGACAAGTCTTTGATTCATGGGCCAGTCAGAGAAGGACACATGCTATAATGAATTGTATTCCGATTTTCTTAAATCATTTAATGAATGTTCATAATCAAAGACTTGAGCAAGTTCATGGGCCAGTCAGAGAAGGACACATGCTATAACGAATTGTATTCCGATTTTCTTTATTCATTTAATGGATGTTCATAATCAAAGACTTGAGCAAGTCTACCCGGCCGCTACCCCATAACCGGGTCAGGCCCATAAATAACACCTCATACCGGGTCCCATCCGACGCCCGACGCCCTCCTTACCACCCCGCGGTACCCCTCTACGTACCTGGGGGGTTGGTATCTATGGAGGGGTGGTGGTAGAGAGGGGTGGAGACACAGCTGGGTGGAAATGGGGGCAAGGGAATAGGCGTCTGCGAACCCTAGTAGGGTGGATGTATGTGAAGATAAGGGGATGTCTATAGAGGTACATCCTATACTGACACCCTCAACAGGCCTGGGAAATTCACTTGAGAACAGAGTAGTTATAGTATCATGTAGAGCGATGCGACGTAGCTTTAAGTGGAAAAACGTGTTTTAATCTTCTCATATTACTCACCCTGTAATCATTGTAAACTAAATACATTTAATATAGATTATATATAAATATATATATATATATATATGAAATGCATCGCAAGTTTTTCCTGTGCGATATTTTTTCATGGAAATATGCCGAACATTCTCCAGGGAAATTTGAGAAAATTTCAATGAAAAAATATATTTTTGTAAGGTTTCCTTTTTACTACAATATACATATATTTGCTAGCCATTACTGAAGTAGGTGATAGACCTCATTTTATGCAATGATTCATGATGACAAATACTAGTAATAGGAGGTCTTACTTAGGCGCGTACGCATGTGAGTGAGCACACATACCATACTCAACTGTTTGGGACTCTAATGACTTGTGATTCACAGTCAATTCAAATTAAGATACAGGCTCCGTTCTCCTGATCTGATTACCCTTAATGTTGTTTTTATGGTCGCGTTATCAGATGAATATTCATGCACTAAACCTCCAGATATTCGTTCCTTCCTTGATGACTCTTAAATACGCATTCCACCACGGAGCGGAATATGTAGCGATGCAGGGCCGGATATTGTTTTTATATAATCCACAGGATTTAGAATCTAAATGAACTGGGGTTTTTTTGGGGGTTGTTTCTTAGGGTGAAATGTCACAGGATTTGTCGGTGTTCTGCACATGTCAGCCCTTATTACGTCATGCCCACTGGAGTGTAGATGATAAATGATGTCCCTCCTTAGAACAAGGACTTGATTATCTAATGGGAAAGGAGAACTTTCTCCTATCGTTATTAGCATTGGCATTCTTTCTATTTTTTCTATCGATGTTTATTCACATTCTGTAGGGGAGTTGAGTTCTTCCATGAGGAAACATAGTATCACTCCTCTTAGTGTGTACATCAACGATGGTTATGCAAAATGAGAGCCAAGATGCAGTAGTAGTGGTATGATACAACTAACCTGGCATATACAATTCACGTATACTATCTAGTATTATAAGTATTAGATTCGGTAGGATGTGGGACAATAATATACTAGCAGAAAGGGGAGATACTAGTGGAGAGGGGGGTGTATCATGATTTTCCCACGGAAGAACTGTTGCTATCCTGAAAGAATGAGGAATAGATATTCTTAAAAAAAAAAAAATTAAAATAACCGCACTTCCTTTAGGCAGCTTAGAACTTATATCATTGATTCTAGTAACACTCGTATCTTGAGATAATTTTCTAAATTGCTTCTAGGAATTGGCCTTTTGTATCTTCTCGTTAATATCATTCCATAGCAACAGGCCCCGATTCAGGGGTGATTTCTTGTAGGAAAGTTCCAGTTGGATGTCGATGTGGGGAAGGGTTAGAGATTGAGTTGAATAGAGATAGATTACAAAGGCAGAGACTAGGAAGCATTCAATTTGCCATCTATAACGGCGGGTATTAAGTTAACTCGACGGCCATTTCCTTGTAAATTGCGGAGGTAAAGGTTTGTAGAGTCAACTTAAAATACTTCATTTACGCTCGGTCCCGATCTAATTTAAAGAAGATGAAAAAGTTAATGAGGTTTGTTTTTTTTCTCCACGGAACTGGGGAACTCGAAACACCGCAAACAAATAATGAACAAAACTAGGAATGAGCAAAAAGCATGTCGAGTGTGTCTAAAGGAGAGAAAAACGAGTTCCGCTGGAAAGTAAATGATAGATTAGGTTCTGTAAAGTAAAAGTTAACAAATACTTCAGCGACACGAGCGTCGGGTATTGGGGGGAGATAATAAAAACGTGCAGTTGTATTGAAGACTAAATGAAGCTGCCATCCCATCCTATTCCAGCACCAATTCCACTTGTCGGTCTCTGCCGATTGTATGCACATTAAACCCTCTTGGTCCATATCCCTGGCCTAAATATTTAATTTGCCATTTCCAAAGAACGCTCTTTTAATAGAAACACATGAGAAATACATATTTGCATGATAATCAAAACCTTGTTCGTTGGAATGCCGTGTCGCCCCAGACTAAACCAGCAAGGCATGCTGGGAAGATGGCGGCGGGCGCAATGCATCACGGGAGGAGCTGTGGCCTCCTGGGAGCACCCCCTTCTGGGCTGGTATCTAATGATTTAATCAGAATTTAATCAAAGACTGGGCTCTGTTAGTGGGGCGCGTGCAAGATAGTGCTTCCACTGAAATTACTTTTAATCTAGGCTCGTCATCACATGAAAGTTCGATCTCGGCTTGCGCAAGGCTTGCCTGGCATGGCCCTGGAGAGTGCTGATAGTGTCTCGAAACGAGAATAACCATTTACCAGTCGCAGCGGCGGCGTTTTGCTGCAACAATACAAGTCAGCCACAGAGGCCACATTAAATACGCATCCAGTGATAAAAACGCCATAAAATTAACAACGAAATTAGGCTTTTATGTGCTGGGCCTCACCCTACTGCGTGCAGCAAAGGTTAAAACAACGCCAAGCGCCAAGGGACACAAACAGAGGCTGAATCTACCGCTAGAAAAATAGTCAACTTTATTTCCACGACCATCCTACGTTATAACGAATATTCTATACGTTTCTTCACCAATATGAAGTAGGGATACATATGGTTTCCATTGCCTTTTGGAATTGACCCTAAGTACCCCTTCTGTCTCATATCCAGCGTACTTCCTCCCCTTTGAAGTACGGCCATTATATAATATGGATATGCTCAAAAATGCAGCTAGAGATGGATGGGGAGTTATGCTGTCAGAGTATGCAAGTCCTGCAAGAATGATAATTGTAGATGTCTCTCGCTGATAAGATCGAGCTGTCAGTCTGTCAGGACAGCTCCGCTCGGTGGTGGTAATTAGAACTAGTTATACAAGGGGTACGCTGACACAAATATCATGCTGAGCCTGCGGAGGGCAGGTGGGGAGATTATTACCACTCTAATTACGCTAACAACACTGGCTATCTACCATCGGACAGTGACACTTTTGGGTGTGTTTCGCCAGGGATGGGAAAAACTTCGCTCAAGTAGACTGAGTGGGAATGGCGCACACATGGATGTTTGCTGGCAGGTGATGCGGGGAGATGACAGTTCAGTCCCGGTCGCGTAATTTGAGACTTGTATGGCGCCACCTCAACTGTGAAATGTCTCTGTTGGTATGTTTTTTTATGAAACGGAGCCCACTCTTAACCATGGCGTTTGCCTTTCTTAATTTGGGCGTCTCAATATGGTTGCTGTAGTTCTGCTGTGGAGCGCAACCTGAATTTTAGTTCCAGCTTTTCCCGTCGGTGGCGCATGGGAAATAGTTCCTCTCTTTCCCGCTGGAGACGCCACCGTTGAAAGGTTTCAGGGGGATTCGAGGCGTTGTGGCGATGGTTGTGTGTGGGTGGTAACGGTTCCGTGGAAATCAATACAATCCGTAAGTCTTCTCAATCGATGTCACTACGATATATTCCGAGAGACTAGGGGGAGAATCAGAAAGGATTATACAATTGATGGGGATATTTTCTTTATGTGACAAGTGTTTGAGACGGGATTTTTAGTGGGCGTGTCCAGTTGAAGCCGATCACAGAGCTTAGTGGGGGTGTGTGGGGGATAAGGGTGAGGGTGGGGGTGGGTTGAAGGGAGGGGTCGTGTTAGAAGCGAAGCTCTGGGTATGACACAGCAATCAACGAAAATAATACCAGGACTCAAACGATTCAAGAGGTCATTAGTCCAAGCTGGTGTCCAAGCACCTCATGAATATTCAATGAGGGGCTTGGATTCTTGTCGCCCGGGCGGTATCCGTAAAACCCCACTTGTCCACCGACAACCCTACGCCCCACCCCGTACCCTCTGCCACCCCTCTCTCACCCTCACCGCCCCACCCCTGTACCCTCTCCCAACCCTCCCTCACCCTCCAGATTTCCAGTACTCGACTAATCTGGTTTTGATTTCGGGTCTCGAGTGGCGATTGAATTGTGTAATCCAGCTGGACAAAGCCGAGATACCATCTGTGACTTTTTGACCCTGGCTTCGTTTGCATGTCGGTGTCCGCGGGGGTTGGCTATCGGGGCTTAGATCGGGGGTTCCGGGGTCTGGTGGGGCCCGCTGGGGGCCGGACAGTCCGTGCCCTGATGATACCGCCGATGACTGGACACTGGCCAGAAGGGGGCATGGAATATTTAAAGGCATTTTGTTAAATTAACTAAGGCTGGCAGTGGTGTGATTGATAGGTATACAGAGGAGTAAGAGTGACCTGATTCAATGCTGATATAACGACATTTATAACACATTCACCTTTTAATTTAACGACATTTTTAACACATTTACCCTTTAATATAACGATATTTATAACACATTCACCCTATAAACATTGTCTATCCTGTTACAAATGCTAACTATGTTGAAATATTAATTCAACGGCATTATAACACAATCCCACTTTAATATAACGACATCTACCACACATTCACCCTTTAAAGATTGTCTAGCCAGTTACAAATGCAAACTATGTTGAAATATTAATTCAACAGCATTTATAACAAAATCCCACTTTAATTTTACGGCATTTACAATACAATCCCCCTTTAATTCAACAACATTTATAACACACTCACCCTTTAAATGTTGTCTATCCAGTTACAAATGCTAACTATGTGGATATATTAATTCCACAGCATTTATAACATCATCCCACTTTAATTTAATGGCATCTATATCACAATCCCCCTTTAATTTAATTACATATATAACACATTCCCCCTTTAAACATTGGCTATCCATTTACATATGCTAACTATCTTAAAATACTAATTTAACGATAATCATAACGCAATCCCCCGTTGATTTAACAACATTTATATCACAATTCCCCCTTTAATTGAACGGCATTTATACAACAACCCCCTTCAAACAGTGTCCATCCATCCAAATATTTGAACTATACTGGAATACTAATTGGACGACATCTTTACCTTTGTCTATCCATTTATGTACAAATGCTAACCATATTCAGAAAATAATATAGTATTCTAACAAATACTTTGCGCACTTTCATAAAGGGTACAACAACCTGAATAAGTAATAGCAATGTCTAGATATTCACCAAAATAATAAATAATTTCACGTTTGTGTTGCGAGTTTCGTAGTTGATAACACAATCACCCTTTTAGTATTCTTTAATGCTATGTTGAGATACTAATTTAACGACACAATCTAAAACACAACCCCCCTTTCATTTAGCGGCATTTATAACAATATACCCCTTTGATTCAACTACAATCCCCCTTTAGATATTGTCTATCCATTCAAAAATACTTTGTTGAAAAACTCATTTAACGACTTTCATAACAGAATCTCTCGTTGATATTGATTATCTATTTACAGATGCTAAGTATGTTCAGATAATAAAACAGTATTCCAACAAATACTTTGTACACTTTTACAAAGGGTACAACAACCTGTATAAGCAATGCCAATGTCTAGATATTCACCAAAGTAAATAATATAACGTTTTGTGTTGAGAGTTTTTATAGTTGATTCCCAGACTAGAGTATGGTCAATTTATATGTATTAATATAAATAGGGAGCCTGTAGGTATTCTTTTAATTAGGTCGTTTTATGGCAGTTAATCTGAATTCGATGAGAGATATACAGAATATTTGATGATACGATGAATTTTCCAAGATAAGGAATTTAGTCAAGACTCTATATTCATGTATTGTTCTGCATTTCAAATAACATTCTGATGTTGTCGCCTGGAATCAACGCACAAAGAATGATGGTCTCTACTTAATACAGTATTATCAGTGTCGATCCATTTAAACTGTCAGGATCTATTTTCTAATGGAGAAAAAAGACCCAAACAAGCATACCATTAAAGCAAAAAAAGTCTCCCCCAGTGGCGAATTTGTTGCATGCATGTTGATGGATACACAGGGCACTTTGTGTGGTATGAATATAATTGCTTCTTATGCTAGGTTTACACTTTGTTCCTGGCGGCTGTGGATGAAACGGGAGGGATGTGGAATACATCAGGGGGATGGTATGGATAAACGTAACGAATCTGATTGTCGTGGCTCGCTCTGGGCTGTAGTGGTGTGATTAGACTTGCTTAAGTCTTTGATTATGAACATTCATTAATTGGTTAAACAGAATCAGAATAAAGTTCATTATAATATGTATCTTTCTCTGACTGGCCCATGAACCTGTATCTCGGCGAGGAGGGTAGCTTTAGGATGCAGGGACTGGAGCCAGTCTATGATGTGATGTGAAATGTCTTGGTATGACCAGATGTAAGCGAAAGCTCAGGAGGGATGGGATGGACAACTTGGTGTTTGAAAAGTATTCAAACAGTGGCTGCCAGGAACATAGTATAAACAAATTAAGACTAAAATGGCGAAAATTTTGCAGTGCAATAGGTTAGGGGTGCCATTGCTGTCATGGTTTGGGGGAATATAGTGTAAACCAAGCATAACAAAAATGTAGTATGAAAGGAGGATGATTGGCGCTGTCATTATAGCTGTCATCCAACTTCATATTATCTAGGTCAGCCTAATAATACATGCATTGCATAGTTATATACCATGTAAGAATAGAAGAGACAACCTGTGTTCATATAGGAGTGACACAAGTAGTAATTAAGATACTTTGTAACAATGATATGCAGATATCTGAGAGTCATTCGTTGTCAACGATTAAAACATAACTAATAGAAAAGTTCCTTATGACTGATTTTCACTGAATAGCAACAGTAAGAGAATTTGGGGTAAATTTGTTTGGAAATTTCTATTTTAGTTATATCTAACTTTAAGAATTAAAAATCGCTGTGGATTTATTCGTTCTACAATCGTTAAGTATTACAGCTATGCACAGCTTTCACTTTAACACTTGTGTGAATGGATGCTGGCGTGAATCTGTTTGATTTTACTTTTCTGTTTTAAAATAATGATTTAAAGGAGACCCACTGCTGGGGCCATTCATTTACGCCGTGTTTCTTTAGTGTAAATGACAAGAGACACACGGAACTACATTAGAGAAAAAAAAGTGGACCAAGGGTCACGGAGTAAACTCCATGCGGAGAAACACATCACGCAGCACTCTCCAAGCAGGATCTACAACAGTATTCAGTATATAGACTAAAACCAAAGCTGTGTGGGGAGAGTGATCACAGAGCAGTCGTCGCTCTCCTACGTGACAAGTTTAATCACTTGTATTCACTGCGTTTACTACAATGTATCCTACTATAGACTTGTAACTCAACAGAGGAGCCCCATTCACCTCCTATAGTTTCATTGGATTAAAACCAAACACCATAGTCTGACCGTGGGAATTATTTGTTAAATTTCTCAGGTGATTTGGATCTCACCAACAACCCTAGAAGTTCATAGAACTAGTCTCATTACTCTATTGATAAAGATTATTCCTACTTTAGGCCAATTTCGTTTCAGTACATTTGTATATCTAAATTTCATCATATTTCATACTATTTCTAAGAAATGTTTTTTTTTTCACTTTTAAGATGAATACACTTCTCTTACAAATGACACAATACATTGTGAAAAGCACATTGCGAAATTAATGTAGTTAAACCTCTATTATTTGTATATGCATTCGCATTCCATATACAACTGTGCCCTGAAGCAAGCAACAGCAAGAGCAATACCTCACATGTATAAATATTATTTTACCTGAGATTGATGATAAAATAACTTCACAAATCTCCAGCAAACCCTGAGTAAGAGACTCAAACCGATCTGAGGTGGTGTGTGTGGGGATGAGGGGTGATGGGTGACCCCCGTCAAGTTGCCTTTATCTCCCGTCACCCCGCGCCACCTAGCGGATTGGGGGGCGGTCAGTCCCCGGTCTCTACCAGCTCCGGGGTGTGGCCTATTGTCCACCCCCACACCTCCATCCGTCTTCCCGCCCGTCTCCCTGTCACACACCGTGAGAAATTAGCCCCCCTGGAGGAGCCTCTCTGGACGGCGCCTGGAGAAGTAGAAAATAGCCGGCGGCGGGTCTGTGCGTGTGGTGTGTGTGTGTGTGGGGGGGGGGGGGGGTCCTCTGTACAGCCTGCACAGAGAGGCCGGGACTGAGGGCATAGTCTGTACAATAAGAGGTCTAAGGCCCGGCTTCCACCTACTACGATATGGCTCCGATATGGTCTACGATGCACCTCCCGCTAAAAAATCAAAATCGCGTTGGAAGGTCACCTAATATCGGGTCAATTGACCGCATTTCTGCGATTAGACACCGATATAAAACCTTTACGATGTGTGGTGGATTGGCATATCTAGTCATATGTCTACGATTTTGCACCTTCCCGATATGTCTCCGATATTTGCTTTTTGTATCGGTGCTATATCGGTAGGTCTAAATTTCTATCGTAGTAGGTGGACGCCAGGCCTTAAAGTATGCACGCAGAAATTCCGAAGTTTTAGACCACACAGGAATGCAAGTTTTCCGACAAATGACGGAATTCTGACTTTTCATATAAGGCCCTTTTCCATTGGCTGACAAAAATGGTGTATTTTGTCTGTGTTCTTCTAATAGCCAATATACATTTTGCGTCAGCAGTGTTAAAGGTCTGTCGGTGGTTCCTGACTGTATAATGCTGATGTCCAATGGAAATAGGCTATTAGGAGAACACACAAAAATCTACACCGTTTTCGTCGGCCAATGGAAACTGGCCTTTAGATGGGCAAAGCTCGCAGAGTTTGAATATGTATAGATTCATAGCCATTTCTGTTAAAAAATTATGTTATAATGATTCTTTTATATACTCATTTTAAATTTCCGATTATTTCCTCAATCCCGACTTTCATCCTTGAGACCACCCCTCAACACCACCGAATACTGTACGCAATAGAACCTCCCCCTCCTGTAGGTACTTTATGGATGGTCCCTAGTCAAACATAAAACCAGGGATGTCAGTTGGGGTCGTGACAAATATAGGAAATATTTTTTATATGGAATTTACTGCCTCAGAGAGACTGAGAAAACATGAAATACACATCATTATTGGTCATGCAATGAGCTGTGGTGTGTGGGGAGGTTTGAACCACTGTTTATTGGTGTGAATGAGGCCTGTTTTATATTATTTTTGTTTTAAACATGAAAAATAAGATACAATGTCATTTGGAAAATGAAAACAAAGATTTCCTTGGAAAAGAGAAAAACTGCCATCTCTGTAAAACAATACCGCCATGTTTGTTTGTCATGATTGTCTCAGTAAAAGTTACAGGAAAAATAAAATGAAATGTCATTTTGAAAATAAAAACAAAACAACTAAGATTCCGCCATGTTTGTTTCTCATATATGTCTCGGTAATAGTTCCAGCAGTCTTCTAAATCTGAAATTTGTTTCCCATTCAGGTGAGGCCTTTCTCTGAGATCAAGGGACTGTGCTGAGTGCTGACAGGTAGGACAGATGTCTAACAGATTATATTATAATGTGAATGAGGATGAACCTGTAAATATTCATATAGACGAGTAGGAGAAAGTTCAAACTGCAATTAGATACAATTCACCCTTGTCCTAGGAAGAATTCTAGTTCAACGAATTGGACGTTAAACTATACCCAAACAAACAAACAAATAAGAAGTATAGAATTGTAAGGGAAAGATTGCTTATATATATGAGATAACCTTATATAAACTAAACGGTTTTCATTAGGTAAAGAACTGAATACAATCAACGACCCCGGCATGGGACCGGTCTTACGTTCGGGTTCTCTTTGACTACTTCCCTACATAGTAGTAGGGGACCGTTGAATTAACTACGAACGACAAAGAAGTATCATATGTACATGTACTTGTCTTTGGGGCCATATTGTTGTATGAAATAATGTGTTGTAAGCATAAGATATTTTGATGATAAGAGTAATCGAAAGCTTTTTTTTTTTATATAAGGTGGTATATACAAAAACGTTCATTTAGAAAATTCCTTTGTTTTGGTATAATACACTGAATGGAAAGTATCGTCCAGGAAGTCACGTCACGAGTTTGATTTTGAGTTTATTTATTTGTTTCATTTTGTTGGCTCCGTAATCTCACGAGTCGTACTACCCCATTTCCATGATTTTTGAATATTAAAAAAGTAGTGACATAAACAACACTTTATGTCGCACCCATGACATAAACAATATTTAAAAAGTAGTGACATAAACAACACTTTATGTCACACTCATGACATAAACAATATTTAAAAAGTAGTGACATAAACAACACTTTATGTCACACCCATGACATAAACGAATCCCATATTAAGCATAAGCCCGTTTCCATTGGCCGACAAACATTGTGTAGATTTGTTGTGCTCTCCTAATAGCCTATTTCCATTGGTCATCTCTGATATACAGTCAGGAACCAGCGACGGTCCTTAGCACTGCTGACGCCAAATGTAAATAGGCTATTAGGAGAAAACAGAAAATCTACACAGTGTTTGTCGGCCAATGGAAAAAGGCCTTATGGCGGTTTTTTTTTATTAGGGGTAGGATAATACTAAAGAAGAAACCAACAAGTTTTGGCCAAAGTTGTCGTTCTCCACGAGTTTGATGCGGTGTGATACAAACAAGGCGATAGCCGAGTGAATATCACATAGCGTTCAAACGAGTTGGAGAATGACGACTTTGATTAAAACGAGTTGCTTTCTGTATTTATCTCACCCCTGTACACACTAAAAGAATGGGCAACAAACAGGATATAGACCATGGAGAACGGACTGCAATACTTGAAGGGGCATGGAGAACGAGATCCCAATGTTAAGCCTATGGCCATTTATTCCAGGGGTGAGATAAAAGCTATATACACTAGTGATAATGAGATGAGTTGATGAGGCGGAATAAGTGGAGGTTTACATAGGATGATTCATATCCACATCCCTGGACCTCACACAGTCACCTGAAGGTAGTCCTCCAGTATAGGTAAAAGGCGTTATCGATAACCCGGGCCCTAAGGTGAGTGACAGGCGAGGTGTGGTGAGGGCGGAAGGCTGGGGGCTGGAGGAGTGATCAGGAAAGTAGACCCACTCTGAGGTCAAGGTCACCTCATGGTCAACAACCAGGACGCCAAAAGTGGATTAAAAATATAGGAATGGAGGTGAGCACCAAGTGGCCATGACAGGAGAACATGAACTCATGGTCGTGTTTATTTGTGGTGTACTAAAAAGGAACTGCATCGAGATCCAAATCTTCTGTAAATATGCTATGAATTTTGGTTGTGGAGTAATCTCAGAAGGCAAGGCTTCGTTTAGCAAACTAAAATGGATGGCATATTTTCAGTAGCTATGGATCGAGTGGGGTTCATATTTGAACTCACCCCTATCACTGAACTTATTGGGTAACATTCGTGGCGTCATCCCCCATTGAGTATTTCAACATTACTCCATGGGCGTTGAGTACGAGTTCCTAACATTAAGACTTTTGAAAAAATGCCAGGGGTGAGATAAAGTGTTCTCTCTTGTTGTACGGGAATACTCGAGCAACTATAGGAAATAGGTTTTATTGGTGGAAAAACAACAACAAATACCCCCAATATTTTCTTAACATAAGATGTAAATATGTGTTTATACATCGTACAGGGGTTAATCAAAGTTCACTTGAAATAGTGAGGAACGATTCCTCATTCTGAACACATAATATGGTATTTGATTGTTGTTGGTTCAACAGAACACTGTACCTGCTCTAAACGAAAACACACTTTTCGATGGTGTTATTTTAGTGTTTCCACACCCAGTAGAACCTCATAGATGTCCTTCAGAAAATGACGGGTAGAATCTACCCCACATCACATTAACCCAACATGAAACTTCAAATAAACACCAGCCACCGGACGCCGCGTCTGCGTCCTGTCACTGACGTCACGACGCGCGCAGGCGCACTGCGGATCACGTACCGGAAAGGGTCACGACCCCTAGCGTCAGAAGTGGGAAGCTCGGCCAAGTTTTCAAACGCCAAGCCGAGGTTTGGCATCGTCTGAGGCGGGTCGGGTTTTCGACTGCATGCGGCGTAAAGTAGCGCCCAGCCCGGGGAGATTACAGAGGACCCGACCAGCGGACGAGCAGACGACATTTCGTTATTTTCCTCCCGCCCTCGCTCCTACTCCCGCGCATGCCCAATAGAGACGTGTCGGGAGTTAGCGCCACGCTGCGGGCAGTTGGGGAACGAGATAGTCGACCCCTGACCTTGTTGTGGAGTTTATTGTTCGCGCCCACCTCTCTCCTGTGACTGGGAATGGGTCTAGCACCCAAGGTCCGTCTCAACTCTCCAACCTCTGCATACACAAACACCTATAACTTGAAAATAACCTTCCGGACTTTTTTTCTTAGTTTAATAGCAATAAAGTTCAGTTGTTCCTAATTCATACCACTATACATATGCTGATATTGCAGACTGATGGGATATTAAGTGCTCATCAAGAGATACTTCTTGTTGAATAACAAATATTATGTGAGATTTATTGGCTCGGTGTTGTCACCTATTGTAACCTGTCATGCCCTGAAGCAGGAGAACAACGCCTGCTGTGCCAACATACATGTAGATTATGTAGCCAGGCTCTATGTTACTGTCACGTCGAGAAACACGCTCAATGATATCTGTACTACATTTATACAGGCTGGTTTACGGCTTGGTGTGATCAACATAATGTGCTGAATACCAATTAGGTAATAATCGCCAACAACGCGTGACTTAGATCGTAAATTCCTGTTTTTACTGCAGCACAATTTAGAGAATTCATTAAATCTATACATCCTGGCTTTATATCTATACAGGTGTACGTGGATGTTTAGGTTCACTTACTCGGGGTTGGAAGCTAAGATCAACCTTTAAATCTCAGGTGTTTTCAATAGTAAATAAGTAATTGACCATTTTTCCTTTTCGTTAAAATTATGTACATATACTATAAAGTAATTTGATAGAAAAATCACTGTAAAAGATAGAGTGTACACAAAATATCCGAAGAAAAGGGCAAGCAATGTAGATGCAACATGAATTCATTACATTGAGCTACAACGATTTATGGGTGATAATTTTGATTTTTTTTTTCCCGGCGTTTTTTAATGAGTTACGTGGTTCAAATTCGCCAATGCAATCTTCCGAGATAAAGAGGGCCTTTCAAGGCACATCAGTAGAGGCCTCGACCCCTTTCTCCCTGTGTCCTGGAGGGAAAATAAGAGGGTGGGTCGGCGAGGCAGAATGCGATGTTTGCAGAAACCCGGACGAACCTGGTGGTAATTGTAGGCAAGGGGAGCCCTCAAAGCGGCCACAGGAGGGGGTGGGGGGCTAAGGGGGGCTAGGAGGGGGGCTGAGGGGGGGGGGGAGATGAAAAGAAGTGGCGTGACGAGACAACCTTCACAGACTCACGCCCGGAAAGGCTTCTCTTTGCGTGAGAACTCGCCAACTCCAAATCTCGCGCCAACTCTCGTTCTGCCGCGCGCCAGACGAGCTGGCTTCGCGCATGCGCTGTTGACGGACGCTGTGTCGTCAGGAGTTGCGCGTCCCGGGACCGGTTTCCGGTACTAACGAATTCTCCCCGAATCCCTGAAGTAAAGCTCCCCAAAATACCCGCGACATTTAGCATTGGAGCAAGCAAATAGATATGACTTGTTGTTGAATACTTTATATAATGAAGATGGTCTGTTTTGGGGGATTTTTTTCAAGTAGGTCAAAGCTGAGTTGACTGAAAGGCTCTTGTATTTTCTGTATTAATTCTTTAGATTAAAGTTGTATTGTCCTACTGACTGTTCACCATAAAGGTCACTTGGTTGAAAATATCAGGGTGTGTTTTCTTTGTCCCTTAACCTAATAAAACTTTGATTGTATAGCTCCTAACATTTAGACGCCATTTAAAGTGTGCGAGGTAAACACAATGATTTGCCAAAGGTGACCCAGTTTTCTGAAGCCATCCCTGTCTAAGTTCAAAGCTTTCAGTTAGTTTCCATGCCGTCCTTATTTTAAATGATACCATCCCCCACGGATTTTATCGATTAAAAAAGAAAATAAACTCCCTTTTAGCATTTTTCGATTATACCAACACAAACCTTCTGATGTTCTATGGTTAAAAACCACTTTCATCCCAGTTGAAATGAGTGACCTTTTGCACACCTTGCTGAAACGAATTTGTGTGTTATAAAGTTTCAAACAAACCCGGAACAACAGGGTCACAAAGAGACACAACTTGGGAAGGAGGAGAGGGGCCCGGCAGCTGTGGAGGGCCCCTCACCGGGAGGCAAGGCTGGTTTAACCGGGTGACCTGGTGATGAGTGCCGGCCGACAGTCAGTCAGCGGGACGAGAGGGCCTTTCAAGACTCTGTCCTGATTTAACCTGCCCCTTAAACTTACACCCAAAACACGCGTGGTGTCTACCGTGTTTAAACTTGTACTCCGGGCTAAAAAGAACCACCAAATGTCACACATTGTACCCGTGTCACTCAACTACTATTGTTACCTGAAAGAATACAGTGATTAACAACTGAAGGGTCCCATTATCAGCTCTAAGATCGCCGAGTGGCCTTTGTGATAATTAACGGTGTATAGGAGGGTGTAGGACAAGATGATCTGGAAGAAATTACTGGTTGTAATTATCAGTGTTTTTGTTGTAATTATTATTATCTTTTTTTACAATGCTTCATTCCAAAATCATGTGGAGCCCATTTGACTATTCCAGAAAACATCACTTACGAGTGGTATAAATGCATAGGAAAAATGTAATGGGATATAGGTAAGATGATCAACGACATCAACAGAAACAAAAAATAACCATCCACTTAATATCTCACTTAAGATACTACTTTTCATTTACAATCTGAATCTGTGTATCCTTCAAAATGCATGTGCAAAGTTTTGTAAGTTTTTAATGAACTATGATACCAATAAACATAATAACTGGTCAAAAACTACTGCAAACATAATAATTGTTTTATAATTGACAACAAGGCTCTGTTCTATATCCAGGTATGAATAGCAATCCTTCCAGTTAAATAATCCGTGATGGAATACTTCATAATAAACTCGAAGAGGAAAGCTGATTTTTGTGTCATTTTCCCTGTCTAAAAGTTTCGATTCTAAACTTGTATTTATGTAATTTAAGAAATATTGTACTTACAAAGTTTGCAATTTGTACTTACAATTATTTCTGTGTGATTGTTTTTTAATTGAAACAAACTTTCGTTATCGTACACAAAGTGTTCCCTGCCAAGAGAAATAAAAAATGGTTCCCCAGCCCCAGGAGTCCATATTGAACTGAGGACAAAACCCTGATTGTATTGGGCACGTAAGAAATCACACTGGAATGAAAAAGGATGACTTTATTTCGTTTATTTCTTTTTTGTTTTGTTTGGTCTTCACTGCGTGTTATTATCCTCTGCCTCATGGGACTGAACAACAATAACATTCCATTTGAGTCCGGATGATGGTCAAATTGAAAGATCACAATTTGAAAGTTTTTTATTCCGGTATCTTTATTTAGTTTCTTCTTAAAGACCCGACCCATGAATCTTGGAAATGACAATAAATCCCCTTCCGAATTAAATAAAATTGAAATTGAAATAAAGGAATGAGATAGGAAGTGGGTAATACGCCGTCTCCCTGCACACCTGCCCGTGTGGGGGCGCTGCGGTAGCTCGAGTCGTGTGGCTTCCGGCGGTCATAAACCACTTTCTACGTCCCAGCCGTTGTTCTTTTTTTTCTTCTTTTTTTTACCGCATCACCCTCCTCTCACTTCCCGACAATAACGGACTTAAATCTGAGCGGTGCCCGTAATAATAACCTACCAGGATACAGTCCCGTCCCCCGTGCTCCTCTTCCTGGCTCGGTCTTAATTTATGACCCCCGCCACATTATTACATTCGCATGTCTGGGCGTCGGGGCTGTCGGCGGCAACTGCCATTTCGTTTTATTTTATGGGTTCTCCGGTGGAGGCTCGGGGGAGAGTGGTTAGATAAGGTTCAATCAGTGGCCGATAAAAATGACACGCTGCCTTCCTAGAGGGTCGACGCCGGGCCCCTTATTATGCAACCCCGTCTGGACCCCCGCCCATAAATTCTGCGGTCTGGGGTCCTGGGGGGGGCCCGCCCCCATCGGTCCCTGGTCCCGGTTACCACCACATGGCTTCCATGAGAAACCCAACCCCGCCGCGCCCCGAGTAATACTAAAAAAAGGAAATTATGAAAGAAAAGCTCAGCTCAGCGACACCCATAAAACTTCCTTGAATTCTAAACCGTACACCCCCCCCCCATCCTCCCCGCTTCCCTTGACACATCCATAATTCCAAAATCTAAAACACAGTCTGGGAATAATAAAAAAAAAAAAAAAATAAAGAGAGAAACTAGCATCTCAGCCTATAGGGAGGTGTTGAAAAGTTGTGTGAAGTTGAGGGGGCGATGCCAGGTGGGTTTTAGTCATCTGCTGTGATCGGGGGTGGGAGGGAGGGGTGTGAGGAGTAAAGGAGGAGGGGTGGGAGGAGGGGGGGTGAGGGGTAAAGGAGGAGGGGTGGTGACGGGGGTGTCGGGCACGCGCGGTGGGGTGGCCGGGGTCCTGGGAGGCTGGACCGTACCCACCCACTGCGGACCACTGAAGGGGTGGGCGCAAGCCCCCAGGAAAATGACCCTTGGTCAAGGGCAATCGATTGGCGGATAACTGGACAGGGGAGGCCTGTATTACTCCATTGATTTATCTACTAGCGGGGAGGTCTCTACCTGCAGTTTCTGAGGCTGGAATCGATACACACAACCCCCACCGCCGACTCCACCTCTCCTCCCCGAGATCTGGGCCAACTTTCCGCTTGGAGAGCTGTCCAGTCAGCAGGCCAACCACCGGGCTCCCCCAAAGCCCCCCGTGTTAAATCCTAACCCCCCTTTCAAACCCCCAATCCCAATGCACACTCCAATGATGACGCCCCCCCCCCCCCCCCCCACTCACATCACCCTTTCCCTGCATGCATTACTCCCCTGCTGCTCATCCCACACCCCCTCCCACCCTCTGCACCCCCTCCCACCCTGTCTCATCGCACCACCCCCACTCAGCCCAGTCACACACCCTTTCCTTGTTTCACGCGTCCTTTCTTCCACCAAATTCCTCCTGCATTGCCTGCCAGCCCGTCATTTCCCCCCTGACAGCCTGCCCCGCCGGAGGAGTAGGACGTCAAGTTGCCAGCACAGGGCAGCAGCAGCCAGCAGTGGAGAGAGGGAGCGAGGGAGCTTATAGAGAGAGGCAGGATAGAGACGCACATACCCCGCTACAGAGAGTAGGGGTTCCTGGTTAAAAAGCAGCCCAGTGTTACGGCTGTTTTTCACCGTGGAGTTGTGAACACCCGTCCCTGGCCTCGTGCCCATCCCCCACCCCCCGTGTGGGGTGCTAATCACCCCGGCCTCACCTCACACCTCCCCCGCCTCACCTGGGCCCCGGCGCCGCCCTGCCCCCTGCCGCCCAGCGCCAAATTCACTTTTAATCAAGTCTAAAAGTTGCCGCGCCCCCGCCACTACCACCACTCCCGCCGCCACCGCCGCCGCCGCCGCTACTCCGCGGAGCACTCAGGCCCGCCCCAGCGCCCCCACCCGGCCACGGCCGCCACCACCGCCGCCGCACAGGATCGATACTTTTTCGCCGCGCCCGGCGCGCATGAATTAATAATTTCCCCGGCCGCTCGATTTATCCTCATAAGCGCGGAGGAATATGTTGGCGAGGCATAACGGTGTGGAGGACTGACCCGTGCTGCGATTAGGTTGCCATTAAAGCGAGGGGGACAGGAGTACAACTCGACGCCAGGCAGTCACACACACAGCCCTCACTCCGACGGGCCCACCACTCCCCCTCACGCAACTGTCAAACCAGGATTCCGGTGGCGGGTCAGGCTGCTCGGCGCTGATTGGCTGGCGCAGACCATGTGATATGTAAATGCGTACATATAGGGAGGGACTATCCGACTCAAAGACGACAAGTAGCGAGAAAAATTATTTCCACCCAATTCAGCCAAAATTAATGACCATGAGTTCGTTTTTGATGAACTCTAGCCCCTATGTGGAGCCAAAATTCCCTCCGAATGAGGAATACTCGCACAATAACTACATCCCCAACACACAGGCCGAGGATTTTTACCGACGGACGGCACAGAACTACGGCTACGCGGCCTCGGGAGGCCCGGAACACCGCCGATATGGCCAGGAGAGTTTTGCGGGGAACCCAGCCTATGGCTGCTCCACAGCCAACGGACTGTCGCTGGCCGCTAGCGAGGCCATCAGTGCCGTGAACGCACAAGGCCAGGCCATGACACAAGGTTCCCCTCACACCAGAGACGATGTTTCTCCTGTACATCCCTCAAACTGTCAGCAGGCACATACACCTCCGTCTACGATGGCGCATTGTACACAACAACAAGCACAGACCAACAGCCACAGTCCGGCGCCGCCACCACACCTCACCAACTCAGTCAACAACAACAACAACAGTCGAGACAACTCCATGGTCAACAGCAACAGTAACAGCACGTCCCCTCCCATCATCTACCCGTGGATGAAGCGGGTACACCTTGGAAACTCAGGTAAATACTGCTTTTTTGTTTTGTCAACTTTTAGAGCCTGCTTTGGCGCCGCTGTCACTGCCTGACGTCAGTCCTTGGCAGACGACTTTTCGTTCCGCTGGTGCCGTCGATCCTTCCCGACAAAAACTGCTCTCTGGCTCCTAAATTGAGCTGGAATCTTTCGGAAAGCCTCCAGATAGCTACCAAACATCCTTATAGATGTAACCGTACCTGTTTCTATGCTTGTTTGTGGTTATTTTTACCGTGAGCAGTGTGGAAATGGAGTGTAAACAAACCCTCCGTGTTGGGAACACGCGGCAATGGCGGAAGGTGGCGGCGGCGTGAATACATTAGGTCTGACTCTCATAAATCAGACCTAAATGGGCCAATAAATGTTATCTTCGCGACTGCTCCCTTGCATACTTACTGCTATGTCTATTACTGGACTCACCTTAGACCTTATAGCCTCTCACTAGCTCATCAATGGTTTTCTTTTGTTGCGGTTTAGTCATCATTGCCAACTTATACCAAGCATGTGGTGGTGGACTGTGTGTATGCATGCCTACCATTTCCGTTTTCATTAAAGTTTTACCCTCTTCTGTCATAATACATCAAACTTTACGGAAATGGTTCGCATCTAACATGAACATTATTACGCATTTCTATTTTGAATTTCTGCCACTGAATATGTTCTTCTTTCAATATTTATCCTTTAATATTCCAATATCTGCTTCAACTTGTGTTAATAACTTCACTTTTTGTTAAAAAAATATAACCTTCTTGTGTTCATGAAATGTTTGTGTTAGTCTCTTTATGTTGAAGGAGAAGCATACATTTTGAGACTAGCTCTTACACTTTCAGTCCCGGGTCCGACATTTGACCTGCGATAAACTTTACCGAGTTGTTGCCCCGCCGGGACCCCTCTACGTACGGTCCCGGGACGGTTCTGCCGGCCACCCCTGCCGCTCCTCCCGGTCACGGGGGCCTCCTCTCCCGGCCTCCCCTCTCCCTGCCCTCCCGACCCTCTCCTATTCATTCCCCACCCCACAATTGTGCTCTTTTATGATAAGATAACGTGTTGTATTTATAATTCATGACTCTTTGCGGTAGGGGGATGGCATGTGTGTTTGACGATGGTGTATTTCCACTGTTAGTGTGGGTTTCTTAGTATACGCGGTGGTCCCTGCAGCCAATGATTGATGATTGTGTCAGTGACATACCACTTTTTAGTCCCCATCCTTCCACTGTTTCTCCCCCTCTTTGTATCTATACTACACGATTACGTACACTTAGTCAAACACAGAAAAAAAAACCTACACAACCTAGTTCCGTTTGCCTACGACTTCTTTAAGGGAACCGTTTAAGGTGGTTGTGAGACTGATAAAAGGCCCCATTTGTCTATCAGTTGTTAACACACTGCTTGGGCTCCTATCCACGGTCTTATGGATCCTTAGTGTTTTGTTTTTTTTGGGGTATATTTTTCTCTCACTGCTCTCTCTCTGGGTGACCTCGTATCCCGGTTTCTATCACCACTCGTCGGGATTGCTCCTACTCGACCCTACAATTCACACACACACACACACCTAGACTGGCTCCAGTCCCTGCCTCCTATGGCTACCCTCCTCGCTGGGATACAGGGGTCTGTTGAATAACTTATCCCAATGACAGTACAGGACACAAGAGACCTCAAACGAGGGTTATCGTTTGATAATACTCAAGTTCGTTCGTTAAGATATCTTATTGGTGAATGAAGGGTCGTCCATAAAGTATTAAATGGAGCTGGGAGCTGTTTCAAAACGTGGGTTAAGTCTATGGTTTTGAAACAGCTCCCTGACCCACATCGTCTTTGGGTCTCATTGGCTCACAGAAAAAAGGTCTTCACGTACGACCCTTGATTATTCAACAGGCCCCAGATTCATGGGCCAGTCAGAGAAGGATACATACTTTAATGAACATCATTCTTATTGTGTTTAATCATTTAATGAATGTTCATAATCAAAGACTTGAGCAAGTCTCACACACACCCTCCACTGAGTACCGTGGTGTGTAGTTAACGGAATCCCCGCGTGGAGTGCTGCCTGTCCGGCACTACGGGTGAGGGGTTAGCAGCGCAACCACGGGCGCCAATTTCCTGTTAATCCCCTGTTTAATCGGGGAGTATTGGAGATAATCCGCTGGTAGGACGTGGATATAAGGGGTGTGTGGGGGAGGGGGAGGGGGTTGTGGTTCTGACCAGACAAAAGCCGAACGGCCCCACAACGCATGCGTGGCGGCCATGTGGCTTTTTTTGTTCCATCCGGGGTGTCGAACGCCTTCTCTCCTCCTACCAGAGCATCTGGTGGCCATGGCAACCTTTTACCCCCTTTCCACTCCCCTGCACCCTATCAGCTGTTCCACCCTGTTCCAGGAGACACAGACAGACACACCAACCTGCCCTCCCTGTTCCCATAGTAACCGCAGGGCTGGGGAGTGGTAGTAGTAGCAGTAGTGACAGTGGTTACCGCCAGGGGTTAGGCCGCCGGCGGAGGTGCCTTTTCCTGTGGCCACGCTCTCCCTATCTCATTACTATGCACGCACGCGCATATTTGTTTACCCCCGATATCCATCCAACACCCATATCAATTATAGCTACACCCGGGTATTACCGCGGCTTGGGGTTGGGTGTGGCGGATGGGGAGGGGGTGTGGAGGGGGGCCCCCTCGGTACCCCGCACCCGAATGAGAAAATTGCTGCAGTCGACGACAGAGTCTGATTGTACGATGCAAATGACAAATTATAGCCATCCCCCAGTCAAGTGACGACCGCCAAGTTATCAGTGATTGGTTCCAGTGATTGATGGACTAAATTCAGAATGCATGATGGCTGGGAGTGGATTCGTACCAAATACTTTTATTATTTTTGCCTCCAGGCACTGTGGAGCATGCTTTCTATGGTCTCTCCCCTCCCCTCACTCTCTCCCTGTGTCTCTGCTTCACTCCCCAACAGCCCCCTAATTAAAATGGAGTTCAGTCCACTTGTTCAGTCGGTCAGAGTTGGGTGGTAGTCACTTATAAGCTCTACCGTGAGCAGAAAGCAGACATGGCCAACAGATTCACAATAAATAAGCCACAGTTATAAATACCGGGGACACACCAAACGAGTGAAGGCAGCGATCTCTGGAATCGCCAACATAAATTGCCGTGTATGCGAGATATTATTTCATGGGAATATCTCCTGCCTATAATTTAGCATATTGGACGCAATAATCAGGTGAAATATGAAATAATAGCTCTAGGTCATTTTGTGTTGTTGATTAAGGAACTTGCTGCGATTCTCGCTTGGTGTGTCTTTACCTGTAGTTAGTAATCAACCACAAACTTCGTTTTATTATCTGTATCAGAGAGTAGCTCCATCCACAAGCAGCTGCCAAGTAACAGTGACTGCAAACTGCAATAAAAGGTTCGGGGACATCAACCTAATATCATTGGTGGGGAATGGATGGGACAGAAAAATGAAATAACACATTTCAAAAGAACATGGCGTTTTTGCCGCATGTTTTAAGAATTGCCACAGTGCCTTTGCGCCAATGATAGAATATAGCATTGGGGATAGACTTACAAAAACATGAGCAGCTGCCCATAGTATTTATCATTTCTGAATGGTGACCACTTTTTCCTTTTTAGCATCTCTTGTCGTCCCTTTATCATCATAATGAAGGACGTCTTTTCTAATAATAGATCACTTGATGGTGCCCAACTCCCGAGTGGACGTCGCCAAATATTGTTCTTGCGTCTGTGTCTGGTTGTATATAGGTCTACATCTGCAGGGCATGTGCTCTGGGCAGTGCAGGGGGGGTTGAGGGGGGGGGGGATGCAGGGGGCAAGGAGAGGGCCGCACATGGCGTCAGGCCTGTAGTAGTACGAGCGACGCTGATGACCCAATCAATCATGGCTGCGGGCCTATCGGGGCGCCCGAGGAGAAGCAGATAGCCCGACGTCTTTGAAAACTCAGCCTGACAGCCGGCGCGGTGCCGCCCGCCCGCCCGCCGCCAACTTCACGGGTCGCCCGGCCCGCGGGTCGGCCAGGGTCGGCCCCGCCGGACGGTGTCGGGTCGGGGAGCTAGGCGGTGCTCGTTTACTAACGGTATCTCTCTGTAGGATGGGGAAGTTTGGTGGTTAGTGTATGCAGGCTCTCTGTCCAGTTAGCTGCCTAATCTTGGATTCGCTCTATGGTGGTTTTTCGTCTTTGTATGGGTTTTCTTCATTGGCTTCTGCTATATTTACTTCTCTAGTACTCTCTATCTGTATTAGGATACCCCTTTACCAACTCCCCACAGTTTCCGTCTAGGAATCATTTCACCAATAATACTACTTTCGAATTTATTCACTGGAAAAACTGTATCATATACAAAAAGGATATAAATGCAGATGAATAAATTTGATTATTCTTTCCTGTATATATAAGAAAAGATAAAAACAAATTGTTCATCTGAATTACATCAGTTTTTCAGATAAAATAAATTCCAAATTATACCCCTTTCTTCTCACCACCCATGTCCCCTTAATGGACCTGCCTCCAATACATTCCTCATCAGCTGCTCCCTATCTCTCTAACCTGTATTATGTATACCTTTGATATTTCTCGCATTAGTTATATATCTGCCTCTGTGTCTTTTTCTCAGTCTCACTGTCATTATTTATATGTGTATGTATATTACCTCTCCACCGTTCAAATTCTCATGCCTGCCATTTGAATCCCATTGATTACACCCAGACCTTTCCCATTGCCTTTCATTATGTATACAGATGGTTTTCATCATACGGGCTAATAGTAGTGTTAAATCTATAAAGCAGCCAGTTGTCTGACGAGCAGTCATGGCTCTGTATTAATATGTCATTTTGTAAATTACAAGCTGCCTCGCTCCCTTTCTTCACCCCTCACAAACCATGGGGAGAGACAGAATGGAGTTACTTTGTTGTTGGCACTTTTTAAGTCGTATGCGGATACGGGGATGCATTTTTTAAAGTCTCATACATCATGTTCCACCCTGGGAAAAAAATAGGCTTTATTGACATCCACTCGAGACGGGAAGTACTCATCTACCCCACCTAATGACTCAGCCCCGCGAGGCGAGGGGATATGATTCATAAGTGCATCGATAAAATTGAACAAATTTTCTCTGATTTTAATTGAATTTCATATCTAAATCTGATTAAGCGCGTGTGCATGTTGGGTCCTTATCTGTAGTATCAGAGCGGCGCACGCTTATACAAAATGAGGCCTGATAGGATAGTGCCTACATTATGGCATGACAATCCCAGCCCAATCATTCTATGATGATTTGAAAGCGAATTGTGAAACCTCCAACAAATTGTTGCCTGGTTAAAATTTCCTCTATTAATTGCCCCGAGTCAAAGCTAGATTGATGCATGGCTTGACCCAAAAAGAAAGGAAATGATTAACTTTCACCCCTTGCTTTAATCAATGCCAATAAAATTCTCTGATTACTCATTTCATCCTTTTGTATTAATTTGTCTTCTATTTTCACTCCCTGCCAGCAAACCAAAGCTACGGTGGCGACTCCAAGCGGACGCGTACAGCCTACACACGTCACCAGATTCTGGAGCTAGAGAAGGAGTTCCACTTCAACCGGTATCTCACCCGTCGACGACGCATCGAGATCGCCCACAGCCTCTGCCTCACAGAGCGACAGATCAAGATCTGGTTCCAGAACCGGCGGATGAAGTGGAAAAAGGACCACAAACTGCCCAACACCAAAGTGCGTCTGTCCGACAGCAGTCGGGACAGTGGAGACCTCGGCGCCATGTCGCCGGACCACGACTGTCCCCCTCCAGGGCTGACCTCACTATCTCCAGAACATGATGACATCTCGGCGTAAAAAAAACAGAGATTATTATCATTACCGTAAATGATGGTCATTCACCCACACCGTTATACCGGAGCATCAGGGACGCTTACCGTATATGTATAGAGCACATGTGAATGTATGACGAGCCCCGCCACGTCTACCCCCCTATACGTGGGGGTGGAGTAGGCTGGGGTAGAGTGTGGGGTGCAGTGCGTGTGAAACGCATTCAGCCGTGACGGTGCAGGAAACCACCTGACCATGACACTGTGCACTGGTTCAGAGATCCTGGTTGTCTCCAACCACTCCTCCTCCTCACCCCCTGAAAGCCACACCCGCTTCCTCCACTCCACTCCGCCCATATGCAAGGTGGAGTGTTTCACAAGATGTAGTTTTACAAATCATCCATGCCGTGAGTCATAAGAAACACAACTCAAATATCTCTCTCTTCTCCCTCTTCTCCCTGGATAGGAGAATTTGGTGTCGAGGTTGGGGATGGCAGTCATCGGATCTGGGAGCAATTCCTGCCCGGGACTCAACGGGTGTATGTAAGGACATGAAAGGAGATGTAACTATAAGAGTGTAAGAATACGAATGAGGCGAAATAAACTCCACATTGGAAAAAAAATACACCCCGCAAACATAGATCCCATGTCTGTTACTATTTTCTGCTAACTGTTCTTTGTAGTCGGAAATCTACCTCCAATATTGGCTGAAAATAATGTAGAATAAAAACCAAGATACCAAAGGACCTCGAAACATCTTCCCAGCGGGCTGTGGGGGAGGAGAGGGGTCCAATGGATTAACGATAATCTCCTGGAATAACTATGGATGGAGGAGGGGGTACTGGCATGGCATGGCAACGTCCAGTATGTACACATCTCATTCTGACTGCCTTGTATAATAATGGCTTCTCTCTATCTCCACCACCGACACACAACCATCACATGAACTCATCCCTTACCACAGAGCCGCTGTACCGCTCATACGAACAAAAAAAACAACTGACTGATCGCTGAAACTGCGAACTCAAACTCACTCTCAACTCTTCAAAGCTATACGTCCAGTGTGTATTTAATTAGCAGGCTTGTTTACCGAGCCCCTCAGTGCTACTCGGAGCTGCTCGCTCATTGAGCAGGTCGTAGTTGCTCACCTGTAGGAAGTTGAAGCTGTCAGATTCTCATCGTCCCATCCGTTAGGATTAGTGACAATGATAGTGTCATCATATGTACCTATTTATCTACCAGACTTGTTACGTCTCTTTTGAGGCGTGTGCGGATTGGATAGGACGTATACCCTAACGCCATACGACTGTTTACTACAACACTGCCTTATCTCTCTCCTGGAAACAAAACACACTTCTATCTCTAGATTGTGGCCACGTCAACTGAGAAACTAGACTTATAATGCTCCGTGGAGCATTGTGCTCTTGAGCTGGAGTGATTATTCGATTCATTATTTACATAATTCCCATGGATTGGTAAATTTCTGCACTGATTTGTTTAGGGGTTCATTTCTCATTACCATGGTGGTGCACATGATTTGTTTGTGTTTAAGTAGAATAAATGAAGGTTGTGCAGTGGTACTTTTAAGTACTCATTTCTGTTGAATCCAAATGAGAAATACACAGACTGAAATATGATATCAATTATTTAAAACAACCACCAGCTACTGGATATTTCCTCAACATGTGTCGTAGTCTTGGTACCCGTTAGAAGTCATTTCAAATACTCTTCTGCCTCGGTTACATTACAAAGGGCAATTTCTTTACTGTAGAATTACGAAGAAACCCAAATTTAGTGTGTATAATAACTTATTCAATAGAAACCTATTGGATAGTTTCCGTGCTATTACTACTACCTATGATACAGAAAATCCATAAAAGCAATATATAAATATTGTGACAGAAAAAAAGGGACTAGCTTCTCTATCCAATGTTGTAGTAGGTACAGAGTTCATACTGAGTTCATTTCTTGTATACATTTCGTAGCTGAGTTCTGATTTTAACGTTAAACCTGGCTCCACATAGGTACAGATACTTTGTACAAATCTTAGCTGTATTCTTATTCGCTTCCTATGGCTTGTATTATTGCGAGGAATTATTTATGTAATGTAGGAGTTCCCAATGGTTTAATAAGGACTCGGAAGGAAGGGGTGGGATTTCTATAACTATGTGTCCTTGAAGACAAGGAAGTGAACCTTCGAGGTGCCTGAGAGAAATAAAAAGATATATTGATGACAGACATATATAGGATGTACACATTTTACAAAATAGGATAAAACTGAGACGAGGGTAAATTCTCGAGGGTAAATTTATGAATATTTATCAATTTAATTAATTCATATTTTCAAGCATTTTCAGGAGAACTGGAATAGTTTTTTGCGCTTGCTCAAAAATTACTAAACATTCTTCATTTTATCTTTAAAGTGTATGTTGCAAACTTCAGTCTACGAACATATTTTCCAGTGCAAGGCTAAGATATTGGTCAAATGTAGATTGCAGGAACGTCCTTGGATACATAATGTATAAATATAACATTAGACATATTACCATAAGATTTTTACTTTCGCAGTTGTTTGCTGTTTACAGTTTAGAGAATATGTACATTTTCCATCGTGGTTGTAAACATTATCTGATGGCATTTAATATAATTACTTAATTATGTGGATAACAGGCAGGTGTATTGGTGTGAGTGAAAGATGAATAGTTGATATGAATAATAATCATATATGGTGTTTTACTATTGACTATTTCTATACGAGATTGGCAAAGGTTTCAAACTTCCAACGGATGACTCTCTATTTTCCGACTAAGATATTCGATAACAAGAATTTGCCTCCGGACACAGAAATACTGCATAGTCGCCATGAGAACGTGAAAGTTGATGTTGAATGATTGCAAATCTGTTGTGCTTTGACTAATCTCTCCTCTTCGTTCCCACGTATATTTTGATCTTCTAGATGAGCACCCTAACACTGACACTGGCAGGCTGTACATTGGCTTTCCTCTGACTGAACCATATATATATACCTAACCGATTGCTTTTGGTGGTAAAATTCATGCTAGATTTATGTGTGCTGGAAATCAAAGAAAACGGAGAAACTCAAAACGTGGGATTTTCATCTCAGTGTCTCGGTAACCAGGGTACACATGGCAGCATGTGAAAATTGAGCTGGTCTTGTGATGAAAAAAGAAATGAAAGAGCGGAGAAAAAGTCCTATTTTTCAAAAAAAAGAGAAAGTATTTATATGATGATGGTGATTGTATGGAGTGAATGCTGGATGAGAGTAACGTGACTATGTAGGCTTCTGTGTGCCGGATGGCTAGCCAAGGGTGGTAGTTGGTTGCCATGGTAACTCGATGAAATGACCAATGTGTAGAGGGATGGAGTAATCGGTGGCTGCGGTCATGCTTGACTGACCTTACCGATAACGGTGACCCACCCCTCTACGCACGACAATGCTATATCAAGTGGGAACCCAGGCCTGTGTATACTACTGAGGGATGATAATACTGTTAAATCTATTTAATAATAAAAAAAACACACCCAAGGCCTCGTTTCCCTCCTGACTCCTGCAATAACGATACGAAGACTCTCTGAACTGTGTTGATCCCTGTCTAAAGTCCGTTACGCCGGAACGGATCGTGTAAGAGAGTAGTATAGACAAATGTGTATTTTATGATTTTTTTTTCTCATTTTAAATAAAATGTTTTGAGATAAAAGAAAGAGAATATGGGTCCTAGTTCGAATGTGTTCGCTATTATATATTTTTTTAATTTTACTTATGTTAAGACTCCAAAAAGCATGGTTTTATTAGGTGTGTACTTTGAATGTTTCATGTTTTCTATTACATAGAGCTGCATATTGTTGGAGTTGTTAAAAAACACTATTTCACATAAACAAACTTACCCAACAGATAGCATGTTCTACAGTAATATCCCATCATAGATGAAGTATTCATTGTTATACCTGTTACATTGTATCAGGGATGGGAACATCTAGAGTGTTTCCTTTGTATCAAAAAAAAAGAAGAGAAAACGGTTTTTTTTTTGTAACCGCAGGTGGATTGGGTTGAGACATTTTGAGTCGTTGCGATATGGCAGAGAATAGGCTACATTGAGTGTGCGGAGGGGTCCTTTGTCTGAGTCTAACCAGTGTGAGCGTAGCACGTGTGTCAAGGCTCCTACACCATACATCACCACCAGGGGTAGTAACAATAAGACTTCCCACGGTGTACACCCCACGCCACTATGGCACGTGTCTCCCCACCCCATCATAAACACCCCATCATAAACACCCCATCATAAACACCCCCTCCCACCCCCTCCCACCCCCGACACCCCCTCCCACCCCCGAATAAGACTGCACACCAGGCAGATGGTCCGCGCCGTCGACATTTCCTCAAATTTCAGTTCCACTTCCAAAGTAATTTGAAGATGATGCATCAGTCCTATTCTTCACTGGCCTGGGGGGAGCTTTGTCCTGCTTGAAGCCGTGATGAAGCAGCAGTTTCCACGTTTTTCGCCGGCGCCGTTTCACAGAATCTCCACCAATCTATCATAAACAAAAGTTGGGCGCGCGAGCCCGCCGTGGGAAAAAGTATCCTGTCTTTTGTGCGGCCACCCATCTGTTTTGTCTGACCACCTCCTAAGTTAGGATGATGGATTTTGGGCGAGGCCTCTTCTCTGGGGCGTTCATCAGTATCTTCTTTGGGTACTGGAGGTGGGGTGTGGGGTGTGTGTGGCCTATTGAGGGCTGAGTGTTTGTAAATACGCACGACGCAATCAGGGCAATGTGGTTCAATCGGAGACGTCGGGAAATGGCGCGGTTTTCGGGCGGAGACAGAACCAGGAAGAACCCTGGGAGGTCAGTTTGGGTCCAGGAAGATGTGTGTGGGAGGGAGGAGGTGGAGTGACAAGGGAAACAATCCTCCTGGTGAAATGGGGAGGAAGAGAGTAGAAAAGAGAGGGCCAAAAGAAGGAAGGAGAGAGGAAAGAAGGGGGAGAAAAGGAAGGCGAGAGAGGGTTGGAAAAAAGAGAGGGTGAATTTTTTTCCTGGTAGAGAGCGATTGTTTGATTGTTTGGGTAGTTTAACATAAAATATCTTTATTCGACTTAATTTGGTTTTGATGGTGATCAAATCTATGAGATGAATTCAGGTAGAAATCTAACCTCTACACATTTACCGAGGTGAGAGTTCTTTTAGTCCCCACACCACATAGACATGGTGGCAAGACACACATAGACAACCACATAGACAAGGGTTGGCCTCTGATATAGCAGTAACTCTACCATTGCCGGGGGTGAAGAAGAAGAGTGACTGCAGTGGTAGAGAGTGGGGTGTAAGGAGGCAGGATTGGTGTGTAGGGGTAATTTGAACCTGGAGATTCACACGAAGAGACTGGTATATCTCCAGGAGGTTTTGTTTGAGACAATTTTTTGTTTGAGATTATTTACTGGTACATAGTCTCCTCGTGTGACATTCCCGACCCTTAATTCCGGCAGTCTGGCAGAGACTATGTACCGGGTGTGTCCTTCCATGTGTATCCAATCCACCCTTTCCCTTGAGACTAGAAATGCCCCAATTTAGCTTTCTTCTGTGAGAATTCTGGACTGAAGGAAAATTATCGGAGACTAGAAAATTACACCAGTCTCAAGTATATGAGGCTCCGTGTGATTTACGCCTAAAATGTTAAAGGTAACGCAGTGATACTGGGAAGTGGCATGAGGGGGGGGGGGGGGCAGGAGATTGTATGAGGGGTGAGTGGAGGGGGAGATTGTATGAGGGGTGTGTGTGGAGGGGAGTGGGTAGGAGATTGTATGAGGGGTGTGTAGAGGGGGTGGGTGTGAGATTGTATGAGGGGTGTGTGTGGAGGGGGAGATTGTATGAGGGGTGTGGTTGAGGTAGGAAATTGTATGAGGGGTGTGTGTGTTGGTAGGAGATTGTATGAGGGGTGTGTGTGTTGGTAGGAGATTGTATGAGGGGTGTGTGGAGGGGGTAGAGAGGAGATTGTATGAGGGGTGTGTGTGGACGGGGAGATTGTATGAGGGGTGTGTGGAGGGGAGTGGGTAGGAGATTGTATGAGGGGTGTGTGGAGGGCTAGGGAGGAGATTGTATGAGGGGTGTGTGGAGGGGGAGTGAGGAGATTGTATGAGGGGTGTGTGTGGAGGGGAGTGGGTAGGAGATTGTATGAGGGGTGTGTGGACGGGGGGATTTTATGAGGGGTGTGTGGAGGGGGAGTGAGGAGATTGTATGAGGGGTGTGTGGAGGGGGTAGAGAGGAGATTGTGTGGAGGGGGTAGCGGCAGTCTGAGTGGGAGATTCCGCCGCCGGCTGATAAATCAATCACTTCTCTTTCCGTCGTGCTTTTAAAAGCGTGGTCAAATCTGCCATTAAGTCGCCACAAAGGTGGCCAGGGCGCACCATTACGGACGGCGGCTTTCCATTCCGGCAAGCTATTAGATTATCGCCCACCTTCCCCGGCCCCGACCCTCTCCCGCGCCGGCGACTGGAGCCCGGGGTCCCTCCCCGCCCTCCCCGCCCCCGTGTCCCGCACCACTCCACAGGAGATGGATTTTAGTGCATCGGCGATGTCAATCTATGATTCCTACAGCAGCAATAGATTGCACTCATGGGGATTGGATGCTGGTGGCTACCGCAACCACAACAACCGCGTGAAAACGTAGAAATCAGCGATACATTATATATAAGGAAAGGGGAGTTACTGGATGACAGTCCTGTGGGGATAGGAGGGGCATGGGAGGGGTACATGGGTATGTAGTGAGTCTTTATATTGTGGTTATGGTTTGCTGTCTCTATGACACCATTACATCACTATTCAAGATATCGGAAAACTGTTTTCAGACCTATAACGCCCCTGTTTCCTTAACAAAAGGGTATATGATACAATTATATAGAATGGAGGGATACATATCATCGTTATTGAAATGGCCTACTCAGAATTAGGAACATTCGGTGAAGGGCATACAGCGGTAATCTTAAGATCGGGCAGATTCGACCATTACGGCCATGTTAGTAATGACCGATCCGATTATAATAGGGTCTGTGAATCACCGAGTATGACCGATCCGACGGATGCGTCGGGCAAAGGTGTGATAAGGAAGAATCGGCACGTCGCTGTCTTATAGGCTTTAGCCTTAAGACATAAAATATAGCGCCGATTTTTACCCTCCACCTTAGTAATGCCCGATTAATATCCCGGAGAGAGGATGGGACCGAAATCGGCGAAATGGAACCAGACCCTCCAAGATTTAGTGTTATTCAATGTAATCTCACCTCAACGAGAAACAGAACTATAAACAAAGTGATCACACTTCATCGGGGCTCCAGGTGACCCACCTCTGCACCACCTTGCTCCCTTCACTTCCTCCAGGGTTTTTACATCAGGGTTCGTGTTGGGCGTCAATTGATTAGTGGGAGGAGGGGGCGGGGTGTACACTGCCCCCCCCCCCCCCCCCGGGTGGCCTGCTGTGATGGGGGCTGCTAATACCCGTGACCAATCTTATCTAGTCTTCAAACAAGTAAGGGTCAGCGAATGTGGCGTTTCCACCTGCCGATGAAAATAACACCGATAATTTTCATGCTGTACCAAAAGTCGGTCGGTGGTTGTCTTTGTGAAAAGTTTGTGGCATATAATCGGTGACCTGCACTGAACGCATTTGCCGTTTCAAGTTACACTGATAAAAGACTTTTTCGTTGTAAACGATTCAGCCAAATTTGATTTTGTCAGTGGGCTCAAAAATTGGTCGGTGGTGCCATATTGCGAAGGGAGAAAAATGTCGTAAGGTAATAGTGATGTAAATTTTGAGATGATATTCTCAGATGGGGTTCATGGGGTTCAGAGAATAAGGTACAGTTATATCTAGACTTGCTCAAGTCTTTGATTATGGACATTCATGATTAAACAGTATGTTGCAGTGTGACTAGTCCAGGAATCAAATATCGAGGAGAGGAGGGATATAGGGACTGGGGCCAGTCTAAGTTATATCTAACAGTTACACGCTAGTCTATATGAGGGTCAGATAGACACAGACTGTAAGGTACAGTTAAACCTAATGTACAATACTCGTGGGGGTGGACGAGCCTCGAGGGTGTAAGCACCCGAGAGAGCCCAAGGTACAGAGTGCAGTGTGAGATAGACACAGACTGTAAAGTACAGTTATAACACACCAGTCTACAGGAGGAGGGTGAGGTAGACACAAACTCTACAGTAGGAGGTGTGGGCCCCTAAAAAGCAGCATCTGGGACTTGTTACAGCCTGTGTTCTCAAGGCGTGAATCTTCACACCCCGCTCCCACCATCTTCTCCAGCCCTGTTGAAATTTGAAAATACTCGCCCGCTACGTGTGGCTACCACAGTGATGAATAAAACAGGACACCAACCGTAAAGACGGGAGCCGGGAAGCGAGACTTATTGCCGCATACCTGTGCGCGAACGTCTCACACTTATGAGTCACTGTGCTCGAACTGATAATAGTGCGTTCACTCCGTACAATGTGACTTGTTATAAAATGGCATTTCATGGTGATTTCCAGGTATATAATAATAAGGAGAAGTGTGCTCAATTGTATCTTTTCTTTATTGTATTGGTTGATAATCTTCAATAATTCCGACACAAAACAACACAGAACATATTCCATTCACCAACACAAACTATGTCTCAGTATATATTATTGTTTCATATCATCAGACCTTGAGTATGGTCTTGGATTTGAGGATCAAATTCAATTTCATCATAAATGCAGCAATAATTTATTTTAGAAATATTAATAGGTTATTGGGTGATCGAAGGTATGTATCATACTGTGCTACTTCGACTAAATTTGTTATGAATATTGAGCCATAATTCATCCAGCTAAGAGTTGTGCAATAAATCTAAAAGGAAACTTGTGCCAACACTAGAAGTCCTATAGTCACACAATATAGGCAATATATTCACATGAAATTAAGTAGTATCTAGCACATACACTGAGCATATTTAGTACAGATAGACACTCGATCACATTTCTGTATACATGTAAATGTAGCTACTTGAAAAATTCACTCTATGGTTGGAATGCATAATGCATCAAGGTTATTGATTATATCACACATAAAGGGACACTTTATACAAATACATGTTTCTACCATGTTCAGTCATGCCCATTTCTGAAACAAGCACAGTTTTTAGTCTGACTTCACTTCTGGCAAACCGTCGGTTGTTGCCAAACTCATGATCTATGACTCAGATGAACTTGGAGAAAATTCAGACATTGGAAAAGTAAAAAGGGATACAATTTGATTGATTCCAGACCTTATTCTACAGCCACGAAAAAATGTTATTTGTGGAACTAAATCGAGACATTCGAGCCAAGTTTTGACATTCGTTCGTGATGTTTTAATCCTATTATTGAAATTTGAATAATTTTAAAAAGTTGCCATTTTCCGCGCTGCTTATGTCCTATTTATTTCGCCATCAATCGTGAAATGTTTGCCTCATTTGTAGAAGCCGTGAGAGATGTTTTTACACGCATTGCCAGCAGGTTACTAAGTAATTTTTTGTCCTTGTAAATGCTGCCATATTTTTGTTAACATCCATTTATCTCCCCAACTTATAGCATAGTCCTGAGTCTCTACCCGGCCCCCGATACACGTGTGCTCCAAGTACATGACCTTGAGCTGTGACTTGTGACCTCTAGAGAGGCACCTGTGAGGAACATGAGGCCAGGGCCGGATCATTGAAACCAACACACGGCGGGAAAAAACACCCGGAGTGTGATAAATCTCTAGTGGGGTGCTTATTAATGTTGAAGGTTCGAGCCAGTTTTCCAGCAACCAAGTGGTGTGCCTCTGACGAGAAATACATGGGACTTCTTTTGTCAGGCTATCCCTCAGGCCTGGTAGATGGGCTAGTCCAATTTTGTTCCCAGTATTTTTTTGTTTTTGTTTCTCTTTGCCAGCAGGTACCAAGTGTAGGCGACAATATACCAGGCATAGGCCACTGTGCATTTGTCATGCTCTACAAAGGGACAACGTATTCACTGCGACGACAAAAGGTATGAACTCGGACGAGGTTGTCAATTCACCTCATCTATTAAACTAGAACGACGGGTTTGACAAATATGATTAATGAATTCCGAAGTGGTATTATTCACTGAGACCACAGAATACACTCACATCCACCTGACTTCCTACTACCTCGGCAATAACCATCATATCCCAACACAAGCATAATTGTTCACAACGTTTGATTCGAGTTGATGATATCCGTTAAGATGTGAAATTAGGGGAGCTATGTTAATTCGCCTTATCAATTGTTCACATCGAGTTAAGTGGAAACTTAACGAGGCACGGAAAAGATATGTGCATATTTTACCCAGAAAATTATAAAAATGAAAAAAAGAGATAATGATGTCTATTTCAACATGTGCTTTCTACGGACCAGTGCCAGATTTCGCCACCACATATATTTAAAAAAAGGAGTAGCATTATTTGGGTATGAATAGGCTTGTATATGTATACTCAATTATATTTGCCTTACTGCTATTCTTTACGCATAGATACATGTATGTGGTGAGTTAGACTGACTTCAGCGCCTGAACCCTTTGGCTACCCCTCCACCTTTCCGACCCCGCCTTGCAGGTACATGTATATGATTCCTGGGGCTGTCAGGCATTAGGAGCAGTCCACGTGTTGCAAAATAGTTTTATTTCTTTTTAATGTCTATAATTAAAGACTTGAGCAAGCCTAATGGTGAGTAAGTTTATGTTCATTATAGTATAGCCATGATTGAACAGATTCTATATGAACAACTGGCCTATATGGAAAAAAAAGCAAATTTTCTAACCGAATATCCCGGAAATTCATATGATGTATATCTATGAATTAAAGTGATACCTGCCTTTGGTCATAATATAGGGTCGTGCCTATAAATCAGTTAATGTTGTTGTGTGAGACCGGACCACCCCGAATGCTGCTTAATCACAGGTGATTTAGAGCCAATTAAAGGTGAGTTGCCACCTGGATACGGTGAGACCCGTTACCTGTCTGCTGTCCCTGCACCACCACACTCCCCGACACCCTGAACCCCCACAGCGTACCCCAGGAAGCTTTGTCTTACGTGGTCTTTATTTCACGACACCTGAGGTGTTTTTAGAGCGTGCTTGCACGCCCTATATACGTTGCCTAAAGGTTAGAGTGGTCATATATAGGCTTTCAGCGTACTGTAAAGACAATATCCCTTCACTATCTGTGTGCTACTCACTGTGCTAATGGCAAAGGGTGCCAGTGTCTGAGTGTATTAGAAGCGTGCCTAACTGACCATGACCAATCACTCAAGACCAAAATACATCAAGCCCCACTGGTGCTGATATGTTTGGATCCTAGACTCAGGCAGTTGAAGAAACGGCAGGTTTACTGGGTGCACGTGGGATACAGAAAACGATCTATATATACAAAATGTAACCCAAACCTTTCAATTGTTATTCATTTATAATTGCACGCCCAGTCATCAATGATGAACATACTATCTACTCCTAGTTTCTGGGAGTGGAAGGCAGGGTCTGCTTGTCACCTGTTACTGGTATAGTGTAGAGAGTCCCAGGTGTATGTGTGGGAGGGGTGGGGTCGGTGTGGTGTGGGGTGGGACGAGTGGGGTACTTTGGCAACCAACCCCCTTCTACGATATAGGGGTTGGTCGGGTTAAATCCCACACGGTATCCCTCTGTGTTCGCCTCTAACCAAGTTGTGTTGTTCTCTGTAGGCTCTAAAAGCAGAAATACTCAAAAGGTTGAATTCATAGCTCAGCAAATTAATAAATAAGTCTTGCTTTATGGTGGTTTTATTCTAAAAATACACACAAAAGGAAAAAACAAAATGGTAAATTGCCTTCAAGGTTGTAACTAAACACACTCTCCAAGCATTGGAGAGTAACAAACAGGCACCGCTACTGGACTGGGTAAAGGCGGCCGCTTATCTAATCCCACCAGAGCTAATTTTGTGTAGCTCTGGTTGCCAGTGTAGGAGTGGTGGTGGTGGTAGAAGCTCAGGTAGGTCTCCCAATAAGGTCCACACGGGCAAGGTAGACGCCCTCGAGTTTGTCTCCGGCCGCTGATGATACTCCCTACAATGATCGATGTGGGGCTTGTACGCGGGGCGATACATCACACCCTCCCACCCCACACCCACACCCACAGAGAGTCACACCTGGGGAGGTGTCACAGCCAAACGTCAGGAGCAGAGACGGAGAGAGAAAGAGAGAGACGGAGAAGGAGACAGAGGAGTCTGCCACACGTCCCAAGAAGGTTTGGAACTCCCAACGAGTCTCTGTGCCGTGCTCGGAGCCTGACGTTATCATGGGGTTAGTTTAAGGCCTGTTTCCATTGGCAGACGAAAACGTTGTAGAATTTTTGTGTTCTCCTGATAGCCACTATTCATAGATGGACAAGCTTTTCGTGAGCTTGTCCATGGATAGGATTTTTGCACGGCACGGGATGAACCAATGAAATGTAGGTAGCCACTGAGTGATACGTATATGATCGTCTGATGTTTATATATTGTATATGTATTTTTATCTCGCCCCTGGTATTTTTCACCATAGACTTATAATTGGGAACTCGTACCCAATGCCCATGGAGTATATAACTAGGAGCAAATAGGATGTTCATTATAGATGAATGCGCGTGCAATTATAAATGAATAACAATTAGAATGTTTGGGTCAGATTCAAACTATCGATAGTTTTCTGTAACACACTTGCACCCAGTCAACTTGCTATTTCTGCAAGTGCCTATCTAGGATTCAAACAGATCAAGCATTAGTGGGTCTTGAAGTATTTTGTTCTTGAGTGATTGGTCATGGTCAGCTGGGCACACCTCTAAGACCCTAAGACACTGGCTCCCTGCTCTGCTCTCACTATCACAGTGAACAGCATGCAGATAGTAAAGGGATAGTTTTCTGGAAGCACAGTGGAAGTTCAATGTGACCACTCTAACCCTGCTCTAACCTCTAGATGATGTATTTAGCGAGTAAAAGCACGCTCTAAAAAAAACTCAGTGAGGGATTAGATAAATTCAGAAACCTATTCAAGTTTACAGCCAGAGCTCAATCCCGCCTCGTGAATTACTAACTATTCAAACTCGATGGGATACGAGCTCTGACCGTAAACTTTCACAGGTTTCCCCTATATTATATACAAATGAGGGGAATACTAAGAAAGAAACTGATGAGTATTTGGTCTGTGTCCTCGTTCGCCATCGAGTTTGGAGTGTGCAGTAATATGAACGAGGCGATAGCCGAGTGAATATTCTGAAGCACTCCAAACGAGATGGCAAATAGGGACTCAGACCAAGCATGAATATGTTTCTGATTTTATCTTAGCCTGGAAATATCGATCTTTTTATAACCCATTGAGAATGAGTTACCATACTCGCAAGCCTGTTGAGTATGAGTTCCTAATGTTAAGCCTATGGACGTTTATTCCAGGCTAAGATAATATATAGGATATATCGGGAGAAGGGAGACTCACAGGGGCTGTGTGATGATCAGTAATGGATGGCCTTTTTGTGGCCGTACAAAGCGGCAGGTCGTTGTGTGAATAGGTCGGCGAGCTTTGTACGACGGCGCGGGCGACGGCCACTTGAGGTCGTACAAGGCTCGCTGAGTGCTCGTCACACTGTAACAGCTGTTAGATCCATATTAAAGCCGGGCTATGATCCATCACTGCAGTCACGATCCCTGTATACATACATACGACCAGCAGTGGGGCTGCTACCGGTGGGATATACGAAGACGTGGTTAGTGTGCCTGAATGGAATCTGTTCCGAGTTGTTTTTGGTCGGAAATATTAACAGAGTTTGCAGAACGAGGTGAGAAAACAACAAGGAACAGATGTACTTCAGACACAGTCACTATATCTCCCTATTATTTCATACTGGAAATGATTAAAAGAAACTACCATTTTAAGACGTGGCAGTAAGGGACTTATGTATATCTTTATATTATCTCACCCTTGGAATTTTGTCTCCATTGACTCAACATTTGGAATTCGTATCAAACGCCCATGAGATATTTCGTGAAAATATCCAATGGGGGATTATGTCACAAATGCTAGCCTATTAGTCAATGTGAAGGGTGAGATAAATTCAGAAAACCATTCAAGTTTAGGGTCAGAGTTCGATCCCATGTCCTTTAAATTCACTACATAATTCACGCAGCGAATTACTACCCGATTCAAACTTGGTGGGATACGAGCTCTGACCGTAAACTTCCATAGGTTTCCTCTATATTATCTCAGTGATAAACGTAATCCATATCCCTAGTCAGTAAAAGTGAGCCACTCGTGCATAGGTCTATAAGAATGGGGCTGTGGGTGGGAGTTAAAGGGAAGGGGTTATTCCAACATTGTCCCTATTACAGGTAGGGCGAGGAGGGGTGATCAGGAGGGGCTCATTAGGAAGGAGGGTGTTGATAAAGACCCCCATACACACAGGATCCCAAACCGACTCATTACAAACTGGATCCTCTCGCTTGGATCCACACGACCCCAGTGTGGCGGTGCTTTGATCTATAGTGGCGGGAATCATCCCGGTGCGTTTTGTACCAGAGACGATGCAGACTGAACCCATCACCACCCGAGCAGCCTGGACCCCGCAGCCGCACTGCCATTCACAATCCTCACGCCACGGCTCGCCTGACAACAACAAAAAACGCACATTTTTTTCTCTTTCTTCTTCATTAGGTGTGGTTTTTGCCGCGGATCTCGCTCAATGAGTGTGACTTGGGAGATGTGGTTGTTTGTCGTATTTGGGGTCAACAAGTGCAGGCACTGCTGCCCAGGGCTGGTACCTTGTATGTCCCAGAGTGGGAGTCAGTAGTCCGCTGGGTACCAACTGCGGGAGAAAAATGCGCGTATGAAGAGAGATGGGGAGTGTGGAGGGGGAGAGGGAGAGGGAGAAGTGGGGAGTGGAGAGGGGGAGGAGAGGTGGGGAGTGTTGAGGGGGATAGGAGGAGGAAGATGTGTGGAGGGGGAGGAGGGAGAGGAGGGGAGTGTGGAGGGAGAGAGGAGGAGAGAGACAAGTATAAGGTGGAGAGTGTGGAGGGAGAGAGGAGAAGGGAGAGGTGGGGAGTGTGAGGGGGAGAGGAGGAGGGAGAGGTGTGGAGGGGGAGGAGGGAGAGGAGGAGGGAGAGGTGGGGAGTGTGGAGGGAGAGGTGGGGAGTGTGGAGGGAGAGAGGAGGAGGGAGAGGTGGGGAGTGTGGAGGGGAGAGGAGAAGGGAGAGATGGGGAGTATGGAGGGGAGAGGAGGGGAGTGTGTAGGAAGAGAGGAGGAGGGAGAGGAGGGAGAGGTGGGGAGCGTGGAGTGAGAGAGGTGGAGTGAGAGGTAGGGACCGTGGAGAGGGACAGGGGGATAGTGAAGCAGGGACTGTGTAGGGGGACAGGGTTAGGGAGAGGTTTGGAGTGTGGAGAGGGATAGTAAAGCAGGGAGTGTGGAGGGGGGGAGGGGGATAGTGAGGCCGGGGTAGGGCACTACAAAGTCAATTAGGTCAGCGGTACATTGTGTCCCTCCATGTACCAATCCCCAGGTAATGAGCTGGAAAGACCAGGCCTGAAAGCCTAAAAGCTCGCCTTGAATAGGCCGGCTGCATAGGCTGCGTGTTGTGGGCAGCCAGGCCTAGCGGCCATAGCTGGTTTCCGGCAAGCCCGAGGTTGGTGTTTGGCGCCCGTTGGGTGACCTTTCTGTGTAAAACCCGGCCCGGCTTTTCTGAGGCGTGCCATGGGAACTCTCGACTCGTCCATGGTCGGTCAACCATCGGTACCTGCCCGGCCCCTGCCCGCCATGCCTACACCCTCACCGTGACCATGGCAACCGGCATGGAACAGGTGGGCAAATACCAGCTGGCAAGGAGAGATTGCCTCAATGGTGAATCATTTTTCCCTCGCCTGATATGTATTTTTTGGGGTCAGCATAGTTACACTGCACTCCTCCTATCTGATGAGTACTCTGCAATGCTTGGTCGGTGTTGATGTGAAGATAAGAGTGATGCAGCTTGTGTTCACTGCTCCGCTTGTTTTACCTCTATGGGCGGCGCAGTGGTAAATAACGGACTGGAAACCTCAGGGGTTGGAGCCATTACTCATCACAGACAGAACCCATTTTCCTTGTCGCTCAGGCATACACGCCAACAACCTACACTTTGCTAACCCTCACAGGAGGATGCAGGGATGGTGCGAGCCACAACTACATGCTTACCTATCAACAGTTAAAATCCAAATGTCACCGAGCTAGTTAATCAAGTGGAAAGAGTCTCGCAATTGTAAAAGGCAATTGCTTTACCAGGAAGAAAATCTTCTGAGGAACAGAAACCTGGGGTTCGGGTTGTGGAACTCTCATAAAAAAATTGGAAAGCAGCAATTTATTTAGAAAGAGTTCATTATACGTACTATGAGAAAACGACCTTACTGTTGACGAAGCGGTGTTCGTTCGTGGACTGGGACTGTCAAGAGTCAGGTCGTTTCCTTAGCATTACATACCTGAAATCATGAAAAAAACCGCAACATTAATATTTGTATGGCATACATGCTAGAGGTTATTCACTACAGGCATATTATCACAGAGATATAAGTTTTTTTAGTTATTTCCCGGTTTTAGGGTTTTACTACTGTACTAAGTCTTGATCATGTCTTTATAGTTATCCTACCCCTAATATAAAATCCCATAGGCTTAACATTGGGTTTCCGTATGCCACGCCGACTGGCATACGGAGTTTTATATGCCACTAGTGGCATACAGCATTGTTATCACGTAATATTCCAAAATCGAGGAGATAGGGTAGGATAAAATCAAAACCTGATTCGTTTTAATCTTGGCCACTGCATTCCACTCCTGAAGTTTTGGCTCCGGACTTCACTCGGCTTCGCCTCATGAAGTCACTTTGCCAAACTCCAGTCGTGGAATACGGTGGCCAAGATTAAACCTCATCCAGTTTTATGATAATAAATAGTGGATATAATCAGGATTTGTGTATTTTCCCTTTATTTTCTAAACCTCATTGGCATCTCTATTATCAATACTGCACTCCTTGCAGTTGGTAATATTTCGTAGATGTTCGGCCAGAAATATACAATAATACAAGATCCCAATAAAAGTTCTATCCAATTTATCCAAAAGCGCATACACCACATTTTTGAAAATGTCCTTTTGGCAAAAGGTTAAGTCTCGAGAGGTAATCCTTACCTAAAGTAAAACTAGAACTAGAGCTACGGATCCTGACCTCCACCCTCCCCCTCCCCCTTTTTTCCCACGCCCTCCCCCTCTCCGGAGAAGGGTCTATTTCGGGGCGCGCGCATTAGGATGTCGATAAGGGGTGTTGATCACGTCCGTCAAGTGACCAGTGAACCTTTTAATTACGCTAATTGGTTCGGATCTCTGTAATGGGTGTCGGCGCCCGTGTGGGGCCCGGGTGGAGACCGCCCCACCTGAACTCCTCCTGACCCCTGACCTCCGCCGGCAGGGGGCGCAGGTAGGCGGCCGTCACGTGACCCCCTCCAGGGTCTGCTGGCTGGATGTAGCTGTGTGGGGGAGGCATTGGTGTAGCTACTTTGCAGCTAAGTCCTAGACTGGCTTAAGTCTTTGATCATGGACATTATTAAGATTTTGTTTCTCGAAGAAATCGGGTCCAATTTACAGAAATCGGCGCCCCGATTTCCTTGAACGAGTTCCCAACAATTATCAAGAAATGAAACTACTTTGAAACATTTAGACTGCCCCTAACACCTGACAGGCCTATTTTGTCCTCAGGATCACTTGAAGGAGGAGGATTTCTCTACCTATGGAAGACGAGCTCTTGTCGATTGTGTCGTCCGTGGAGGTCTCCTTTGTCGGGCCTGTCATCCCCTACGAGGGTTAGAATTAAAACGAGCCCCGGGAATCATTAATGTATCCCAGCAAGGAGCGGTGAGGTAGGTGGAGGGGTAGGCACAGGATACAGGGACTGGAGCCAGTCTAGCTCTGTCCCTCTCTTACCACCCCCCCCCCCCCTCACCCCCTCACCTGGAGGGCCGCACGTCCCGCACTGACCTCACCACACCCCTTGTAACGAGACATATGGCGTTCAATTTCTTAATCCCACCATTGGTAGAAGTTTAGCCATAGGAATAACATTAAAATATTATCTGTAGCAACCATAAGCTGCCAGGATTTGAGAGAGTAGACAATATATCAACATTGAGATTTGTACATTTATACATATATGCGTATATATATATATATATATATATATATATATATATATATATATATATACGTATATATATACCAAATACCTACTGATTATATATATTTTATAATATGAGTATAAGTTTAGGATATTCTATCCCAGATCGTTTTGTCAGACTGTCTTCTGTAAAGAGAACACCACAAAGACCAGGATAAGATCATCTTTTTTAATCTATTAAAAACCCAGCCCTGGAACTCGTCACGGCTGGTGATTCATGACGACCCGTGGCACGGCTACCTGTAGGAGCAGAGATAGACTGGCTCCAGTCCCTGCATCCTATGGCTACCCTCCTCTCTGGGATTCGGGCTCCAGTCCCTGCATCCTATGGCTACCCTCCTCACTGGGATTCGTGATGATGAATTTATCACATTGATCACAATTGAATCGAAGAACGAACAGAATTAGTAATAGTGTTATCAATGATGATAATGATAATACTAATGATAGTATTAATGATAATGATGATGATAATAGTGGTGATGATATCAATAGTAACAACAACATCATCGGTAATAACAATAATAATAATAATATTAGTAATAATAATAATGATAATGATGATAATGATGATAATAATAATGATAATAATAATGATAATGATGATGATAATAATACTAATAATGATGATAATAATAATACTATTGACTTATTATTGTCAAGCTATTGACTACTAACGTTGAGCTGCTTCACAAGACGGGTGTAGCCTCACCAATGAGGACATCCAGACGTACATCAAGGTACACAGAATATTACCATGCAGATCAAAATTGATCTAGCGATCTGTAGGCTCCATAACTTAAGTGTAGAGACTCAGTATTTGGTAGATAATAAATCAAACTATTCGCAAACTTAGTTTTGTGTGCCAGAGATTCATTTACAATTATGTTTGTTTTGTTTCCTTGCTTATGTTTACATGGCATGATGGCAGATCGCTAAGTCTACCACTGGCGAATCATTCCTAATTGAGACAAAAAATCTGCCTCCCGCTCCACGGTCCCCCACACTCCCACAGCTATTTGCGCATTTGCCCTGGAGTACCTGACCGCCACTTGAGCCGCCTGCCACCGCGCCTGCCTTCATTTGAAGTACTTATTGTGGCTGGAGGCTGTGGGGTGTAGGAGGGGTAGGGGTATAATGGGGAGTGTTCGGAGGACTGTATGCTGTGGTAGTGGTGGTGGTAGTAGTAATAGTAGTTCCCACACACCCCTGACTGCGAATCGTGAGTAGGAGCGATCCGCTGTGAGATCTTATTTTATAAATGGATCGGGTGAGATCGATCGTGTGTGTGTGTGTGTGGGTGGGCGGGTGGGGGGGGGGGGGGGTGGGAGGGAGGGTGGGGCAGTGGGGTATGCGAAACAAAGATGTTATTGTGCCTCGGGCCCCGCAGCTATGATCGATGTCCCCGGCCATGGTTATGATCACACAGACGGCAGAGAGACCGGGCATCGTCCTTGGATCAGCCGGCATTGAAGCCCCCTCGGCCCCGGCTTTAAGGTCCGAGCGCCCGCCGTACTGCCCTCCCAGCGTAATTAATCCTTTTGTGAACAGTGCCATCTAGGCGTTCTCCTCGGAAATAACTTAGATATTAATAAAGGAGAGTGACCGCGTCAGGGCTGGGGTCGACCGCCGAGAATGCGGAGAGAATTGATTAAGGTTTACCACTTCAACGCGGCGATTGGATTTGCGAATCAATCGGACTGAGTGAGTTCTATCGCTGATATTTATGGGGCAGTCGTCGCAGGCTTTGAGCGGGAGATATGGATGGAGATTTCAGGTTCAGGGTGACTGTGAGGCATGGGGTGTGTGCTTATTTCAGTCATATCTGGGACGTTGTCAAAAGTATGCCAGCGCCCTTCACACTCCCCAGTCACAGACGCCCGGAGTTCTGCGTATATAGAATCTCAGAGCGCATGCGTCGACGCATGACGTCACGTACTAAATCTACGTCACGGGCGTCACGTCATAACGAAGCCCGTATGTAACCAGAGGAGGATGGATCGTTGGGAGTTTTACACCGACACCCTGCCACCCCCCGCCGACACCCCACCGACACCCCGCCGACTCAACCCGCGGCCGGCCGGACGGCTCGGGTGGAGTGGGATGGGGGGTGTTGCAGAAGTATAGTCGCTCTTTTCAGGGCAGCCTCTGCCCAACTCTGCCCGGAATTTTACCCCGAGGGGTGTTGTCATGGCTGAGGGTTAAAATTAGCAGCTATCGAATATCATATTTTCCTCGGCAGCCCATCTACCACTGTCAGCGGGTATACACCATTGTGGGCAGCTGGTGGGGGCACTCGTATTTATTCCAACTGGGATACATACATAATGATGAGATACACGAGGTTGTATGTTCCAAGATGACGCGTAGTAATATCCGAGCACATGCGGGGATATTGTGTTGATTTTCTTCCGATGAGCACATGGCCGCTTTTATTTGAAATCATGCAGTCTATATTGTAATTGTTATCCAGAGTTTGCGGATACGTGGCGGCCAGATATTAGTTTGTTTTAGGTCCCCACTATAGTTCACCAGATCTATATGCACCGGGTATGTTGATACACGCTCTTTGAGTGTTTTCTATGGACACTTTGCATTAGGTGGATGATAAAGTTAATTTCCCATAGCTGTTACACTGGAAACATATATATATCGGTAAAACGTGATATAGAATCTAATGAAATGTGATGAAATTACCGAATTTCGGCAATTTTGTCGTAGAATTTTCAGCTAATGGGCAAATTTAACATCTAATAAATATCTAATAAAGCCTTAGACAGCATCGAAGTGAAAACGCATGTACATTTTGGCAGCGGTTAAAATAAAAGCAAAATCCCATTAATATTTGATATATTATGTCATATATATATATATTCGTTTTGAATTTTACCGCCTTCTTTTCATCTATTCTCGTGAATTTTGCCATTCCACTTCCTTCACCTTCTCGGCCTTGACTGGAGCCATTTATACACTTTCCCATTCCTCCACAACTCTTTTGGTACATTTCGCCCGATCCCACCCATCCCGTCCCGGTGATTGTCCCGTTTGCCCGTCCCTCCCCCCGTGTCCCCGGCCACCAGACACCCCGGTAGAGCGCCCAGCCACCCGGGCCTCCCTAGAAGTCATTTCCGGGCCTTTTTCAGGTTCCTAGAAGCGTGTCACGGTCCCTGACTCCATCAGCGTTGTCATGCCAACAGGGGCCTCCCGGGGGACGCTGCACATGCAGTTTTCAACTTATACCGGGTCATGTCGGACTCAGTCTATTAACCCCTCCTCCCTCCCTCCCTCCCTCCCTCCCACACCCCCCTCCCACCTAGCTCCACGGTTGTCTCCAGTAAAGCAGCGCACTTTCATCAGGTCAATGCGTTTGCAGTTGCGCTGCGATCGGATCTTGTTGGATCCTTTTTTTTTTATTTTTTTTTAAAAATCTATCTTTGAATGTGACTAAATTCGAGTACAAATTCGGTTGAATTATCACATTGTTTTCGTTTATATTACACAGAAATAGGCATCCAAAATTACACTGATACTACTGCACTTGTGAGCAATATTCTCGTATAAAAAATACCTTGAACAAATACGGTTAGGCTTGTAGCATATCATGCAGGGATGTCAGTTGGAGTCATGAAAAGAACAGGAAACATTTTTCATGTGGAATTTACTGCTTCAGAGAGACAGGAAAAAACATGGAAAAAACATTGTTATTGGCCATGGAATGGGGCTGGGGTACGTGGAGAGATTTGGATCACTGTTTATTGGTGTGAGTGAGGCCACATCTACCCCTTCTTTGTTTTACAAAAGGAAAAAAAATCATAAATTGAAAATGAAACTTAGGATTTCTTTGGAAAATGGGAAAAATGCCAATTCTGAATTATGAAGTCGGTGGATCCCGGGGTTGACTGGGGTCCGTGGCGGGGTACAGTCGGCTGTATCTGGTGTCCATGGTGTATGCGTGCGGATCAGTGAGATAGGGGTGGGAGGGGGTGGGAGGGGGTGGGAGGGGGGTAGGAGGGGGTGGGTGGGGGTGGTATCAGCGTCCATCTTCCCGATCCATCATCTCACCTGATAACACGCATGCGCAGTGATCAACGCAATGAGTCCTGTCAGGAACCCTCCCACCCACCCACTCTCCCACCCACCCACCCACCCACCGCCCACCTACCCAGCATACACCAATCAGCATCATACTCTGACCGCAGGGTGGGGAAAAAATATCCTTTCTATATTTTTAGCTGTAAACTTGGATCCTGCATTTTGGGTGGACAGGTGTGAGGATTACTGGCATCTAACAGTGGGAGGACCACATGGAGGATCATAGGATGCTCTGAGGGTGCATGCCGAGCAGTGCGTCATATTTCACCCCCGGCTTATCAGTTACTGAGTAGAAAGACATCATACCCTGTAGCGGGGTAAATAAATCACACACATGCTTTTTAGATATCATCCCTGATTTATGTTGGATGTTCACCCTTCCGATTCCATTAATTTTACTTTTATTTCAAAAGTCATTTTATATCAATTTTCCACTTTGAATTGCTTCTCAATGAATCTTGATCATATATATACTCTATGTTCATCCTTCCTATTCAATTAATATTACCTTTATTCCAATAGTCATATTATATAAATTATTCACTTTGAATTGCTTCTTTCTCAATGAAACTTGATCATATATATATATATATATATATATATATATATATATATATATATATATATATATATATATATATATATATATATATCATATATGTGTATGTGTGTGTGTGTATAGTTCCATATTTTTATGGAATGTTTCTCTACAAGCCTTACATTTTCTGAAGGATCGGAGTAAACCAGCAAAAACGTATATAAATCATATTCATTTCTGTGCACAAAAAATCCAATCCATTATATCACCATGGATATCAAAGAAAGCTGCCACAAGTAAAAAAAGACGTTATATGTTGATTATTAATCATACATGTTGTCTAGATTCTACCGGGTGAGGCTACGCATGTTGTGTTAGAGTGTGCATGTGTGTTTCATGATTGAGTTCGGGTCTGTTTTGGTGGAGATAGCCAAATTCAAAACAAGTTGCACCAAAAAAGTGGGGCTCTATCGTGACGGATTCTTGCAGCAGTGCCTTCTGGTAATGTTCCTGTCCCTCTCAGGCCACCCACACACGGAGAGCCAATCAGCGGCCCCCTTACAGGCTGCCTCGGTCTGTAATGCTGATTTCTATTGGTCACGTGCTGTGAAAACATCAATAGCCAGGCTCAATATTAGTCCTAATAATTACTGGGTAATTAGCCTGACGGGTTCCTATTGTCTCATCAGCAGCCTAATGACCAGCCCCAAAATGACGGAACGCTTTTTGGCGAGCCAAGCTAGGGTGGTTAGGACATAGCACGTGCGTATGGGGGTGGGTGATGGGGGTAAGATACACGCAGGGTATTGGGGGATGAACATGGACTACAAGAACAAAAGCTAAAAGTGCGGTCGTTGCTTTGAATATTTTTCTTTTATTTTCGATTTGAATTTTTTTGTATTCTGAACATTACCGTTGGTACCCCATCCCTCACTCTCCGTCCATTGTCTTAGGGTTTGAATGGCGGCGGTTGGAGAGTGCGTGTCGTGCATGGATGACTGGTGCTTTTACACTAATGTAACCAGTTACCAGGATCCAGGACAAAGCATGGCGATGCACGTATTGTTTTATCACCGTCACCACTGCCTGCTCATCAGAGAACCTCAACCTGCTGCCCGATACAAACTGCTGCTCTCTGCTGCCCACTGCTGCCCTCGACTCCCCACTGCTGCTCTCTATTGCCAACTGCTATTCATTGCTGCTCTCTGCTGCCCACTTCTGCACACCTACATCATCTGCTGCCCACTGTTGTCTTCTGCTGCCCACTACTGCCCTCAATTGCCCACTGCTTTTCATTGCTGCCCACTGCTGCTCTCTGCTGCCAATTACTGACTTCTACTGCCACTGCTGCCCTCTGCTACCTACTGCTGCCCACTTCTACCCTTTGCTGCCCTCTGCTGTCTACTACTACTAGCTACTGCCAACTGCTACCCTCTGATTCTTTCTACTTCCCACTACTGCCCTTTGCTGCCCACAGCTGTCCTCTGATGCCCACTGATGCCCCCTCATGCCCATTTATGCCATTTGCTGCCCACTGATACCCTCTGCTGCCCATTTATGCCATTTGTTGCCCAGTTGATACCTCACATTTATCACTGCAGTAAGACAACTATGACAAATATGTTTATGTATTAAAAACAGAAGTAAACGATGGGCCCACCCGCCCTGGCCGATTAACAGTGATTACCATTAACACCAGTGTTCCTTTGTTTTAGGTGCCTGTCGGAAGTCCTCTATGACCTTCAGATGACCTTGACCGCGCAGAGGTCAGTAAACATTATCTATCAGTCATTGCTTTCGCCTGTGGCCCCATGCACAGGTCACTGTTCCTCTCTACAGAACGCCTAGAGATAGAACTTTATAGAATGTGTAGTTTAATCTTAACATGCAGATGGCAATATGGAATTATACCTGTAAATTACAATCATTCTTATAAATGAGTTTAATGTCCTGTAATACATTTAGGTAGTTATGTCCATTGATCTTTTGTATTAGGTCATAGCTTGGATCTTGCGTGATAGCTTAAAAAATTAACAGGTGCCCATACCCATGGGACAAATATTCGTCTAAAGAAAACTTAGATGATCTAGTGCAATTTTCTTTTACCAAACGTCAAGGGTTCTCAAAGTATATCCCCACCTCGTGTGTGGTATATCACCGTGTCAACAAGACTAGGTACGCACCATGCCTGCAGGCCAAAGTAATAAAATTGTCAAAATTCTTAGATTGATGTGTGGTGGGCAGACACCGACGGTGTTAGTATATAATATACCAGAGTGTTGGATGTAGGTACGTAGACTGTCTTATATAGGCATACCTTATACTGGCTGTAATATGACACATCCTGGGATCGGTTGCAGAATGACACAGCCAGACCAATACCCAGTTGAAGTGTTTATAGACCTAGGAGTGTCACATTGTCAATGATCCGCCCCTCATCGAGCCACACAGTGATCGTTAAAATATTCTAGCATATACCATTCGGTTTTCTGGCAATGGAGATGGGTTTTTTTTTAATTGAGGAATAATTGTCATTGATTAAAATAGTTTTGAGGTCTTTATATATGTTTATATTGGCATACTTGGTGTGAACTCAATTATTGAACTTACGGACAGTTTCAAAAGGTAACAGTAACAAATCTAAACCACAATTACCACCAAAAAAAATTTCGACCGAAAACATTCACAGGTCCCACCAGATCACGGAATGTACATGGGAGAGATATTGTTACCTAAACTAAACCACAATTACGATTGTTTTGAGATGTTTCATGGCTGGTTTTTACAATCATCGCCCATGATAACTTGTTACATACAGGTGTTTTGTTGAAGTGTTTAGATGGAGGTTATAACGTATTTATACCATTGTACAGTAAGCTATATCCTATTCTTCACACGCAGCAGATTGTCCCGTGTTGTGGAGTGGCCTTCATAGCAGAGTGCTACTGTACTTATGAAGCTGTAGAATATCAATGGAACCTACATCAATGAAAATCCCTACATTTTCTCTGTTCTCCCAAACTGCCCACTGGGAGTCTTGCAATCTTGACAGTTAAACTGCCTTGTGGACTTGATGCATTTCATCTTTTGCATTACAACTGATAACTGATGCTTCAGCACAGAACGATATCTACGTTCCCATCTGGTTCAGTTTTTCATTTATGGACGATTTCCAAGTCAAGCTCTTTAAGCAATTACCAACAACTTCCAACATGCCATTACCCTTATTTTACATCATTATATAAAGGTCATCCTCATTTGCACAAACTTTTCTTCCCAAACGTGTTCATATATCTCACACTACTGGACTACAAATGTACCATTCAATTACTTTAATTAGAAGCGTATTCTGGAAGTTTGGCATAGGTGGACCTATCCGTCATTCCTGTCAAAGGGTAAAAGCCGTGATTACATCGTTAGAAGCGCGCATCCTTGTGATAAGACAGTGATGGGGTGATGTTTAGTAATATCCAGGTGCATATTTGATCTAAATGATGGATAGATTAGGGGAGGGTTCCATGAAAACCACGCATAGTTTTACCGAATGGACTGAGTGCAACCACGTGCCATCTTCCTCGTGGTATAAATCCATCTGTACATGTATACCTTCACTATAAGCATGCAGTTCATGCACTTTTAGTCTGTAAGTAATATATGGAGAGATGGTTAGTGTGACTGAATGAAATCTGTTCCGGGTTGTTTTGAGCGGACTTTTTCACCGAGTTCGAAGAACAAGGTGAATACTTCCAACCATAACAACAAGGACTAGATGTAATTCCGCCACACTCACTATGTCTTCCTATTATTATATACCTGGAAATCATTATAAATTCCATTTAATAACTCACTAAATAGCAGAATAACAGTGGTCAGGTGGTACAGAGGGACGTATGAATATTGTTTCGGCACTCAGTGATAAACGGAATCTGTACTCCTGGTTAGTGAAAGTGAGACATTCGCCCATGCGTGTACAATAATATACCTACCGTTATGCCATTATGAAAAGAAAAGCTTGAATAAATCCGTCAGCAATGAGGTATATACATCCTACAACCAGCCCCCCTAGAATACATCTATTATTAACGTAGGTTGGATTTTAATCTAGGCATCTGTGCAGCACTAGATATGAATCATCCTGCGACGCATGAAGATTAAATTCAAATATTCACAAGGCCTTCCCTAGTGGTTCACTGAGTATAGAATCATACATGTAGCTAGACTATAAGTTACCTTTTGACTTCTCATCAGATAACATGGATATATGATCTTTGTGAATGAACAGTCAACCTATGATTAGGCCCATATTAGGCTGACAAGCGTAACATTGGGTGACAGTAATACCTTACACTGTCATAGATAGTCTTAAAGAGTGCAATATATCAAAATTCTTTTTTGTCTTTATTCATTATACAGTGCTGAATGTATTTCTGACAACATATCATTTACAATTATTGATGATTATATGCATGTATATTGAAAAGGCAATAAGAGTTAATTAATACAAGTATATTACCATATTGCCCCAGAGGATAGCAGCAAAGTGGAAGTATAACAAATACCCAATGTGCCAAGTACATCTACATCAATAATTGGCATATATATGTGTATGCTGATGTCAGACATGTTCCTTGATCTTCAAGAGAAAGAAAATGAAAGTAGATGGCTCAAAATTAAAATATAGTTCATATGGTATAGGCTACTTATATATATTCATATTCAGTAATTATTTGGGTAGATATAACTATTTTCTGAACACATTCGGTGATATCCACTCGGAATATACGTATGTCATCTGATAAACAACTGGGATATGCCAGTTGGAACAGCTAGGATCATTTTTAGAACGTGAATAACGTATCAAACCATCTTTACTCAACATAATCCAGAAAATATTATCATCATTAGTTTACAAAAATACTATTTTACATCTACTTGTTCTTATGGTACTCAAGTCTATTCACAGTATAATACTAATAATCTATGATAGTAATGATGTACTGCCTTCGAGCCACGCTATATTGATTTGGCCCAACAGACACGGAGGATACCATTAGCATGCTCGTATGCTAATACGCGTACAGGATGCGACTAGAACACCCAGAACATAGTATTGTAATGTCACTAAATGTCATCTAGATGCAGAACAATGACAGGCGAAACACCCACCGATCCCCGCAACCTACCAGCCTGCATTAGGTCAGCCTCTCACCGTTACAGCTAAAAATCCCCTTCTGATGGTGCAAAATGATCGGTTCCGTGCAGAGCAATTAAACAACTTACATATTAATATGATATTCATTGACAGCCAAGCGCCAACAATGGATATTCCCTAGTGGACTGAGTGTGGGAAAATAGAGTGGTCACTGGGGTATTTTAGGTGGGGGGTGGGGAGGGAGGGGCTGCCCCCCTGAACCGGGGTTGACCGGGCACACAGAAGTCCATTACCCCGTTACCCCCTTCCTGCACAACCCCCCTCAACCCCCACAAATTCGTTCATGGTAGAATTAACCTTTTTACCCCGCAAAAATTGAAAGGCAAACAAAGCTATTATCTCTCTGTAAATTGCATTTTCAATTACACTATCAGAGGCCTACATGGAAGTCATTATGGTGGTCATGTCCAAGCATGCGTTTGTGGATTGGGGAGAGCTGGGTGAGGCACAGAGAGGAGAGAGAGAGAGAGAGAGAGAGAGAGAGAGAGAAAGGAGAGAGAGAAACAGAGAGAGAGAGAGAAGAGAGAGAGAGAGAGACAGAGAGACAGAGAGAGAGAGAGAGAGAGAGAGAGAGAGCGGAGAGAGAGAGAAGAGAGAGAGAGAAGAGAGACATAGAGGAGAGACAGAGAGGAGAGAGAGAGAAGAGAGAGAGAGAGCGAGAGAAGAGAGAGAAGAGAGAGAAGAGAGAGAGAGAGAGAGAAGAGAGAGAGAGAGAGAGAGAGAGAGAGAGAGGAGAGAGAGAGGAGAGAGAGAGAGAGAGAGAGGAGAGAGAGAGAAGAGAGAGAGAGAGAGAGAGAGAGAGAGAAGAGAGAGAAGAGAGAGAAGAGAGAGAGAGGAGAGAGAGAGAGAGAGAGAGAGAGAGGAGAGAGAGAGAAGAGAGGAGAGAGAGAGAGAAGAGAGAGAAGAGAGAGAGAGAGAGAAGAGAGAGGGAGAGAGAGAAGAGAGAGAGAGAAGAGAGAAAAGAGGAGAGAGCCACACACACATCATAAAATACACACTGAATAACACATAGAAAGTGTATAAGAATCGAGTATACACAGGTTCCCATTTATCCATGTATCATGATTTTATTTTGAGCATTGTTGTTACATATATAAAGACCTTCAGTAATATACCACAGATCGGTAAAGACGTATATATCATGCATATCAAGTCTTTTAGAAGCACACTATATTTTGTTATTGTTATTATGCAGCTTACGATAGAAGTCTGGCACAAAGGATTGGCACAGGCGTAAGGGTATTTATATAAATGGACTAAGCTTACCCTTTGGATTTTTTTTGCTTCCGATTCACATCAACCTAAGACCAGGGAATAGGTCTAGCTTAATAATAGCATTACCCATATCATTACTAATTACAGAAATGCACATAGACATAGACAAACATTACACAGAAGCACCAGTCTTTTGATCATACAGCCCAGTAGTTTTTAGGTCTGGCATAGTAGTTATAATGGCGACCTTACTACAGCAGCAACGACTGGTAATATCACAAAATGTCAACCCACTACGGATATACGCGCCATGGCTGTATGCCCCCGATATATGAGCACTGCTACTCCGCCCCCTCAAACAAAAATCCCACTTACTATGGATATCATAGGCATGCTATTGTGTTGTTATATTCATCCGTTCTTTTCTTTTATCTGGAGGATATTGGGAATAAACGCAACCATTCCGACGCAGAAGAACACTTGATATATGTTTCTTTTTACCGTGAAAAAAAGAAGAAAAAAAAAACCAGTTAATACGAAAATGCCTGGAGGAGGGTTACTAGCCTGATCCCTGTTCTTTGTCACAGTAGTGGTATGACTATAGCGGGAATTGGGGACGGAGGGGGTGGGGGTGGGCATCGTGTGTGAGTGTCAGGGGGCTGAGGGGGGATTAGAGGAGGGGTTATTACTCCCCAATGGGGCCCCATGAGCCGCCGCCCTAAATGATCTTCGATTTATGAACAAATGGAGGCCGCACCCCATTGGTGTAATTAGGGGTGAATAACTAAGTAATGAAGCTTTGGGAGTGGGTCACTGACCCCGGCTCCTATAATGGACTGGGGAGGGATTAACTCCATGGACGAGTAGCCAGAAACTGCCTCATGTGGTAGTTCGCTGTTGTCTGTGTTGTGGGAAAGACAGTGAAAAGGAATTGTTGTCAGAGACAAAACACCCCTGTTTCATCAGCGCCTACCGACCAACTTTTGGGACCATGACCCGATTCGGCTCTGAATAACTAAAGCTAGTCTGCCGAAAGCATATTTCAACGGTTGGTGGTACCAAATTTTGCGTTCATGTTATTTTCCAGTTTCTTTATTGAGAAACGTATGTCCACTTTCCCTTTGCCTAACTAGCCAGAGGCCCGTTTAATAATCTAGGATCGTACATTAAGACCCTCTTCTATAACTCATAAAAGGGTTATCGTTTAATGATATTTAAGTCTGTTTGCGGAGACAGGATTAGCCTTCCATAAGGTCGTCCATAAGCGTTGAATAAAGTTGACCCACATCGTCCCTGGGTCTCTAAGGCAGACGGAAACGGGTCTACATGTACGATCCTAGATTATTAAACAGGCCCCTGGCTCGCTCAGCGCTAATACTTACAAGGGGCGGTCCCTAGCAACGATGAGATGAGTCAACCCCACACGTAAACAGAGGTAAATATATAACGCTGCAACTCCATGTATTAGCAACTAGGTCGCAGCTAGCCATCATTGCTATAACATCAGCAATAAAGCTTGTAATGGGATCGTGGACTTCCTTCATTCAGATTAGTGTGTACTATCTAAGATAGTAACACTGGTGGAGAAGCCATCCAGATTACTGTATACCATGTAAGATAGTAACACTGGTGGAGAGGCCATTCAGATTCCTATCTAAGATAGTAACACTGGTGGAGAGGCCATTCAGATTACTGTATACCATGTAAGATAGTAACACTGGTGGAGAGGCCATTCAGATTGCTGTATACCATGTAGGATAGTAACACTGGTGGAGAGGCCATTCAGAATACTGTATACCATGTAAGATAGTAACACTGGTGGAGAGGCCATTCAGAATACTGTATACCATGTAAGATAGTAACACTGGTGGAGAGGCCATTCAGATTACTGTATGCCATGTAAGATAGTAATGGTACTGACATTAATGTCAATTGGTTAGTTTCAATTGACCAATATTTTGTTGAAATTGCCGTGTGATTGGTCAGTGGTAACCAACACATGTATAGGTTTCCAAAATCGTCCAATAGAAACCCCACTTTACCAAAACAATAACCCATTTTCTATTTATCCATTTATATCATTGAGAACTTTTTAATGGTTTTCATGAAGTTGTAAATGAGAAATTTAAGAAAAACCTACAGTGACGACACCAGATCCTTGTACTGATGTTTATCATTTTCTGACACCACCAACCTACACATTCTTAGAGCCAAGAAAGTAAACCCAGGTTCCTTGCAAGTGGAGAATGGATTGGTGGCTGGTGGTTCTGGTAGGGGAGAGATTTGTTGGTCAACCACGGCACAGCCCTCCTGCCTGCACCCCGAGGACCAATTTGAGGCAGTTGCACGATCGTTGATTTCTGAGGCAAATACACCCTGGAGATGCAAAAAGACACCACGCTGCACCCGGTGGGGTCTGTTTTTACACGTTCCCGGGCCGGGGCCGGGGGATACAGGGAGGAGGAGGAGGAGGTGGGGGGATACCTCCCCTCCTGGCCCCACACCCTCAGATTTGAGTCCAGGATCAAAGCCAAGCTGCGGATCCAAATCTTCACCCGCCGATGAAAGGGAGGACGGGAAAAAGTGCACACTACATGACAGCTCAAAGAACCCAGCGATCCGTGTCGCCGCCATGTTGGTCACGTGACCCTGATGATGTGGCGAAACCGAGGCTCTCACACTCACCGGTGCTTGGTGCGTGACTGGTGCACAAAACTGAATGGAGTTATTCAATTACAGCGGGCAAGTGGTAGAGAGCCCAGTCCCCCCCCTTTGGGCTTACTTACTCATACATCACCCACTGAAACAGATATCAATTTACGTCCCACTGGGTTCTCTCCAGTACCAGGCGACCTCGTGAGATCCACTCTCCTATATACCACGTGGCGGTGTCATGCCTGACGTCATATTGTCAATGACGTGGTATAGGCTATGACGTCATGTTGTCCCGTGCTGCTAAGGCGGGGAACCCCACTGAACTCCCGATACACTATGATAAGCGTCCCGATACACTACGACACAGAATCTTTCAACCTTCTGACACAGTGATGATACGGTTATTTAGGTTCGTACTCCGACTTTCTGTAGGCCCGTTTCCATTGGCCGATTTCCCATCACCGATCTACAGTCAGGAACCACCGACGGACTTTCGGCACTGCTGACCCAAAATCGGTCAATGGAAACAACCCAGCTCATGAAATGACCCACGACTTTTTCTACTTATATTATGCAATGTGGCACCACCAACCACTGAGTGAAAGCTTGGTCACTGAGTGAGATCTACTACCCTCACCAATTTTTCTATACCAACGCACAGTCGCTGGCACCACTGACAGACTTTCTGGGTAACCCAAAAAATCTCTGCCGTTTTTGTCGGCCAATGGAAACGAGCCTTATCCTACCCCTAATAAAAAACGCCATAGGCTTAACATGGAATTTGTTTATGTCACGGGTGTGACATAAAGTGTTGTTTATGCCACTACTTTCTAATACTGAAAAGATATGGAAACGGGGTAGGATAAAATCTAGACGCCACTCGTTTGAGTTTGAGCTTATTTATGCCACTCATTTTGTTGGCTTCGTAATGTCACTCGTCTTCGACTCTATAATTACAGAGCCAACAAAATGCGTGGCATAAATAAACTCAGACTCAAATAAACTCAGACGTCTCTTGATATTATGAAACTGAATCTTTCAGCATTCTGACAAGGCTATGATGCAGGAATTTTGGTTCATAGCCATAGCATTGTCACAAGCAGTAGGTGCCCGGCTTTAGGATGTGCATCGTTTGACGCTTTAGTTATACTATTGCCGATGTCATCCTGTTACTGACGTCAGTATACCGCTGACGTCACACCTTACCATACACTGACATATCTCATTAAAACTACGGCATGACATCAGCTTTTACATTAGCATCACATCATGACAACATGCTCTGGCTTTGGACGATTGAACAACAGAACATTTCCGTGGACGCCAAAGCGACGATCAATGACGTTATAAATGACGCCATCCCCCATTGACGACACGGCATTGATGACATCAGGTGCCGATGACGTACTTCATCACGTGACCTATATATAGGCGACAGAGTTGTCTTTATGTGAGACATTTGTTGGTGTTGTAGGCGTCCACCAACTACGATAGAAATTTAGACTTACCGATTTGTCTCCGATACAAAAAGCAAATATCGGAGACAAAATCGTAGACGTATGTCTAGACATGCCAATCTAACACGCATTGTATGGGATTTTTATGGGTGTCTAATCGCAGAAACGTGGTCAACTGCGCCGATATCAGGTGACCCTCCGACGCGATTTTGACTTTTTATCAGGAGGTGTATCGAAGACCATATCGGAGCCATATCGTAGTAGATGGACGCCGGGCCTAAGTTGACTGAAGATTTGAGAATGATAGTGTGATTGTCAGTAGTCGCTGTCGCTGCATCGTGGCTGTATTTTTTAAAAATAAATTGACGGTGTGGAAATCTCCTACTTGATACTGTGTTGTATCCTGCCTGTCATCCTTTCTATACCTACTCGTCATGCTTAATGCAGCCATTCACCACACTACAGTACTGCACCACACTACCGGAGGCAGCTACTTAACATAAAGACTTCTATATTCATTTTATTTATTTTCTTCTTGTTTCCTTTTCGCTTTATAAGAACCTACTTACAAAAAACTCACAAATACTACAGATTCAAAATTCATTCTGTTCGCTATTGCATGAAAACCGGATGAGTTAAAGTGTCAAGTGTTCCTGTTTCATTCTGCTAACCCCACAGCTCTATGAGTGGGAGTATGCCATACAGGGTGGATATTCTCGGGTATCGGATCAAGGCTGATCATGTCCCGTAATTGCCCTGGTGGTTGACCGGGTCATGTTGATACCCCTCCCCGCTTTAGGCCTGTTTCCATTGACCTATAATTCGCCACCAATCTGGAGTCGGGAACCACCCACCGACTTTTTGTGTACACCGACGCAAGATCGGTGAATGCAAACGACCATGCATTTGAAATGATGTAAATAGAGAAATATAACACGAAATGGTCATTGACGAATGTGGCATAGATTTCGCGATAATGCTACCACTGACTGATTTGCTCAACGACCGACAAAATCAAAAACGCTTCGAGTTCAATGAAGAGGTTCAATATTTGTGCCTGAAAATTCCATCACATGTAAAATCAAGTGAAATCAAGGCCTCCAATGCCCCCTCACTGATTTTGCGTTACAGACTTACATTCAGTGACCACTACCTTAATCTTTCTAAGTAACTCAGAAGATCGTTGCTCTTTTCATCGTTCAATGGATACGGTCTTTTATCCTACTCCTAATGTAAAATCCTCTAGGCTTAACATTGAGTTTCCGTATGCCACGCTGACTGACAGTTTGATATGCCACTAGTGACAGACAGAATTGTTCTCACATAATATTCTAAAATCCAAGATCAAAACCTGATTTGTTTTAATCGTGGCCACTGTATGCCACTCCTGAAGTTTCGGCTCCAGACTTCTCTTGGCTTCGCCTTGTGAAATCAGTATGCCAAACTCCAGTCATGGCATATGGTGGCCAAGATTAAAACTCATCCAGATTTACGATATAACACCACCAACGGCATCCACCCTACCCCAAATACGTATCCCAAATTATCACATACCTATGGACGTATGTACTTCACATACTACTATCTATGAAATAGTTATGGCCGTATGTCACACTGTGACCTGAGGGGTATGATATCACGTGACCGGGTAAAGATTCGCTATGATAATGATAATAATGAATATAATAATAACGATAATTATATATTGTAATAAGAAGAACAATACAGCTGACCCTCGGTGAACGTCAAAATACGTGGTATAATTATCGATCAGATGTATCCCTCTGCCTTCGACACCAGGATATATCTGATCGATAATTTCACCGTGTATGTTTGACGTACGACGACGGTAAGCCAGTTTCTGTATAGTATAAAAGCCCAGGTCTCTGGGAGCGCTGAGGGCCTCCCATAGTGACATGTTGTGAGTCTCATGTCAGTGGTCATGATTTTACATGTGTGACATGGCCCACTTGTCGACGACCCAAAACAAGGCCTGCATTATAGTGACCTAGAACGCCAAGGTCAAGTTTGGAGGTCAACCGGGTTGACCCACACTGGAGGTGAGGGGAAAACGCCGGAGGACCTTGGGTTCGTTCGTAAACATCCTTTTGAGAAGTTATTCATAACAATAGAGATTTCAAGTGAGATTAAAATCAGATTTCTAGTCCACAGAACAAAGAATAATGAAATCATATCACATAGTTAAAAAGGAAAGTCTAAGAAACTGATGTTATTAAGCGCAGGGTTTTCCTGCCATGGGAAATAATCTAATTCTCCGTAGGTTTTACTCAGTGTGTGGTGTGGGATCTGCTTGATCTAGCCTTTGACCTCAGCTGACTGTAAAGTGTGCCTCGGTAGCCCCGGGGAATTCCAGTCTGTTGATGGAGACAGATATGACTTTTCGCACCGAGGTGTACCACTGCCCTACGAGTGTTATAATTGCTTTATTGCCTCAAGGACAGACACTATGTTAGACTGTGGTCTACTGGAGGGAGAAGAGCCCCGAGCAGATGTGAGTCAGTCCTGATGAGACATGGCTTTAAGTCGGACTTCCACCTACCAACAAAAAATGTAGACCTGATGATTCAGAATGTCCAAAATCATAGAGAGATTGGGAAGTATGTTTCTTAAATAATTAGTAGAAACCAAATGACAGTTAGCCTTGTCAATGTTTATGCCATGATGGGCAGATTGTGTATTGCTACACGAGGCGTTATCCGAGTGTAGTGAGTAGGTAGCAGACCTGACCAGAGTGGTATAAACATTGACAAGGCTAACTTGAGTTTTGTTTCGTATTCATCGTACCGCATCTCACCGATATACAGAGAAAATTTTGTAATTATCAATATTAGTAGCGTGTTGGCGCTCATCTGAGGATGGCCACATTTATCAATGCTGCCGGATCTACTTTCGTTATCTCGTCCCTGATTGATCCGTTTTTTTTATTCACCTCGGTGCATAAATAACACTTTATTCAACGCTCTGTGAAATACATTGAGTCAATGTTAAACCTATGGCGTTTTTTATTAGGGGTAGGATAAACGTCTAGACTAGCCACCCATGGACAGTGATAGTCTGCGACAATTAAACATGTTCAAATGCCATAGATACCCTATAGGCCCATTTCTATCAGCCGACAAACAGGGTGTAGATTTTTTGGGTTCTCCTAATAGCCTATTTCCATTGGCCATCGCCGGTATAGAGTCAGGAACCACCAACGGACATTTAGCACTGCTGACGCCAAATATACATAGGGTATTAGGAGAACACCAAAATTCTACACCGTTTTTGTTGGCCAATGGAAATGGGCCTTATGATTGAGCTTTCCTTTCGGGTCAAATGAAAGGCTGCCAGTCTGTGTCGTAGGATAATCGTAGAAATATGAACAAGTACCCCAATTTGAACTTTCCTTCCGCCATAATTTCGATTTTTCATCAGAGAGTGCTTTTTATGGCTCAGTAGACGCCTGACTTTAGTTATGAAAATAAAACCATAAAGTGTGGCGTCCACTGAGCTGAAATCGTCTACGATAGGCCTTACGATGTACCTAAAAACCGATCACGATGTATATTGATCTTTCTATTCAAGACGTTTGTGGAAAATAAACATTATGCATTGTAGTGCATAGGGAGGGTTCAAACTTCTATCGTGATAGGTGGTCGCCAGGCCTAAAAAAGACCTCGCCTCCCCCTGCCCTCCCCTCAGTCTGCCCGGGACGCGCCCACCGGAAGTCACGTGACCCATTCATGGACTGCCGGGATCAAAAGGTGTTCTCGTCAGATCTCGTCTGATCTCGCCTCCCGCCGAGATCTCGAGCGAAGGCGCCATCTAACGGCCGGCCAAGAAACCAGAGGATCAAAGCGAGGCTGGTGGGTCAGTCGAGCCTCGTTCCCATGGGAGGGTGAGTGTGTGTGTGTGTGTGTGTGTGTGTGTGTGTGTGTGTGTGTGTGTGTGTGTGTGTGTGTTAGGGGTGGGGATGGGGGGTGGGGGTGGGGGTTAAAGGCTACTGGAGCCTTCACAAGGTCCGTACTGGGTGTTACGAGTGCAGCTTCACTCGCGGCCTGCAGTGGTCAGCTGTGCGCAGGTCAGGGCGTCTGTCGAGGTCACATGACCCCTCACCCACACCACCACGCCCCCTAGTGACCGGTCGCCGTCCTAACCACATCGATTTTTGACGCCCTTCGCTAAAATCTCCCGAGAAATCTCGGTGTTTCTCGCGCCCGCGCCGAGATCCCGCCGGCGGCGAGAGGTGACGAGAAGATAATTAACATATGAATGGTTTCCCCGCAAGATGGCGCTGGGTGTAACGGTGCCGCTGTCTGCGTCTGTAATGAATAATCCTGACACCCTGACCTGCCACCTACCGGCACAATGACCGCGCCCAGGGGGGGCCTGCCCCCTGAATAAATATCATCCATCCTTGGTGTGAAAATAATAAAGTGCTTTATGTTGTGGGGGCATTGCCCCTGGCGGAGAGAGGCGACACTACTCAGCAGAGGGCGCTGACCACTGTCACTGGTCACATGACCGGGGTCACATGACACCCCATTCTGACATTTTCTTTTGCCACCTTTATTTTGCCCGCACCTCAATATTTTTTTCTGGTACATTTTTTTTGTTACGATACTACAAGCCCCCTCCAAAGCCACCTCCAAATGCAACGCAGATGAGTTATCGTTCTTGGGTTGCTGAGGAAATCTATTACAATTAAGTTAACAGTGACTCGTAATGCTATAGTGCTTGAACTCCTCTGAACCGGAACGCTAACCGCTGCCCTTTGCTCTACGCCGTAATCAATTTGATACGGATACATATAACCTTTTCTACTCCAGCCGCCGCCTATACATGCATACAGTCACGGCACCACCTGTTTGAATTGGCTGGCAATATATAGGGGACCCTCACCTCTGTTGTAGACCTATATCAGTTTGCCATATTGTGACATGCGTCGCTGGTTCTCGGTTGACCGTATGTCCAATAAGGGTTGACTGCAGCCTGCTGACGGTTACAAGCTACTCTTGTCCACGTTAGCTGGTTTTCACCTTTGACCTGACACACACGGCCCTCACCACTCCCACCCGCCCCGCCCTCTCATCGACTTAAACCTGGTCATTGCCACCTGTCTGTGAAGGTGTTCTTAACTTCTAACCTCTGTGGTGTCACCTCAGAGAAAGTACCTTATATCATGCATGGTTCAATTTTACAGTTTACAATTTACCGTAGCCACCTGAGGTTGGTCGATGATGTTTGGTCACCTTAATGAGGTCATTCAGTTTTTGCTAATTTCGGTTTCTGAGAATTGTTGACCAGTTGTCTAAACTTAATTTCTAAATTTCTCAGATTCCAAGTATCAGGATAATATCATCTGATTGTTGATTTTAATCTAAACTTAAGCTGTTTTTGTAGCTGCCTCCAGTCAGTCAGTGCTGATTTTCTGCCTACCTACAGTCAGTCAGGGCAGTTTTTGTGGCTGCCTACAGTCACTGCTGTTTTCAAGGCTTTCTACAGTCAGTCAGGGCTGTTTTTGTGGCTGTCTACATTCAGCCAGGGCAGTTTTTGTGGCTGCCTAAGTCACATGGTTTTTCTGTAAGCCTTCAGTCAGTCAGTACACATCTGTTTATCAGACCCCTGCGTTTAACCGTCCCAGTAGAATCGTGAAGCCTCTCTCGGAGAAGCATTCGGTGCTGTTTTTCTAGCAGTCAGTCAGTCAGTCAGTCAGTGCATTTTGCCTGTCTATCAGATCCCGTGTTTAACCGTCCCGGTAGAAGCCTCTATCTGTTTTTCTAGCAGTCAGTCAGTCAGTCAGTACACTTTGTCTGTTTATCAGACCCCGTGTTTAACCATCCCCATAGAAGCCTCTATCTGTTTTTCTAGCTGCCTACAGTCAGTCAGTCAGTCAGCCAGTCAGTCAGTCAGTGCACTTTGCCTGTCTATCAGACCCCCATGTTTAACCGTCCCCGTAGAAGCCTCTATCTGTTTTTCCAGCTGCCTACAGTCAGTCAGTCAGTGCACTTTGCCTGTCTATCAGATCCCGTGTTTAACCATCCCGGTAGAAGCCTCTATCTGTTTTTCTAGCTGCCTACAGTCAGTCAGTCAGTCAGTCAGTGCACTTTGCCTGTCTATCACACCCCCATGTTTAACCGTCCCCGTAGAAGCCTCTATCTGTTTTTCTAGCTGCCGTCAGTCAGTCAGTCAGTCAGTCAGTGCACTTTGCCTGTCTATCAGACCCCCGTGTTTAACCATCCCCATAGAAGCCTCTATCTGTTTTTCTAGCTGCCTACAGTCAGTCAGTCAGTCAGCCAGTCAGTCAGTCAGTGCACTTTGCCTGTCTATCAGACCCCCATGTTTAACCGTCCCCGTAGAAGCCTCTATCTGTTTTTCTAGCTGCCTACAGTCAGTCAGTCAGTGCACTTTGCCTGTCTATCAGATCCCGTGTTTAACCATCCCGGTAGAAGCCTCTATCTGTTTTTCTAGCTGCCTACAGTCAGTCAGTCAGTCAGTGCACTTTGCCTGTCTATCAGACCCCCATGTTTAACCGTCCCGGTAGAAGCCTCTATCTGTTTTTCTAGCTGCCTACAGTCAGTCAGTCAGTCAGTCAGTGCACTTTGCCTGTCTATCAGACCCCCATGTTTAACCGTCCCGGTAGAAGCCTCTATCTGTTTTTCTAGCTGCCTACAGTCAGTCAGTCAGTCAGTCAGTGCACTTTGCCTGTCTATCAGACCCCCATGTTTAACCGTCCCGGTAGAAGCCTCTATCTGTTTTCTAGCTGCCTACAGTCAGTCAGTCAGTCAGTCAGTGCACTTTGCCTGTCTATCAGACCCCCATGTTTAACCGTCCCGGTAGAAGCCTCTCTCGGAGAAGCACCCCGGGTCGCCTCTGATTACGTCGTCCGCGGGCCGCGCACAATGCTCGTCGCTGATTGGTCATTGTCTGCGGTCGGAGCAACGAGCATCTCGCATGTTGGACTGGTTATCAGATGACGGACACCGACTTGTCAGCCCCCCTCCCGCCCGGGTGTGCGGGGTGGGAGGGGGGCTGTGTGTCACAAGGCGGGAGGGAAGCCGAGCCTGGAAGCCTGGCCCTAGACTGGGGGTCGTTGAATAAGCTAAGATCTTACATAAAGACACTTGTCCGTACCTTTGTACAAGTAGTAGAGGAGCAGATTTGAAAATATAGGAATTTTCTTGCCGGCTCGCCACAATGTTTATCGCGGTTGATTCTGATTCCAGGGACTATATACTTTTTGGTTTGGGTGCTCTGGTATTGCAGACCTTTCAGCATCAGGATTATCGTTTGATAATATCTAAGTTTGTTTGCTAAGAGAGACATCCAGACATCCATAAGGTCGTCCATAAGTGTTGAATAAAGTTGACCCACATCGTCTCTGGCTGTCTATGACTCACAGAAAAAGGGTCTTTATGTAGGACCCTAGATTATTCAACAGGGCCCTGGTCCTAGTCCCTGTATCCCTCCACCTACCCCATCCCTCCTCTCCTCGATACAGATTCCTGGACCAGTCACACTGAAACATATTTTATCTGGATTTGGTTTAATCATGAATGGTCATAATCCAAGACTTGAGCAAGTCTACCCTGGCCCATGTACTCACATATTAGGCCAGGTAACTGCCATAATTCTCCTGGCGCATTGTGGGATTGCACTGAGTTTGTAGCAGACCAATACTATGGGTTTTTCATATACAGATATACTTTATCTTTTGAAAGATTGCAGTGCATTTATTTTGAATTGTCATTCATTATAAACCAATGTAGATATGTCATTTGGAGGATATCGTGAGGGAGAAAGGTCTATTTTGTAAAGTTCAAGGTTGCTCCCAACCAGGCGATACCTGTGCCATTATTTATATGGGCAGGGAACCAGTCTAGAGGAGAAGCACACTCTCCTGTGTAGACTCTGCCTCTATTGTATTGCTGTGGAGGAGCGCAGTAGACCATACCTCTGCTGTGAGATTTGGACAGGGAATGTTGGGCGTGTGTGTATGCGTGTGAGTGTGCATGCTGATTGCTTATCAGTTATCTCACCGGTAAAACACCCCTTCTTCCCATTATGAAGAGCAGAGGACGTTGCAGACACAATGATTGAAAAGCAATGCGTTCTGTACGATTATCGTACAGAGGCGAATTGAAATCATAGGAGTTAAGAATAGAATGGATACAACAGAGATAGCTACCTCAGTGCAGGAAGGGAAAACATATAATTCCCAAATAGCCAAATTTGTTAATATATACATACGTGTTATATTCATCAATATTACTGTTGTCTTCCGTAGTCACACAAATCATGGATATTGGTTCCATTTTCACTCAAGTACCGAAATACTTGCGAATCTTCAATGCTCCAATTTAATTACACATTATGTACATGTTTTATCTTAGTGCTACTGGGCTACTGTAGTTTGAATGCATATACCTGTTTTATTTCAGTGTTACTATGTTGCTGAAGTTTAATTACATTGCATCTTTTTACAAAGTGTTACTGTATTACTGCAGTTAAATTACATGCATGTATGCCTGTTTTTACATAGTATTAATATTGTCTTCTGTTTGTAAGCCCAATAGAGAGGCAACGGAGACATGTATATTGGCACCACCCTTTATCGGGATATTTATTCACATATATATCCATTAGCGTTATTCGCTTGTCGACTTCTATGGCCAGGCTTTCTGGTGAAAGACCGCACTCATTAATAAGGCTGAGAGCTCCACTTGTGTAAACACAGATCGCGCAGGTGCGATTAATACGCGCTGATCTCTCGCGAGATCTCGTCTGGTGTCGCGGGGGTCACGTGATCGTTCGTTATGACGACATCCCTGGCGGCAAAGAGCGCCGTGAGCTTTATTCAATTACCGCCGCTATGCGCGGGTTCGTGGCCCGTCATTTGTTAGATTCGTCTCGCTCCCAGGCCTGTAACCGAACAGGTTCACAATGAGAGCTCTGTTTGTTTAACCTCCCGGTTCACTTTATATACACAACCACATACGTGGACTACAATTTTTAATCTAAGTATGTATGAACAGTAGAGGGAGCCTAGAAACGTGTAGATACTTGGATGTTTTGGTTGCATATGGACCTGTAGAAACATGTAATGGTTGTATTAACATGCAGGGGGATGTCAACAGACTGGATATTATGAAAGAAATTGATGAGTGTTTGGTCTGTGTTCCCGTTCGCTATCGAGTTTGGAGTGCGGATTAATATAAACGAGGCAATAGCCAGGTGAATATTCCCTAAGCGGGCCAAATGAGATGGCGAACAGAGACACAAATATGTTTCTGGTTTTATCTTAACCTGGAAATATTCATCTGTTTATCGCCCATTGAGTACGAGTTACCGTACTCATAAACCTGTTGGGTATGAGTTCCGAACGTTAAATCTATGGACGTTTATACCAAGAAGAAGCAAGAATATTTTCAAGAGATTTCATCAAATCCTCTTTGATAATCCGATACATCATCTATCTTTGAATTTCCTCTATCTGGGACAGGTACATACAAATATAGAAAGCAGAACATAATTCATTAGTCTTCATTCTGAAATAATTCATGTGATATTTGCCACGGGCTAGCCGAAATAGGTATCATTGCCTTTCAAACTTTGTCTGTGTACTGTGTTATGGTTGTTGTATAGCCTGCAGTCGGTCTTTTTTTTATGGTAATATGCCATCCATACAAAACCACTGCTACGAAACCAACGAAGCATGAATGTACATACATTATATAAGAACGAGAGATACACGTCTGTACACGCCTATAGAACACCAACAGAACGGGATTCATGGGACTGACAGATAATAGAATTTCCTTTTTCTTTTTTATTGTTCATACCTCCCTCCAACCCCTCCTCAGTCATCGCTGTTCAAACGGCAGGTCGTGTCATTACAGATCAAATATTGAAAAGCATCCTGTCCACAAATACTGAATATTAAAGAAACACTGTTTGTATGGGACAGCGACGTTCCGTGTTGATTAATTTCACAACTCATTTTGATACTCCCTATATAGGTGAATCGGCTGTATTCAGGCAATAAATAGATTCACCATATATTTCAGTGTTAAACAATGATCTATTCTTTGTTTTTGTTGGCGACCTACAAGGACAACAGAACCAATAGGGGTGAAGGTCCCCAGGATATCTACAGCCGCATTTGATCCAATTTCTTTTCATATTCATGGACGAATTGTGATGCGAAATAACATCAATAAATGATAAATAGTGGTGGTATTGTGTCCATGTAAAGTGCGCACAGTGAGATGGGGGCTGGGTTTGAGGAGTTACCTAAATATCATTTTAACCCTGTTGTTGCTGTTCATGCGGCATATTTAGGAATCAGGCAGGTGAAGGTCAACCGTGCAGGTCGGCAGGTAGGGAGCGCCCTCAGCGGCGGCGAGGAGAACTAAGGTGGGTAGCCCGTATACTTGGAAGCAGGTCCGTTCTCTGCTAATCACTATGCGGGTCTCTCTATCCAGGTCAGGCTACAGTGTTCTACAGTGTAACCCCGTTAGGAATCGTGAAGGACAGACGAAATAACTTTGTTTCCCAACGGTAATATGCAATTGACAAAGATGGCCGTGGATAAAGGGAAATGGAAGTAATAGCTATGTGGAATATGCAAATATTTGACCTATTGTAGTGATTAAATGGGTCCTCACTCACCAAAACTTTAACAATCAGAAAGTCAGCGATTGTAAATCCCCACAAACATTCTCCCATTCTCATTTTTTTTCATTCAGAAAATACCTCATCATATCTGGGGGAGATAAAAATAGAATTTCGGTGAAGGATTAAGAACAAAAGATCCTCATTATGAGCTTAAGTTGGTATGGTACTCGTCTTAACAAGGTGTCACTGTATGTGATATTTGGTATAGTCCTCATTTTAACGAGGTGTCACTGTATGTCTTGTTTATGACAAACATTTTAGATACAGATCTCAGGACACTTTACTCCATTCATATAATTAGATAACCCTAACCTCAGGATACTACATCATCACTGTCCCATATCAATCTACACCAAATCCCAATCCTCTGGTTTCATCAGCAAAAATTCAAGTTTGAAAAAGAACGAACAATATCACAGAGAAAGCCACTGGTTTGAATTTCAGTCCTGCCATAGAAGGCCTCTACGACTGTGATCTGCTAATTGATTTAGAAGAATTAGGAGGGCAGTGAATCCATCACGGATTTAAGTCGCTCATTAGACTGGGTCCTCTGAGTGTTATCTTACCTCGCTGATGGATCCGTCTTCATTTTTATTTTGTGTCTCTCGTGAATGGCATCAGAGGAACCTCGAGGAGTCTTAACAGAGTACAAGACAGATGGACGAGCGATCAATAGAGGGAGACTCTGTGGCGGGTCGGAGTCACTTTCACAACCGTTACTGTGTCCTCTTACGTTTTAATATCATCAAATTAAACTCTTTATCTCACCCCTGGTACAGGTTGAGCCATAGGAATAACATTAGAAAAAAATTCTCAACGATCACCCCCGTAAAGTGATAATACTACGCCACAGTCATGGTGGAGTGAGTCTGAAATGATGGCATATATATATATATATATATATATATATATATATATATATATATATATATATATATATATGTATATATATATATATATATATGTATATATATATATATATATATATATATATATATATATATATATATATATATATATATATATATATATGCGTTTGACCAATCGGCGGCCAGGATTTCTGAGAAAATACGAGAGAGCAATATGGAATTCTAAACGTTCCTAATTGAATTTGGAAGTTATTTAAATTATTCTGATATTGTGATGCTATGTTGTCGTAGCGCATCCAAACTTGTGGATTGTGTATTCATAGGATTCTCGATCCATCTGTATATGATTATCTCACCCCTGGTATTTTTCCCCATAGACTTAAAATTAGAATTGGCACTCAATGTCCATTGAGTATTTAGAAAAAAAACACTCAATGGGGGATCATGTCCTAAACGTTAGCCAATTATTCAATGTGAGGGATGAGATAAACCCAGAAACCTGTTTCAAGTTTCTGGATTTATGGTCAGAGCTGGATCGCATCTGATTCACGACATGATTCACGCGGCTTCGCCTTGTGAATTACTATGCTTTTCAAACTTGATGAGATTCTAACCATAAACTTTCATAGATTTCCTCTATAGAATCTATATCGGAGAAAAAAGGAAATGTCCATTGATATACCCCTTATGCTCCCTTACTGGAGGTAAAAGATAGTTTTCCATCATTGAAAGATTATCGAAAAGAACTTTGAAATTATCGGGTTTGGTTTGTTCTGGTTTGTTTTTATTATTGTGAACAAATGAAAAATTCAAATTGAAAAGGGCGATGATACGACTGCGTGTGCCAAAACTCCTTAAGACAATATTGCAAAGATCCCCGAAATGGTTTGATAGTATTCAGTGAAGAAGTAGAACCTCATATAAGTGATAATTCCTCATTCAATCATCCTTCTCCAAAAATATTTCTTTGGTGTGTGAAAAATGCATTCTGTAAATCACCAGTAACACCTCTGCTTTATCAAATGACGCGGTCTGCTTGGCTATCAAACAAAACTACCCTGCTCCACAAATTCTTGAAACGATACAAGAACTAGAGAAAACTAGAGAGTTATTTATCATTCATTTAGGAAGGATCCATCCGTAAACAGAAGCAGCATCTCGCTGTCTGGCGCATGCGCGAACCTTCACATCCGTTTAGCAGGTAATAAATAGTTGACCTTGTGTGGTCCCCGTTCCCTCTGCTTGCCGCTATAGCTCCCACCTACCTACAGATGTTGCCCAAAGAAGTCCCCTTTCTCCACTTATCCTGATCAAATCGAGAATGTAGGAGGGGGACGGAGGGGTTGGACCGCCGCGCTTTTGATAGTGGAGTGATAGAGCACACAACTCGAGGACCAGATGGGGAGCCGGCATATGTGTAAAGGTCTGCACGGGACCTGGGGTATAAAAACTGTTTCATAAAACAGGAAGTTGAGTGGCGTATAACAGCGCCATCTGGCTGGCTTGCCTGGAATGATGGATTGGTTCTGGTAAAAAACAAAACGCGCCTAAATGTACCCACAATGCACTGCGATGCCCAAGCAGACGACATTTAGGTTTGAATTCCCGCGCGCTGCAGGACGGGAACGGTGGATCCCTGGCACCCAGGAGGTGATCTCCAAGTAATAAATTACACCTTTGTCCAGACTCCCATCTCTAGTATTTATTTCCTTTTATTCTTATTTCTTTTTTATCCCGTCCGTTCAGGTCCGTGTACTTTATCCCAGCGTGCCTCCCTCTTCCTCCCGTCTCCTTTTCTTCGTACCTGTACCTGCCTTGTGGCCCACCAACTCCCTGATGCATCGATATTTAATTGTTTCCAAGCCTGTAGTTACCCGCCCAGCTCCCCCGCCTCCACCCCGCATCTATGGTCATCCGTTGACAAGCGACGGGCCCACTCTCCAATCCTGGAGGCACAAACAGGAGAAGTGTTTGATTACTTTGCCGCCTCCTTGTCCAGAGAGCTCCGCTGTGACGTTGACCGATCAGAAGGTACAACCGATACTTGTGAGGCTCCTTTTGGGTGCGGTGGGAAGTCGGTGGTCAGGGTGCAGAGGTGTACAAACAGACGGTGACCCTCCGGTGATTAGAAGTGTCATTAGAGGTGGGTTGTACATCCAGCCGACACTGCTAATTTAACTCTGTGCACACAAACTCTGACCACTGCATGTGTGTGAGTGTGTGAGTCTCAGGTAAATAACCACCTTCTAATAAAGGGGTCTGGAATGTCTAAACTAGGTCCCCTCATTCTACCTGTATTCTATGAGTCAAAGTCCCTTAACAAAGCAAACTGGTGACAGACAACCTGAAGCCTGCTTCAAATAAACCTAGTTATTATAGCCTGAAACCACCCAGCGACTGGAAACTTTTCTCATACACCACAGATGGATATCAAGATAAGTCTGGTCTATTTGCTTTGACACAGCTAGACGTCTGTCTGTGTATCTCACGGTATCCAATAGTTTATTACCTACCACATATAACACGTTAGAATTCCGGTAATATCCGTTTGGAGAGTCTCCCACACGTAGTGACAGAGTGAACCAAACTTAGGCTTGGAGACTGAAGGGCCACGAGATCTAGATTCTCGTGAAGTAATAAACTCAAACCTGCCATTCTTTTTTTGTATTTCTCTAATTAAATGTACTCCTATCCTTAGGATTTCTTTGTTTCCATACTGAAAACACACTTTTTAACTGTAGTTCTTTCCTTGAAAGATAGCCATGAGATCTCACCTTTCGCTGGTGTCAATCCATAGAGTTCTGATCGCCGGTGATCAGCTCAAAGACCTGTGTCATACGAAATGATTACCACTATAATATAATAATTTGTTTTCCCGTTCACCCGCTAGGTATCGTTAGCCAAAATATGAATCGACGAAGTCGCTAGTCCATAATATAAACTCCTTCAGCCATATTGTCACAATTGGCTGGTTCCCTAACGGTTTTTACCCTTCGGTGTGACCACGAAGTCGTGTCGGACCAGCGCAGACAGGTGAATCGTTAGTCACGGCGGATGATCGATCACTCTAACAATACTCTGTGCTGCTTCTTTACCAAGAGCCTAATGACAGCCATTCAAGTCCCAAAACAACTGCCTCTACCCACCCACTGAGCGCATACTACGTCCGTATCCTTTACCGTCAGCCGGGACCCCAGGTTGGTGACTCAATGGGGGATATGACCTTGAACAATCACTTACAGGGAGTATACAAACATCACTTGGTCTCCTCGTGACCTCTATTTGTTCGCCGGATCATCAGGGCTTGGTGGATCTGATTCGATAATGATGTATTTGAGTCGCAGGTTGAGTGAGAGTGAGGAGGTGTGGAGGTGTAGTCTTACTGCATGGGATGTCTCTAGGACGTCCAGGTGTCTTATATATAAGTCACCTGCGTGGTGCACTATAGGGAGACATACTTAGGGTGGCTGAATGAAATCCCTTCTGTGTTGTTTTGTGTTGGATATACTAACCGAGTTCAAAGGTTGTAGTTTGTATATCCCGCCGAATCTACAACGAATAGATTTCATCCAGCTACCCTCACTATGTCTCCTTCTTAATATACACCTCAGAGAAGCCATTTTGTTTCGCTTTGTGAATGACAATATGGCACATGGTACGTAAGCTAGTATTTTTAGCGTTGGCCACATGCTCATATACTCTGCCTAAAGGAATGTGTGACGACATAGACTTTGAACTTGCTGCTAAAAATGTAAAATTTGGAAAGGTCCAGTGGGCAGTTTCTCAGTGTCTCAATTTCTTACGGGACTGCCCAGCTGACCATGACCAATCACTAGAGTTCACAATACCTCATTAGCCCACTGGAGATTGATATGTTTGGATCCTAGAAAGGCAGTTGGAGATATGGCAAGTTGACTGGGTTATAATTAGTCTATGGATCACTTTCTGTAACCCACTTGTACCAAATGGGTTACAGAAAATGATCCATAGACTAATTATAACCCAAACCTTTTCATTGTTCTTCATTTATAATTCCAGGGTCATTTATCAATGATTAACATATCATTTGTTCCTGTTATCTATAGTTTATCATCTGTCACTCAGTGACGAACGGAATCCATACAACCAACATACAGCAAATGTGAGACATTCTTGCATAGGTATATAATAATACCGCTATTTACAAATAGCCATGTAACACCATGTTACCTATATTTATAGGTAACATAGCTTTATTCTTCCCTCAGATAAGGTCTTACATACAAGTTTTTCATACTCAGACTAAATCTGATACATCCTTTGTACACATGAAGGCATACTCGGATTATATTATAAATTAGTATAGCGAGACCTTAGACCTTGTTTTCACATACATTATACAAGGGTATCTTGGGCTGTCAACACCAAACAGATGTGTTTGGTAATAGTAAATGATCACACTCTGCACTCTAGAGAGATAATAACCCAGCACCATGGAAAATATATAACAGACTCTCACAACATGCAGTATTGTGGTTAATAGCTTTCTGATTCCCGTCCAAAACGTTGATGATTATACTAATTGTACTGGGATCACTCAAGTTTTACCGATTTATAAGTGTCAGGTGAGATTGATGAGAAGGGTGCCGCCTCCCACGGGCCTCGACCATCGCCAACTTAGTAATTAGAGCAAACACAAAGGTAATTTCAGGCCCACCTCGAGGTGATAGATCAATATGGCGACCCTGTACCACACAGGAGGACAGTGAAGTGGAAGCATATATTGCTTCTCACTTGGCTTCTGTCCAGAATCAGTCCTTAGAACTAAAAAAATGATTATATGTTTAAGGGTCATTACTTCATTTTATTACTGTATGATTATACAAACACTGTATATATCATACTTATATATACTATATATTCTATATATATATGTATATATATACACATATATATATATATATATATATATATATATATATATATATATATATATATATATATATATATATGCTACAGTATATATACAGATTAATGATGTACTTGGCACATTGGGTGTTTGTTACACTACCACTTGGCTGCTATCCCCTCGGGCTATATGGTAATATAATTGTATTCATTTACTTGTATTGCTCTCTCAACAGAAGCCACAGATCAGAATAGAAATCCCCATATTCATGTATACATATAGGAAACAAGAGAAATCTAATAGAATATTTCTATATTTAAGTTCCCACGGTGATACTTGTATATTAGATCGACACATTTAGATTAGAACAAGTGTAAGAAGTAAGAATTTAATTGCCACGAGAGCGATACTATCTTGCCTCTTTTGATTAATGTCACGGAATCCCCTGTGATGCTTAAATCGTCATTTAACTTGCTCCAATCCCTTATCTATAATATAATAGGAAAGGTGTCTAGCATACTTGATGATAGAATCAACAATTAGTGGTCAGGAATTCATGCATTCGAAATTTCACTTAAGCAGACGCCCTTCATACTTTCAGGAAAAGTAAGTGCCAAAAATGAAATCAAATGGAGTTCCCGATCACACCTTGTATCGGGTGTAAGGTGTACACAGATATCCCAGTGTGAACTTTGTGTTGGAAGTAAAGTGTACCTGGAAATACCAATTCAAACCTTGTATCTGGTGTACAGGGAAATCCCCGTTTAAACGTTGTATCGGGTGTAAGGTGTACATGGAAAATCCCAGTACAAACATTGTATGGGATGTAAAGTGTGCATGGAATCCCCATTTAAACTTTGTATCGGATGTACGGTGTACAGGGAAATCCCCATTCAAACCTTACGTCGAATGTAAGGTGTACAGGGAAATCCCTGTGCAAACTTTGTATGGGATGTAAGGTGTGCAGGGAAATCCCCGTACCATCTTTGTATTGGATGTAAGGTGCACAGGGAAATCCATATTCAAACTGTGTATCAGATGTAAGGTATACGAGGAAATCCCTGTACAAAGCTTGTATCAGATGCTGGTGTACAGGGAAATCCCCCTTCAAACTTGTATTGGCTGTAAGGTGTGAATGTAAATCCCTGTTCAGACTTTGTATTGGATTCAAGGTATATATATATATAGGAAAATCCCCGGCGAAACCTTGTGTTCACCAAAATCCCGGTTCGTGGCTTCCCAATGGAGACCTTCTGGATTCCCCACACGAGGTCGCTGTGAGCGGCTTAACTGCGCGCTAAGATTAATGTCGCTGATGGCCTTCCCAGGGTGCCCCGCGGTCAATTAGTGTAACTTATTAGCGGCAGGCGGACAGGCGTCGGTGTAGCGAGCATTGTGTCTGTAGTTCGTGGACTACACCTCGAGTAGTGACACATTACATCAAGACTCATGTCCTTATCTCCCGTCAACGACACACCCGCCCCCTAGTGACGGCACAGTCTACAGCGGATATAGTCTCCAAGCAGAGGTCTAGTTATGGTATCATACATGCTCTATATATAGCAGCAGGGATGTCGGTTGGGGACACACAAAATATAGGAGATATTTTTCATGTGGAATTTACTGCCTCAGAGACTGGGAGAATATGGAAAACACATTGGTATTGCCCATGGATTGGAACTGAAGTGTGTGGGGAGGTTTGAACCAGGCCCTATGCCCTATATATAGCAGCAAGGATGTCACTTGGGGACACAAAAAACTAGGAGTATTTTTCATGTGGAATATATACTGGCTCAGAGACTAAGAAAATATGGAAAACACATCGGTATTGGCCATGGAATGGAACTGGGGTGTATGCGGAGGTTTGAACCACTGTTTATTGGTATGCATGAGGCCCAATTAATTCTCTATTTGTTTTATATACAAAAAAAAATTTGTAAACTGAAAATGGAAACAAGGATTTCCTGGAACAATAAGAAATCTGCAATCTCTGTAGGAGAACGCATGGAAAATCGGCTAGGAGAGTGGACAGAGGTCGTGGACAATGTGTGTGTGTAGGTGTGGGTGTGGGTATGTGTATCCACGTATGGTATCAATATCAGAAACATCGTATGCAGATGAGGGAGGGGGGTATGATGTTGTCATGGGTTGTGTCGCGTCCTGGTATCTCAGGAGGGGGTCTGTTCGTACTCCCCACAGTGTGAACGCGTCATATCAGACCACGCCCACTCTAACGGACCCCAGCTGGCCAGCAGCATACTGGAGGCACCCATCACAAACCCCGCACTCTGATGTACCCGAAACCCGCAACCCCGGCGGCGAGGTCGGCAGTGAACCCGGTCACTCTCATCTGTACCTGCCCCGTGGTAGCCCGTGGTAGCCAGGTACCGTGGATACCGAGGGGTACGGGCTGGTGGTGGGGTTATCCCGGGATGAAGCGAGGAGGAAGAGGAGGAGGAGTTAGACTTGCTCAAGTCTTTAATTATGAATATTAATTAAAATCAGAATAAAGTTCATTATAGCATGTATCCTTCTCTGACTGGCCCATGAATCGCACAGAAGTAGGGTGTGGTGGTAGGGGTTAAGGCCCGATTCAATTGGCCAACGAAATCGGTGTAGAATTTTTGCGTTCTCCTAAAAGCCCATCTCCATTGGCCGTCACCGATCTATATACTTCATAAAGAACCCAGAGGAGTGGAACGTTAGAACCACTGAGGAAAATGGGTATTAGAAGAACTACACCGTTTTCGTCGGCCAATAGAAACGGGCCTATAGGCAGGCGGTTGTAGTGGCTTTAGCGGTAGACAGGGAGGGGTAGGATACTGCATGGAGAATCGTATAAATACACAATACTCCACGAGTTTGTAAGGGCGGCAATCTTCATCGAGGCGAAGCACTTTCAAACGAGTGGAGTATTGTTTATTTTACGATTCGAGTGCGGTTCTGGATTTATCTCACCCCTTTCAAGTTTAGGGGAGTTGAAATTTCTTGTCTTGTCTTGTCATCTCTCTGAAATCCTGGCCGCTGATTGGTCAATCGCCTGTGACGTCATCTCGTATTCACTTCGCCACGACCACAACGTAGTATTGTCACTTTACCGGGGTGATCGTTGAGTATTTTTTTTCTAATGTTATTCCTATGGCTACACTTGTACCAGGCGCGAAATAAAGGGACTGAGGCTAGTCTAAGGAGGAGGGTATGACGGGGTGTTCCCGATGACTAATGATCCCCATACACACACCCCTCCTCACCCCTCGTGTTCCAGCAGGAAGTATGCGGTACACGGGGGGGAGGAACTGGTCAGCGACCAGGTTTGAATTTCTACCCGTCTCCATTGGCTGGTAAACTGGCGCTATACTCTTGACCTTTGGTTTGGCCTTCAGGCAGGCTTCACGTGCGTACACCTGCACTGCACTTGTTGTTTGCCCTTTGTGGTTTCCTACTTCTCGCCGAAACACTAAAGAAAGACTGGTGTAGGGTGAAAGCCAAGTCAAGTGATGTGCCAGCCCAGGGAAAGTGTATCTATATAGACACATACAGTGGCGAGTTGAAGCCAAGTATCGTTTAGTTGTGGTGGTCTGATTTAGTACCCAGTCTGAATATTGACATCCATAATTACCTTTGTATACGTGTATAATAGCCGAAAGGAACCCATAGATGGCCGGTTGATGGTTATATTCAATAGTTACAAGTGTTTTTATTGGAGGTGAATAAAGGCAATCCGTTTCTTAAAAGAAAAGTAGATTGAAAGATAAAAGGAGGTACACTCCTACTTTTCTCCTGATAATAAAGTCTGTCACTAGGCATATCAGATCAGTTTATTGTATGAAAGTTTTAGTTCACTTTCCAGCGTTAATGGCAACATCATTTTTACCTATTCTTCGCCCTATTTTATGTTCCTACCATTGCATATATCATCACCTATTTGTCCTATTTCTATCCCTTAATTCCGAATCAAACGAATGCTCCTACTCTTACACAAAGACAGCTACATTACCTTTCTAAACCCCCCATCAGATACCTGCAGTTACATCCCTCTACCACGTCCCTAATGCGTCATTGTTAATCATGTAATCATTAATCCCTTCAACTCTTTGAGGACGATTTATTGACGCCTTGCCCCGGCGCGTGACTCCCTGATAAGTAAGTGTTCTTGACACGGGGAAATCGGCGCCCTTCCCGGCCGCCGGCCCATCACTCACCGGCACCCCGCCCCTCCCTCTCCCGGCGCCCGAAGCCAGCCGCCCTCCTGCCCGGGCGCCAACTGACCATTTGATTGGCTTCACTCGGTGGCTTCCCCCTTGTGGCTTCGCTGCTCAGGCCGCCCAATAAGGCGTTATTAAGTGTCGACGGGCCGGTGAGGGGCAGGTGGAAACGACCTGGTAATTGTCCCGACACTTGCCGGCCCATAACTGTCACCTCACCAGGTGGCGTCCCGTTAGTTACCCCGCCGGAAGCTGCGCGCGCATCGCCCGCCGCCCGCCGCCGCCGTCGGAGACAATTTTTCACCGCGGGAGGAGGTTCTTGTAAGAATCCCTCCTTCCCAACACAACCCCTCCCACCCCGCCCTACCCCCTCCCACCCCGCCCTACCCAGCCATACAGACTCACCCCCTCTCCAAGCTTCCTCCAGCCCCCCCCCCTCCCCCAACACACACACTCCCACAGGGAGGCCCTGGAGGAGATGTGTGTATTACGGTGACTGTCTGTGGGTACGAGAATACTGTATGCGATATAAGGACGATAGGAGATATACACAGGAGGATATATAAGGCTGGGGTGGGTGGGAGGGGGTTAGACGCTGGGAGATGTACACAGGGGGTGGGGGGTATATGGTCTGGGGGTGAGAGGGGGTTGGTCGCTGGGTGGTGCCCTTTAACCACTGGAGGAACTGGAGGAAACGAACGCAGCCCCACGTGACCACAAGGAGAAGGGTCTTTAGCGGATGTTATGAATGAGCATGCGCCACTAGTCGCCGATGTGTGTGTGTGAGGGTGGGCGGGGGGAGGGCGGGAGGGAGGGGGGATTGGGAGAAGGCTTGCCGTGGTTCCATGTTGGAACAAATTGGCCAGTCGACGTAGACAATAACTGTAAGTGGATAATGGGGCCGCTAACGACCCCGCGGGCCCTTTATGGCCAATAGTGAGGCTGTAAACGGGCGCTGGGTCACTGGTCAGCCATATATCACCGCCCGTACACCGGCCCGCTGCAGCCCGGCCGTGTGGGGGCTGGGCCGGCGGCCAGACGGGCGCGGGGGCCGGCCAGACGGCCACCCTCCCCGCCCCGTGCCGGTCTCTATTCGTACCCCTAACAGGGGGTATGTTTATTACCCATGGTATACAAAGTACCCATTGAGAATGTGTGAGGATTCAGTGAACCACTGTACGCATTGCTTAAGGATTATTAGATACCATAACATGGTGTATGGATTCAAAGCTGAGGTATACGGCTTCAAAGCCATGGTATATGGGAAAATAGTCCCTTTGTGCCAAAAAGCAAAAAACATAGTTGTAAGTGATATATCCTTTGATATAGCAATTCATGGGTTTGATATATTGAAAAAGATGGGTAGTATATACAACAATACAACAATACAATAAACGATAGATAAAGACATAGAGACAAGCGACGCCCGGGCATGGAATACGCAGACTCATATCACCCTGCCAGGGGAGAATACGGACCAGCACAGGGAAGAAATATGACCATGTTTCATCAGCGGTGCGTTGCCATGGAGCCTGGTTCTCTATAGGGGGCCAACAAACTGCCTAAACAATCGGAGTTTTCCCCAGTCTCCAGGGAGAGGGGTTGGGAAATTGGCCAGCCGGGCCCCCGGAGGGTGGCGGGCCGAGGGAGGTGGGCATGGCGATGCATACAATCAAATTAATACAACGGGTCCGGCTGGGATGCCGATGGCCATCGTGGGTTTTCTAGTAATGAAGTTTGGGTTCTGGTCTGCTGGGGTTTTGGGGGATGTCTGGGGGGGGGGGAGGGGGGGGGGGGGGGGTTGGCGCCCCCCGGTCTCGGGATACGGGACCGCAGTCTGGCCTGCCGGGCCACCCGGCGAGGGGCGGCCGGCGGGCGGAGGGAGGGAGACGGGGCTTATCGGGAGTCCCAGGACGCTTCTTGAAGCTGCTCTGGGGAGAGTGGGCCAGGCTACCACGCACCCCGTCACCCCGCAGTCTGGTGGGGGGTGGGTGGGAGGGGGGGGGGGAGCGTATGACGCGTCACATGACCAGACATGGGTACATGCCTCACCATCATCCAGTCCTCCATGTGGGAACTGAAATCTCGAGAAGATGATGGCAAACATTTATACTGTTTCAGGTATTTTGTGAGGTAAGAATCATAATCGACTGGAAATATTTGATATGAAAAACTTCCGGGAAGGATGATACTTTGTAGCTGATGAACACATTTGGAAACTGTTTATAGTGTTTTGTGAAGTAAGAATTGTGATGTTTCTCAACTGGAAATCAAATGAAAATCATTCGGGAAGGACGGTACTTTGTGGGTTATAAATAAATAACAACAAAATCTGTACACAAAACGGGAATTTCGCCACCCGTCATTCCCTTTGATATATAAATTCATGCATAGTCACGCCCGCCACCCGTCACCCGCCGTTCTATACGCCTCTACTGCCCGCTGCCACCCGCCGCCCGCCTCTCCATACGCCTCTACTGCCCGCCGCCACCCGCCGCCTCATCGCTACCACTCTCCAAGCGCCACCAATCACTGCACTCATCAATCTACGTCAATGTAACATCAGTACATATAACCTGCCATACAGTGCGACCAAAGACTGGTGACACTTGGTCAAAAACTGCCGTAGTTTGAAATATTATTGTACTTAATTAGGGGTCAGAGTGTAAATAAAGAAAAAAAAGTGTCATCGTTTGAAGCGATATTTCTGCATAGAGAGAAAAATATTGTATTAAGAGGCATTTGACTGGGGGATTTTCCACCATATAAGAACTGTCGATTCCATCAAATAAGAATGAGAGAATTTGTCTGGACAACAGAAATCGTGATGGAAGGACCCATGAAGAACTGGTGGAACCTATATCACCGAGCTAAGAAACGTAGAACTAAAGTTGGCAAAGACCGTCATAGCGACATCGAGGTTAATTAGGGCCCGTTAATTATAACTGTACTCAGGTGGGTAATTAATTAAAGAGGTTAATTCGGTGCACTTCACCTGGGTGAACTTTAAGTAGAGCGACAGAGTATAGCAACTACTGGCACCGTGCACGCAACATAGGTGTAAAATGCAGAGGATGTTCAAATGAAAGTTGTTTGAATACAAAGAGGGCTCATTAAGAAAAAGAGGAATATTCAAGTCTGGTTATTAGGAATATACATTGATGTCATTTAGATTTCTTTTTCAATTTCTTTTATTGCTGTCATATCAAGGTTACAGGATCTGTGTAAACAAGTACATGTGTACATTTGTAGTTCAGCCATGCTTTTGGACAACAATGAAAGAGGCTTTGCACGTCAGCTTAACTAAAGCTGGTTTTCATCGTGCGAGCCTATAGATGACTTCAATAAAGTTATCAATGGCTGATAAAAACATATTTTTAAATATCAAACCTAAATAAGACTAATTTGTTTTTAGTTTTATTACCCACAACAAGTGGTTTAAGGGAATATGTACTATAATGGGGTTTCAGAAAGTAATATGAAAAATAACGCTTTATTGTTGTTATACATACTTAAGATGGAACTGATACGTTTAGGTCAAGAAACCGTTCTGTATGAGTTTAATGCAGAGTCTATGGATGAGGCAAGGCATAGGAGAAATTGCGTAACGTTCAAATGAGTAAGAGAACTTCAACTTTGACAAAAACCAGTAGCTTTCTGTATTCATCTCTCCTCTGTACACACTAAAGAACGGATGACACACTGGATATGAGTCTTCATAGACGATGAAGAAAGGACTGTATTACTCATAGGAATATGGAGAAGAAGTTACCACTATTAAGCCTATGGGACAGAAATACCAGGGGTGAGATAAAGCACGGCCTCCGCTCCCCCTGCTTGGATCCCTGTTTGGATCCCTGTTTGGATCCCTGTTTGGATCCCAGTCTGGATCCCTAGCTGGGATCTAAACAGGGATCCAGTTGGATCTCGGCCGGAGTTTTCAGTCCAGACGTCGCCGGAGTGGGCGGGACTGAGGGCCGGCCGATGAATAATGCACTCATTAGGCCTCAGACAGACCCCCTGCCAGGCCTACTTAGGCCTACCCCGCCCACGCGCCGTCCCACTTCATCGACGTCGGCGCGTTCAGCATGCAAATAACCGTTACGGTTCACTGACTCGCCGACCACAGGCTGGAGTATTGGTATTATTCATTATACATAATTGTCAACACTATAACATCGTTTTCTTATATTATTTTTTTATTGATATTAGAATTCGCAGTCAATCCATGTGTAATTTTATTGACAGGTGGGATAGATGTACTAATTACTAATTTAGATAATTTATTCTAATTTCATGGATGTTAGTGTGAGTAAATATTGGTCTTTTTTCCCTGGTTGTTAACATAAATGATGGACATGAAATATTTAACCGTCACAGGTCATATACAATAATGCTGTCGGTGACACAAGATGCATCACTCCTATACGTGTGAAATATATATGATTAAACCTTTTGTGCATATTTTACACCCTCCAACACACATAGGTTTGTCTGCTCATGAGGGTCATATTGCTGTATGCATGCATACAGTTAAATACGTATATGTCCGCTATCTATCTATCCATCTATCTATCTATCTATCAATCTCCCCTATATATATATAATCTTTTTTTTTTTTTTTAATATCTATTTCTTTCCTTTTGAGGGGGCACAACATGACAGGGCCTAGTTGTGGTCGCGTATTACTACCCCCACACGCATCTGCTTTTATTTTAAAAAATATGTTCAGGACTATGTAATAATACACATAGACCCATAGTCTGTCATTGTATTGATCACACATAGATCAGGTAAATCAAATTTTATGTTTTTGTCATTAAACACTTCTTTACAAATATATATGGATGAAATACAAACTATCTTTACTACCCCATATATCACAGAAGCACCATACTCCATACACTGCTATTTCACACAGGTGGGTTACACATAACAGTGCGGCCCATGTTATTCATTCTATTAAGCGGAACAGACAGGAGCGGGATCGATAATTCGATCTAAATTGAGTCAGCGGCTCGGGGCGGGTGTCCGTCAATATGGCTGTGTCTCCGCCCCGTCCCCGTCCCCTTCTACATACATCCACCAGCGATAACATCAGCATCGATCCGTGTCCAAGTCTAGCCTCGCAGATAACCGAATATAAAGAGCAAGTTGAATATTTCATGAGAAAAAGTCTAGAGCGGATGGACCCTATTCCACATTGGCAGCGATAGATTCATATCTCTGTTTGGGGAGTGAAATGGTTTCGACTGTCTTTTCATATATATTGAGTCTCTGTGGTTCAGATGGTTTTTGTTCAGTGTGGAAACTGTGGGTGTTCTTGGAAGGCAATAACAGTATTTCTTGATATGAATGTGTTTCAGTTTTGTTTGTAAATGTAGGATATTTGAATATCATTATAAACTATAACCTGCTTAACTTTTATACACCAAGTGCTGAATGGATACACTATACCAACATTATCGAGGTATAAGTGGGGACGATAGGGGAAGATTCATGTATTCTTTTCTTATTGAAAAAATGAGCTTATTGAAAAAATGAGCTTATGGACAATGATGTTCCTTTTCCATCTAAATGTCACTAAGGACTTAAATGGTACACACATATGGCAGGGCAGATATCGATACAAATCATTCAACCTACTTGTATGGAGATTTCTACCTAGTTTTGTGTATCCGTAATCTGTGGTAAATTATATCCTTTTTATTTCAATTTAAAATTGTTCCATTAGCCTTTGATTTTGGGCTCCCATTGTAAATTCATCTTATTCAAATGTGAACCTTGATATAGAGGAGAATGTTCGTTATAGTTTTCTTCAACATGTAAGTGTATGTATAAGTTAGAATTATATTGAGCCTGTGACACAAGCTCATATACTGCGCTTAAAGGTAAGAGTGGTCTCACAGACTTTGAGCTTGCTGCAAAAAACAAACCCTTCACCATCTGTATGCTAACACTTTGACATAGAGACAGGAGCAGGGAACCAGTGTCTCAGTGTCTTAGAGGCGTTCCCAGCTGACCAGGCCAATCACTAAGGACCGAAATACTTCACTGAGCCATTGACGCTCGATATAATAGGATCCTAGACAGGCAATTGGTCAAATGGCAAGTTGACTGGGTGCAGGTTGTTTACAAGAAATTACCCATAGACCGAATATAACCAAAACTTTTTAGTCATTGATCACATATAATTGCATGCTCATTCATCAATGATGAACATACCGTTTGCACCTATTTGTAAACTTGGTAGTATATATGTGGGGAGTTAGTTACCTATGTACTAAACAGAAACAGGGTTACTCTCGCTGTACGTGATAAATACGTGGTAAAATTGATGGCAAAGGTTCATCTAATTGTCAATTTTACCAAGTATTTTTCACATAAAGACACAGTATAACTATTTTCCTATCCTCATATACCTTAAAATAGCCATTTTTTACCTTTGCTTTTGGATGAATTGTTGGCTTTCGCCACCGTATACACCACGTACGCCACGTCCTATACCCGTTCGCCACATACGTGTTGAACGGCGATAAATACGCCATGGGTAGGAGGAGGCGGTATACGTAGGACATACGGCTACAGGTATATGATAATACATGCATATTGTTGTATATATATCAGTCCCCACACCCTCTCCCTCACCCCTTACTGTCACACTAATCAGGGCCAACTATTGCCGACCCCGCTGATTGGATTAGAGACGGACCAGACGCGCCACACCCCCATCCCACTGCGCAACCTGCGCGCGCATGCACCAAATCGCCCCACAGCTGCGCAATGTCATTGTGACGTGGTCTGCGTCATGGGCGCGCGCACGCTGTTGCCATGACATTGAGCCAGAACGAGACAAGACAGTGAACAAAAGTCTAGAGGTGGAGTCCATAACTCAGTGTGTATGTGTGGGGACAGAGGGCAGGCTTTAACTATACACGACACATTGACAGTACATTAAATGTCCTACACAAACATTGAGTCTCACCACCAATAACAACAACAAAAAAACATGCTCGCAATGTGCGAACAGAATAAAAACTTCCAGCAAAAATATCCATAAAAAGAAAAGACAGAAAATATTTTAAAAAAAAGATTTACATCCTACAAACCCGTCTCTTTCCGACTTGGCGGGTTTTAAGGGGAGGAAGTAACAGGTAAAAATATACCACCCTACGTGGAATTAATGGCCTCGGAGCTGTTTTTGCCTCACTTTGCCGCTGTAGAATTTATTGATCCAAATCTGGGAAGCATTACCTTAATGGACCACTTCGCTTCGTCCCTCTTGGAGATCGTCAAATTGGAGACAAACGCATTAGATTGACTTTCGTGCGGGAGCAGGGGCTGTCAGGTAACGGAGTGGTGGTGGGGGTGGGGGGGGGGGGGGGGTGGAAGGGGGTGGGACATGGATAAGTATAGGCGGGCGTCGGCCTACAATAGCATGTTAACATGGCATGTATGAATCATTCAGTCCCAAAGTGTTCGAGGTGGTGTGTGTGATAGAGCAGTGCTCTATATTTTCCCTCTGTTCCAACCCTCTTTCTCTCCTTTGTCAATCTCACAGATAGACCTCATTACGTAAATTTGACCACACCAACTGCCTTTCATTTTCTTACCAAGGACTCCTAAATCAAAATTAAGGCATTTCATTTTCCAGTCTTATTATCCTCGGGGACAAAAATCCAACTAAAAGACCAGCATTCCAGCCTGTGTCAAACTAAGCAAGGTAATATTTTTTTTTCAAAAACAGGGCTCTGCTATTCTTCAAACGACGATTACTCAATAAAGATTCTCTAATGTGATATGAAAACGACACATTCTATTGGGCATCGCATTCCCCATCACGGCTATGAAATTAAATTACGGATGAAAGCTAGATAAAAAGACACGATCCATATCAATAAATCAAATATGGGGTCTGCCTTGATGCCTTCATCCCATGTGTGGCGGAGTTGGACAGTGATAGTGGTTCCATTAGTCAGAGAGAGCACAGAAAGAACACTGATAACTGTCCAGAAATGTACGCAATCAATACCCTCTAAAGGCATTGTTGAAATGGCTGCTACTTGAATATGTTGTTTTTATTTCTCATTGTTGGGGTTTGGTAATTAATGATTGGGTAGCTGGGATGGAATGAATGGGTAAATTTGTCAATCATACATAGAAGGAAAGACAAGAAAGAAAGGAATAGATTTAGAGGTTTCAGGGCAGCTCAGGAGGGAATGAGGAAGAGGGAGAATGAATTGAGGGACAAGGGAAGGTATGACAACCAGATGATGAGGTATAGAAACAGAAAACTGAAAATTACCAGAGTGAGAAACGAGGAAAAAAGAAGAGCTTCAAAAATTTATGAAACTAAAAAGGTAAAGAGGATGAGATGGTAGGTAGAGTCCACGAGAGAGCTAACAATGGTAATACAAGAGTTAGAAGTCAATGAAGGAGAGGACATACGAAAGGCACATGGAATATCAACAGAAAGGATAGGAAAAAGAAATCTAGACCAGTTATTCTATAACCAGGAAGAAATGGTATACAGACAGAAAATAAACACATTTTATGTCCAAGAACGTGGTTGAGATTAGGAGTTACAGAAAAGTGAATCAGAAAGAGAAGGAAAGACCAAGGGAGGGAATGAGGAAGAGAGAGAATGAATTGAGGGACAAGGGAAGGTATGACCACCAGATGATGAGGTATAGAAACAGAAAACTGAAAATTACCAGAGTGAGAAACGAGGAAAAAAGAGGAGTCTCAGGAAGTAATGAAATTTGAAAGGAAAAGAGGAAGACACGATAAAGCCCCTTTCCATTGGCTGGTTTCCCATCACCGATCTACAGTCAGGAACTACCAATAGACTCTAAGCACCACTGACGGAAAATCGGTCAATGGAAACGACCCAGCTAGGAAAAACTTGTTCTGCTTAGATTATGCAATGTTGCACCACCAACGGATTTCAGAAAGTCTATAAACTGTCAATACCGAGTTAAAACTTGGTCACTGAATAAAAACTACTACCCTCACTGATTATTTCATACTGACGCACAGTCTGTGGCACCACCGACACACTTTTAGGAGAACTAAAATATATCTGCCGTTTTTAGGGCTGTTTCCATTGGCCGATTTCCTGTCACTGATCTACAGTCAGGAACCACCGACAGACTTTTGGCACTGCTGACACAAAATCAGTCAATGGAAATGATGCAGCTCATGAAATGACCCATGAACCTTTCTGCTTAGATTATGCAATGTGGCACCACCTACCACTGAGTAAAAGCTTGGTCACTGAGTGAAATTTACAACCCTCACTGATTTTATTATACAGACGCACATTCAGTGGCACCACCGACAGACTTTCTGGGTAACTCGAAAATTCCCCACCATTTTCGTCGGTTAATGGAAACAGGCCTATAGTCGGCCGATGGAAAAGTGTTTATAAAGAGTGAAAGACAGACAGATTGACAGAGAGAGAGGAGGAGGAGTAGGAGGAGGAGTAGGAGGAGGAGGGGAGTGAAAGAGCAGTCAGGGGGAAGCAGAGAGGTCTTCATTGAGAGTCCAGGGGCACTCCAGGGTGCACAGTTGGCTGCAGGTCGTTAGGGGACTCCCGACCCACGCCTAAGAGGGTTACTACACGGGTAGTGACCGACTCCTGTAACCCCGACATCGATTCCTTTTACACAGATCGATTCGGGATCCTCCCCTTGATCCAAACCTCCAGGGTGTTTGTTGGGGCATCAATGTAGGCCAAGGTCAGCTGTGAGAGGGAGGGGGGGTGGTTACACCATGGAGGGAGCTGATCCTTGTCTGGGTCACGTGGTGTAGTCACATGACATTGAGCTCCAGGCCGATGGCCACTCTAGCGCTTCCCAGAACCCCGCCAAGGCCACGGAAAGTATCACAAGAGTTTCCTTCATACCTAACTTTTAACGTACAGTTATTTTGTGCCTATTTCCGACCAAAACAACAAAGAAAAGATGTTTTATTACAGAGATGTCATTTTTCCGGTTATTTTCGGGTTTCCGTGTTTAGCTAGTGTACTCAGTTATGCATGAAAAGTGGATCTAATAGGGATTCCGATAATTTCAGAGATTTTTTCCTCAACCCCACTGGCATCTCTGGATGTATCTCAGTGACCCTCACTATGTTTTACTCACTCATTGTTATATATCTTGAAATAATTAAATACGCCATTTTACAACTCACTAAATAATTCAGATTGACAGAATGAGTGTAGTCACGTGGTACGGAGGGACGTATGAATTTTATTTCGTCGCTCGGAGACGAACGAAATTTGTCCTCCTGGTCAGTAGGAGTAAGACATATTACACCTAAAAGTATATACTTTTGTGCATAATATTTTGATATCGTTGATACTTTGTAGCTGTAAATGAAATTCCAACCTAAATAACAAGGAACAGATGTAATTCAGACACGCTCACTCTATTCCTGAATGTATGAAGAAAATGACATGGGTTTTACTTTGTGAAATCTAACCTTCTATTACAACATTGAAATATTGACCTCGGGAAGAAAAACTAGCACGGGGAACACCCTTTTCAAAGTTAAATATGCATTCTACAACACTTGAAGAGCATCATATTGAAATTATAGGTAAATAACATGGTTTGTTGTTTTTCATTTTCAAGGTCAATAGTCTGGTATGCCTTTATGCTGCTGCATACACGTATACATATAATCTCCAACAATAATATGCTGAAGATATGCTACCAGGAATTAACATATAACAAAGAAAAGCACATGAAACAAGAAGGGTTAAATGATGTGTAAATATAATGAAAGCAATGAAAAGAGGAGTAAAAAAACATTAACTGAAGCGAGTGGTTATTTGCTTGGCCTTATTCCGAGCAGGCATGCTGAGAGCTGTGACAGGGTGTGGGGTGATGGTGGGGTGTGTATGGAGCATGACATAGTGCATGCTATACTCTAGACATGCCTTGAATGAGTCGCGTAAAGGCTGAGTAAACGAGGAAGGTTGAGTCATAGGTCACCCTGCTATACAAGCAATGCTACACGGGAAAATCTCCTCACAGAGAAAGGCAGGAGTTGTCTGTCTGAGTCTCCTGTCGTCTGCTCTCTAGAATGGTGCTTGCTGATACTGAATACATTATAATGGTATGTTTACACTATGTTCCCAGCAACCCCAACAACCCCATTTCACCAAAAGGTCGGGCATTGTTTAAACTATGATCACGGGAGCCATGGTTTGAAGACGTTCTAGGCTAACGTTTTTCCACATTGCCATGTACAAACACATGCGTTCTGTGATGCCCCTCATGTTCTGTCCATGGTTCCCTGTACTGCTGCCTACGTTCAGTCAGATTCAGTCACATTGCAAATTACCTATAATTTACTGCCGGGCTGTGTTACTTTATATCTAGTTGAATAATCGAACGCACTGTGGTGGTTAATCAAACGCTCTGCTAATTTATTCAACTGGTCACATGACCAGCAACGAACACTCATTCCTGCCTTCGCACTCACCGCTGGTGCACGGAAATTTTGTCTTTACCCACCCACCCACACCTTTTCTCTTTTATTCTCATCGCCCGTAGGGCTCCTAATGTATAATCGTTTATCTCTCTTATCAACTTACCCTCTATCTGAAATGTATTTATATCGCTTTTACCATGCAATGTTTTTATATATTGATGTGCAATAAATACATTTTATCTGCAGCCCGGCGTTAGTCAATTATGTGCCATTCATCACATCCTGGTATGATTCTCATTAACACTGTGTAGTAATGGCTGCCGGGACAACATTTGTGACAGAGCTTTGCATTGTCCGGAAGGTTCCCTGCAGCCAGGGTGAGCAACAGTCTTTCACGTCTCCCTTTCCCATCTCCTGATGCTGTCCTACGTCCATCCCATTCATCCATGGTGGTCCACAGTGCTCCGAAGCAGTACTGGCAGGACTGCCGGGAATATAGTGTAAATATGGCATAAACAGAGGCTTCTGGTCATGTGGGAATGTACCATTGCTTTACATATAGTCCTAAGCACCGGTCTTTCATAGTTGAGCATTGAGTTGAGCATAAAGGATAGAGATAGATCTTCATGTGAGGTAACAATTCACCCTGGTGTCCACCAATGGCTGGACGGAGAATGTCCAGAATCGTAGACAATTAGTGAAGTCTGTATCATAGACAAACGTCGGTGCAAATTCAGTGAAACTGACTCCACTGAATATCGGTATCGTAGACACTATACGATATTCTACCGATTTCTAACATGTTTGAATGTCATAGACTTCCTCCGATTAAGATTTCATTCTGGGCCAAATTGTAGATTGCCGGTCTGCATCGTAGGGTAAAATTAGAAACGTGATCAACTGTCCCGATTTTAGCTTTCCTTTTTCATCCGAAGTTGCACCAGCCGCTGTAGACGTGTTTTTTTGTTGTTTTTTGTTGTTTTTTTGTTGTCGGTTTTTTTTTGGGGGGGGGGGGGGGGAGGGAGGGTGTTTTCTGTAGCTCAGTGGACGCCTGTCTTTATATAATTAAACACTTACAACAGAACCAGTCCTAACTTCATAATAAGACGGCCGTGGGTAACAAGTGGCTACATCTCTGAAGTGACTACTGGGATGGAGATTACTGTGAATTTATCATGACGCCGGATCAGGATCTGTGTACTTTCTCAAACTTCCATTTATCACTGCCGGGCGGACTAACGTCGTGCCTGCAGTAGTAGCCCTGTGCTTTATCTCACCGAGATCGCAGTCTTTGCCAGGAGATTAGGCTCATAGTCCCCCTGACACCCCAGCAATTACTTTCAAGGCCCTGTATGTGAAACCCAGCAGGGATTAAGTCTGTATGGATTTCTGCTTCTCCCCTTTTCCCCAGTCTTATCCTGCAACTAGCAGCGCATCCCTGGAACCCTCTGCTGCAAACTGGCCCATCCGCCACACCCCCTCCCTCTTTTTACCCCATCTTTTCCCTCCAGTATCCCACGCTCCCACCGCACTACCCAACGGGCTTGGTGCCTCCCCCTGCCGGCTGATTTATTCATGAAAACTGGAGGTAATTAATTTGAACGCCGTGCGCTACGCATGCGCGCTTCGCTCTGCTGAGCTTATTGTGTCTGGTGATCCAAGCATCCACCACCACCCACCACCACCCACCACCACCCACCACCACCCACCACCCACCACCTCCACCCACCACCACCCGCAGCACCACCAGCTTATGATTAAGCGCCACGCACTAATCCCCTTTATCCCCAGGCTTGGCCGGTTAAACTAAATACTATCTCCGCCTATCCTTGTTAATTTTCAAGTGGCCGCTAAAAACATAGGGCTTTCACAGAGCCTGGGATTAGGCGCGCCTCTATTTGTTTTAATTAAATTGTGAGTTTGCAGTGTGAGTCCCGGCGTGGGCCTCCACCGCGCCATGCCTAGACTGGCTCCAGTCCCTGCATCCTATGGCTACCCTCCTCACTGGGATACTGGCTCTAGTCCCTGCATCCTATGGCTACCCTCCTCACTGGGATACTGGCTCCAGTCCCTGCATCCTATGGCTACCCTCCTCACTGGGATACAGGGACTGGTACAATCGGTGCTGTTTAGCGCCAGTATTCCCAACACTCTCCATACAGATATCCTGGCCAGTGATCAGGATATCTGATGGGAGATTGATACCCTCTCACTTTGATCTTAATCGGGTCACAGTCAGGAGTAGGGTAGATTTATTGCTATGACAATGAAAGGAGCCAGAGAACTGGAGGAGAGGAGAGGCGATGGGTAGGAGGAGGAATAGGGTTACAGGGAACGGCTTGGGGCCATAAACAGGAGATTCTGTTCAAAGTGGACAGGTCTTTGATTCATGGGAGAGTCAGAGAAGGATACACACTTAAACGAACTTTATTCTGGTTCTGTTTAATCATTTAATGAATGTTCATAATCAAAGACTTCAGCAAGTCTTTGATTCATGGGCCAGTCAGAGAAGGATACACACTAAAACTTTATTCTGGTTCTGTTTAATCATTTAATGGATGTTCATAATCAAAGACTTGAGCAAGTCTTGATTCATGTGCTAGTCAGAGAAGGATACACACTAAAACTTTATTCTGGTTTTGTTTAATCATTTAATGGATGTTCATAATCAAAGACTTGAGCAAGTCTACGCCATGCCGTGTGTGTGTGGGGAGGAGGGGAGGGGAAGCTGTGAGGGGCTGGGGGCGGGGGTAGGGGCTCGATTCTGTTAATGCGGCCATGATCAAAGACAGCCATGTAATCGGAGATTAATCAAATCGTCCCGGCGAGTCTAAACAACGTAAAAAGGAGCGGGCCTGATATGACGCTATTGCGTGTCTCTAGGCTGGGCCTGGCTGTAGCCGCAGCGCCAGTGCATTACCGCTTTTTCCATATACTACTCGCAGTCATCATACCCGGGACACACTCACCGTCTTAGTATTGGGTGTGCCCCATAAAGCCAAGTCTTACATGGAGTCCCAGTTTAATGCGGTTCGCAGGACACTTTGTGGAGTATTTTTTATGTGTTATTAGAAGTTCTATTAACAGCTCATGATAAATAGTCTACATTGTAAGGCGAGAGAAATGCATTGCATTTCTTATCATATGTGGATATTTACATTTTACTTTCCACGAAAAGGTTTACCTTGCAGATCGCCTGCAAGCCTCTGACTTGTTATTTTCACTTTTCCAAGGTGGACCACTCTTATTGTCTCACCTGTGAATGTGAGACAATCAGATTTCTGGTTAAGCAATCATTGTATATACAGGCTACTTTGTGGTAGAGCAAGCATGGGTCATTGTTGGAACCCATGCCAACACAAACGCCTACCTGACGCCTAAGGGGTATCTGTTAGACAGGGTTTTCAATGTTCCAGTGGTTTTACAATAGAGTGCTCATTGATGTATATACTGGCTCCTCCTTGAAAGATATAGTGCGCCGTCGGCGACACACACGCCGTAACACACATCTACCTGACGCCTACATACACAATATTGACTGGTTTCAGATACAAGCGGCCGTATGCTCCGAGGAGTTGACGCGTAGTAATATCCAAGCATATGCCAGGATATTGCGCAGAGTCAACTCCGAGGAGCGTACAACCACTTTTATCTGAAACCAGTCTATATCGTATTTATCATCCACCTTTCTTGACAAGTGGCATGTCGATATCAGTTCGTTTTGGTTATGAACCTTTTTTCCGTACGCACTATTTTTCCGTATGCGCCACCCGAGCATACAACATATCCGTATGCGCCGGGTATGCCCATACAAACTCCCTTTGTGTTTTCGATGGACACTTTGTATTAGGTGGATGATAAAGCATCCTATGCTGGCTGCCAGTCTACTCACCACAAATATACACACCCATAAATAGATAATATAGATAATCCTGAGTGTTGTCTCCACACTGCCCTGCCATATTTCATAAGGTGTCCCTTTGAAGTGTCCATTTGCACATAATTAAATGGCTTTTCATACGGAAATAACTTTTCGTTTACGCGGGGTGTCTGCCTATAGGGGATGCCCGCTTACACCAGGTTAAGATAAACATCTAATAGAGGGGCACATTCCCGTTCTGAACATAACCGTCCGTTAACGCAGGGTGCCGCTTACGCAAGGTGGCCCTTACATGGGGCTCTAATGTATACATACAGAACCTTGTGTAACATACCGGAACAGACTATGGACAATGATGAGTAGTCACAGCTGGTACCTGGCATACACAGAGCATTTACAATGTGTACTCCGAGCTCACAGAGCTGCCCTATATAGACACCCCACATGTAAAGACCACCAGATGGCGTGGTTGTAGCTTTATGGATACTCATACACTCTCCCCCCACAACCCCCGCCCACCGCCCGCCCGTCGTGGATCCGAGCTTTTAGCGTGAGCGGTAGACTTGCTCAAGTCTTTGATTATGAACATTGATTAAATGATTAATCACAATCAGAATAAATTTCATTCCAGTATGTATCCTTCTCTGACTGGCGCATGAATCAAAGACTTGTCAAGTAGGAACAGAATCTCCTGTTTATGACCCCAGGCCGCTCTCTGTAACCCTACACCTCCTCCTACCCCTCCCCCTCCCCTCCTCCGGTTCCCTAGCCACCTGTGTTATCATAGCAATAAATTTCGCCTACTCCTGACAATAACGCGATTAAGATCAAATTGAGAGGGTGTCAATCTCCCATCAGATATCCTGATCAATGGCCAGGATCTGTATGGAGAGTGTTGGAAATACTGGCGCAATACAGCGCCAAAAATCTAACACCATTACCGATTGTACCAGCCCCTGTATCTCAGCGTGGAGGGTGATCAAAGGATGCAGGGGCTGGAGCCAGTCTACGTGAGCGGCGGCGGACGCCCGACAGACGCCCGACAGACGCACGACTCCATCATGTCGACGTCACCAAGATGGCGTGTAACCATGACAACCGAGAAGGCCATTACTCAGTGGAGCGAAACCAGAGCTCCTAATTGGTGGAAAACGTCGGCGACGCGGCCCACGTCATCGCCGCCGTAACGAGACAAATTAGTGACGTTCCCTGACATATCTGACCACATCCACTTCCGGGTCAGACTCAAAGCGAGGCTGGCTGACCCGTAACCATGGTAACGGCGACCCGCTGGCCCGGGAGGTCGCTGGTTGGATGTGGGGGGCCAACTTTGTTGGTGCTCACGGTCGTACGCTGCTATTAGCCTCTTGGGCCTCCGCTAAAAAGTCCACGGCCATTTTCTGATGTTTTTATTCTTGATATTTTCCATTAATTTTTGTCATACAGTGCTTATATGTATGAGGAAACAGCAACTATGCATTTGGACCTCCGAATGGAGAGTATTGCTCTGTTTCAGTTCATCCTTAAAACAATATATTTCTCGCCATTATAATCACATTGCATTTTTTTTCTTAAAATCTTTATTTCTTATTAATATTAGTGCTATGTTATTTTATATGAAATATTTATACCACACATGCCAGCCGTAGCTGAGCTGTAACAAATGAGCCATATTGCTACTTGTAACTTTAAACTTTTATATAGGACGGTTGGAGCAGTGTACAATATCAAACTGTAAAACCACCAGAACTGGTGAAATTGGTTAATACTTTTTTTTGCTTTAGTTTGGTCTCCGCTGTAACAACTATTGTACTACGGCACGCTTATTCTAGAACGTGGTATGGCAACATGAACATATTCAGCACCACTTTCTTCTCAGGAATCTTATTTTTGTTCACTTTTTATTCACAGGATTCGCTCATATTCCTGATTTATGAAGCAGGTTCCCAGAACTCCTTGCTGTTAACCACATTGCAGAAATTGATGAGTGTCTGTGTCACCGTTTTCCATCAAGTTTGGAACATGTAGTAATATGAACGAGGCGATAGCCGAGTGAATATTCTCTGAAGTGCTACAAAATACAAATATGTTCCTGAGTATATCTTGTTCCTGAGTCTATCTTAGCCTGGAAATATTTATCTGTTTATCACCTAATGAGTATGAGTTACTGTACTTGCAAGTCTGTTGAGTACGAGTTCCTAATGTTAAGCCTATGGAAGTTTAATTTCAGGGTAAGATAATTACGCCGACGAGCATTTCGCCACTTCAGACATGTGTTATTCAGACGCCATTAAGTTGAGAGTCCATTACCCAATGGCTGGGCCATCAACACCCTCTGTCTGTGTACAGAACCCCGCACCCCGGTCTAATTCCGCAAGCCACGCCCACAAGGGGCGGAGCCAGGCCCATCAATCACCACGGCGCAACCAACCGTGACCGGGGGCTGTCAATCACAACCCCCAGTGACGTCATCTACGAGCCAGACGACAAATGTGACCGCTTTTGTGACACCTCTGATAGCTAGATGGCTTTCAGAAAGTTTTCTCGATTTTAGACGCGATGGAATTGGTTTCATTGGTTGGTGGGTAATTTATTTCTTGTGGGATTCCATTTGAAGGTGTGAAGTATGGGGGATAAATCATTTCAGGGATATTTGTCATGAAGTTCTGGAAGTGCGTTTTGGATGTTGGTAGCTTGAAGGTTAGTGATGAACAATTCTAGACAGGTTTTAAACAACATCTTTTATTTCATCCGAAACGGGGGTAGTATTTTATACAGAGGTGTCAGTTTCCGGTTATTTCAGGGTTTCTAAGTTTTGCTAGTGTACTATGTCTTGATTGTGGTGGAGATTTTTTTTTTAAGGTTTGGCGATGCAACGCCTATCCTCCGCTAGCTACAGACAATATTCATCATCTGTTAAATGAGGAACGTATTACTTTCTGCTGTCCACCTTAGCAGGCGTTTACCCTAGAAGATTATAGGGGACGATTCTTCATGTTTAAACTACAGGTGAATACATTCATTTCCCATTATAGAATTGAGTGTGAAAAAGATTTATGTTTGGTCAAAACGAGAGGTGATCAACGACAGAGATTTTACAGGATCGCCAGCTGTCTACCCTTGAAAGTCATTAGGTGGTGCTGAATTCGAGAATAGCTTCCTATAATCGTCTAGTGTAAACGGGTTACCCGGCGTTTACACTAGACGATTCTGGTATTTTGCACCTGACGACTTTCAGCAGTAAAATGATAGAAATCGTATGTATAAACGCCAAGCGTGTGACGACTGCAGATTGTCTGCTTACAACAGATTGCACAATTTGGCACCACCTGACGACTATTGGACATGCTCTGACGCCCACGACTATTTCAAGCCAGTTTGAATTAGGCGTCTACACAGGTGGAGATTCTGTGAAAACTTAGTCGTCAGTGTAAATGCTCGGGTAGTTGTCAGGTGGTGCTAAATTCAAGAATCGCTGCCTATTATCGTCTAGTATAAACACCTATGATAGTCTAGTGTAAACGCCTATAATCGTCTATTTTAAACGCCTATGATAGTCTAGTGTAAACGCCTATAATCATCTAGTGTAAACTCCTATAGTAGTCTAGTGTAAATGCTTATGATCGTCTAGTGTAAACGACTATAGTAGTCTAGTGAAAATGCTTATGATCGTCTAGTGTAAACAACTATAATAGTCTAGTGTAAATGCTTATGATCGTCTAGTGTAAACGCCTATAATCGTCTAGTGTAAACAACTATAATAGTCTAGTGTAAACGCCTATAATCGTCTAGTGTAAACGCCTATAATCGTCTAGTGTAAACACCTATAATCGTCTAGTGTAAACACCTATAATCGTCCAGTGTAAACACCTATAATCGTCTAGTGTAAACGCCGGATAAGTCTCCTCATTGCTCTGTTCTTCGCATGTCGCGCCACCAACGACGTTCCTCGGCAATCATTCCCTCCTGACATGACTTGTATTCTCGGTTATTTGTTTTCGTTATAGCTGACCACCCAATGAGAACAGATGATCTCTGCTACCTCCTGCCATGTCCCACCCTCCCTCCCACCCTCCCACCCTCCCTCCCTCCCGCCCCTCCTCCACACTGATGACTAATATCAGACCTCAGACTAATGGAGTCAGGACCGATTAGTTTGGTAATGTAGTGGAAAGCCGTCGCGGCCTGGCAAAGACAATGAGTCCCTGCGCTAGTCCAGTCAGTCTATTGAATATGCATTTAGCTGCCGTCCGGGCTGGTCAGCTAATAGGCGGATCAGGCTGGCTCTGATGTTATTAGAGTACGCTACTGGTCAGGGGATACGCCACAGTGGCGCCCCCTACACCCCCCTCTCTGTGGGCAATGCCAAGTACATCCCCAACAGCCTCTCATCGGCCATGAGCATCATGTTTTACCAGCTATAGAGGCTCCATTTTGGGGCAATTTATTCATGTGAAATTATATGCGTTGAAATTCCATGTGTGATTTCCACCCACGCATTTTGTGCGTTCGGAATTCTTTTTTGTATTGAAATTGGACCTCGATAAAATCCTGGAAATCCATTTGGTTGAGGATATAAATCGCGGGTTTTCACTTTTTTTTCATTTGGATAAAATATCTCAGTAATATTTTTCTGTATTTGATATCTCTTCTAAAAATATGTGTTATACCCACCCACGCATTTTGTGTGTAGATCCATTTTTCTTCTTCGTTGTGTTGAAATTCCACCTCGACAAAATTCTCTTAAACTCCATTTGGTTGAGAAATAAAATCAGGTTTTTTTCACTTAATTTAATTTCGGATATTTAACATCTCATCTAAAAATATGCTTGCATAATCCTCAAAACTTATACCCGTCATAACTCCCCAAAAGTAGAGGATGCATGCTATCAAAATCATGGCGATTGCGTTTCCTTGTTCAAGCAGTTACTGTCAGAACCCATTATTCAACTAATTATTCCTTGCTGGAAATTCAATAAAAAAAACATTAAAAACTAGTCTAGACACAGAAAGCGTGTAATGTTATTGTCTTTTCTACTCGGGGGTTTCTATAACATGCATAACGCTTAAACTCCTTGATGGGGGTTTAATGTGGTTATTTTGAGTTTGTGACTTTGCGGTGTGCATCTCCATGTTGGTAATAAGTCTACATGGTTACGGGAGCAGTGACAGAGTGGCTGCAGTGAGTGTGAGGACGGATAGGCTTCTCCACACAAAGCCCGACAGTTGTGACTGGGAAATACAGCCTAATGAGATGGACGATTATAACAATGGCCGCGCAAAACGTCTCTAATGAAACGGTTACTCTAATTAGACTTAATTACGGTGATTTATGCCGTGCGCCCAGCCCTAGCACGCTTCCAATATGGCGCGTAGCTAGGCGGGGCAGGTAGAGGGAGAGCTGGGTGTGGCTGGGTATTACTAATAACGGGGATCTAAGGGTATATGATTATTAGGTCGCCAGGGACCTGTTCCCCAAAATAAAATTCTGCAAATATTTGTAGGTTGTATCCAAATTAACATTTCCATAACACAGAAAATAGGCCAGTGGAACTCAATCATATGGTGGTTTAATAAGATTGTTATTTCTCCACACATCTAAAAATTCAAGTTTATCCCGTTCACAAAATATAAGTTTAAGAATTATATGGATAAAGTAGCAATATGAAATCTATCAAAATTGTACACTAATGTCTAGGAAATAAGCGAGTGGCATCTAATACCATCGTAGTCTATGGTGATTTAATATTCCCGAACGCACAATATTGGGTAGATTAGGTGGTCTGTTTCCACTTGCAAATATCTGATTCCCGACATATTTGCCAGCCATGCACCACCGATCGATTTAAAACGTTTTTCTCAAAAATACGCAAAATGAAACAAGCATATAAAAAATCGGCGAAGCATATATGGTTTAATCTTTGGCACCTCTTCAATGACGGATTCAAAATTGTTTGTGGTAACATAGTGTTATAAAGCCTGTTTCCATTGGCCGATTTTTCTGCACCGATCTCCAGTTTGGGGGACACCTGCAGAGAATGCTGGCCGATTAATTTGATATAGATTACCCACCATGGCCATCACAGAGGAATTTCTCACAGAAAATCTGTGTGTACCTAGAAAATACAGTAGTAACAATGCAAACACTGAATCCTCACCGATACTTTGATACTGATATACAGTCAGTGCCACCATCGTCAGACTTTTAGGGTAACTCAAAGAAATCTGCGCCATTTTCTTCGGCCAATGGAATTGAGGTTTATAAGGCCTGTTTTCATTGGCCGACAAACATGGTGTAGATTTGTGGAGTTCCCCTACTATCCCATTTCTATTTCGCCTTAGCAGTGCTAAAGGTCTGTCGGTGGTACCTGACTGTAGATCGGTGAAGGCCAATGTAAATAGGCTTTTAGGAGAACTAAAAAAATTCTCCGCCATTTTCGTCGGCCAATGGAAACAAGGCTTATACCGCGACAGCTGGTCTGCACTCAGCCATGGCGTACATCGCCCAGACAAGCTGAACCCCCGTAACCTCACGTCGACCAATTCAATTTACCCCTCCCAGGGGTAACATCAGGAGGATCTACGTCTAGGTGAATCTACACACGCGGACACCTAGTTCTACACACACCCACGACACACACATTTATCCTACCCCTGATATAAAATCCCATAGGCTTAACATTGAGTTTCCGCATGCCACGCTGACTGGCATACAGAGTTTTATATGCCACTAGTGGCATACAGAATTGTTATCACATAATATTCCAAAATCAAGGAGACAGGGTAGGATAAAATCAAAACCTGATTCGTTTTAATCTTGGCCACCGCATGCCACTCCTGGAGTTTTGGCTCCGGACTTCACTCGGCTTTGCCTCATGAAGTCACTATGCCAAACTCCAGTCGTGGCATACGGTGGCAAAGATTAGATCTCATCCAGTTTTACGATAGTATGTCTCTGACATAATATGAATAATTATTAATTTGTTTAAAATCAATATACTTTGATATAGTTAGAAGGAACCCCACGAGATGGGAATAGCTTGGTCCGTACTCCACCGAGTTTGACTGCAGAGTAATTCACGAAGCGAAGCTGAGTGAATTACTCTGTGGTCAAACGAGGTGGAGTGCAGACCAAGTTATTCTCATCGAGTGGGTTTCTGATTTTATCTCACCCCGTATAACACTATTTATTGATGAAATGAATCACCAAATTAACCATTGAGTATTGGGTACACGAACCTCACGGCCGTGGAGTACGAGTTCCTAATGTTAAGCCTATGGAAAAAATACCGGGGTGAGATAATATATAGTAATTTGTTTACAGGCCGCGATCTATAGATGGCAGAATCATGTTGATTGGCACGGGTACCAGGGACATGTACTATGCTAGGGGTGAGCCTATTGTGTCTAGACCCAGATTTCATTGTTCGATCACGTGATGTGACAATTCAACCTTTACATATTTTTTTGTTTTACCTAATAATGTTAAATATTATATCATAAGTATATTCTCGGCAAGTTTCATGTTTATTATTTTATCATCATTTCTTGATAACACAGGGACATCGTAAATACTGTAAATGCATCATTTCCCCTATGCTGGGGAATGCCCCAAGGCATCACTAGCTCTGAATAGGTTAAAAAATCGATCTTACTATCGGGAGTGCATAATAATCGGTCGGCGGTATTAGATTCAAATATCTGTGATTAAAATCGGTGGGTGTAAACTGGGCCGAATCCACCATGGCATACGGACGAGGAAGTGCCCTGCATGCTGACTAAGTGGATAACCTTTGCTCCGGGGGTACAACTAGGAGACCAGTTGTGTTTTAAATGCTACGGACGGAGATCATGCAAACTGCCCACTAGCCCGACCCCAGCGACCCCTGGCGGCTCCTCCTCCTGGGTCTGCGCATGCGCATCGCCTGTTGGGCGGGAGGGGTCATTGAGTGCGGGTTTAATAGTTAACAGGTGTTTCCAGGCTCGACTCTATGTAATACCTGTATTCTCTGCCCACTCTCCTCGCAGAGACTTGGATTGTGTATTTCCATTGTAGAAAGGACTGAGAAACTGTTTGGAGAGTGGGGATTGGATGTGAACTGAAATAACCCATTTTTTTCATCGACTTCATCTTAATTGATGCAACTCGAAGCTGTGCCAGTTGCATCAATTATGTACCGATCAATTTAATGCTTTGTTTATTTCCTATGATATTTGTTTTACAAAAATTAATATAGTTGTGGATGTTTTGGTTTGGCACCGTATGAACAGTAAGAGTTAAACCATGAAGGACAGGTGCGCACACGGAACATGTCTGATTATCCAGGACCACCCAGGTTTCTGACTTTGTAATTATAATCTAGAATCAATTCTACCATTGATCTTTTTGCATGACCTACTTTTTCTCCAATTTTCCATTTCCCCCGAGCTAACAGCGAACCGACTGGTTTTTTTAAAAACTGTATTTCTAATCAACCAACCATGAAGATGAATAGTCTGACATTATCATGAAATGATATCTAAACTTTAGTCTCCCATTCTGCTTTGACTGTGGGGAACGTGGCATGGTCATGTCGATCTGATACAGGTAATAAAGGCAAACATTGCCTCTATGGTACTTGGCAGGCACTGGCGGGTGGGTATGGACTTGCTCAAGTCTTAAATTAAGAACATTTATTAAATGATTAATCACAATCAGAATAAAGTTCATTTTAGTACGTATCCTTCTCTGACTGGCCCATGAATCTAAGACTTGTCCACTATGAATCAAATCTCCTGTTTATGGCCCCAAGCCACTCCCTGTAACCCTATACTTCCTCCAACCCCTCCCCACTCCCCTCCACCGTACAGCGAGGAGGGTAGCCATAGGATGCAGGGACTGGAGCCAGTCTAGGTTGGGTATAACGGTTGGTTGTGTGATGCTACTAGTGGCTATATGGCGTATAATTCAGCCAAACTGATGTCAAACAAGTGGCTCCATGCGCACACCACTACCAGCGCCTATTTCCTGGCTTCGCACGCAAAAAGCTAATGATTGATGGGCTACGTTTTGATTGATGGAAAGTTAAATATAAACCAGCACGCTCCCTGGGCTCACTAGATGTACGCTGACCCGTGTAATCATCGCCACCAAAATGTAAATATTGACAATTAACTACAGATGCCCCACTGCGATTAAACCACTACAATAATATACTTTTTATGGTCAAAGCGAGGTAGGTTTTTTTTTATCATTATTTTACTGAATTTTGTTTTTGATTGTTATCATTTCATCATGGGAGGATTTTTTGTGTACTACGTCACGTGCGTCGTGAAGTTGTGTATCACGTGATCAACGATGGTTGGGAGAAAGCAAACAATATCAGGGGTTTTTTTGGTGTATGTTTTTGATCATATTTAATGTTGTTTTATTAATATGAATTCTCCATATCAATTAAAGCTCTAACTCGCAACCCTCGCAGGTGCAGGCATTCAATACTGGTAAATTTTAGCGGCTCGGAGGATTTTGATTGATGACTATGGCCCACATAGGATCCCGGAAGTTTGGATCCTGGATTGACAGGATAAGGGGGAGTTGATTACTCACACGAAATGCACGAAACCTCTAATCTCCCTCTCACCTTAATTACAGGATAACAGAGATAGCAGTTCTCCTATGTCCACATAAAATCATAGTTTTCATTTTCAGTTTATGAAATTATCATTTCGTCTGTAAAATGAAGAGAGATTAAATTGTGCCTCATTTACACTAATAAACAGAGGTTCAAACCTCCCCAAACCCCAGCCCCATTCAATGGCCAAAAACGATGGGTTTTCATATTTTCTCAGTCTCTCTGAACCAGAAGATTCTACATAGAAATATCTCCTACTTTGTTCATGACCCTTACTGACACCCTGGGATAATCCATATGGATGTTTTCAACAAGAGAGGACTGTAACTCTGTAAGTGTGTCTCCAGTCTATTTGATCATGACCAGTAGTTTTCAATCTGCCAGGTGCCTATTGACAAATTTCGGCTCGTGCATGTAAACCCCGAACCCACTGAGCTCCTGACACAGTGTAGCAAGCATTCCGACACAATACGACACAGAATTTTCAATCTTTCGACAGAGCTCGAATGTGGAAATTCAGTGTTGTATTCTCACGCACTACGACATAGAATATTCTAACATTTCGGCACTGATAAAATGTCGTACTCTGACACACTACACACTACATCGCAGAATTTTCCAACTTTCCGACACCACTACATTTCATGAATTTTGATTTGCAGCCATGTCGTAGCCACGCCGGAGTGTGTCGAAAGCAGTGAGTGCCTAGCTTGAAAAAAAAAGAAGAAAAAAAAGCCCTACACACAGCTCCACCCGGATCTCTGCTCGCAATAGACTCCCAACTCGTTGATACCAGGGACCTGTTTCAGTAGTTTCATGACATGTCTAAATAGCATCTGTGACACCATACGGACTGATCAACACAAGTCGCAGCACTTAGGACAAGACAGACCCCAAACACACTGTGTCCGGTTTCAAAAGTATTAGACAACTTCCCGTTGGAATTAAGCAATGAAACTTTCTACAAGAGTATTGGATACATATAAACTCTAATCGCTTTAAATATGAAGAAAATTGGCCGCTCCGATCCTCCGATATTTGACATGAACTGTGACATACTTTTTGAAACCTGACAAAAAAAATTCCGCTGTTGCTTGCACTGTTGGTGCCGCTGTTGATGTCTGTCTAGGCCTAATGTCGCGAAACTACTGAAACAGGTCCCTGGTCTCATCAGCCCAGCTGAACCACGTGTATATCACATGTGGCAGGTCCATTTGGCTCCTATCCAATTATCAATCCCAATATCGGGGGAGATTATTGAATATTGATGTCCTTCGTTTATACATGTCTGTTCTATTTTGCGTGATGCTTATAGAGCTTCATGACGATTCAGAAACAGACTGCAGTGCAATAGGTCGGCGACCGATGTCATTGTTTTTAATCATATCAGCTCAGGCATGTCGGTTGGAGTCAAGGAAAACCGTGGAAATATTTGTCATGTTTTTTTGGGGGGCAATTTTGATTAGGGAATATTGTGTGTTCACAATCACCGAATTCGGCTATAGAGCCGTTCTTCCACTCGGGCCCTTGCCCCTACTCCTCATTCTAATGGCGGGTGTTAAACCGAATGGGCAGTGGGTACAATTTTTGTGTAAGTCTTTGGTATGACCCGACCGGGGTTTGAACCCACGACCTCCCATGCTCGAGGCGAACACCCTACCACTTGGCCACCGAGCTTGGTGTGGATTTTTCTGCCCCAGAGAGACCAGAAAAACTTAGATAATATCCCCTTGACGGCTATGGCATGGGTCTGAGTGTCTGTGGGGAGGTCCAAACTACTGTTTCTTTGGTGTAAGTGAGGCTAAATCAATATCATCTTTTTTCGACGCAAGGGAACGCAATGACATATAGTGAATATGAAAAAGTGGATTTCCACGGAAAATGGAAAACTGACATCTCTGTCAGCTTACAAGTGAGCAATGTGTTCTGGAATTGACTACAGGTACCATTACCACACGAAGTTTATTTGTAATGATTATCAATATGTAATCCTACATGTATTGGATCAAATATTGAACCTCCAGTATATTAAAGAAAGAAATATAGATTAATACCCACCAAAAACAATATGGAGATGAATTACCTTATCAAAGAGAATGTGTTATTGTAAAGATGATTTCCACAGGTGGCATCACAAGGCATGTTAAAAGGTAAAATGATGTGTGTGTTCATGCTGGAGCTGTGGGAATTCACCCCTACCTGTCCAGGTGACAACCTTAGACCCCCCCCCCCCCCCTCCCACACCTCACCACCCCTCGTTCCTCCAACTCGTTCTATTCCTTACATCAACCCCCCCCCCCTCTCCACATCCACCTCGCCCACCACACACGTTGTCCTGGCACCTCTCCACATTCACCAGTATCAGTGCAGATTTTATGTGTCCCATGGAAATGGTGTGTATAATCAATACATGTCTTCTCCCTGTATAGACCATTGAATATAACATCTCATATCTTAGAAGAATATATTTGATTCAAGTGCAAGGTTGGTAATGTCTAGGAGATAAAAGTAATTCAGTTAGGGCTTAGCAAATTCATAATACTACCAATATCGAAAAAAAGGGAGCAAATCAAAATCAACAAAACAGATGTTTTCCAGAAAGTCATAGTATGAAGGCTACAAGTTGACATATTGCATCTGATGAATGAGAAATTAAAACCTTAACCTTGTAAATCCAAAAGAAAGTCAATATGCTGAATCCTGAGAGGCATTCAACCTAAGCCAGTTTCCAATAGCATCATAGCCTGAAGAAGCTAATTCAACATTAGCATAACGTCGTGATTTGTCTTCATATACCAATGTAGCACCAACTGTTTAACTTGGCTTCATAACAACAACCTGCTATACAGTAACTGTGTTTGATTCTACTGACCTTCACTTCTGAAATTAAGAAATTAATAGATGTAAATGTTCTATTTACTATCCAAAACTTTATTTTAGGCAGATACTAAATTCGGAATTAATGCCAGTAATGTCAATGTGAATAAGACTTACGGAGCATGATATTTGTGTTGGCACTTCATAGTGGCTTTCATATTATGTTGACTCGGTCCTTGGTCCAAAACAACTACGTTTCACCGGTATTAAATTTACCTTCAGTTTAATGTTTGATGTTCAACATGTCAGTGAAAAGTCACGCAAAGTTACAATCACACTGACACATAGAAAACAATACTGATCTGCGGAGAAAGCATTTTCCAAATTCAAAGTCCTGTCGCAACATTGTTGTTATATTTACTCCACTTCGCATACAGCCTGTTGTCCTTTCATGAACTGAACATGGCTTTTTAATGTATCTCTCTTTAATTTGTACCTTCACTGTCCAGGATCTGTCAGGCATAGAGGGAACGTAAACAGAGTTGGCGTGTAAACACCAATGATGAATGTGTGAGTGTGTGGTGAAGGGGGCGGCAGAGGGTGCTGACTGGCTGTTTACCAGGGAGCCATCATTAAAGTGCACTTTTTACTGCTATTTAAGCAGGCTGTCACTCCTCGAGGTGTCATCTTGGGAATACCTGAGACCCTCCAGTCTGTGCTGCTATGTAATGACCCTCGAACACGCAAAGCCATGTAATGGCGACGTTTCCACCTGCCGACTAAAAACTCACCGATAATTTTCATGCTGTACAAAAGTCGGTCGGTGGTTCTCCTTGTGAAAGGTCGGTGGAACATAATCAGTGATTTGCACAGCAAAAATGTGGTGGACGCTCAACGACTTTTGGTAGTAAAATATAAAGCATCACTGATTAATTCAGTGTGTTTTGATTTTGTTAGTGGATGCAGGAGTCGGTCAGTGGTGCCATACTGCATAATGTAGGCGAGAAAAATCGTTGACCACTTCTGTTTCCACCTGACGATTATTGCACTAAGTGTGTCGCATAATCAGTCAGTGGTGCGAAATGCAATAATCTGTGGTCATTCTCAGTAGGTGGAAACGATCTATAAGGCATAGCGAGTATCAGTATGTAACTATTAGAGGTAGTACCCAGATATCTCGATGGAATAATTCTATTGAAACCTGATGGATTTCTTATCAAGGATCACCATACTTTTGATAGGGAAACTTCCTATAGGGATTATTATAAAGCAATTTCAAAAAGTTCATCATTGTCCTCCTTTACATTAAACCTCTCACGATGAATATTGTGGAGATGATATATTTATGCATCTTCCGTAAAACTGCAAAGGCTGTATATGAATAATATACGTAGAATACTTGATTCCATTTAAAGTTAGCCAATGGATACAACCACAGACATCTCGGAACATCACGCGAAGTTCCACTCTCCATACAGAACCTTACATCACTATATATATCCTTACAGATCTCCTGTGATAGGAGAACCACAGATTACCCGTAGACACCACGTGATGTACCACGTGACAGAGCAGCTCTGAGCCGCTCACTCATCTTGTTGGCAAAACAGAGCCGAGAATTAAGTACATGAACCAGACTCCATACAGACTGGTCAAATATTCATGGACATCCTGAGGAACGGTGCCAGTGACTACAGTCAGGGAAGAAGGGAAACAAGGGGTGGATGTCTGTATCTACACCTCTTTACGTAAATATACGGCGTATATAGGATAAAGATAAATCATTCAAACCAAATTGCAATTAGAGTGCTGTCTAATTCCACCAAGTAATGTTTCATGTCATGGTTTACAAATATTTGCCAAATTTATGGAAAAAGGTGAGAAAGGGGAAAAAGGAGAAGAGTTTGATGGTTAAATCCATGTATCTAAGAATTATTACTATCCCAGGAATACAATATTATAGTACAATCCGCCATACAGAAATTCGATGTATATCTCACGAACCAATAAATACTTTTTCCAAAGGAAAGATAAAGTAATGTCAAGTATTAGGCCAGCATTCTATAGATGGTTTTACTTCTTGTGTTCCCTCCTGTAATAGGCATAGAAAATGCATAGGGGTCTCATATAATAGCCATAGGTGGGGTCATATTGGGCTCATATAATAGCCATAGGTAGGGTCATATTGGGCTCATATAATAGCCATAGGTAGGGTCATATTGGGCATATGCAATAATTATACCTAGAACTTTAAGGGCTTCATGCAATAGCCATAGGTAGGGGCATGTAGAACTCATACAAACAGCCATAGGTAAGGTTATATGGACCTCATGCATAGCTTTAGATACGGCCATGTAGACCTCACGTAATGCCCATATCTAACTTGTGCAACAACCACAGAGAGAACCAGATGGACTTCATGTCATAGCCGTAGGTAGGGCCATGTATACCTCATGTCATAGACATAGGTAGGGCCATGTATACCTCATGTAATAGCTATAGGTAGGGCCATGTGTACCCCACGTAACTTGTGCAACAGCCACAGGGAGAACCATATGGACGTCATGTCATAGGCATAGTTAGGTACATATGGAGCTTATAAGATAAAGGCCAGGCTAAGGACACCAAAGTTTGCATTCAAACACTCGATAACCTGCCATGTCTGAAACTCTGTTGTTTGGAGTACCTTTCGTTTGTCCTTTCATCAAAAACTAACAAGTGAAAATTCAATATTAAACATCAATACATTCAACTAATGCCATACGACTGGGGGTATATATAACGTTATGCATGCATCAGTTTGCGGTGTACACAGTGCCATGCCAGTTTTATGATGCACGGTCTCACTCACATTCTGATCGATTATTTTCATTGTTACAGGACTCAGATCCAGTTGAGGGTTGGAGACCAGCGTGCGGCACACGAGGACACACGACAGAACGTGGCTGCACGTCATCAGTTATAAACCTGACACACACGTCTATGAACCCATTCAGGTGAGCCATACAGTCATTGAGACAGTCACTGAGCCACGGTACGGAGTACTGCAGTGTGGGGGCGGGTGGGAGTCAGGATTTGGTGGGGTATGGTGGTACAGTACGGGGGTGGTGGGGTGTGGTGGTGGTGGTACAGTAGGGAGGGGGGCGGGGTATGGTGATTGTGGTACATAAAGGGGGGAGGTAATGGGGTATGGTGGTGGTACAGTAGGGGGGTGGTGGGGTGTGGTGGTGGTGGTACAGTAGGGAGGGGGGCGGGGTATGGTGATTGTGGTACATAAAGGGGGGAGGTAATGGGGTATGGTGGTGGTACAGTAGGGGGGGGGGTTAGAGTATGGTAGTGGTACATTAGGGGGTTGGAGTATGGTGGTGGTACAGAAGGGGGGAGTTGGTGTGGTTTGCTGGTGGTAGATTAAGGGGGGGGAGATGGTGGAGGTGCAGGAGGTGCAGGAGGTGCTGGTGTTGGTGTTGGTACAGCAGGGTGGGGGTAACTTCGCTTGCTGATGATGGTAGTGGTGGTGCACCCCTCTCATCAGATCTCACACTCTCTAAGTCGTATTCTGTACTTTCACTACACTCTATGGAGAATTCTTAACGAACTAGGCTTAGAGCCTTGAAAATACACTGTCCTGCCTCCCGTGCTAAAGACGTACATCAATGCAACCAAAGATTCCTATGATATCAATGATGCCACCTGGCGGGAATACCATGTGCCAGTGTATTCTCAAGGCTCTAAGCCTAGTTCGTTAAGAATTCTTCTCCCATAGAGTGCAGTGAGAACCTTGTACAGATTACGACTTAGAGAGTGTGAGATCTTATGAGAGGGCTGCTTTGAGGCATACCTGAGGAGTGGATGGTGTGGAGATGTTGGTACACGACAGTGGGGTGAGCAGTGTGGGGGTGACTTTGCTCGCCGATGGTGGTATTGGTGGTACAAGGGGTGTTACTGATAATACTGTTGGAGGTACAGTGGGGTGAGTTTGCTCGCTGATGGTGGTGTTGGTGGTACAGGGGGTGTTACTGATGATACTGTTGGAGGTACAGTGGGGGTGAGTTTGCTCGCTGATTATGGTGTTGGTGGTACAGCAGTGTGTGGGGTGACTTTGCTCGCTGATTATGGTGTTGGTGGTACAGGGGGTGTTACTGATGATACTGTTGGAGGTACAGTGGGGTGAGTTTGCTCGCTGATGGTGGTGTTGGTGGTACAGGGGGTGTTACTGATGATACTGTTGGAGGTACAGTGGGGGAGAGTTTGCTCGCTGATTATGGTGTTGGTGGTACAGGGGGTGTTACTGATGATACTGTTGGAGGTACAGTGGGGTGAGCCTGCTCGCTGATGAGCCGCTCGTTCAGTGCGCCATCACGCCGAGCAGCTCTGACGTGATGGGTGACCTGCCTGAGGCGACACGCCACGTGCTAGCGGTAAGTGATTACAGGTGAGCTGGTACGTACAGGTGGACGGGCTGCACGGCGGGCTGAGGCTGGGTGGAGGCGGCAGTGCTGCTGGGAGGTAGCCACACAGTGTCAAACCCGAGAACATGCCTCAGTACCACGCCCAAACTAACCCTAGGGATACACTCACAACATCTCCACCAACTGCTCATTACAATTACACAACTTCAACAGGTGCGTGCCAGCATATAGGCCAGGTTCAAAGAAACCTTAAAATATCCATACATCTTGTTTTACCTCACTGTATCCTATCGGCCTCGATGGTCCACACTTGCCTTATCATAGTTCTGCACCTATTAGGGGTATTAGTCAGAGGGAGTTGAGATCAGTGAGGAGCAAATCACTGCAGAGTGTGCTGGCATGCTCGATGTGCTTTGGTTGGGTTAATTTAACGTCCAGTTAACCATTGCAGGTTCTGACCAGACTTTCTCAAGGTTCTTTTACACCACAAGGTGTCATGAATTTAGGTAGAAATCTCACCCCTACACATTTACCAAGGTGAGAGTTCTTTTACTTCCCGCACCAAAGACATGGTATGAGAAGGATTGGCCTTTAATGTAGCAGTTAATCTACCACTGCTGGGGATGAAGGAGAAGCCTAGCTGCAGTGGGACGTGAACCCACAAAGTCCTAAAACCTTGAGGTTACAAGTCCAGTGCTTTAACCCTTAAGCTAACTACCAACCCCTAGACTTGCTTAAGTCTTTGATTATGAACATTCATCAAATGATTAAACACAATCTGAATAAAGTTAATCAAAGTATGTATCCTTCTCTGACTGGCCCATGAATCAAAGACTTGTCCACTATGAACAGAATCTGCTGTTTATGGCCCCAAGTCGCTCCCTGTAACCCTATACACCTCCTCCTACCCTTCCCCCTCCTCTCCTCCAGTTCCCTGGCCACCTATGTTGTCATAGCAAAACATTTCACCTGCTCCTGACTGTGACCCAATTTAGATCAAAGTGAGAGGGTATCAATCTCTTAGCAGATATCCTGACCAGTAGCCAGGATATCTGTATGGAGAGTGTTGTTAATACTGGAGCTAAACAGCGGCAGAATTCCAGCACCATTACTGAATGTACCAGTCCCTGTATCCCAGCAGGTAGCCATAGGATTGTACAGTCCCTGTATCCCCAGCAGGTAGCCATAGTATTGTACCAGTCCCTGTATCCCCAGTGGGTAGCCATAGGATTGTACCAGTCCCTGTATCCCCAGAGGGTAGCCATAGGATTGTACCAGTCCTTGTATCCCTAGAGTGTAGTCATAGGATTGTACCAGTCCCTGTATCCCTAGAGTGTAGCCATAGGATTGTACCAGTCCCTGTATCCCAGCGGGTAGCCATAGGATTGTACCAGTCCCTGTATCCCCAGCAGGTAGCCATAGGATTGTACCAGTCCCTGTATCCCCAGCGGGTAGCCATAGGATTGTACCAGTCCCTGTATATCCAGCAGGTAGCCATAGGATTGTACCAGTCCCTGTATCCCCAGAGGGTAGCCATAGGATTGTACCAGTCCCTGTATCCCCAGAGGGTAGCCATAGGATTGTACCAGTCCCTGTATCCCCAGAGGGTAGCCATAGGATTGTACCAGTCCCTGTATCCCCAGAGGGTAGCCATAGGATTGTACCAGTCCCTGTATCCCCAGAGGGTAGCCATAGGATTGTACCAGTCCCTGTATCCCCAGAGGGTAGCCATAGGATTGTACCAGTCCCTGTATCCCCAGCGGGTAGCCATAGGATTGTACCAGTCCCTGTATCCCCAGAGGGTAGCCATAGGATTGTACCAGTCCCTGTATCCCCAGAGGGTAGCCATAGGATTGTACCAGTCCCTGTATCCCCAGAGGGTAGCCATAGGATTGTACCAGTCCCTGTATCCCCAGCGGGTAGCCATAGGATGCAGGGACTGGAGCCAGTTTGACCCACCCCCTGCACGAGGTGCTCTCTGTACTCAGTGCCTGCCATCTGTAGCGGTCGTTAGATTAAGGAGCGGGTCTGTTGACTTTGATCGTCAGGTCAGTATCCTCTGGCAGTACTTTGACGACTTCTTTGGACTAGTACCCGACATGTGACAACTCTCTGTGTGCTCATTATTAGTCATGAAACACCATCAGTACTCCCTCTCTACATTCGTCTCCTCCTCCTTTCAGCTTGGGTTCCTTTGGAGAGGCTTCCCACAAATCAATCCTGCTGAATAACATAGAAGTTTAAATCTCTGACTGTTGGATTCTCCAAATCCGCCATGGTCCTTGAGATATGTCACTAACTTGATGTGTCTTAAGATTAATGCATACTTAGCGACTTTTGAATATTGCAAGCAAAGGGTCGCCGTATAACTTCACTTATATATTCCCAGTACCTGATGTAAAAGGGACAGGAGATGCTCGAGTGAGACCCCCCTTCTTTATTTTTCCTTGTTTTAGTTTTATGTTTGTAAAATTATGCCGAATTTAGTATACATAACCCATTTCTAGGGGAAGGTTTAAACCAAGAAAATCAATTGTTTCCAGTTGAGGTTTGAACCTTTTTTTATTGGTTGTTGTAACAAATACACAGATTTTCCCATATGATCCTAGACCTGTACTCCAAAGAAACCAATAAAAAGAATTTGAAAAAAAAAAGAAAAGAAAAAAGTACAATATCGCCAAGTGTGCCTTGGACCCATTGCCATATTGCCCCCCCCCCCCCCCCCCCCCCCCACTGTGGAGGACGAAGTCTATGGTACATTTTACGGTGACTTTTTCTTCTCTCCTGCTGCATGGACCATCCTGCCCTTGCGATATTCTAAGGAAGAGGATTACAGCGATTGGTTGAGATTAGGGTAAATTGGTTGGTTGGTTTGATTTAATGTCCCGTTAACCATTAGAGGTTCTTACCAGACTTTCTCAAGGTTGTTTTACACCACAAGGGTGGTGGTGATCGAATCTATGTAATGAAGTAAGGTAGAAATCTCACCCATACACATTTACAGCGGTAAATAGACATGGTATGAGAAGGATTGGCCTTTGATATAGCCGTAAATCTACCACTGCTGGGGATGTAGGAGAAGAGTGGCTGCAGTGGGACTCGAACCCACACCAATCAAACTGTCACGCCCGATTGGGCGTGGTCAGGGTGCCCTCCAACAACCTGGAAAGTAAGCCACTCACTCTCCCTGCATACCCGAGTTGCACCTGACCTCGGTGCACCTCACCCCTACCCCTGGGGAAGCCACCAGAGCTCTGATTTGTATGTGTGGCAGACATGTTGCCTCACCATTTCCTCTTTCTCGGTCATTGTTACGCCATTTGTCAACAGCTTCTCAATCCTTAAGCAGTTCAGAGGTGCTAGGGGATGAGAAATTGACTTGTCTCCAAGCGGATTTTCTGGTTCCTAGCTTCTCTGACAACCACATTGTTTATGTGATGAACTGGCAAAGAAATGTCCAAAAAACCTCAATTATACTCTATTAGTGTGGGACTAAATTCATTTTATTATGGATATTACACCTTCATTAATCCTTTACAGACAACCTTATTATTGAAAATCACTGTAAACTAACCATGGTACATCTCAACCATATTGCAATCATCAGTGACAAGATACATTAAGTTTGTTACTGTTTGTCCTTAATAGCTAATCATTTGCAAAAGACTCACTGAAATTATACAAAGATAAACCCATGTGAAAATCTGAAAATCCTTATAATCGATTACAGTTTTTTAAATAAGAAAGAAAAATAATAATGAAAAAAGAAGAGTTACGACCACTCGTGCACTTCCTGGTGGTTCCCGCCATTGTGACCACATGACCTGCTGACGTCATCGATCACGTGACGGGGGCGTGGCGGGACCACGGTCGTTCAGGTGTAATATAGAACAGGTTCAGTGACGTGGAATGTGCTTAATAGGTCGTCGAGAGCTGCTCTTAATCACTCAAGTCATCTGGGTTATGCCAACCCAGGCATACCCCAACACCAGGCGCTAGCTTCGAACCATATTTCTCTAACATTCCTGGCGGATCTGTGCCTGATTTGACATCCTCCCTTTCCGCTAAAATTATCCCCCTCGATGATGTATTGTAGGTAAACTGTTATAGTTTGGTTCCTCTGTTTTGAGCATTTCTCACAAAGATTTATATCAGCCTGAGTATTAAATAAAAACATTATAAAATAGCCCCCCCCCCCCTTAATTGTTTATTGTAGGTAAGGCGCTACATCTCCCTCTGTTCTTATTACAGTGTATATCAACCTGAGAATGAAATAAAAACATAAATAAAATAGTCCCCCTAAATCGTTTATTGTAAGTATAATACTGCAATTTATCCCACCCCTTATAAAAAACGCCATAGGCTTAACATGGGATTTGTTTATGTCACGGGTGTGACATAAAGTGTTGTTTATGCCACTACTTTCTGAAACTGAAAAAATATCGGAACAGGGTAGGATAAAATCTAGACGCCACTCGTTTGAGTTTGAGTTTATTTATGCCACGCATTTTGTTGGCTCCATAATTTCACAAGTCGATATTCTGTTTAATACGTGTGTATAATTATATCATTTTATATCAATTTATTGATCGTAGAATGAAGCAGAACTTTATAAAAAATCCCCCATTGCTGTATTTTGGAACTTTGGGATATTGAAATGTTGCCGAGGCGTCTTAATTGATCTCCCCAGCTCGCGGATGGATATTCCCTTCGTGATAAACAGAACTGGTGTAAAGAGAATTCCTCAGTTTAAGTCTGCTCGGATTTCCTGCCACAACGACGCCTATCGTCGGGTAATGGAATTATAATGGAAATTTTCAACAGACTCCTTTAAGGAGGATTTCCCAGCTTCCTCAGCGCCTAACGGAACCGGAAATGAGTGATGGGATCGAGGGGCGTCTGCGTCCGGCGCGGGGCCCGGGTCCGCCATTGACGGCTGGGCGCGCGTTCCAGTGGCCCAGATTCAGTTCATTAAGCACAGCTCACTGCCCCGCGCGCCACTTATCGGCCGTTCACGGTCCGCTGCACATCGCTCTCTGTGGGCGCCGGTCGCTCCTCCAGGGGACTCATCCTCCAGGGTCACCGGCCTTCCTCCAGGGTGTGTCGGCGTATCCCAGCCCCATCTCCCGGTCTCCCTGCATAGCCCCCAGACCCCTCCTCCTGTAAGTCCTCGCTTTTACAACTTCCTTTCTACTTTCTTCACGATAACAACCCAAGCTTACGTTCCACGTCAAAGAACCCTCCTCTACTGCAGCACAGCTCTATCTCAGAGACCGCTCTTGCCTACACATTTAAGTCCCAATACTGACTTTTTTCTTCTGGGTTATTATTCAAAATATTGCCGGTTTTCAATTGAGTTGGGTCGCCGGCCATCCTTGTCTGACATGAGAAGCCGTGAGAGATTTTTAGGTGGTATACATTTGTATTTTCGTTAGAGTGCTTGAAAGAGATTTGATTGGTTGGTTGGTATGATTTAACTTCCAGTCAACCATAACAGGTTCTCACCTTAACAGAAGGTTCTTTAACAGCGCAAGGGTGGTGATGGAATCTATGTGATGAATTTAGTTAGAAATCTCGCCCCGACACATTTACTGAGGTGAGAGTTCTTTAAGTTCCTACACCACATAGACATGGTATAAGAAGGATTGGCCTTTGATGCAGCAATAAATCTACTACTGCTGGGAAAGAAGGAGAAGAGTGGCTGCAGTGGAACTCAAACCTACAAAGTCACACAACCTTAAGATTTCAAGTCGAGTGTGATTGTACATCATCACACAAGAAACATGATACACAAGACGAAAGTAGACTTGTCTTTCAAATTAAAAAAAAAGACAACGGTATCCGATAGTGCCTCAGTGCTTTAGTTTACTTTTACAAAAGTACTTACTGAACCTCAGCAAAAAATTAAGATCCACAGAGAGACTGAGAAAACATGGAAAACCCATAGCTTTTGACCATGGAATGGAGCTCGGGTGTGTGGGAAGGTTTGAACCATTGTTTATTAGTGTGAATGAGGCCCAATTCATTCTCTCTTTGTTTTACACAAGAAAAACAAAATTGATTGACTGAGAAAGAAATCAAGGATTTCTTTGGAAAAGGGAAAAGCTGCCTTATCTGCAAAAGTGCTTACTGAACCTCGGCAAAGGTTAATACAATCGCTGACTACCTAGATCAACGGAATGAAGATTAGTCTCACCCCTGGTATTTTTTTTCCATAGGTTTAACATTGGGAACTCGTTTTCCATGCCCCTACGAGTATTGCAGTACATTCTCCATGGTCTATGTACTATGTGTCCTCCCTTCTTTTAGCGTGTACAGGGGTGAGATAAATATAGAAAGCAACTCGTTTCGGTCAAAGTTGTTGTTCTCCAATACATACACAATATTGACTATATTGTATTTATTATCCACCTTTTCTGGGCAAGTGGCATGTCAATATCTGTTCATTTTAGTCATACACTATTTTTCCGTACGCACTATGTTTCCGTATGCGCCACCCGGAGCATACAACATATCCGTATGCGCCGGGTATGTCCATACAAACTCCCAACGTGTTTTCCATGGCCACTTTGTATTAGGTGGATAATAATACGTGGTATTCACTTGGCTGTCACCTCGTTCATACCACTCCGCATCACACTCATGAAGAACGACGACTTTGACCAAGACTTGTTGGTTTCTTCTTTAGTATTCAATAACAAATCAATAGGAGAGTCTCACTCCAGTGGGAGAGCTATGCTCTGTGGTAAGGTGGCTTCTGCCTGGCCGCGCCTTGTCACGTCGTGTCGGTCGCAGTGGGACTCTATTATTTACGATTTGTTGGTTGTAGGTTGTTGGTTTACGCTGAAGACGTAGCAAATATCCAACTCCCAATGCTAAAACACCCACGTCTTATTGATCGACTCTGCCTCCAACTAGGTGAGTTTTTGTATGATAGATATGTATTATTCAGACCTAAGCCGTGTTTGGTACTACATCCTGGGATGTATAGGCTCTATGGGTATACACCATTATGTATTTTGAATGAGGAAAGGCATTGTGATTATTTGACAAGGATAGTTATTTAGAACAATAACAAATGTATACGTGTTCATATACTTTAACATCGTGACTATTTGTAGGCATGTAAATCTAGCACCTAGTAGCCTTAATATGAATAAGTTTCAAAAGGACTTGTATCTCATGACTTAAAGGATAGAAATGAAAATGTGATTGTAAAGTTTATGTAGATGTTATATTAACATATCCTATATAGTATTCACACGTTATATAAATAGTGATATTAAAAATACTAATTTCCATATTTCTTGTAAAATTCCAAGAACTCGTAAATAATTCTCCCATGAACTTGCTACATGATAATATCCATAGATCTGCAGTGACACTCCAAGATGCACACTGTGATGCTTTCACGCACCCCCCTTAGTCCCTAATTGACATATGATACGTTCACGAGTTTTCCAGGCACCCCGCTGCTCGTACACGGCGTCATGTGTCCATCCCGACCAACCACAGCCCGGATCCCGGCCTCCAACCCGCCCGCCGCGCCGCCTGGCCGCAGCCGCGCGAACTAGCGGCGTTCAGTCGGCCGCCATGTTGGCTGGGACACGGTGGGCGGGCGCGAGCGTGGTAACCATTATCGTTATTGTTATGGGCCATTAGGTGGCGAGGCTCTAATTCTCACTAATCCCCTCTCCCCAGGACACCGCTCACAGTAGAGACAAAGCCTGGGGGCGTCGGGAGTGGGGTAAGCGTACTGGCAGGCGGAGAATCGCGGGTAGGAGTAGTGGTAGTAGTAGAGAAAAGGGCCTCGGCAACAGGTTACTGCCGGCCCGGCGACGGTGACGCCACCACAGCGGCAAGACCGCCCTGCAGTTAGTTAGTTCTCAAGAAGGCCAGCAGGCGGCGAATGGTCACTGTATTGATTGCAGTGTTTGGGGTATGAAGGACACAGTTTATCATGCACAGAGGATGCGGTTCGGTGGGTTTCTGTGACTGTCTGTCGGGGTGGTGAAGGTTGGAGAATGGTGGCTTGATTTGAGGTGTTGAGGGTGGTCGGTGTTGTGTGGTGTATTACACACAAGGTCGTTAGATTAAAGCCCGGTGTCCACCTACTACGATATGGCTCCGATATGATGCACCTCCCGATAAAAAAAATCGCGTCGGAAGGTCACCATATATCGGGGCAGTTGACCACGTTTCTGCGATCAGGCACCGTAAAAAACCCATTGAGATGCATGGTGGATTGGCATGTCTGGACATATGTCTACGATATTGCACGTTCCCGATATGTCTACGATATTTGCCTTTTTGTATCGGTGCCATATCGGGAGGTCTAAATTTCTATCGTAGTAGGTGGACGCCAGGCCTAACACTGCAGGATTTTTATAACCGTAAGTAGGTCTGGTCTGAATCTAGAAATAATAAACAAATCCAATTTTCTTGGGAAGAAATATCGTTATATCAGTAGCAGGGGTTTTAATATACTCGTCATAGGGATTTGACAAGGAAAGCGATCCCTAATCAAAACTTATTTTCAAAGTATATGACTAGAAAAGAAGTATGACTAGGGCAGAACTGGAGATATGTAACTAGGATAGAAATGAGGATATGTAACATGCCCTCAACAAGAATCAGCAATAGAAATAACAAAGAAAACGAATTGAGTACATTGCACAAGTACAGATTTATCCTAACTACTCTGGCACGGATTGTGATAGAAGATATTTGAATAAAGGACGTTCTCAATCATCTCTGATGTAAAAAGTGTGAACGTGTCACAGGAATGGATTATCATGTTTATGAATTTTCGATATATGTTTTGTTTAAACTTTGAAATGCATGTATATCAACCTGATAACTACTCCTCTAGGACAGGGCTGGGCATATATGTAGAGGGAAAACTGACTTGGCATCTAATCCGATGATTATTACGAACTTACAGACCGGCAAATACTTGCCCTGGCACCGGGAAAGCGGGAGGGGCGTATCTTTATGTCCCTTTATTGTACACCTTAAATATTTTTTTAATCAATAAGAAATTCCCTATACTTGCCATTCGAAGTACAATTTGGACAATCTAAACTGTGCCGTAGGGCCTGGCGTCTATCTACTACGATAGAAATTTAGACCTACCGATATGGCACCGATACAAAAAGTCAATATCGGAGACATATCGGGAAGGTGCAAAATCGTAGACACATGTCTAGACAAGCCAATCCACCACACATTGTATGGGTTTTTATCGGTGTCTAATCGCAGAAACGTGGTCAACTGCCTCGATATTAGGTGACCTTCCGGCGCGATTTTGATTTTTCTATCGCGAAGTGCATCTTAGACCATATCGGTGCCATATCGTAGTAGGTGGACGCCGGGCCTTATACAGCATGCGACAAACTGTGTCGTGCATGATCTTAAGGATACAGGGAGCAGAGGTTAGGAAGTATAAGACCAATATGCACAGGTGTAAAATAAAGTATTACAGAGTATCCTCCTGCAACGTTCTGGATCACTGAGATCCTATTTGTCAAGTCACGTAAACTATTACGGTGTTTACACCATAATCAATTTGGATCACCTCACACGTATATAAAACAACACGTGATCATTTAGTACACAGACAGGCCGTCAGGAGCGCTGACAGCAGCGGTCGGCGCCCTGCCCACTTCCTGTCATCGTTTTTATCCCCACCACCAGGGGTCGGGCCAGTCGGTGCCACACACCTGCCACCTGGTGAGCGTTTTCATCCTTACCTGGGTCACGTGGTCAGTCACGTGACACGTGACACGTGATTGGTCACGTGGTGTAATGTTGTCTACCAGCGTCCATCCATCTCTCACACGTCCGCCATCTTGGATGTCGGGGAGAGGATGGAGGGGTGTGTGTGTGTGGTGGAGGGTGTGTGTGTGGTGGGGGCGGGGGAGGGGGAGTGGTGGTTTAGGGGGAGGGGGTTCAGTACGGGGGATTATTAATAATAACCCGTCTAATAGCTCGCCCAATCCAGGCCCTATCCATTACCCGTCCCTCCCACCGCCACACAATCATGCCAATTTATCGTCACCAACAGAAATTGAATACCTCCATTTTCTCATACTAACCGCGTTTTAAGATGAATTATTTAATCTGTGGCGTCCGTCCGCCTGCCATCCATTACCACGAGGGCCTTTCTGTACGCCCCCCCCCCCCTCCTCTCACCGCCCCTCCTACCACCACCTCGAATTAGTCCTCACGTTACTTCTCCCGGAGGAAACCCTCGTGACGTCACCAAAGTCCACTTCTTCTCTCGCCTAGCGGTGAAACTGGAGTACTACTTTATACACATCCGATGCGTGGTAACGGGTGTATTCGCGATGGACATTTCAGCCGGGCACATATCTTAAGATTTCTAGTATTTGTTCTTTAGCAGAAACTTTTTTATTCTGACACTTTGGTTACATTATGGTCTCTCGGGGATGTCGGTGTGAGGTGGTGACGTCATCGGTCAGAGTGACGTCACGGGGAGTGACGTGGGGCCCGGTGGCGGGGCTCGGGGCCCAGGAGGACGTCCTCCTACGTCTCCATAAGCGCGACCCTGCCCGACCCCCGCCCGACCCCCGCCCGACCCCCGCCCGACCCCCGCCCGACCCCGCCCGACCCCCGCCCGTCCCCCGCCCGACCCCCGCCCGACCCCCGCCCGACCCCCGCCCGTCCCCCGCCCGTCCCCCGCCCGACCCCCGCCCGACCCCCGCCCGACCCCCGCCCGACCCCCGCCCGACCCCCGCCCGACCCCCGCCCGACCCCCGCCCGTCCCCCGCCCGACCCCCGCCCGACCCCCGCCCGACCCCCGCCCGACCCCCGCCCGACCCCCGCCCCATCCCCGCCCGACCCCCGCCCGACCCCCGCCCGACCCCCGCCCCATCCCCGCCCGACCCCCGCCCGACCCCCGCCCATCCCCCGCCCATCCCCCGCCCATCCCCCGCCCGTCATCCGCCCGTCGCCCGCTCACACGCCCCTTTCCTCCAGGCCGCCCGCCAATGTCGCACACCTCCGCCCTGGAGTCGGGCGCTGAAAAGTTAATGGCGGGGTTTGTGGGAGGGGGTGTGAGGTGAGGAGGGTAGCACCCGGGAGATGGGGCCAAGGGAAGGGGTAGGAGGACGCAGAGGTGGGCTAACAGCACCTGGTGTGGGTGCGTGGGGGTCGGGGGACGGTGTTGGGGGCTGGAGTAAAAAGTTGGTGATAAGATAGAAGAGGTGGATGCATGATGGGAAAGTTGAAAAATGACCCTGAGTGGTGAAGGTATGGTCTGGTAGTGGTAGGGTTGGGTAGGAAGAAGTTAGATATGCAAAGGTTAACCAAATGTTGGACAATAAGCGAATATGCAGAAGGAATGGTCAGACAACTAGAGAAGTGAGCGGCTGAACCATGAAGGGAGGACCAAAATAAGTAGTAAGTGGTAATGCAATGGTGAGACTATAACATAATAGGCAGTGGATGGTAAAGCAATGGCCAGAAAATAAGATAACGGGTAGTGATTGGTAAAGCAATGGTAAGACAATAAGATAAAGGGTAGGGATTGGTTAAGCAATGGCCAGAAAATAAGATAAGACGTAGGGATTGGTAAAGCAATGGTAAGACAATAAGATAAAGGGTAGGGATTGGTTAAGCAATGGCCAGAAAATAAGATAAGAGGTAGGGATTGGTAAAGCAATGGAAGACAATAAGATAAAGGGTAGTGGTTGGTAAAGCAATGGCCAGAAAATAAGATAACGGGTAGAGATTGGTAAAGCAATGGTAAGACAATAAGATAACGGGTAGTGGTTGGTAAAGCAATGGCCAGAAAATAAGATAATGGGTAGGGATTGGTAAAGTAATGGTCAAACAATGAGGTAATTGGCAGTGGTTGGTTAAGCAATAGTCAGACAATAAGATAATGGGCAGCGATTGGTTAAGCAAGCATAGCAAGAGAATAAGTAGCGAGTGGTTAAACAAAGGGCAGGTAGTTGAACATTAGTAAATAAGAGGGTAAAGAATTACATAAACAACACAATAAGAGGCATTAAGGAGTACAACAAAGGAAAGACCGGGGGAAATATATATTTGATGGTGAAGTTATGGTAGATTAGATGATCCACAGTTAGCCAATAGTACAGTAAACTACAGCCTTGATAAAACTGTGGTCTGATTGATTTATTTCTGGGGAAATATTTTACACAATCAATTTATCAGATAATATACTGATGTGACAAATAAAGTATCATTGTTAGATGCACTTATCACATATTGATATCAGACCTTGATCAGATTTGTAATTGTTCTAGCTAAAATACGTGAATATTTCGATACTTTAAAACTCCGACAAATTCATTTATATAACCTGATTATAACATTCCTCCGTTGGACAAATTGACAGACCAATATCCATTATTTACAAGCAATATTGGTAACACTATTGAAACGGCAATAAAATCAGTTGATTTTCCACCGTCTCCAATACGAATAGGACTTGTGCTGGCACGCAGGCATGATCAGTGTGGTGGTGTTTTTGTGAGCAAAAAAACACATGCAGTCAGCAGAACCCCGTTCCCCAAATCGAATCGAAGTTTGAGGGGAAATTAAGAGATTTGCGGAGGTAATTGGGTAAGCCAACTCCGGAGCAGAATAATCAAACCTACTGACATTGAACCCATTTACCGCAATCCCTTCTTGACGCTCAAAACCCCCATGTTGGGGCCTAAATAATGAGGACTGTAGGCGAGGTTTAGGCGGTCTCTAGGCGGCCTCCTAGGCGCTGTTTTTTTTTGTCCTGGGGTCCATCCATTCATTGAGTGGCCCCTCCCTGACACCCGAGGTCCCCCGCTTGGTGAGCAGTTCGATGTTACTGGATATTGATCCTTCTTCGCTGTGTCCATTGTAAACACGGTCCAAATCAATAAGTCCTAGACACGCTGGACTCCAGAGACTCGACCCCGGGTCTTTATATATGTATAAAGTGACCTCGACCCCGAAACGCATTACACTGTACAGGCTAAACTAAACCACATCAAATTGATGCCGGCCGCGACCCACTACAACAGCCGTGGACTTATTTAGTCAGACCCGGCGACAAACTTGGCGACGCGATCTGGAGGGATGTAGGGGAGGGGGTTGGGGGGATCCAAATGGGATCCAAATAGGATCTCAGTGTTAGCCATCGCCTATGGTAAGTATGTGTTTGCGCTGGATCCCTCTCCTAACCTTTTAGGCTTGGCGGTAATGGTGTTTGGGTTGGGAGCGGAGAGTGGATGAAAACCCGCCACTTTGTAGTGTGTCGGCCGCGGCTACTCCGACATTAACCAATCAGAACGCATTACCTGGTTTATCAGATCTAATTGCGCTTGGAGAGTGAGCGGAGACGAGGTTGCTTGGAGAGTGAGGTTGGGTGACTCTGGTGGGGTACAGCTATGCTGTGACGCGGGGTAAAAGGGGTGGGGAGGGAGGTAGGCAGGAATTAGGTTTGTTTCGCATTATGATGTTCTTCTTTAGGGACTTCCTCTTGTTTGTTAAGAATATCCCAACATCGTGAAAAGTTCCACAATGAGAATATTCATACCGTTTTATTTCAAAGCCTGTAATTCTAACGATATCATGAAAATCTTGGGTTGTTTTCTGTCAAAGTGAATAACAATAATCATAATTTCATAATTTATCTATCGAATCACTAATGATATTTTCACGGGCAATGATGTCAAAAGTTGAATATCTGTTTAACGTTTAGCAACATTTAAATTCTTGAGAAATGCGAAATATCATTATGTACCTGTGGTGGAACATCTATGAAGTACATGTACTACTACCCATTACTAGGGGTGCTGTATTACTGATGTTTACACCCTCAGGCTGTAGTGAATTATTACTAAGGTGTAAGTAATTAAAATGGCGTTTTTGATGATTCTCAGGTATACTTCCGGGACAACAGACCACGAACTGACATCAATTGGCACACAGTGAGTATGTTTTCTCATAATGTTGATAAGGTAAATTGTTCTTGTTCAGTAGAGATGCATTCATGACACTTTAGGTCTGGAAATTACTAACGCCGACTCAGAATGTATACTTCCCGATGCACCCTTGCGTCCATTTAACTCAATACAATGGTGCGTGGTAGACTGCATAGTAAGGTGCATTAGTGTGCATAGGGAGCCCGGTGGGTTCGGCCCTTTATCTCACCCCTGGCAATTTTGTTCCATAGGTTTAACATTGGGAACTCGTTCTCCATGCCCCATCGAGTATTGCAGTCCGTTCTCCATGGTGATTATCCTGTGTGTTTAATCTTATATTTGATATTGCTTCGCGTCATCTTCAGTGTCTTTGTGGAAGATTTCCGTATCGTATCAATATATACCTCTTCCAGTCTCATCTAGAGAGTCTAATGACTACGTATAGTGTTACCGCAACCTCCTCCGCCCCCACATCTCCACCCCGATCCTCTGAAGATAATGGATAATCCGGGTGGAGATCAACACGAGTAACGTCGTCGCTGAAATGGATCATATTCCGGTGATACTTTCTTAGATTTCTCCCTAATGGTTGATTGATTATTCCCAAGTCTCAACCCACCCACCACCCCACCCCCACATACAGACTCAAAAAACGTCCTGCCTCCCATCTCCCACGTACCCTACCCCTTATACCCACCCCCACCCCCCACCATCCCTCCGCGCCACCCCCACCCTCCCTGCTCTCATACTAATTATCGATATCTCATATTTCCCTTTCTATTTTTCTCGTGTAATTGTCTCCGGCAAGGCGGGTCCGGCCACAAAATGGATGTGCAGCAGAAGCTCTTTCTTATCCTCGCCATTTTACATCACAAAACACTCCGGCGACGACTAATTTGCCATTTAGCGGATTGGGCCAATCAAGGCGGGTCTTTTTGCTCGGCTGGCTACGGACACACTCTAACGAGGGCTCCTGTTACCCTTAACGAGGTCATACATTGCGCCAAGACAAGGACGGATCTTAAGTGGCCCCTTTTGTTTTACATCTGACTGATGATAGCTGGGAAACTCTTCTTTACTGCGCCACAGTCGCCACGCATAGAAATGCAATTATGAAGATTTCAACAGGCCCCTTTCTTTGACCGCCCCTTTGTGTGGCTTTTTCATGATGGGAATCAGACCCAAGGGTTTGTTGTTATGCAAATTAGTTTTGCTCTGGGATTTAATTTCATTAAACGAAAAGGAAAGTACATTTCCGCTTTGTCTTCCATATCATATTTTTCATATTACTTTTTTTCCTCATTTATAACCAAGATATTTTAATTGACTTATAGTTATAGTTGTCTATACTTCTTAAGAATCTATGGAGATATACATATGTACCTGTATAATAGTCTCATTAAGAAGTGAATACATAGGCAGTGTTCGATAGTGATTCTTGCACAATAATTAAGTGTTATATCTTATATAAAGAGATAGTAGTAGATATCAACAGCAAATATCAAAAATCAGTGAGAGCTCTAGTTTAATCAAGTACAAGTTATAAGCCCCAGCGTCCACTGGGCTCCAATTATCAAAACCAGGCCATTCGATGTGTCTTAAACCGATTACGATGCACCCTTAGGTTCCTAGTCTAGACGATTGTGTATGATAAAGACGTTCCCATCATTTTAACAGTATGCACTATAGTGTCTTGAATTGCTATCGAAGTCGGTGGATGTCAGGCCTTATGGTCACATATAGGACATACTACGGCAAGCATTCTGACACACTTTTCAACATTCAGACAAAGTAATAATGCGGTACTTTAGTGTCATACTCTGACAATCTATGGAACCGACGCATTCTGACCAGGCTATGGCGCAGAAATAGACAACCATCGTTTGTTGTATTTATCATCCATCTTTTCGAATAAATTAAACCCATTAATTGACATATTGACGGGTATAACAACAGGAACTATTTCTTTGCTCTATAGCAAAAGGGACTATTTTTCCCGTATACCATGGTTTTGAAGCCGTATACCACAGGTTAGATTCCGTATACCACAGTTATGGTATCTGACAGGTTATATACAATGGGTCGTGGTTTACTGAGTCCCAATACATTTTCAATGGGGTCTTTGTATACGATGTATAATAAATGTTGCTTCATAGCCGTGTCGGAGTCAAGCAGTGGGTGCCAGGCTTTAGGCTTATCGGAGACGATTGTTAGCTCAGTGGACATCGGGCTATCCAATACCAGGACATAGAGGGATTGACATTTGATCAATTTATATTTAATTACACGCAGATCTACATCATTCGAATTGGCAACAACTTGAGTTGAGATGACTGTCCGTACATAATTAATCAGGAGATATGACTGAGATGTCGGTTCGCATGATGTCTAGAGGTTCAATCGGTGTATAGTTCTGTACCAGGACTTGCCTGTCACGTGACCTAAAATCTAGAAATAAAAAAAGCTAAGGAATTTTTTTGTTGAAAAAAAATATCTGCTGAAAATATAATTTATTTTGACAAACATGATTGTTCTAATATACATTAATAGCTTATAATAATTGCTGATAAAACGATGTATTATCCCATAATAAATCCACCTCCTTGTGATTTGTACCCGTGCCAATATGATGATAGATTTTCAATACCATCCCATCACCTAAGATATCAAGGTGTTTTGCTGATACACATTACTTGATGCCGCAAAACTCGCCCAAACAATTTTCTCTGCTGAAAGATAACTACATCGTGTGTATGAATACAACGACTGTTCTGTGAGCAGCAACCTGCATTTGTTTGCGTGCTGAAAATCTCCATGGTGGGCTTTTAAAGCAGCACACTGAGAGAGAGGAGAGGCACATGGTAGCTAGCCTGACCTAGTTGGCACTGTTCCCATGCAGTAAAGGTATGGAATCCATCCTAGGAGTATGCGTGTAGGCGGTCTGCAGACTGGCATGAAATCATGCACATGTGTGGAGGACTTCTCTGTCTGTGAGGAGGCGATAGGGTGAGGGGAGGAGGAGAGGGTGTCTTTTTTTACCTGGGGAGCTACTATTGTGTCTACCTGCCTCAGATAACTCCCCACACCTGTGTGCACCTCATACAGCGACCTGCATTTAGAGTCCTCACCTAGATTTCTCGTTGTATGAGGCATACATGTGATGATCACGCTGAATGAAAACAGGTGACATCTCCATGCCGTTCTCCTCTAATCATAGACACACTACGGCTTTTCGCTCGTCGTATTTTTTCATTCCCTTCCCATCTTATCCTCAACGTTTATCTTTTTCTCAAACTGACAATTTTTTCTTCTAAATCTTATCTTTTTTTTCTCTTTTTTTTTCTTCATCGTCTGCGTTTATTTTTTCTTCCCTTTATTATTTTTTTTAAAGTCTGTACCTGACTCCTAGACTGGCTCAGTCCCTGCATCCTATGTCTACTCTCCTCGCTGGGATACAGGTTCATGGGCCAGTCAGAGAAGGATATATACTTTAATGAACTTTATTCTGATTGTAAGTAATCATTTAATGGATGTTCCTAATCAAAGACTTCAGCAAGTCTACCTGACTCCCTAAAGTGCCACTGAGTATAGACTTGCTTTCAAAAGATGCTACGCTCACTGAATATAATAAATCAAGAACACGTTCTACAATACAGTACTCCATTCTGCCTTCTATCTTCCACCTATTTCACCGAGACTTAAACATGTGCTTTTTCTTTGCTCTTTCTTCATATCCACATGCCCTATAATAATACCTGCCCCCTGTAGCCAGTGGCTCCCCTGGCGGTAAACACGTAGCCAACACCGAAGGTCAGGAACCGCCGGGCTCCCCAAACCATCAACACATGTTTTCAAAATTCTGCGTGGGTATTTTTTTACACGTTTTTGCTGGGCGATAATAAGGAGTGGCACCGGGATATCATTGGGTGATACCGAAACGAAAGCATTCACATTTACGAGTAAATATATGTGAAATAATCCCAAAGGCACCGTTTCTTTATGGTTGTTTTTAATCACTGCATTTTACCCAAATGTAATGCATAAAATCATGAAAAGACAGGTTTCTAACCCAATATGTGTCTAGTCAAGGTTAGATATAAAAATTGAGCAAATATCGACACTGATGAGCTCAAGAAACAATTTCGTTAACGACAGTGAATTTTAAAGTGATTATTCACCAAGGAATCCACATTTACATTTCACATATTAACGACCTTATTTCATTGTGTTTTTTTTACTAAATACAACAGAGATATAGAAAAGGGTATCGTTTTAACAGGATCTGCTTGGAGTTTCAACCGATCATAGGGACAGATCCAACAATAACTCGGCTTGAAGACTGAAAAAAATGAGGTTCTCATATAGAGAAAGCCCAAACCAGCGATCATTTTGATATCTGTACTCACATGAAAAGTCTCTTATAATTAATTTCTAGTACCATATATAAGGATTTACTAAAAGGGAATATGTTCCTGCATAATATAGGTCCGTTTCCATTGGCAAATGATAGATATTTTGTGTTCTCCTAATAGCCTATTTCCATTGGCCATCACCGATATACAGTCAGGAACCACCGACGGACCTTTAGCACTGCTGACGTAAAACAGGCTATTAGGAGAACACAGAAAATCCACACCATTTTTTGTCGGCCAATGGAAAAGGGCCTGTAGGGATATAGGTTTCTCAATCTAAGGTTTTACAAATAAGTGAATGAAGCATTTAAATACAAAAAAAACCAACAACAAAACCGCACCACAAAATCTCAACCCTGACAACGAACTGTCAGCGAAATTTGGCACATGGAGGTCATGACGTCACTATCGTTGGACAAAGACCGAAACTGTCGCAGTTTGCCAGGAGGCTGGGACCCGGCAAGTGCCCAGGCTGTAATTACTGGTGGAGGTAGGACCCGTACGACACCAGCGGCAGCTGGTCCCCAGGCGGAGATGGTACCGGAAGACAGTGACATGACAGGCGACAGCGGCGCTCTCCTCCTCCTTCCGCCTCCTGCTCTCTTCCCTCGCTCCTTAATTCCCGCGCTTTCTACAGATAAAGCACCACGTGACTTCTGCTCTATCACGTGACCCACACGTGACCCGGACGGTCGATAATTAGCGTAGATCGGTAATTGTCGTAATCGGCCGTGTGTGTGTGTGTGAGGGGAGGGGGGGGGGGGGGGTCACAGTCAGCGCAAGCGTCACGCATAGTCTTATCATGTAAGGTATCGGGACGCAAAATACTCTCCTATCAAGATGATTGTTTCCAAAAATTACCCCGATAATCAAACTCGTTTTCTTTGCTCGTGAATCTAATGCATAGACACTGACATGTCATTTGAACACATGTAAACAAATGTTTCATTTCGTATCCCTCAATCTTTACCTTTATATATATAAATATGTCGTTTTGTATGTATCATTTGATACCGCCCAATATTTAAAAGGGTTTCTGATTTTATCTCACCCCGTATAACATCATTTATCGATGAAATGTCTTACCAAATTAGCCAGTGAGTATTAGCCATTGAGTATTGCGTACAATACCTTCACGGCCGTGGAGTACGGGTTCCTAACGTTAAGCGGGCGTCCCCTTAAGCGGGGTTTTACTGAAGCCTACATGTGACTATGTACCGTGGCTCCATATATAGATGCTATATTTCTTCTTTATAACGAATACGCAAGTTTTAAAAGGCATACCCCCCAAAAAAAGTCAGGAATTTTGCACCTGGACCGTGTGTTAGCGTAGATCACCTGTAATTACGGGTTCTGCCTCCACGTAACCGTTTCCAGGCCAAAGGTGGAGAAAATAACGAATAGAGACCCTACACAAAGCCTGGCGCTTCTAGACACGTGTCCCAATGTGATTTATAAATCCACGCCAACTCCCTATGCCCTGCTAGTATATCAACGTGCCTGTGTTCTTTCTGTCAGCACCCACTGGGGCAGGTTTATGAGGGAAACAGTAGGACGCTATGAAGCCTTATCTTCTATCTGTACTCTATATAGGCGCCTCGGGTACAGCCTTGGGTTGTGTATAGACATTGCCTATATGGGCACATGTAGTGGTTTTAACTTTAAAAAGACAAGCATGTCCTAGTTCGTTTGTAATTACGTTTCATTCTGCTTGAGGTTCTTTTTGTGGGTATTATTCCTCGCGATGGTACATCTCCATTAATTTACTTGTTTTCTATTTGGGAATATAATACATGAACTGAATATCTGGGTTAATTTCATATCTGTGATAGAATGGCCCGCTTATAGGATAGTATCCATGCATGTAAATAGAATGCAAATCTATACATATTATCTAGAGAGATTGTTGGGTAAAGACATAGCGAACCTTACAGAGATATCAGTTTTCCTATTTTCCAAGGAAATCCTTGTTTTAATTTTAAGTTTATAATCTTTTTTTCTTATTTAAAACAGAGAGAGAATAGAATGGGCCTCATTCAGACCAATACACAGTGGTTCAAACTTCCCAAGCCCCATGCCATGGCCAATAATGATCTGTTTTCCACGTTTTCTCCCTGTCTTTGAGGAAGTAAATGCCACATACAAATATCACCACTTTCTTCCATGACCCCAAATGACCTTATGTATCTTTCAAATCTGTATAACATCGAAGTTATTCGTCCCACTGAAGTGTAACAACTAGTATTCAAATATTTCCATGTTAACACCATCGATTGGCTTTATGATATCTAGATAGACATTCTGTGGGAGGTGAAAGGGCGACCTGAGTTGTGGGATATTCACGTTCAGAAACGCTGCCCACATGTTAGAGAGGTAGGAGAGGTTACAAAGACTCTGAGCTTGTTACAAAACCCAACCCTTCATTATATATATGCCAACTATGTGACACTGTTAGGGTACAGAGGCCCAGTTTCGTAGAAGCGTGCCGAGCTCACTATGACCAATGAGTTCCCTAAATTCGTTAGTATAACCAGTCACCTCAGATCTAAATACCTCATTTACCAAATGGTTCTTGATGTTTTTGGACCAGACAGAGGCAGTTGTAGAAATGACAGGTTTGCTGCATAGTGTCAAGTGACTTACAGAAAATAACGCATAAACTGAATAAAACCCAGATCTTTTATACTTGTTTTCTTATATAAACCTCAACGCTAATTGATCAATGAGGAACATCCCATTTGTTCATCCCATTTGTTCCTAGTTACGAGGCGTGGCACGGTCTCAGGCGAGGTAACTTGTCACAGATGTGGCTCAAGGTTTACGGTCTATACCACGGTTTATATCACGGTCTATACTACGGTCTAAGCTACGGTCGGGTGATCACATAAAGTGACCGTGTCTTAAACACACGACGCTTTAATTCACATCTGTGTGACCTCTGCATGAACGCGGCCTATGAGTAAGCTGTTGACCCAAGACAAAAGTCAGTTACTTATGTGTATTACATATTCCTTATTGTAAATTGTATTTCTCTATATCTTAGTTAAAGATCTGCACTATGAACGAGAATACTGGAAAAGCAGTATTTGAGGGGAAAGACATTGATCTAATGCAGGGGAAAAAGGAGGAAAATTGTTCATTTAGATTTCTCTGTCTCAGAGAAACAGGGAAAACTTAGATAGTACAGTATAAATCAACGTGTTCTTTGTTTGACACAAAGAAACGCAATTACATATACTGAAAATGAAAGATTGGATTTAAACGGAAAAATGGAAAACTGACATCTGTCTCTGTCTCTGTCTCTGTCTCTGTCTCTGTCTGTCTGTCTGTCTGTCTGTCTGTCTGTCTGTCTCTCTCTCTCTCTCTCTCTCTCTCTCTATCTATCTCTCTCTCTCTCTCTCTCTCTCTCTCTCTTATGACCAGTTGTGAAGTCACTTCCCCACTTATTCCGGACTGGGTCAGCAATACAACCTAAAATAAACAGCTGCTGAATACATCGTCTTAAAGTGTGGTTGTATCCCCACAACCTGATTCGTTATAGAATTATACGAACACTTTCACAGTTTCTTGGAGATTTCCTTTAATGCGCTCGAACTAACAGCCGTTCAATGACAAGACCATTGGACGTTATCCGCACAGGGTATTGGTTTTTAGAAGTAGTCTTTAATCCATGTATATGTATGCATATGGGACATATACAGATTAACATGATAGCATCTCCACTGTAAGCGTGTTACCTATGATGACTATTTTCTCGTTAGCTTTTGGTGAAACAACAAATGTAGCGTGTACTCGTATTAATCACCAATGGAACTCAACCTTCTTTTTCTGATAACACATTGGACATGGAGGCACGATAATGGTTCATTTTATTCGCTATACCGTCTCAAATCGATACGAGAAACAGGGGTCCGTTCAATAATATATGATCGTATTTGTAGACCCTTTTCTGTATGCAATAGAGACCAAGGGACAACTTTATTCAACACTTATGAACGACCTTATGGACGGCTATGACCTATATATTAAAAAACCTATAACCCTTGTACGAGGTACAGAAAAGGGTCTTCATGTATGATTCTAGATTATAAAACAGGCCCCAGTGTCCCTTTGATTAGCCTGTAAAGGCACGGTGGTTATTTGGCGGGTGGGAGCTCTACACTCCTCCCCGTGAACCCGAATTTCTCCACCCGGACACAAGTACCTTCAGTGAACACACAAAACCCGAGTCGCGGCTCCATCCGCTGCAAAATCACAGCTGGGGAATGGATGAGGACGAGTTCAGATTAATCTGTTATCGGCGTTTTTATTTTTTTGTGTGTGTGGGAGAGAGATGGTGAGAATAAAAAAAATGGGAAAGTGAATGGGAACAATTTGGTTGAGATGTGGAGAGATGAACCATGTCCTGGGTGTCCCTCCGACAAAACGGTGGTTACAGCGCGCGGGTAGATATTACCACAATCCATCACCACAACACCAGCTGCTCCGGGCTTAATATAGCCAGGTATGTACGGCGCGCTGCCCTCCTCCTGTAGGCTCCTCCAGGGTCAGCGGGGTCAGCGGGTGCGGCCCCGGTCACCCACCGCCCCCCCCCCCCCCGCGCCGCCCCTCGGCCCCGGGACCCCGGCCTCGGGTCCCCCACCTCCCGGCCTTATCTCGCCGTCACGCCCGGGACCTTGCGCTTCCCCGGTCGGAGAGTCCCCGTCAGCGGGGGGACCGGGGAGGGGGAGAGGGGGGGGGGGGATAATAAAATGTGAATTAGTCAGTGACAGATCGCGATTTATGGGATCTGGATCATTCGCCTGGAGAGGAGTGATAATCCCGTGTATTCTCCCCAGCACCGTTCGTCTATGGGCACCAATCGGGAGATACAGTTATCCATACCTCCACACATCCCTCCAGCTTTACCAGCTTTTTGAAAGTAATGATAACCAACAAAGGCGCATTTTAGAGGTCGTGTGAGTGCAGTGTGGTGATAGTATGTCCAGAAAGTGGAGCGGGAAGGTGGAGAGATGGGGATGTTAATAAATAGAAATAGTACGGCAGAGTTTTGAAGGAGGATGGGAGACGGGCATGTTCCGGGGCAAGTTGGCGGGCTGTGCGGCGGTACGTCCCGGCGCTGAGACGGGGGCCGGGCCGGGAACACCCCAACACCGTCCTGCCCCGAACGAACACCCCACTGTAATACCACTCACACCACACATCTGGTATCTCTCAAACCCCCAACTTTCCACAGAAAAACAACTGCTGGATCACTAAGTGAATCCAATCGGTGGAAACGGTAGATATTTGTTTGGATTTTCGTTTGTGTTTGGAAGTTTGGGAGTCTTACTACAAACGGAGGTTGGGGTCAACTGAGACTAAACAGCGATGTGGTATGTACGCTCTACACATCCCGTACACTCTTTCTCGACCCTGACCTCTCCTCCAGTAGTGCCCCCCGGGGCGTTTTGGCCCGTGAACATTTGAAAAGTGGGTCATCCTCACATGGCACCTAATCATAACGCCCTGGAGAAGCTGGGTTTAATCTGGGTCACTCCTGTGGGTATGTGGCTAGGCTTGTCCAGAAGTAAACCCGTTTATATATCCACAGGAACATACGGCCGGTCAGCGACCGTCCCCATTCCTGTAGAAACTGTGGTCATTGACCCCGATAATAAAAAAGTTTTCTGCGATGTTTTCGTAGATATTTGCTTGTTTTATGGTGTATCTTTTTTTGTTAAAACAAGTTAAGTTTGTAGAAGACTCGAGCGTGTAATAGCAGCTTGATACAAACCACCACAGAGTTCCTGAAAACTCGTCTTTAAGGCAAGGATTAGAAAGGACTTCGGATCTCTCTTCGATACGCCTCGTCCAACAACACAAAGGATCAGAAAGGAAACTTATGAAAGTTTACGGTCAGAGCTCATATCCCATCGAGTTCGAGTAGCAGAGTAATTCACAAGTTGAAGCTGCGTGAATTACGAAGCGACTCCAGCAAAATGCGATCAATCTCTGACCTTAAACTTTCATAGGTTTCTGAACTACCTCACATTGACTTATTGGCTAACGTTTGTTACATAATTCCCCATTCTAAATAATCCATAGGCATTGAGTACAAGTCCCCAAAGTTAAATCGACGAGTATAGAGAAAACTATGGGAAAAACATACGAAGGATGAGATGATACCAAGTTCCCACCCCATCTTAAGATGATTATTCTCTAACAGAAAGTGCCTGTCAAGTGCAGCAGCAGGAGCCGGAAGAAAGGTCAGGGGGAGATGCCTTTTCGTAAATATAGCAAACAATTTTGTTAACATGTTCCCCAGACTTGGCGTTTCTCGACCGGGTTCATTCAGAGTAGCGTTAGGCCTGGCGTCCACCTACTACTAGATAGAAATTTAGACCTACCGATATGGCACCGATACAAAAAGTCAATATCGGAGACATATCGGGAAGCTGCAAAATAGTAAACATGTGTCTAAACATGCCAATCCACCACGCATTGTATGGGTTTTTTTTCGGTGTCTAATCGCAGAAACGTGGTCAACTGCCCCGATATTAGGGGACCTTCCGACGCGATTTTGATTTTCTATCGGGAGGTGCATCGTAGACCATATCGGTGCCATATCGTAGTAGGTGGACGCTGGGCTTAAACGAACACTCACACAGGTATTCCCACATGTACATCAGTGTATATGAGAAGCACTGTGATTATACGTATACGTTGTCAATGAGTTCTTGTATGGAAGTGACAGGGCTGTATCATGCTGCGGGAAATCGTTTACTTTCGAGGACAATATCTTTTAAAGATCACCTGAAGAAGCTGGCTCAACACTAGCGAAATGTCGTGACCTTTTTGAGACGAGACACCGAATGTACCACCAAATGTATAACTTGGTTTATATAAAAACACCCAAAAGCAAGTGACTGGGTCTGTTTCTTTGGTGATCTTCTATTCTGAATCTTATAACGGTCCTCCGAATGTTTTACTTTTGGGGAAGTTTAGTATGTCGTTTGGCTTTGTCGGCGAAAAGAAAACCAATTCATATTGGCGACCATCTCTAAATGCAAAGCGGTGTAACCCATATACATATGTAGATATAAGATTAGTGTACACCACTACATGTGTAAATACGTTTATCAAAACAGCAGCAAATCTTCTTTACGGTCTCCTGGGAAGTTCGTTTCCGTGAGATGGGTTGGAAAGCCATGCACTACAATAATCCCGGAAACACCAACAAAAACATTAAAAAAAACTACAGACAATCCTAAAAGTTGTAGAAATAGGATTATTTTGTATCTTGCGAATATTTGGGCCCGTTTGATGATCTAGAATCATAGAATTCTCTGTATGCCATAGAGACCCAGAGAAGATGTGGGTCAACTTTCTTCAACACTTATGCACGGCTAATACTGTCTTAGCGAACAGACTTGAATATCATCAAACGATAACCCTTCGATGAGGTACAGAAAAGGGTCTTCATAGGTCCCGTTTAATAATCTAGGCTCGTAAATGAATACCCTTTTCTGTACCCCAAGGAAACGCAGGAACGATGTGGGTTGACTTAATTCAACACTTATGGAGGACCTTATGGACGGTTAAGACTGTCTTAGCGAAGGAACATAGATTTCATTAAACGATAGCCCTTGTACGGGGTACAGAAAAAGATCTTCATGTACGATCATAGTTTATTCAATGGGCCACTGATTATTAAACGAACCCCTGGATGAGAGGAACATTGAAAAGTTACCGGGGCAGGTGCAAACTTGGTAAAAAGACACAGTTTGCGGAGGACCCTTCCTCTCACACACACACCCTACCCCCGTCCCATCTTTCCCCCCCTCAGCTGAGGGACCAGTCCCACCCGGACCCAAACACCTCCCCACACACACCCCCTGCCCGCTGACAGCAGGTAGGACCAGCACATTTTATTCGTGTTATTTAATCAGGGAGGTGGATGATGGGTGAGCCGTGAGAGCGGAGCTGACTCCGGTTTGTTCCCCACACACGGCGGCGGGCGCAGGGCGGGTGGCGGCCGGGCTCCTGAGTGGACCTAATCAGTTTTGTTTCTGATGCATCGACCGCCAAGCCTGAAGACAGAAGACAGAATAAGTCATCCTTAATCCGAGCTCTGTTTCCAGCTATGTCCGCCGGGGGCGCTAATTGTGGCGTGCAGATAGATGGCGCTGCGGTCGGCTGTAATCCCTGCTGGTCTTGTTCTCAACACGAGCTGCTCCGAGCAAATTACCCGCAACAACAAATGGAGGAGCAGTGAGCGGCGGGGCCCAGGTGACGCTGGGCCCAGTTGACGCAGGACCCAGTTCACGCGGGGCCCAGTTGACGCAGGCCCAGTTGAGGTGGGGACCCAGTTAATTCAAGATAATGCTGGGCCCAGTTGACGCGGGGCCCAGGTGACGCGGGGCCCAGTTGATGCGGGGACCCAGTTGACGCGGGGCCCAGTTGACGCAGGGCCCAGTTGACGCTGGACCCAGTTGACGCTGGCCCAGTTGACGCAGGCCCAGTTGACGCAGGGCCCAGTTGCCGCCCAGGCCCAGTTGCCGCCCAGGCCCAGATGACGTGGGGCGCATTTGACGCGGGGCGCATTTGACGCGGGGCCTAGTTGACACTGGGCCCAGTTGACGCAGGGGCCCATTCGACGGAGGGAACGGGATGATGTGGGACGGACACGCTGACCGTCTAAACACTGGGAGCTCGGGAAGAAAACGTATCGGTGAATTACACCTCCTTAATCCCAGCTCTGTATCCATTCTCCACCAATCTCCAATCGTCAACCTGTCACACTTCAAAGCCAGCAGAAGATCTGCCAATGATTGGTGATTTTTTAACGTATTTCTTTAGCAGATGTTAGTTCCTAAATTCCCGAGGAATTCTCCAGGGAAGTGGAGCGATTTTAACCGAAATATAAAGAAAAAAAGAAAAGAAAAAAGCACTGCATGTAATAGAGATAATTGACAAGCATTTGTCTCCAGATATATTAGAGACGAATAATCAGCTCTTCATTTCAAGATGTAGGAAATTCCCCCAAGATCTTAAGAATCTGCTCCAGTATTTCTGGCCTTGCTTCCCGCCCATTCCCATATCCCAACAGGCTTCCACTCTCCTACCACTCTGATTACAAGAGGGACTAAAGAAGACAAATGTGAATAAAAGTAGAGAACAGAAGCTTGATATTTCTTTTATTTACCATTGAACCTTACGCCCTTGGAGCAGGCAGGGTCCCGTCAGTAGGGCGGGCCTCCATGACCTGTGGGGGACGGGGCAGGGGAGGAGGAGGAAGAAAACACCCAGGAGGGCCTCTCCTCCAGTGTGTTGGGGAGCTACTCCAGCGCCCCCGACGCGGAGGGCACGTAAAAAGCCCATCGCCCGGTGACCCGCGGGCCGCCGGGGCGGGCGGGGCGGGCGCCGGGAGCGGGGCCATCACTTACGGGCATCATAAGTCCCGACACGGGGCCGGGCGGCGGGGCCGGGCGGGGCCGGGCGGGCGCGGCGCCGGGCCATGATTGCCCTGTCCGCCGCCCTAATGGATGCGTCGTACTCAGGTAGTGCCTCCCGTGATAATGGAGGCCCAGGGGGTGCGCCGATTGGCTTGTACACAGGAGGTACAATACCCCCTCCCACCCTCCCTCCCTCCCTCGCTACACCCTCCGTCATCCCCCACTCACCACCACCCATACCCTGGTACCCTGCCTGGAGGAGCTCTCAGTCTGGTCCCTGGGCTTCTGTGTATGTACACAGACTATGGAGGTGGTTGTGGTGACAGTACAACGTTCAAATCCCCTAAATCTCTTATGTCGCTGGCTGGATTTATATGGATTAGGATTGCAATAGGCAGCATCATGTATAGACATATCCACTGGATACTTCTAGTCCCCATCATCTGTGATTAAACCTGACCTATTTTCCTTATCTTTCCGTTTCTAAATGAGGTGATAAGACTGGTCCCCCATTCCTCCATTACCCATACGAGTGTAGGGCGGCGAAAAGGATGCTCTCACAAGCCCCTCTTTCTGTGGATCCAATGGAGAGCTCCGAACCTGATCCCCCATGCCATGTCCCCGTACACACACACCTAAAGTCCCATTAATATTTATAGACTGCATCAAGCCCAGCAGCCACATATGGATGTGTATCCAAAAGGCTGATCCTCCATAGGACAGCAGCAAAAAGAGGCCTGATCCCCTCAGGGAACGGGAGGATGGAACTTATAATGGAGACCTGAATGGTAGGCGATGCCAATTTGATAAACAGTTGATGGTATGAGTGATACTGCCTGTGTTGGGATGGAAGCTCTGTGTAGGCAAGGGGTTGATTTCAGAGGGGTATGTACACACACACAGGCAGGTGTCAGGGTAGACTGGCTCCAGTCCCTGCATCCTATGGCTATCCTTTCGATGGGATACAGGGACTGGTACAATCGGTAATGGTGTTGGATTACTGGCGCTGTTTAGCTCCAGGATTTCTAACACTCCCCACACAGATATACTGGCTACTGGTCAGGATATCTGCTGGGAGATTGATACCCTCTCACATTGATCTCAATCGGGTCACAATCAGGAGCAGGCGAAACTTATTGCTATGACAACAGAGGCGGCCAGGGAACAGTAGGAGGGGTAGGAGGAGGTGTATGGTTACAGGGAGTGGCTTGGGGCCATAAACAGGAGATTCTGTTCCTAGTGGACAAGTCTTTGATTCATGGACCAGTCAGAGAGGGATACATACTAAAATAAACTGATTGTGATTAATCATTTAATGAATGTTCATAATCAAAGACTTGAGCAAGTCTAGTGCCAGGGCTTCTGAAACCGTCTTTTTTTTGGTACAGGAGATCTGAGAGGGACTGGAATGTTCAGTCTGGCCCTTTTTACTTCTCTATTATACTGTGAGTGGCAGGTACTGGAGTGGCTGTGAGTGTGTGTTAATCGTGTCTCCAGGTGAAGTAGCTGGGACCCCCAACACTACCCGGTGATCACTCCAGTAATCACACGGTGTACATAAATCACCCCCGGACTCCCCGGAGGGAACTCCGACCCTGGCCGTCACATAGAGATCCACGACCCTCCCGTCTCCCTGACACACGGTGTATTATAATTCTTACCAAATAATACCCCTCCATTCCACATACACACACAGAGACTTACCTTAACATCTTAATTATTTAATTATGAAGCAAACGGCCGGGAAGGATACTGGAAGATTAGGGTAAATACAGTTATCCGACAGTGATGGCTAACTAGTGTCTGTCTTAATCTGGACAGCAGCCCCAGGGCCTGGTTATGCGGCGTGGGGGTGATTGGTTACGCTATGTGAGGAAGAAGCAAGCTTAGTTTAACCCTCTCGTTACGTATACAGAACCGTTCATTTTGAGATATTTCTAGTTGGGCAGAATGGAGCGGCCAGGTTATTGGCAGAACGATGCCAGCAGGGTTAAGCTCGCGTGGAGATACTACATCGTTTCTAATTGCTTGGTTTCTTTCATCTTCGTGTAGTCGTTAGTCTCAGGTGGGCCTAGACTTGACAAAAACACTCATGGAGATCGTCAGAGGCGCATGGGAAAGTGCTTCTTTTATCTCAACCAAAAACAGCATATAGTGAAGGGTGGTGTCTACCTACTAACAAAACACCTATGATAGGAATTGAAGACCTCCCGATGCACTACGATGCAGATTGCCCATATTGTGGTGCAGCCTACGATGCATCTTTATTATCAGATGGCCATCATAGTGCATTAGTGTGCATTTCATACCGCCTCAGGAAAACCTGATTCATTTCCATGATTTCAGGTATCTTTTCGACACAACACAATTTTTCATCGGGGACCTCCACATTAAGCTCCAGATGCAAAAATCGTAGTAGGTGGATACTGCCTTTACTGTCTGAGATCGTAAGACAGTAGGCGGAATGAAGAGAGTCCAGGACCATGTTCCCGTTACAAGCTTTATTGCTGATGTTACTGCAATGCTGGCTAGCTGTGGACTAACTAAATAGTACATTGAGATGCTATGCTATATGATTACTCAGGGTTTCTGTGTGGGGGTGACCGTAATGATTGTAACTAAAGGACGCCCCTCGTGGAGTGTTACGTGGAGCGAGTTCGGCCAGTTAGACCATTGGGAAGTTCATTCCTCTTTCTCAATAGAGAAATTCGAATGCAACAATAAATACTTAAATAGGAATGTGAATTAATATAGGTTTTACATTAATTTCAATTAATGTTTGATTTACATCATGTTTTATAAATTGAGGTAACTTCTGTAGTATGAGCTGGAACGAAGGTAAACGTATAAGTGCGTAATAGGTACGTGTAATTTGCACCAACCTGACATGCAAACTTTGTGATAATACATATTTGAATTCTCATAATTCATGTAGATGAAATATCCAGTTATAAGGACATTTCAGAGGTTGCAACTTGAAAGTGTTGAACTTCACCTTTTGTCCATAATGAAGTTGGGTGAGTTTTAAAGCAAAGAACACTTTTAAATCAAGGACTACGATTACGATTTACATGGGCCATACTTGAAAAAAAACACCCTTGAAGTTGCGTTGTTTAGTAGTGGTCTTATTGTTGAAGCCTTTCTACTTATAATGGAGGACAGCTCCTTGTGGAGAACAATCCGAAATTGGCATGGGTAGATAATAAAAAGCTGTATGTATAATCCCAAATACTTACTAATTATGTACATTCAATCATATGAGTATGTTTAGATTGATCGATCCAAGATCGTCTTATAAGACTAACACCACAAAGACCAAGATAAGATTAATTTTTCAATTCACTCCAGGTACAAGATCGATGGAAAGCTCCTCAAGGTACATCACTCGACATGAAAGGGTTATCACCATTTCCCTTTGTCTCAATAAATCTCCAGCTGTGTTCACTTTTAATAATAAAGCACCGTGTGCTCATAATTAAAGGTTTTGTTTCATTTAACGATGTGTGCTTGGATGTTATAACGAAGGCTCTTAGATAGTGCAACGACCCTAATCCAGCCCAGTTCTTTCTCTCCGTCCTTGATTGTGGCGTAATAATAACCTGACCTGCCACATCGTGCAGCCATCATTCATAGGAGGAGTCACACTTATGTTCGCCGGAGGCTTACTGCTCTCCAGTTATGTCGACATGTTGTCAACAGGACAATCATGAATCCTACAAGAACTCAAACTGTTACTTACTGTTCAAAGGGGTCCTATCGCTGTCCAACCAAGAAATGCCCTCGCAAACTACGACACTACTGTGGGTACGTCCCTAGGGGATGGACACCCAATTAGTTCTGGCTCAAACAAACACCCACCAAGACCAAATTATTTGGAGAGGTCCAAGAGGAAGGAGGAAATATTAATCAAACTCCCCCAAAGGCTCCCCGTTTCGCCAATTCGGTTGGTTTAGCCGGAGTCGGACAGGGTGTAATTTTCACGTTGAATATGCAAAGGTTGACCTATATGGTCGGGGGTAGAGGTTGGTTTGAGTGATGGACGCGGTTGGGTTTTATAGGCTTTTGATATATTCGTGAACATATATCATTCGTTAAGTAGTCGCCACGAGACAATGATTAATTAACGGGTGGAGGGTGTACAGGTGGCAGACTACCTTAGTGGTAGGGTGGACCGTGCCCCCCTTACTCTCCACCCCTCAACGCCCCCAACTTTCTACAACCCCTGGACTAAATATAAAACACTTTAACTAAGACCCTACTGTAGGGTGCCTTACAGCATCCTATAGTAACACTTCCCTATCAAGTTGTATACCTTGAGAACATCCATTTATATCAAATCACAAAAAATGGCTTTAAGTTAATAATTCCTCGTTTAGATCTCCGTTGAGAATGACGATATAATTACATCTTATGAGTCTCTAAATATCACTTAACAAATAATTTCCACTCGGCTTGAATACATGTATCTTACACATGTACACTGAACCTTATAATGAAGATATAATCAGTTTGTTCTCGGAATTTCTTTCATATTTTATACTTGTTACTGCTTCCAACCATAATTAAGAAAGATTGTTTTCTTAAACAAAGATTGTTCATGTAAGACAATGTATATTCCCACTATCTTGAAGGGATGAATTTCGACATATACAGGAGTATCTAGAATGGACATGCTTTCTGCAATACGATACTCTTATGCAATTGTAGTGTATACTCGTATACAGAGATGACAAGAATCAAGTTTCTTTGACATAGATAATGCAAATTAATGACTTTGAGGTAATTATATATGCTGTTCATATTGAGGATGTTGGCCATGTAAAGATACTCAAACTCCATCTTTCTCATTTTGTCATTTTTATTGGCAATTGTCAAGACAAATCAACGCACTGTTTGATGTCAATAATCAGGCCCGTTCTTGGTATTCCATGGCAATTCTGAGTCCCTTCGTCTTTCAACTCAGAGAGTAAAACTTCGCTAGAACAGATTTCGTTCACTTTCACTAACCATATCTCCATCTAGTCCATAGAGTAGAGTCTGGATCTGTATCTATAACCCACACTTAACGTTAGAGCCCTCGTAAGGTCTGAGTCGTGATTATTGACGTGTGTGTAGGGTGAGCACCTCTCGTGACCGGTCCACATAAACCACCCGCCTATGAGCAGCTCCCAAACTGTTCACTGCCCAGACACCGTGTATTAACATACACCCAGCCTGACTACACACCATGTAGTAACATACTCTTAGCCCGACCTCACACCCTGTAGAAAATACACCCAGCCCCACCACACACCATGCAGTAATACACACACCACACGCCATGCAGTAACACACCCCCACCACACACCATACAGTAATACACCCACCACACACCATGCAGTAATACACACCCAGCCCAACCACACACCAGGCAGTAATACACACCCAGCCCAACCACACACCATGCAGTAACACACACCCATCACACACCATGTAGGAACACACACCCATCACACACCATACACTAACACACCTCCAGCCTGAATTAATGAAACGGGCTCCCTTCTACAGGGACAGATGTTTGTGGAATAAATTGTCAGAGACTTGTCAAGAAATCTGAAAAAAAAGATCTAATTCAAGACGCTAGTACACGTCCTGCCTTCCCTGGGTGAGTAGTTCATAGGAGAATATGTATATACTATCATGGGTTATAGATTGATGATAATGCGAATAGAAGTAGAAACAGCTGAAGCATATCATATGAGTAGCTCTGATCATATAAAACTCTCCTTGCTATTACCATTATTATCATGGTTAAAATCATCATCAATTCATCATGTTGTGTACCTGTATTAGTGTTAAGTATAACTTTTGTTACATGTTGCAAGAAAAGTGTGATACTTATATAGAACGTCCTAACCATGCTGTACAAGTCACAGAACGAGATACTTTCACTTGTACAAGCATGGATGGACGTTATATATTTACTATATATCCGAAATTTTAAAAAAATCAATTTCATTTAGCTTAAAACCCAATATTTTAATAAATGTGTATGGCTAGGTAGTCCGTATTTTCCTGTACGACATATGCCTAAACGGTGCGTATTTACAATATATACGCCATGGGTATATAGTAAATAAGAACATGAAGTTATGGCATCGTGATCTCAATGTGAAAGGGGAAGTGTCAGTGACACAAACCCAGCCCGTCCACCACCGCCGCCCAGCCATGTTTCGCGCCCTCACTGATCGCCCTATCATTAAGGCCAAGTTTTATTGGCTGTTGGGAATTAAAGGCCGGGCCCCGGTGGATCTGGTCGTGCTGGTGAGTGGCTACAGTCGATGGCCACTTCCCCGTCAGGGATCCTGGGGATTGGAGGCTGCATGGCGGGGAAGGTCACGGACTGGGTCTCGCATTCTGTGCTTCCCACTGCGAATAAATCACAGGTCCCCCTCCCTACTACAACCATCACCCCACCTCCTCTCAGTCCCCTCTGAATACTATATGATTCAACAGATCTAAAAATAAGCCATTGGAACAGTGCAATCGATAGAATGATCAATAGGTAACTCTCCCTCGCCGATCCTCTCTGAATGGATTGGTGGTTATTGTCCCATTCAAATGGAAATCAGATGTATGTAATGGATGAATGGTTCTGCATGCATTTTTGAGTGTTATGTGGTGATATTGAGTAAATTATATAGCTCCATAAATAGCCCACTTTCTATATTTGGATTATCATGTAGATGAGTATGGATAAAGGTAGTGGAAACAAATGTATATACTTTGCACAGATCGATATTGTATGATTTATAAATGTGGATATGTCATATTCCTCTTCTGTCATAATCCCCATGAAGATATCATCGAGAATCTATATTGACAAGTTGTGAATTATCATGAACTGGGACACTATGATTTACGGTATGGGCGATGAGTTAATTTCATAGATTGTTTGTTATATATATCTATGTACAAAAGACATTAATAATTTCTGAAGTGAACATTATGTTCAAGCTAAAACTGAACACTTGAGTATCCTGTCAACAATGACACCAAAATAACCAGCTAAAAACATGCAGTTTACTCACATAGTATCAATTGTTGCTGTTCTGCTGTAGTGTGAGTTGATCCTTTATCTTTAGCCTGGTATAAACGTCCATAGGCTTAACATTAGGAACTCGTTCTCAACAGGGTTGCGAGTACGGTAACTCATACTCAAAGGGCAATAAAGGGATAGATATTTGCAGGCTAAAGCCAGAGACACACCAAGCGAGTATTGCAGCGATTTCCGTAATCGCCAACGCAAAATGACGTATATCTGAGCTATTTAATCAAATTTCACCTGATTATTGCTTCTGAGACACTAAACTATCGGTGGGAAATATGACTATCAAACAATATCTCACATGGATGCCATTTTGTGTTGGCGATTACAGAGATCGCTGCCATGACTCGCTTGGTGTGTCCCCGGCATAAGATAAAATAAGAAACATATTTGTGTTAGACCTGTGTCCCCCGTTCGTGATCGAGTTTGGAGCGTGCAGTAATGTAAACGAGGTGATAGCAAGGTTAATAATTCTAAGCGCTCCAAACGATTTCATCTAAATACTTATCAATTTCTTCTTAATACTGCTTAGCGGGGTAGCGTGAAGGTCAATATAAAAAAAAAAAAAAAAAGTGGACAGAATCTGTTTGTGAAATTATAATATTCCTGAGCCACGTACCTTGTTATATAAGCGAGAAGTTGTGGAGAAAAGAGCGACCCTATCGTTTCCTCTCTCTCCATGTATGTGAGATGCTTTATAAAGGATCTTGTTCTTAAATTCACACGTTTTGTCCTACAGTCGTCAGATACAATTACACAAACGTGACGCACTTGTTTAAAGTATCTGTCTGCGGCACTACCAGTGTGAGTGTGGTGTGAGTGAGTGAGGTAGGGGTGTTTTATGTATAGGGTGGGCCATGAAGATAGGTATTGTTTACATTGATGGAGTGTGTATACACAGACATACTATGGGAGTTCACACAAGGCTGTAAGTAGCCATGTCTACAATGACCCCGGGGGGAGAGTGGATAGGTAGGGATTTCATGGCTTTTGCCTTTATGTCTATGAACTCCCCCCAGAGTCTCTGTATCTGTCACCCGCCCTTGGCATTGTCACCAAGCGGAGCCTTCCTGGTCAGAATGGCGTTGATTAATATTAGGATAAAAAAAATTGCTGAAACAGTGACTCTTTTATTCACATAGACTCTGCTCCAAGCAGATGTCTGTCACTGATATTTTTATGCTGTAACTTTTCTGTCCTCAATAGATTTCCCTGATAGGCATTTCTGACGACTAGGGAAGGGAGCGATATGGGTTTCACTTTTAACCCATTCAGGGCAAGTGATGCCTTGAGGCATTCCCCAGTGTAAGGCAAGTTATGCCATGAGGTATTCCCCAGGATAGGTGGAATGTTGCCTTGATGTACCATTTACAGCATTTACGATATTATTGTTTTATCAAGGAATAATGAGTCAATAAACATGAAACGTGCAGAGAATAAAACTTATGATATAGTATTTAACATTATTATGTAAAACAGATAATTATATCAAGGTTGAAGTGTCATATCACGTGATCCAAAAATAGAATCTGGGTTTAGACGATAATAGGCCCGCCCCCTGGCATAATACATGTCCCTGGTACCCATCCCAATCAACATGGGTATTCCTGTCACAGATCCCCGCATGTAAAGGATTAACCGATAAGAATATGCCCTGATAAACTTCGTCCCTACTGGCCAACGAAAATGCCAGAGATTTTCTAAGCTGCCCTGAAAGTATGTCGCCGGCCAATGGAAACGAACCTTTAGATTTTTTGAGAGAAAATCTGTCGGTAGGATCCTTTTGGCACAATGTACACAAATTAATCTGTGAGCATTCTCTGCAGGTCTTATTTCCATTCACCGATCTAATTCACCGATCTGACGACGGTATTCGCAAAAAAAATCAGTGGTTCCCGACTGCAGATTGGTCCTGAAAAATCAGCTAATAGTCGAGAACAACTGATTATTTGAGTTTTCCTAAAAGTCTGTCAGTGATGCTACCGACTGTACGTCAGTATCAAATAGTTAGTGAGGGTGCAGTGGGTACCTTATTTCTCCTGTTTTTTTACAGTTGCCTATTTTAAGTGAAACTTGATCTCATTGATGAAATCAAATTATTTTGATCCTGTCGGTCATTGACAAAGTCAGTCGGTGATGACCTTATTGTATACATTTCGCCAAATTGCTCAAATGCCAGACTAGTTCCATTCACTTATCTTGCATCGGTGTAGACAAAAAATCGATCGGTGGTTCCTGACTGCAAATCGGTGGAGAATAATCGGCCAATGGAAAATGGCTTTTGCTGCCCGGTTCCATTGGCCGACGAAAACGGTGTGGATTTTTTAGTTTTCCTAAAATCCCATTTCCATTGGCCGTCACTGATCTACAGTCATGGAACACCCACGGACCTTTAGCACTGTTGACACAAAATATAAATAGGCTATTAGGAGAACTAAAAAAATCCACACCGTTTTCGTTGGCCAATGGAAACGGGCCTATAGAAGTAGCCCCAGCATGAGGTATTGCCTCGAGGCGAAGTTTTTACCTTGTAGTATATGATCAATATCATCTATTTCAATCAAGCACAATATAGACATGTTGTTGTATGCGATTGATTTTATCGAAATTAAATATTCCAAGTTCTGCCAATTGATTGTATTCAATCAGGGTATATTTTCTTTGTAATGTTATGAGTATTCCAAAAGGAATGATAAAACTGGGGTAAAGGTTAAAAGGGGTTGCTCGCTGGGGTGGGGTTAGCAGTGGCAGTGGAGATGGGGTGCAGACGGAGACTGGGGGTAAAAAAAGGGGGCGTGCTCCCCCTCCCCTGTGTGAGTGAGACTTATGGGTTTGGTGGTGTGCGTTACCCTCTTATCATGTGACAGTGCCGACTGCGGGCCCTACCACCACAGTAAGAGCCGAGAAATAAATCTTGCGACGGTGGAGTGTAACGACCATTTGGCCGGGGGTGCGGGTCGGGTCCGCCGGGAGGGGGACATTACGGGCGGGGCGGCGGGGCCGGCAGGGCGGGCGCCCGGCGAGGAGGGCTCTTCCAGGCCCCAGCCAGTGACTATTACCACCCCTACCTGCCCTCACATGAAAGGCACTGGAGTGTGATTAACGGCGTCACAAGAACAATACTACCGCGGGGAGAGGGGTGATTTTGTTTTGTTATGACTATTAGCCCATGCCCTAAATCTGCATGAGCGCCCCTATTTCAACCTCCACACCACCCCCCATTTCATCCCCCCCCACTGCACCACCCCCATTTTTTATTTTTTTTAGGCGGCGCCAATTGGCGCGACCCCGTGCCACGTGACCTGAAACATTTGGAAATTTATCTTTTTTAGGGGGCAGAAGAGGAATGGCGATTTCCTGGCGTCGGGAGTGGGGCGGACCGTGGCTGCACCAGTTGCTGTGAGGACCTCAGGAGAGAGAGGCGGTTGGTCATGGGACGTCCCGCTACCACCCAGGAGGACAGCCCTGGAGGGGTATGTTGGTGGTCCACTCAGACACACACACACAATGGGGTTATCATATACACACCCCGCGCCCGCCCGCTGGATCTATACTGGAGGAGCAAGACCCTGGAGCAGTGGGTGGAGGACAGCCGCAGGAGGAACAACAGGAGGGACGGGGGACGGTGGCAGCAGCGGCCAACCAGGAGCAATCCCCATCGCCGCGGAGCATGTCTTTTATACCCAACCCTGGAGAAGGAACAGTGATCCCCACCACCACCACCACCGCCACCGCCACCGCCAGCACCACTCCCAGGCCGGCATCACTTAGCGGACCGACCCACTCATTGGTGAGTCTCCGATTAATTATTAATTTATTAATTGGCGACCGCGCCTCAGAAGCGCCATTGTTTACATAGCAACGCCAAAGTTACTGATTATTTTCCACTTCCAGATCTAACATGCTGACTATTTTTTGGTAGGTTAGACCCCGGTGGTAGTTTAGTGTGGTTTTTATATCTTTCCTCCAACGCTCGCGACCATGAGACTTGGGCATCGATCGAAAAATTATGTTAATGGCGTTGTAACCGACGTGGGCGCGACTTTATAAGCGGGTGATCACTTCCGCCGGGCGGGAGTGGAGGCGTGAAGGTGAAAGGAGGTGAGTGAGAGAGGAGGCAGGACCTCTCTCCGGGGAATATGCTCACTGAACAATACCCTACATTTCAATCTAGTTGCGCCACTCCTGGTGATTACAACTGTCGCGGGTTGGGTGTTCCGGGAATGGGATGTCTACAGTTGCGGGGTGATTTGTTCACACCTTGTTTTATTTTTCCACATGCGAGCTGGCCTTTTTGGAGGTGGGTGGAAATGGTCAGAGCAGCTGTCAGGCTCTAACCATGGCAGACACTCTACCAAAACAAAGCCTGTCCCCAATAATAAAACCTGTAGTCCTTTATAACACGATGTAACTAAACCCTAACCCTGTTTGTATGAGCATGGATATAAACGTACTTCATATGAAAATATAACAAGACTTAAAGTGAAAATAAAACAATGACAAGAAGCAATATAGCAAATACAGTGTCGCTCATCACGTATTATGTGAGCGGTGATGGTTTTAGGTGATATTTGGAGGTTGGATTTGTTCGGTAAAGTATCGATGTGACATTGTGTGCATGTGGGGTGGGTGTATGTTGAGCAAGTCGCATGGTTACTGCAGATTATTCACTCTATACCTTCATCCCCGCGCCATGGTTGTGTGTGGTCCTGCATGGCCGGAGCTTTGACTGTGAATCCGTCATGTGAGGCCGACAACAATACCCTCCCTGTCCGCCCACTCCCCTGTCCTCCAGTCATCGTCTTCTAGATGTCACCCCACCCCAAGTCCCACAATCAATACCCGTGCTGATACGAATTATCACAAAACTCTGCCCTCCCGGAAAATACGCCATGTTTCCATGCATCTTGTGTCTCCCTGACGACGGCCCGCGCGTGCATCAAACGCCGCCATTTTGGATTCCCCAACACCCAGTCATCCCCCTTCTTCAATGGAGCTTCTGTTTTTGTACGAAATCTCGGTAGTTTTGGGGAGTTCGCACAAAATAATGATCGTGATTTGTAGCTCGTGCTTCCTTACGCTTGCTGGCTGGAGGAAATAACATCAGTCTCTGTCAAAGAAGGTAAATCTTTTGAAAAATTGTCTTACCTTGAGCTTCAATAAAAGCGCGGGGTTTGATTTGAAATGTCGTCTGCCTGGACTTCGGCCAACGGCCCCTGCGTCCGGCAACCCCGTTTCTATTTTTAGCATTTATAGACACCCCCGAGTTGCTGATGGGCGTTTTATGATTTTTGGCCACAGGCCATTGGTCTAGGTAGAGACATAGATGAGGTGGGGGAAGTGGTGCTAGGGTCGTTATAAGTGTCATAAATGTGTCCAGTATCGCAGTCGGTCACGTCTTCATCTCAACAGTGAGAATCTAGTCAGCTCCCTTCTTCAAATCTTCTCTCTCAACACTGAGAATATAGGCGCGTTTTATATGCTATTGTTAAATACTCGAATTATATCCGTTTTACATATGTATAGATAAGGTAAATCTGTATTCTTAGATCTTCTCAAGAGGGAACAAATTGATCCCTTCGATGTTATTTCAAGAATCGCTGGGGAAAATACAATAACAATCCATAGCAGTTGAATTAGATCTTTCTTAACGATGAAAATGTCTTAGATAACTGTAGTCTGGATTTTGGAAACATTCTGTATTTTCTCTCTCTGTCTCTCTCTTGGAATATTGGCAATAAATCAGAATCGTATCGTTTAACATTCATGGAATACTCTTATTTACAAATACCGAACTGAATCCGTATATAGATTTTTGGATGTTTGTTCGTACAAAACTGCTTTTTTAAGGCAATTTGGTGTGGATTCTGATCAAAACAAAAAAAAAAAACATATTGTTTGTGTCCTGAACCTTGGTTTATTTTATTTCCGAAAATGTGAATCGTGTGGGAAAATTGTTATGTAAAAAGATCTTCCCGAACTCCTTCGATACCTATGTCAATTTGAATTTCTTCGTTGTTCATGAAGCATTGATATTTCTAGAAAACTTGAAAATATGTAGGTTGTTTTTCTTCTAAACTCCTCGATTCAGTTATCGGTTCCATATTTGCTGTTTAAACCTGAAGAGGATGGGTTTACATCATTCTAACCGACGACTTCATTATCCACCTAATACAAAGTACAAAGTATCCATAGAAGACACATTGGGAGTTTGTATGGACATACCCGGCGCATACATATATCTTGTATGTTCCAGGGGAGCACACGGGGAATGGTGCGTACGGTAAAATAGTGCATAAACTAAAAAAACGAACTGATATCAACATGCCACTTGTCCAGAAAAGATGGATAGTACATGCAGTATAGACTGGTTTCAGATAGTCTTTCAGCAGTCTTATGGTCCTCGGAGTTGACTCTACGCAATATCCTCGCATACGCTCGGATTTTACTGCAGGTCAACTGCTCGTAGCATACTCCCGCTTGTGTCTAAAGCCAGTCAATATTGTGTATATACTCGTTCCTCTAACTACATGGATCCCGTTCACATTTGACACTGAATCCTCACCCAACCCGGCACATTTTCCCCATCGCTGATCGAAATATCTTCCCTTATTGTAACTAAAGCCGGAGACACACCAAGCGAGAAACATAGCGATTTCTGGAATCGCCAACACGAAATGGCGTGTATGTGAGGTATTATTTCATATTCCCCTTGATTATTGCTTCTGATACGCTAAATTATCAATCGAAAATATTACGATGAAAAAATATCATAGAAACATGCTATTTTGTGTTGGCGATTCCAGAGATCGCCACCTTGACTCGCTTGGTGTGTCTTTGGCTTAACTTTTAACACATTCCATCGGAAGACATCATTAGAAACCGAGAACACTAGTGACTTTTGAACATTGATGGAAGTTCGCGTGTTTACTGAAATGACAGCAGCGCTCCTTATTCCACCGCCCTCGTCCGATGCCGCCCCATTTGGCATGGCGAACCAATCAATGGCTGCTTTTCCATTAGGGGAGGAAGGAAGAGGGAGACCAATCGATGAAATGAAGTCTACCTAAAACATTAATTGTAAACGTAAGCTACACAGCAATGAGTATTCCCCTGTACACACAGTGTACTATTATTATTGTTGTTTCAAATGAATGGCGGTTGTTTGTTGGGTATTGGTAACGGGGATGGGGAGGGGATGGTAAGAGACCGGCCCGGGGCTTGTCTTTCTGACGGCCTGCACCGCCACACGGCCCGGTCACACCACGCCCGCCCCACCGGTCTCCCGTCCCGCGGAAAAACTCAACGTACAAATATATTCCCAACCCAAGGAGTCAATCACTAAATGAAGTTGTGTGCAGAATGCTTGGAGACTCGGACTTTTATCTTGATTACATTAATCCATTTGGTGGTGCGGGTGTAGAGTGTTGGAGAATTCAAAGTGGATTGCTTGGGGTTTAGGAGTGCTGGACGGAATTTGATATTAACCTCACTCCTGCCATCAAACTCTTAGCTCCAACCGTTCATTTTCTAGTCAACCATACGAATTTTAACTTACATTGCAATTTTTCGTAAGATAGATACCGAAATAAAATTCATTTTCATCTATTGTGCCCTGTATGAGTAGTTTTCAATGGCAGTGGCGATATCTGAAACACATCCACAGAACAAAATAACATCTGGAGAGATTGTTCAAATTAAATCACACAAGCGCAATATAAACTCTGACATCAAAATGTCATGGATATAAAAACAGAAGTATCCATTAGATTGGTGATTTTTTTTCGGATTTTTTTTATATTTGTTGGTTTAATTTTGTGGAGTGCTGAGCTATATATCTTCCAGTCATGTCGTGCGACCTCCCGAAGTAGAGGAATTCCATGAGTGATTCGTTTTGCGGTGTTTATAAAAGCCTTGCCTGTTGAACCCTATTAAAACACATTACAAAATGCACAACTGTGAGCGTAGATAAACTAGGGACCCAACTGGGCCATATGGCCATTAAAACAGTCTGCACGCGCTATGGGCGTCATGACATACAGCCATCAACACAGTGCATGCGTCGTTACAGCAGAAATATGGCCGGCAAATTTAGGGTAAAACAAAGGGAGGAGGGTTAACACAATACAGTGTTTATCTATGAAACAGGATATGTAAACTATAGTGGACCCAGAGAGGGTATAACGAGGGTTTATCTCACCCCTGGTACAAGTTTAGCCATGTGAATAATATTAGAAAAAATATACTCAACGATCACCCCCATAAAGTGATAATACTACACCATAGCGGTGGCGTAGTGAATTTGAGATGATGCCATATGGATTTGCTAAGTATATTCTAATTATTGTGAAATTTTGATGATATTTAATGTCATAAAAAGGGGTGAGATAAATCCAGAATGGCACTAGAATCGTAAAATTGACAAAACTCCACTCGTTTGAATATTTATCCTACCCCTCATATAAATCTCCATAGACTTAACATGGTGTGACTGTATGCCACTGTAACACCACGGTTATGCTATAAAATATTTATATGCCACTGTGACATATGAAGTAAAAAATACATGATGGGGTAGGATAAAATCTAAACATCACTCAATTTCATATAATTGTTTACATGTCCTTCGTTGTCATCCGCTACAGATATCACTCAGCTCCGCTTCGTGATATAATTCCGCAAAGACAACTCACGCCATATAAACAATCATATGAAATTTCGTGATGTTTCATGATATTATACGATTCTCGATGCTGTTCTATTTAAATGGAGCATACAGGTGTGAGGGGTAGAAGGGATCACCCTCACCTGGCCGGGTGTATATCGGCACCCTCTCACCTCCCACACCCTCCCCACCACCGCTCGCTCACAACACGAACATAGCTCATTGCCTCATCTTTGATCCCGTCCTGATCTTGGCCCCGTCCCAAGTGGCTTCTTTTATTGGTGTCTTTTTAATGGTGGATCGATGGCGGGTTGGCGCCGTCGAGTTCCCCGCTCTCACCTGGCACTCGCACCTTCTCACTCTCACCCCATACATATCCCGTTCGCCAAACAATATACACCTTCTTTATATTATCATATACCAATGCAGCATATTTGATAGTTACGTACTGCTGCTCCCTGTGCAGTAAAAATTGTAGACTGAATCCTGTGCAGTACACTGTTATACTGAATACGTTGACACAGCAGTAGTGTGTGGGCTTTCACTAGAAATGTCTTCTATGCCAATATATGGCAAGATTTTATAAATTGTGGGTATATAATAAATATATAACGACCTACTGTGCTTGTACATGCTACAAAACCCGATGAGAATTGATGTTTTTACAGAACTCGGCCTGGGGCCTCGTTCTGTAGAAAGCAACAATTCTCCATCTCGTTTTGTATCATGTACAGCATGGTCAGGTCGTTCTATATAAATACACCTGTGTATATTGTTCATATACTTACTGACATCTTCTCCCTATATCTTAAAAACCACGTACGGCATACTGTGCCATATGCTGCTATACAGACCAGTTCTGGGTGCTCGTTTTATACGTTGAATGGCGACTATTGGTACATTTTTATGAATTTCAAATATTTCAAGATGTATGATGAAGGGAAAACAAATCGGGTGTTTAATCTGTGAATTGTTATTCAGTCACAGACTCGAAAATACACCCCTCCTACTTAACTGCATCGGGGCAAGTATCTACCGGTTCATGAGTTGATAACAATTCAGAGATTAAACGCCAAGTTAGTTTTTTCTTCGACTTCCATGAGGAAAATAATAAATACATACCATGATTTATGGTCACAGCCTTATGTAGAGTAAAGTGGTACTTCTCTTAATGTAGGTTATTGAGCATCACACATAAAGTATTCTATTTTTGGATGATTTATTTGCGCACGGTCATTTCATAGGCGTTCACGAAATTAAATAGAGATTAATCAAATCTGTATCACAAACTGGAAAAGAAAAATTCTACAAATCAGTCTACTTCTTTGCTCATTTATATCAATATATCCACGTGTATCTTTACTATACTTTCAATACGATAATTCCCAGAAAATTATTTAAACTTTCCTGTTGTTTTCTTTTATCATGATGATTTCCACATACATCAAAGAAAACTAACATGGGGAACATACACAAAATTCCCGTTGATCTTGAATGCAACGACAAAAATTCCAACGGAAAACTGCCCCAATGCCTCAAATGAAATCTCCTCTGAGGTTTATCAAAAGATGATAAATTCTCACAATAAATTTTGAAATAGTCTTAAGAAATTTATCTCTTTTAGAATGTTAAACACTCACAGAAATAGAAATTCCCGCGTTCTTCCATGATTAGCTCACGTGCAGTAATAAAGGGACAAGTATAAGGCGCCACATACTCTCCTAGGTGTATCTTATGATACAAACTATTTCATATCTCATTGAAAAAGAAAGTCCCAATGCATTACTCTTATTCCATTTTTTTCATCTTCGGCGTTTCTTGATGCGCTCGTATCAATGATACATTATATATTTACTGATATTCGTCCATATCTAAAATTTCACATTTCATTCTTTCTTTATTCACCATCGACCTACTGGCATTTTGAGTATCATTATTTATATTACTCCAAAGTATAAAGGAAGGAGATTTTATAGAGGAAACATATGATAGTTTAGGGTCAGAGCTCGTACGGGATCGAGCTCCGACTGTAAACTTGGGTTGGTTTCTGAATTCATTTCACCCTTCACATTGAACGATTGGCGAACATTTGTGACATAATCACCACTGAGTACTTTTTTTCAAAATAATCCATATACATTGAGTACGAGTCCCAAATGTTAGTTCTATGGGGAAAAAACACCAGTGATGAGATAAAGACGTATATGATTTTGTAATCGTGTCCATGTTGCCGGATGAGGGACATAAATTCTGTGAGTCCTCCTCGAGTGGACAATAAATGGATCGGTCTTTATGAATGGTGGCCAGCGGAGACTCAGACCAGATCCCGTCCCGTTTTAACCTCCTGTGGAGGAATGTGAGCAAGTTACCGCACCCAATGAGTGATAACCGCCAAGAGCCGGCAGCTTTTATCTCAGAGACTTGTAGTAAAACCGCGCGTATCTAAAGCGGCGGGCCTCCCTCAGCCGCCATCTTGGATCCATGCCTCGGCGCGGGCTGGCCCTCCACCACCTCCACCACCGCCTCTCATTTTGATCGAATTTTGCCACTTCCTCTTGCCTCAGCCATTAACCATTGACACGCGGAGTGGAGGAGTGTATGGGGAGTGATGGAGAGGGTTTGTTTTGCTTTACGGGACGAGGAATAGCGGAGAAACACTCGCCTTCTCAGCGGCGACAATTTGCGCTGAATGTGGACAGATTTTCAGAACACGTTGACATTTGCATACTGGGAGGGAGCGGTGAATGGCGCGGTGTTACAACCGGACCCTCGTCCATCTCCACACCTCCAGCCGCCCCTGACATATTTCTTTATAGGACGGAGAAACCCCAGCTTTGCCTCATTTCTAAGCTGTGTTGTGGCGCGGGATTTTCGACAAGTGTCCACTCTGTGGGGGTCTTTATGGGCCCTGCCCGCGGCCGCCTCCACGTGCGCCGTCCCCGGTCGTGAGGAGAAACTCGCCTTTCGGAGGACAACAAGACCCGGGGTGAAAATCCACAAAAACCTCACCCGCGCTGCCTTCCCGAGTTGTCCCTGAAAGGGGACCTAATCAGTAACTCGGACGAGGCCGGCTGTTTCCTGGAGAAGCAGCCACCAATGCGGAGTTTCTTTGGGCATCACAATACCCCGTCCCGCCCTCCCCGCCCTCCCCGTCTTCCCCGTCCTCCCCGCGCCCCGGCCGGCGACTCCCGGGGCCCGGCCCGTCACTCGCCGCCCGGACCCATACATTACCCGCCGTTTGTCCCTGAACGTGTCGGCAAATTTGCAATTTGGCCCGTAGTCATGAAAGTATAACCACCGGCCGGGCATCTTTTATGTGCTTAGTTACCAGCTCCGATCCCCCGATGTCAAAAGCTAATTTCACTTGCTTGTCGGAGTCTCCCTGTGGTCGGGGGAGGGGCCGGGCAGTGCCGGTGGCCGGGGATCCACCAACTGAATGTATTCAGTGTTGGTGGTTCGTGTTCCAGCCGCACACGGACCAACGTCTTGATAAGAAGTCAAACCCTGCTGGTACGCAAGCCCACAATAGCTATCAGATAAAAATCACATATCATTATGTACGCCTTTCTCTGCACGCCTGGTAATACACCGGGGATGGCGATAGTGCAAATTGAGGTGCCTGCCACCAACGCGTTCCCCCACACAACTCCGCCTCGCCAAATGACTTCGGGGAAAAACAATGAATAAAAAATGCTGCCCACACTAAATGAAAAGTTAATGGACTTCGCGTTTTTAGTGCAAACTGATTTGCAAAGGGAGAGGCAAAAATTCGTGAGCGCGAAACGAAAAATTGAAATGAGGTTTTTAAACAGCGCTCTGTTTTAATTTGGTTTGCGAAGTCGTTTGAATACGATGTACACTTTTAGTATTTACTTTTACCTTCAAATCTTCCTCGACGAACTCGGCAATGGAACTGGAGTGTTATGCTCAGAATTCAACGGCTTATTCTTACCAACATATGGAGTCGTTTTTGTAGTTATTTAGTGGTCCATTGTGTTTTGAAAATACCGTTCATACAGTAAGGTACCTCATACTTCCGATATTGTCATTGTTGAAAGTTAGGAAACTCATCCCTTAGTCATTTTAGATGTTGGTCCATGAGAATATGTCATTTGAGAGACTCATATCCCCTCTATGTTGAACTTATAGGCTTTCTTAGAACAATTTAATTCAATTGAATCTCACTTGGAAGAGATACCTTGTGTACGCCATGTCACAGTGCCAGATCAAATAACGAAGACATAACGTAGTAACAGATGTTTACGATATTTCTTATATCAAGTAAATCGTTAGTTCCCATGCAATAATATCAATATATTCAATAATGTATCCTTCAATATGAATTTTAGTTAGGACGTCACAAAATGGATACATACTTGAACCTTTCGAAAAGAAAAAGTATTTCCTTGAAAATTAGTGCAGCAAGTACAACCCAACCGTTTCCCAATCATGGTTTAATCGTTGACTTTCTTCAACATCAAACATATATTTTCTTCATTAAAATTTGGTTTTAGAAAGTTTTTAAACTGATATCCGATGATGTAGCCAGATTGATAATAGCCATAAGTGATAATAGCTGTAACCAATCCCATGAATTACTAAGTCATACTGGTATAAACCTATTCATTCAAATTCTAATACATTTCTGATACTTCTATAGATTTCCTCAACTATTCACAGATCACAAATATAGCAAACCTTATCTGAATACACCAACAATGACCTTCTGTTTTTTATTTCTACAAAACAAGCCAATTCCAATGAAATAAATACTCTGTTGGTATAAATAAAGTGACTATATTTAGCTCACACGGCGGCATAATATACAACCTCCATACATCTCTCAGTCAGAGTGTCTAGCCTCTGTGCTGGGGAGTAGCGAGGTTACTAGGTTTAGTTTCTTTTTATGACCAGTTAATGTCTTTTGGCCCGTGGCTGGCCTACTGACTTATTTCCTGCACTACAAGGCCGCTCTCCAGGTCTATCTACAGTGGGAACGTTGCCAGAGTCTTGACAGATGCCAAAATAACATTAGAGAAGTATCAGTGGAAATCGTCGAGCTTCTGACAGCGGAATTAAAGAATAAATTACTCACACAGCGGGCTTGTATATTGCCAGAAAGAGTACAGTCAAGGACCTTGAAGTATATTAATGGCAGTAATTGCATCGTATAATCTATCACCTTGTTGGAGTTTTTCTTTCGTTCGTCGCGTTTAGTTTGAAATACTTCAGATATATACAAATATCATTTACCATGCGCTATTCATACATTCCTATTTCCCGTAAAGTGGATTTAATTCATATCCAATAGGAATCTTATATCGAGATAAATAAAAAGTTATGAAATAGTGGTGTATGTGTAGCTAGAGATATTCTTTCTTTCTCCTGTATTTTTTTGTATCCATTGCTTTGTTCTTCTTGAACAGAATTTCAGTTTATTTTCTTTCGATTATTTTTTATTTCTTTATATGATGCGTATGTATTGGAATTAAGTACCTGTCCTTTTGGAGATGAACAATAAAATGTAAAATCATAGAGAAATCACATGTACATATTAGGAAAGTTGAGGAAAGTTTAATGTCCGTCGAGTGACATGAGAAGACCTTGATAGATCTGCAATCCGGGATCAGTAATCGTGCTGGGATCGGGATCGGGACTCACCGCCAATGACGGAATTTAATGGTCGAGATCTTTTGAAAAGCCTCTGAGACGCTCGGAGCGCGCTGACGTCGTTTGGATGTAGATTTCATGCATTCCGGAGCGTGCCCCGGACACGAGCGTCCAGCTCCGGACGCCGAACCCGGACAGGGCTCTGACAGTCGGCCAGGGACGCCCGACCCGCGCGGGCGCGTCTCCGTCCAGCGTGTCACGCCGGGGTTAAGAGGGGACGCCGGGAACCGGATGTGGGTCGAGCGAACCAAATGTCGTCTGCTTTCTTCAAATTGCCGCGCGTTTCTTCCCGGCGTTCCGCGCGAGGGGACGCTGGAGAGCGGAAGTGATGCGGGCGTCGGGCCGGCGTCCCGCAGATTCCACTGGACCGTGGAGGAGACGCCCGCGTCCCTGGCTACACGCCCCGGTAACGCCACCGGAAGTGAGGCCGGGCGTCCGTCGCCATTGTCGCTGCTGGTTGTCGGCGGGCGGAGGCGGTGAGGCGGACGGACGCGCTTTTGGCGTCGGTGTCGGAGACGACTGTCTAGGCCTTGTCGGCCGCTGACAGGAGGATGGGGGGCAAAGGGCCAGCTCCTGGTGGGTCTCTGCTATCACCCCAACACCATCACCCCCACACTCCCCCCCCCCCCTCTTCTCTCTATACTCACCACCCACTTCCCGCCGCCTCACTTCACAAATACTCACGGGGAGGTGGCCCACATACCCGCCGCCCCTTACCTCACCCGAAATATGCAGAATGTCCCAGTGTAGTCTGATTATAGAGGATGTAAGGGGCCCCGACAAGATACCCATTGTATAACTCTGGGGCAGTTCAAATTCCTAACACCATCTTGATCAGCAAACGTGGAATACCTGTTTAAGGACCACCCTTAATTTAGAGTAAACAATGCTTATTCAATTACATTTTCCATTATGTTACTGAAATATAATTTACGGTTGTTATATTGCAGTTATCTTAAAACTTGACACAAGCTGTATATCTTATGTATTGATATAGTGTATTACAATATAAATTGTGTTTGCATTTTTAACAAACTTTTCTTCCGATTCGCAATGGTACCTATCTCATCCACGGTATTTTGTCCCAAAAGATTTAACATTGGTAACTCGTACACAATGTCCATGGAATATTTAGAAAAAAAAACTCGATTGGGGATTATCTCACAAATGTTAACCAATTAGTAAATGTGAGGGGTGAGGTAAATTCTGAAACCTATTCCAGATTACGGTCAGAGCTCGATACCATCTTGTTTGAATCACTATGCAATTCACGCGGCTTCAACTTGTGAATTACTACGCGATTCAAACTCGATGGGATCGAGCTCTGACCGTAAACGTTCATAGGTCTCCTCTACGATATCCAACCTCTTGATATTACATGCCGGTTCATTTCAAACTTTAGATATTTCAATTTGTAACTTTGTGATATCATGTTAAGGTACGATTATTTGAAGATGAGTGGCAAGCTCAATGAGTTTCCCTTTGATACAAAATCACCCACAACATTCTGTAACTTTTGTAGAATTTGTGTTCTAAACGCAATGTATTGATTTATACGCCGGGATGTTTCTAAATAGGCTGCTTGCCATTCATTGTATAGGTCTTCTTGTGGCGGGAAGGATAGTTGGGATATATGTCAATCAGGTCATCGGTACATTGCCCTCCCTTCATTTCTTATTCAATCAGTTCCAAATCAACACCTTCACCATAAAACCCATAGATATGGTGTAGTGTGAACTTCTTTGTTGTGGATATAAGTTAATTGGCATTTCTGATTTCCGTCTTAGTCTATTTGGACTAAGCAGCGTGACAGCCTATTGTTATAATCTAAATTGTGCTGGGTTTATCGCTAACATCTTCATGTACAACAAGAAGGCAACTGTGAGTAGGGATTGGACATAGCCATCATATAAATATTGTATTCTCTAGCCGATTCACTATAAAATAAAAAGAAAAGAAAAGAAAAAAAGTTTTTCGGATGGCACCATCCATACCTTACTCATATATAAGACCAGTGACCCTTACCACAACAAATTCCTGGCATGAATTCATTTCCCTGTCGCCTTTCTTTACACTCCGCTGTGTCTTTTGTACAGAAATAAATGAAACAGAAACGTGTCTTCTCCGCTGGGGGTGCATGGAGGCTGGGGGCTGCCAGGGGAAACTAGGTGCTGGGTGACTGGCGGTGTTCTACATGCTTGTCAGAGTGCGGCCACGGCTCCCGGGACATGATATCCATATGCAGGGCGCGGGGCACGGGGGGGCGGGGGGCGGGGAGCGGGGGGCGGGTGACGGCGGCGACTTGAGGGGACACGGCGGGCGGAGACGCGTCCTGGAAGCCCGACTTAATTCCTGCTGGCTTCCCGACGCCCGGCGTAATCCGCGCGCCGCGTATCTTAGCAACCACCTCTGTGACAGAGGTCAGTGCGTGCTGCAGGGTGTAGCCGCGGCACAGACAAGCTGGGCTGATGTTCATTTCATGGCTGTCCATTTGGTGGCGTCTCTAAGCGTCCCTCTCCTGGCGCTCCTAATGCCGCCGGCTCCGGGCAAGACGCCGCGCTAAAATTGGCCGATAGACTCGGGCATTAGAGCGCGCCCGAGCCAAGCCTCCCTATTAATTGTCAACATCCCGGGGAAATTTTGGTGTGGAAACCCAAGTCACAGGAGGCCCACACCAAGCAAAGCCAAGAGATCAACGCTGTCCAAGGTCGACCGGCATTGCACCGGCCAAAAGCCTTTGGTTCACCGACCAACGGAAATCGTAATTACAGATAGCCTTCCTCGCAAGATTCGATCTCTCTCCGATATTTTTTTTCTTGATTTTTTTTTGCCTGGTGGTGGTGGTATGGGGAGTTTTCTCTGTGGATGGGGAGAGGTTTGGGGGATGAAGAAAAGTCATTAGTTTGTGACAGCTAACTTTTGCTGGGGTTCGGGGCGGGGGTGGTCGCGGGGCCCGCTCGCCCGGCTTTATCGGCGGCGCGGCTCCCGGCGGTTTTGGCGGGAAGACGCTGATATGAACAAGACAAATGTCGTCTGCGCCGCACGCGCGTCTCGCGTTGTAAATCACGAGATAAGTATAATCGCCGGGCGCGCGGCCCGCCGTGTGAATAACGGCGGGGAATTTACTCCGAGATGTCTGTATTGGAAAAATTGATATTTCAATGGAGTAAAAATATGGCCGCGTATCGATTCGACGTTCCGGTCGCCTGCCTCCCTCTGACGTGCCATTTATCGTCGTCCGCAGAGGACGTGGAGAATTCTCCGATTCGGCGAATCATATCCTACAGCCACACCTTTAAAATGGCCTATCGTCAAATCGTAAAGCGCTGTTATATCATATGTAGCCTATGTCTATTCATATCAGCCTTGTTGGCACATCTGCAAGCTTTGCTGTTTTTTGCCATATCTTCGATAATGTTTCCGTTTTTATGTTATTGTCTTCTTTTTTATATGCAATTGATTTATTACCTATCAAGTATCAATATATATAATACATATATATATATACATTATATATAGTGATACTTTATATATATACATATAGATGTAACATCTCCTGGTTTTAAGAAATATAAAAACATACTTGATTTCTATATCTAAAACATTCAATACAGCATACTAAAGTACCCCAGGGGAATATACATAAATCATCATTTTTGTGTGTCTGTTGACCTTGATGTATCTGTTTTCTGGCATGTTCTTGTCGGAAATACATGCATTAACATTTTCATAATTTGTAACCTCACCAATTAAAAAGCCATTAGTCAGCCTTGCTTGCACATCTGCGAGCTTCGCTGTTCCTCGGCCATCTTTAAGGATAATATTATACATGTTTGTCATCTTTTCTTTCCTATGCAATTGATTTATTACCTTTATGAAGTATCAACCTTTTTTTACCACAAATTGTTTTAGGATTACTGAGGATACTGTGTTTTATGGTGATTAAACCGCTAGTTCTATAACCGTGTCCTTATGGTATAAGTACCCGGGAGTTATACTGATGATTATTACCCTTACACGCCCAGCCCTACTCAGGCCGGTCATTCCCTCGTGTCGCTACTTACAGGGGTGAGAAATATGGCGTCAGGAATGGAGTGAAAATGGTCTAGTCGACCCAGATGGGGCCCAGACGTTGGCCAGGGGCTTCTATTGAGCTCAGCTGACCCAGCCGGGCCACGGAAGTACGCCAGAGGAGAGGGGGAGGAGGAGGGGACACCAGAAATCATCTCATAAATAAAGTTAATGTGCGACTGGGATGTTTCCGACGGCCTCCGCTGGCTTCCACTCGGGCGCCGGGTGCCCCCCGCGCCGCCACCTCCCCTCCCCGGCCCCGGCCCCGGCCCCAGCCCGCCACGGCCGCCCGGCCCCGTACAACACATACCTCCACACTCCGTACACTCCTCTCATTCCCCACTCCAGGCTCTGCTGGTTTTATTTCCCATTCATCGGCGCGTGTTTGGATTAATAATTTGCCGGTAGTTGGTGTTGTAGCCCCTCAGGCCGGCTGGGTGCTGGGTTGGTTGGTCGGTTGGTTGGTTGGCCCGCGCTGGAGCATACACATAAATCTTAGCTTAATGGTTCCCGGGGAGGAGGGGGCCGCCTGCCTGCCTCCCCGCTACCGGCCCGCACCCCGCCGACCGCCGGGAATGCACAGAGTAAGGCCCCGGGACGGCTCCGCTACCGTAGACCCCCGGAACACATAAAACATAGCGGTTTTTATCTGCTGGGCGCTCTGCTGTGAGGCGGAACGAGTGGTCTTGACAGGGTCAGTGTTGCTGTGTTGTGAGGGCAGGGCGCCATTTGTATGTACTACTCACAGTGTGTGAAGAGCGGCTCTACTCGAGCTGCTCAGAGCTGCTCTACTCCCGGCACCGCGCTACGTATAAATAACGTACAGACATGGGGTGTCTGTCACTCATACAGTTCACAGCCACTCTACAGACAGTACAGCGCTACGTATAATTAACGTACAGACATGGGGTGTCTGTCACTCATACTAACTCTACAACAAACAGTACAGCGATAGGTATAATTAACATACAGTGGTGTCTGTCACTCCACACTGCGCTACATATAAATAACGTACAGACATGGGGCGTCTGTCACTCATACTAACTCTACAACAAACAGTACAGCGCTACGGATAATTAACGTACAGTGGTGTCTGTCACTCATACTAACCCTACAACAAACAATACAGTGCTACATATAATTAACGTACAGTGGTGTCTGTCAATCCACACTGCGCTACATATAAATAACGTACAGACATGGGGCGTCTGTCACTCATACTAACTCTACAGCCGGCACTGCGCTACATATATATAACGTACAGACATGGGATGTCTGTCACTCATACTAATTCTACAACAAACAGTACAGCGCTACGTATAATTAATGTACAGTGGTGTCTGTCACTCTACACTGCGCTACATATAAATAACCTACAGACATGGTGGTGTCTGTCACTCATACAGCTCACAGCCACTCTACAAACAGTACAGCGCTACGTATAAATAACATACAGATATAGGATGTCTGTCACTCATACAGCTCACAGCCACTATATAACCAGTACCGTGCTCTAAACAAATAGCGTACAGACATGGGGTGTCTGTCACTCATACTGCTTACAACCACTCCACACTGCGCTACATATGAATAACATACAGACATTGTAGTGTCTGTCACTCATATTGCTCACAGCTATTATAAGAAGAGTTCAAAGCTATGCATGGATAACATGCAGACTATACACAATACCGCGCAACCATATAAATAACATACTGACATAGTGTGTCTGTCACTCATACAGTTCACAGCCGCTATATAACCAGTACCGCGCTACATACAAACAACATACAGATGCGGTGGTGTCTGTCACTCATACTGCTTACAGAAACTCTATGAGCAAGACTGCGTTACATATAGATAACATACTGACATGTTGGTAGCTGCCAATCATATTGTTCACAGCCATTATATAAACAGTTCAGCGCTACATATAAATAACGTACTGACATGGGAGTGTCTGTCACTCATACTGCTTACAACCACTCCACACTGCACTACATATAAATAAAATATTAATGAGGTGGAGTCTGTCACTCATACAGCTCAATCTCCAACCGGCACCACGCTACATATCAATACTATACTGATATTATTGTGTCTGTCACTCATATTGGTTACAACCACTTACTAACCAACACCACACTATGCATAAAAGTAACATACTGATGTGGTGGTGTCCATCACTCATACACCTTACAGCCACTCCACACCGCGCTACATATAAATGACGTACAGTCATGGTGGTGTCTGTCACTCATACACCTTACAGCCACTCCACACCGCGCTACATATAATTAACGTACAGTCATGGTGGTGTCTGTCATTCATACAGCAACAGCCACTCTACAAACAGTACTGCGCTCCGTAAAAGTAACATACTGACATTATTGTGTCTGTCACTCATACTTTGTCTGTAGGTTCAAGAGGGAAGAGTTGCAGTTTAAATGCGTCATTAATGTGCAGTAAAAATAACGCTGATGTTGATATTTTATTGAGCGTTGTAACTATTTGTAATTACAAAATGCATACACAAGGTCCAGGCAATGTGTGTGTGAGTGTATATGCAATGAATTCTTGCATTAAAAAAAACAATTTATTCCACACGCCATCTAATTGAACAAATTGGACGTTAAACTACCCAAACAAACAAACAAAAATACAGTCACCCAATGTAAAATGCGTTTTTTATTTGGGGTAGGGAAATAAACAAGATCTGCTTCCGTTGATTTGACGTCTTATTACATCACACCTTACTAGTTTATTCATGGTGACTATCGATGAATTATAGGGTGGATGAATCGAAACGTAGCGATATCCTCGGTGCTTAGGCAGCTACACTAGAAGGCCTGTGTGACATATCATAGATACATACAACATGTACTTAAATAGAACAACCTTAATTTTGTGAATACTCATACGTGTATGCCTCATGTTGATACCAGTGTTCTCAGTTCACCCTGAGATATATTGAGGTGTATTTTAAGAGGTTTGGAGATTGGTATACATCATTTTGGTTGGTTTGGTATATTCTAAGAGGTTTGGAGACTGGTATACCTCCGTTTGGTACCTCTGGTCTCTGTTAACTCTGAGATATATTGTGGTATATTTTAAAAGGATTAGAGACTTGTATACCTCATGTTGGTAGCTCGGTTCTATATTCACTCTGAGATACATTCTGGTATATCATAAGAGGTTTAGAGACTTGCATACCTCAGTGTAATACCTCCGTTCTCTGTTCACTCTGAGATACATTCTGGTATATCATAAGAGGTTTAGAGACTTGTATGCCTTAGTGTTGTACCCCCGTTCTCTCTTCACTCTGAGATACATTCTGGTATATCATAAGAGATTTAGAGACTTGTATACCTCATGTTGATACCTCCGTTCTCTCTTCACTCTGAGATACATTCTGGTATATTTTAGAGACTTGTATGCCTCATGTTGATACCTCCGTTCTCTCTTCACTCTGAGATACATTCTGGTATATTTTAGAGACTTGTATACCTCAGTGTGGATACCTCCGCTCTCTCTTCACTCTAAGAGGGCAGGCACCACGCTGTGTTGAGAGGTAGCGGCACTGCGGGCACATTTAGACGCACCTGGGTGGAAAATGTAATCAGCAGGTGAGGGAGGGGGGTGAACGCCTGCCTCCCTCCTCCCCTCTACCCTGCCAGCATCAGGCCCTACAGTTAACTCACTCAGTCTGTATAGACACTCTTTTGTGCGCGTGTGCTTTTTTTTAAAGTAGCAATGTTTATTGTACGTCCGTATGCTGACATGGTATTTCGCCACAGTGCTCAGGGATAAAGAGCTGTAGCAAGTTTACAACTTTTGTATGAAATTCAGAATCAACTGTTGAAAAGGTGTTCCATTTGGATTCTCTTTTTTTCAATTCATAGACTAGAATAGAGAACGTTATCGTTGAATATTTAATCCTTTCTAACTGGTTCGGTTTGGAAGTTTAAATGTGATTTTCAGATTTCACTCGTTTATATCTATTCGTGTATTTATTTTCATTCATTTCTAAAATTACTTGCATGATGTTTTTTCTAGCTTATTCAATGCCCCGACCGAAATCCAGTTCTGAATTCGCACTTAAGTATATTGATAAAACAACCTTTACCTCGGTATCTATGTTCCTTGTTACTGGGCAGTCCTACTTAGGAATACATTACCAGTACATGTGATACTCATTACATATATAAGCACACATTTATACATCTATATAATATTGGTAAATGCACATTAGAGAAGCACAAAACACAGATTCAAAAGAACATTGATAAGAAATTCAATGCGTGTTGATAAATTTATATTTATATAGGAATGATCTTGAACCCTTTGGGTGCTTTATGAGGATACTGAAAATGTTGAACCGTTTGTGGAGTGATAGTAGTGTGCCTAAACTTTGCTGATGCATATATAATTACCTATAGTTGAACGTTTACATCCCTATACAAATACATTGTACAATCTGACATGACAACTGGAATAGAACCTACACACACAATGCTAACTGGTCTCAGATACAAGCGGCCATAATCTCCGGGTACCAGTCGCAAAGTTTGTTTGATTGTTTTTTTTAAATTTTTTATTGGCTATGATTGGCCTGTAGTACACTTAGCGGTCTGCCATCTTGCTTTGCCAATTATAGGATTGCATTATCTCTAACGAGGTACATCTTTATATCCCCAATTACACATTCATTCTTATCATTTGATTTGGTGTGACCATCTCTTTTTTTGAATTCATATAACAGAAAGTAACAGTATGATATAGGAATACATTTCCTTAGGGCACAGTCCCTAAGCTGAATATTACATATAAGAGAAGACTGGGTGAGGTTTGCGGCCACTAATGGGTAGTGGTTTACTGTGGCCCCATACATTTTCAATGGGGACTTCGTAACCCATGGGTAAGAAACGCTCCCTATAGGTTTAGTATGGAGATTCCGTATTGGCTGTATGATAAATACACGATATTGATTGGTTTCAGATACAAGCGACTGTATGCTCCGATGAGTTGACGCGCAGAAATATCCGAGCGTATGCGAAAAATTTTGCATAGAGTCAACTCCGAGGAACATAAAACCGCTTTTATCTCAAATAAGTCGATATTGCATTTATTAGCCACCTTTTCTGGACAAGTGGCATGTCGATATCAGCACTATCTTTTAATACGCACTATTTTTCCGTATACGCCACCCGGAGTATACAACATATCGTATCCGCGGAGTATGTCCATACACACTCCCTATGTGATTTCTATGGACACTTTGTATTGGGTGTATAATAAAGTCTGATATGATAACTGGAACACGCGCAGAATCCTGGCGTGGAGTGGTTTAATGTCAATCCGGGACGTGACACATTCTTGGCTGCCCGAGATACATCAGACACAGTGAGTTACACTCATTTTGAATTCCACAAACATCCTTGGCCATAATATCATATTTTCAGTCCAGCAATGTTCTGAAAAGAAAATGGAAACACGAAATCAAACAAAAGGGAATGTCCAACGGAGTTCATTGCATGTGTCAATGTATTTAACAAATATCAAGACTTTATTTAGGTATCATTTCATGAGGAATAAATATGTAGAGCTATTACCCAAAATATTTCGATTCCGCATTCAATGAGCTCATCCGACCCTTGAATATTTATATAGAACTGCATCGAGAATCGTATGAATACACAATATGCCACGAGTTTGGATGTGCCCCAATCGTCATTGAGGCGAAGCGATTATGGCACATCCAAACGAGTGGAATATTGTGTAATTTACGATTCAAGTGCGGTTCTGGATTTATCTCACCCCTTTTTATGACATTAAATAGCATCAGAATATCAGAAGGATTAGAATATACTTAGCAAATCCATATGACGTCATCGCACATTCACTACGCCATGGCCTTGGTGTAGTATTGTCACTTTACGGGGGTGATCATTGAGTATTTTTTCCTAATGTTATTTCTATGGCTAAACTTGTACCAGGGGTGAGATAATGCCTCATTACTATCCCCAGATATGGCTCAAGGCCCATTCCCACTAGGAGATTCTCGCCCCAGAGACTGGTGTCCCGCATAGTCGCTGGGAAACATCAGTCGCACAGCAGATGGGAGGGCATATTCGGCGACCAGCGACCCGAAAACTTCAAACATGTTTGACATAAAGTCATAAGAGACCTGTTTGGGACGGACTTGAGTCGGCCACTCATACATACACAATTGGGGGCAAGAGTCACCAACGATTTTGTTTTTTTGTGTTCCCACTTTCGCGACATCAGATTTTCCTAGAAATTTGTGCTCATTGTCGCTGACCGAAGCCCCGCACATGGCCCATAATCACCTAATGCGAATCAAGCATTACATAATACAGAAATAAGCGGCTATACAATAACACATTAGCAAGCATGAGGATCACGTATATGTATTTATATTTTTTATATTTATCTATAAAAAAACCCAGAGAAATAATCAACTGTCGAGTTTATGCAGCCCAGACTCATTACAATACTCTGCCTTGTCCCAGCAGTTATACATTGTGGAAAACAAAAAACCTTACACAATAATGTTATCTTAAAGCGATTTCTGGACTCATCAACAAAAATCGCCCATTTCCACTCGCTAAATGTGTTCGTTTGGTATGTTTTTTAACTGTCAGCGAATTGAAATTTGCGAATTTCTAAGTTGTACTAATTAGGTCCCTGTTCATTTCTTTCTAACTTAACATCAAATGAAGCCATTATCTTCTTATAGAGTAGAGGTTAAGTTTGCAATATCCCACTCCCTGTGAACACCACCTCTTCACAAGTTAGCGCGCTACTGCCTTATTTGGAGTTTCTCGTTTGATGACGTCACACACGGAAGTGCGTGTGGGACGCCGCTTTTTCAGCAGAGAATAACTTCGCTGTGAACTGTCAGCACCCTGGCTAATCCATCAGTGAGAGGCCGGGCCCCAGCGCCAACCAATATATGATGTAAACGGAAAATGAAGGCAGAAATGTAATCCATCTTACGCAGGGTTCTCCTTGGCATAAGTTCCCTTCACCACTAATCGACCCTCTGATGGGGTTCACCCGAGGAAATTCGCCGCGAAAAACGTGTAACCCTTTAGTTGTTCGCCGCGAGGCCATGTGGGGTGTTGTTATTGGTTTTAGCAAGAGAAAAGAAGAGAAGAAGGGAAAAAAATAGCCCTGGTTGCTTCAGGTGTTTTGCTGCTGTGTTGCTAATACAGAGACCAGCAATTGTGGCTGTTATGAGGAACATGCCAGGTGGGGATGGATTGTTGTAAAGAGTTTCCCATCCGACCATTTCAATCATGAATTTGCAGAAAATGTTACCTCAAAGGCCATCATAAAGACCTCAATTAAGGCTAGGTTCCCCTTTGAACTATATCAAGGAGCCTGGGAAGTTTTCATTGGGGGCAAGCTTCAGCACTTGGAAGTAGTCTCTGAGTTTCTGTGATATCATCCCAGCTTTATTACCCACGCTTAATGAGGACCATTAAGGAACTCACATCGCCTGGAATTAAGGATATCTCTTATGTAACATACGTACTTATACACCACCGACACACAGGAGCAAGCACTTGTTGGAGCATTCCGATTTACTTATTAATTACAACCTAATTTCGCCATAACTATCTTGAAGGATCAATGAGGTCTCAGTGGGAGATGGGTATGGCGGAGTCGGGGGTGTGGGGTGAGAGGTGGGGGTGGGGTGCAGGGTGTGCCCCCGTTGGCGGGGTTGTGGTGGGGTATATACTCCCGGCCCGCACCCCCGCCCCACCTCCTGAGACTCCCGGTGATCCATTTCGCCGAACGCCTTTGAAATCGACACGGCGGCGTTGCAGCGGGTATGGATGGGTCCGTCTTGCACCTTTTTCCATTATTCGGTGCGGGACTGTGATGACGCTGGCCCGTCACGTGACCACTCACGTGATGTATGGCGCGCGAAGCGGGACGCCGCCGCAGACGCGCCTCCCCCCCTCCCTCCCACCCCCTCCCGCCCACCCGCCCGCCCGGAGAGGGTTCTCCAGTGTGAGGTGCACGGTGGGTGGAGGAGGTGGGGGGGGGGGGGGCATGCACGTGCGATCCTCTCACACCAACTGTTTACATGGAGTTTGGAAGCAGTTCCACAAAGTTTACGCTCGACTTCTCTCAATGTTTCATGTGAAAAAGTGCCTCATGCAGTTATAGGATCAAGGTTTTTATTAGAAACGATACAGTGGTCGTTGAATAATCTAGGATCTTACATAAAGACCCTTCGTTTGCTATTAAGACAGTATGGGATACCATTTGATGATATTTGGGTTCGTTTGCTAAGACAGTATGGGTTACCATTTGATAATATTTAAGTTCGTTTGCTAAGACAGTATGGGTTACCATTTGATAATATTTAAGTTCGTTTGCTAAGACAGTATGGGTTACCATTTGATAATATTTAAGTTTGTTTGCTAAGACAGTATGGGATACCATTTGATAATATCTAAGTTTGTTTGCTAAGACAGTATGGGATACCATTTGATAATATTTAAGTTCGTTTGCTAAGACAGTATGGGTTACCATTTGATAATATTTAAGTTTGTTTGCTAAGACAGTATGGGTTACCATTTGATAATATCTAAGTTTGTTTGCTAAGACAGTATGGGTTACCATTTGATAATATTTGGGTTCGTTTGCTAAGACAGTATGGGTTACCATTTGATGATATTTGGGTTCGTTTGCTAAGACAGTATTGACAGTCCATAAGGTCGTCCATTGGTGTTGAATAGAATTGACCCATCGTCCCTGGCTGTCTATGGTATACAGTAAAAATGTCTACATGTAGGATCCTAGATTATTCAACAGGAGGCTCAATTAGATTTATTTTAAAGCTGTAGTCCACTTGCCATCAACATCACGTTCCTATTTGAAAATGTATGTACAAATGTTTCAAGTAAATTCTCCTTGTTAAGTATATATGATGTAAACTTGTATGTATTCATACATAACCAACAAGCACCGGGATATGTTTCAAGGTTTTTTTATTCTATAATTTTAGTTGGAATATAACATATAAATTGGAATACACACAACGTTTGGGCAGATTTGCCTTCATCATGTGTACCTACAGGACTTCATATAGTCGTGAAGTATATTTCGAGAAAATGTTATATGATACTTTACAATAATTTGAAAAGCATATTTTTGAAGATAATATACACATGTGTATCATCATTTTACTTATTTGTAATATAGAAAACACCTATTGATGCTATCTGACTTTGGCTCCAGGAAGCTAAGGATCAATGACAATGATCAGCAGTGAATTTTGCTGTTGTCTTTGAGCGTGGGCCACACGCTCATATACTCTGCACAATTATTAGACTGGTCGCATGGACTTTGAGCTTGCTGAAAAAAACCCAATATCCCTTCACTCTCTGTGTGTTAACACTCTGACATTGGGAAAGGAGCAGTGTGCAAGTGTCTCAGGGTCATAGAGACCTAATTGACCATGAGTAATCACCCCCATTGACCCACTGGTGCTTGATATATTTAGATCAAAGACAGGCTGTTCTAGAAGCGAGTTGACAGGGTGCAAGTGGGTTACAGGAAATTACCTAGACCATAGACTGATTAAGCCCAAACCTTTTAACTTTTTTTTGTTGGTAATTCCACTCCCATTTATCAATGATGAACATCAGTAGTGTTGTGAGTATGTAAAGTTACTCAAACATTTGCCTTATATTGAGTCCTGCGGTATGTTTAATAATCTAGGATCATTTGTGAAGACTCTTTCGGTTCCTCGTACAAGGGTTATCGGTCTGCTGGGGTGGACAGAAATTACCAATCTGTTCACCCTCTTGGTTGCCTCGCCTCCTCCTGGTGCAGACCGGATATGCTTGCACGCAAGCATAACTAAAGCGACCGGGGTGGGGAGTTAGCTCAGTGGTAAAGAGCACAGGTCCCACTGCAGCCACTTTTCTCCTTCACCCTCCAGCAGTGGTAGATTTACTGCTATATCAAAGGCCAATCCTTCTCATACCATGTCTATGTGGTGTGGGAAGTAAAAGAACTCTAACCTCGGTAAATGTGTAGGGGTGGGATTTCTTCCTACGTTCATCTCATAGATTCGGTCAGATCCAAAGTAACTCTAATTGAACAAATTGGACGTTAAACTACCCAAAGAAACAAACAAGTAAGGGTTATCGTTAAATGATATTTAGTCTGTGATTGAGAGTTAAACACAAGACAACCACGGTCGAACCTACATTTCAATAGTATTGTGTCTTCATCAGGGTATTTAAGTGTGATATAAATGTTGAATAAAGTTGAGCCACACCATCCCTGGGTCTCTATGGCATACAGTAAAGGTCCCTGACTATGAGGAAGCTCTCCTTAAAACAACCATATATATATTGAAGAAGGTTCATTAGTACCTAAATGTCGAGTATGATTTCAGACATCACTTGGTTGTCTTACGAGGTGGTGGATCTTTCTTTTGTTCTGATGCAGAAATGAGAATTCAAACATATCAAGTATCATCACAGTTTATTTTCCACTTGCCCACAGTTTGACTATTGGTGGTGTGTTTGTACTTGACGACCAATTCTCAACATCACTTGATCCACTTCATTCACAACAAAATCAATCCTTGTTTAACGCGTCGCCGATGAAATTGTCTGGAAGAGGTGGAAAAAAGAGGTGGCATAAAAGAGGTGACAAAATTGGAACATAGATCCATGATCAACTTTCTTATCTTATCTTTTTTCATTTGTGGTTTTCTAAGAAAAACGGGCCCCAGATATTTTAACCCCCTCCCAAACTAGCATGTTCCGAGAGGGTACAAAACTAGCAATCACTCTGTGCCCTATACCTATACTTCAATTCCAAATAGTTCTATATATACCAATGTCTATTAGTGATAATGAAAGTTTTATTGTGGATGAATCGATTCATGACTGAATGGATTTACGATGTATCATATAATACAGCAACAAAGGCTGCAGACACATCGCAGAGGGTCACACGACTTCATGACCGTCCTACTTCACTTCCTGATCTGTATATCTAAACCGGAGCATACTTTTGGGTATCGTTTCTTCAAATCACATGACATAATCAGTTCTTGATAAAGCAAAGTCATTGTGGCTATTGCTGACGTATGCTTTAATAGGATGAGATCCTTCTTGCTTAAGCTATTTCATATCTCTGTTGTGTTTTCTATCTATCATTTATTTTCCTTTTTTTTTTGGGGGGGGGGGGGGGGGAGCTGCGAGATACTGTAGAGGATACCGATGAAAGTTTACGGTCAGAGCTCGTATCCCATTAAGTTTTGATAGCGTAGTAATTCTCAAGGCTATAAGTCGCGTGAATTACATAGCGATTCAAACGAGATTGGTCGATCTCCGACCGTAAACTTGAATAGGTTTCTCAATTTATCTCATCCCCGACATTGACTAATTGGCTAACATTTGTGACATGTTCCCCATTGAGTATTCATGCTAAATCCTCCATTGGTATTGAGTATGAGTTCCCAATGTTAACTCTATGGGGAAAAATACCAGGGGCGAGATACTAAAGAGGGTGTTCCACTGGACCGACGGTAGCCGATTCCGTAGCCATACAATCGCCGATTATTATCGGATGCCCTAGAATTTCTCAAATCTTTGAAAATGGTGATTTATTAGACTATTATTATCAGAATTAAATGAATTACAATATGTGAGCTTCCTCTTAAGGGCCCAGGAACAATTGATCGGGTGAGAAATCGGCCTGGTGGATGGTGCCCTTAAAGTAGTGCAGTGACCAGGCTCTCTGTTTTAGGCATGGGTTAAATTACCGTTGGGGTCAACTTGGGGTAATAACTCAGCAGGCCACCAGCCATGAGGTGTATATAGATATACCACCAGATGGCCAGTATACAGATGGGAGGTAGGGGAGGGCTTCTCCACCTGTTCTAAACGAGAGCTTAGCGTGCTCTGGCAGCAATTTTACGCCCAGAATGATAGCATTTTAAACGGTTCAGAAAGAGTTGGTTTTAATACATGAATAATGTGTATAATAATCGTAGAATGTATCTATAGATGATAACTCTTGATTAAAAATATTTCCTGTTTCAATACATGTCTAAAGTTTGTGATAATTCGTTGAATGAATCGCAATCACATAGTTTACCTGTATTTCTCAAGAAATTTCTTTATTGAACATAGCAGTATTACCGAGAGTATCACATTTAGTATCTAAATGAACTGGATCGAGAATCGTGTAAATGAACAATACTCCATGGGTTGGGATGCACAGTCATGCCATCAATGTATATCCAAGTCATGAAAACAGCACATCAAACTGAGTGGAGTATTGTTTATTTGATAATCCAAGTGCGATTCTGTATTTATCTCACCCCTTTCAAGGACACGAAGCAGCATCACAATATCAGACAAATCAAATTTGCTGAGGCAAATCCAGTTATAAACGTATAAATCTCCAGGTTGATGTCTAGCCTACTTTCTTGAATCCTGGTCACTGATTGGCCAGTCGATTATGACATCATCTCCCTTCACTCTGCCATGACCATGTTGTAGTATTTGCACTTTACATGGGTGATTGTTACTAAGATGCTTTTATTGTTGTTCCTATGGCTAAACTTATACAAGGGATGAGATACAATCCCTGTTCAGTGGGGTTAGGCGACCTTGGCCATCAGGGCATGCTAGGCCAGTTATCTTCTATTTCAGAATAGTTACCTCAGTAAAATTGGGGGTATACATGTACATGTACATTGGATATCAAAATTTGCAGATCACAGGACATTTTGGTGCATTTCACATGATTCCCAATTGCGTTAACTTTATTAGGACTTTCACCTCAAGGCTCAGGTTTTGGTGAATCAGATGATGTCGCATTTATAGGTCAGCAGTTCTTTTCAAATTCGTCCAAGTTTAATAGCAGTTGTGTTCAAACTGTAAAAGCCAGTAAGACAGACTCACTTATGTTTCAAAACATATAAATATAAAAATGGAACTTTTGTAATGAATAACTCAGGATTGTATATACATCCATTACTCTATTTGACAGGTTTATTTGCTTCAACTCTTTCATGCTCGACAGGTTACATATTTCGTTTATTTGTTTACTCACACATGGTATTTATTCAACCTGTATGCTGCTTATAGATTAAAAAGAGGCTTTTAGACTTTCAGCGTGCTGCAAAAACTATCCCTTTATGATCTGCATGCCAACTCTGTGACATTTGGAGAGGTGCAGAGGGCCTGTGTTTCAGGGTCTTAGAGGCTTGCCCAGCTGAACATGACCAATCACCGAAATACCTTACTGACCCACTGCTGCTTGATATATATGGATCCTAGAAAGGCAGTTGTAGAAATGGCAAGTTGACTGGGTGCAAGTGGGTTACAGAAAATGGCCCATAGACTGAATATAACCGGAACCTTTTATTTGTCCTTTATTTTATCATAACTTCCAGGCTCATTCATGAATGATGGACATACCATTTGTTGCTAGTTTCAAAGAGGTTTAACTCTACGTTGGGCCTCTCTTCAGCCACATACACCACATTACCCTTGGCTGGAATTCTCCATCGCCCGCTCGCCCGCTCCGGTCGCCCGCTCGCCCCGCCGGTCGCCCGCCTCTTCCGCCCACGTTTCATCTGTGGCCGTGTGTCGATTTTAAAGGGGGGAAAAAAACTAGGTCTGAGCTCTCGTCCATGTCTCGCCAGGCCCCGTACTTCCGGTTCCGCTCGCGAGATGTGAAGAGTCGTGCCTTTGTAAGACGAGATTGGCCGAGATCTCGCGGAAACACGCGGCGGGCGAGACCGGGCGAGACCGGCTATCGTCGGCACCGGTTCCCATGACAACTAGATCAAAAGAGCAGCCGTGCGGATGTTGATAGTACGCATGCTCCCTGTGGTGATGGGCGATAATGAGGGGTCCTAACCCTCCACCCCCCCCATCTGTCCTACCGTCCCCGGCCAACAACTTTCATGTGTCCCCCATTGGTTGTGCCTTACACTACTGGCACCATGTTCCCTCATTGAGAGCGAATCAAAAGTCTCCTCCTGGCACCAGACCCAGTTTTTTGGGGTACCACGCATGCGTGGTGACACTGGTGACTCACCTGCTGATCCCCGGCGTACAGGTGCGCGCAGGTGTGTGTCGACGGGTACCAGCCATGCCTACCATGTCACACATGTATGTGCATTATTCATAAAGCAGTCCCCTTAAAGGCCAATCCATCACAACTAGTGTCGGCCTTAATGCCTATAGCTACACCATCAGGGCTTCTTTGGTACATTATTACCTAACTCTTAAACTAACAACCACTTTGTTTAACCACACATTTAATTTCTGTTTACTTGTTCAAATATTGACTCCGTGTACTGGTGGTAGCGATTTTTACCTGTGGATTTCCAGGCATACCTGACATTTAGAGTCTGACTTTCTTTGTTGTCTCTTGTAGGAGTACCAACCTGGGTGGATGTCCTTCTGCAATACCTGGATTATGGATCTAGTATTCGATGCAGTTTTATGACTGGAGATCTGCCCTCAATGTAAGTACATATTTATTAAATCTATTTTGATAAATGTACCCGATACTGTATATGTATCACAGATTTGAGCAACTCGCCAGGACTTAGTTTGACAACGAATTCCATTTGATTCCTTCTACTCTATTAGCTCCAGGAAATTAGCGCGAATTATTTTCGTTTATTTAGATGAAACATTGTCCAAACTATTTTCGTATAATGTGAAACATATTTATTATTTTTTTCATGGCGGTGGCTATGTGATAATATAGGGACATGAAAGAACACAGCAGACACACAATCTTTGATTTCTAAGTACATCAGGGCTTATTTTCGTTGAAATTAAGAAAGGGGTGCCTGTTTACTTGTTTACCGAAATCCTTTATTGTGTATCTATGGACGATTCCCTATAGGAATTCATATTTACCCACAAAGGACACTGTAAAAATTGATACTGCCCTCTGCTCTCTCAAGACAATAATTCATATTTACCACAATCTTACATTCACCCACAGTGTAAGAAGTCCTGCAGGTTACTTTGGCTGAAATATAAATGACGAGGGAAGCCAGGGTGGCCATTGTTGACGTCGCTGGCGGTTTCTCTCAGCTCGAAAATGACACGTACATTATGTATACATACGTCACACTATGCGGTATTAGTCCGTACTGCATCCCTTGTGGCGGCTAATCCGCCGCATTCCACCCTTATCCCATGTTAATTTCACGGAACAGCTCCAACGCCGCCATTGTATTGTTTTGGTTGAGCGTTTTGCCCACTAGAGGGCGGGTCCGTCGCCCGGCGTCCCATGACAATGGCTGCGCTTTTCTTGTGACGGGAACGCAGGAAGCTTCCGCCCGCTATCTTTTTTTTTACCCTCTTGCTCAGGTTGCATGTCTTCCATCATCAAAATTGTCAGCTCCACGAATTTCTAATGAACAACAAATTGCATTACGTTTTAATTATCTTCCCGTGCATTTTGTGCCGCGATTAAAACCACCCGTTGGCGTAAATTTCTGATGGTTTATAGAAGTGAAACTTGAAACACAAGAAGCGGGCCCCTTAATAGACAGACAAGAATTAGGCTTCGGCAGAAACAAAAATTACCCCTGGACCTCCATTGATTAAGGTGGTGTTGATGTACTACAACCGTCTAAAGAGTATCATGGATGTTCTTTAGGACCTATCTACTTTGATGTTTATTATCTCTCACTTACTTCGTTTGTCTCCTTTGATATAATTTTAAATAACCTTAACTGCCATTAAATTGTGTTTTTTATTGCAAATAACAAGAAATATTAACATTTTTATTTCATTTGCTTTGTATATATGCTGTGTATCTGCTAAGTCCATCGTCCTTATACTCGGTCCTCTAACTAGTTCGTGGGTTTGTAAAACTTGAGGGATTTGAGTATTCTTCCCCACACATCTCTTCATTATGCATTCGGGAAGCAGGCTTGGCGCTCATTGGTGAGTTTCTTGTCGTCGGCGAGCGTCAACCCCACAATAATGTCTGTCGCTCTAAGTACATGACAACGCCAATAAGAAGCCTATGTCCAATGGCTGCGCCGGGGCCTCACACACTTCGGCCAATGTGCTGCTGAAGCTACAGGTTTGTTGGTTTTCTCTCGTCCATTCACGTTCGCGGACGAGAACGGCATGGTGTAGCCTGTGGCGTCCCTTCACCAAAGCGAGGCTGGGCTGGCGGGAGAACGGGAACGAGGCTGTGAGCTCCCAAGCAGACGCAGCATCTGCAACAACAACAAAAAGAAACGCCGAGCGATAAACGCGCCGCCCTGCACCATGCGCCACCTGTCGTCAATTTCACAAGCTAAATGTCGTCTGCTTTGGAAACAACAAACCGCGCGCTTTTCCTTCCACTTCCCCGCGTTCGCAACCTAATCAAGATGAACGATATGATACACGCTAAATACATCTCACTAACTTAGCGGTGTTGGTACTTTACCCTGGCTTCCCAGGAGCCTTTGATTATGGTCGGAAAATAGCGAATTAACGCGAAATAAGCGAGGATAATTGAGTGACCTACATTTGTCGGAGTGCTGAACTGAAGCCACAGCAGAGAGCTTGGCTGTGAAACACGGAGAAGCCATGTCGGTGTCTATCGAAACCGCGGCACTTATCCTTATTAAGCGGCCATAAATGAGGGTAATATCAATTAGCGACGAGGCTAGAACTAAAATTAGACCGGCAGTTCGGGGGATAAAGTTAAGTGTGGTGCTGAACTCGTTTACGCCCATAAACTCTGAAGGGTCCCGGAATAACAGGCGTGACTGTCTCGACGTAAACAAAGCCCACGGATTCGGGTATGTGTTATCATGTAACAAGACAGTTTATGAGCCAGTGCATGTGAGCGTATTCTTAAGAAAATATTGCTTCTGGAATTGTAATGCTTCTAGAATTCTGTAATGAACTAAAACTGATAGCCCTACAGAAAGCACGAAAACAGATTCATCGAATAATTACATATGCTTCTTAAAATAACGATTTGGAACCTGTAGTATGATCAACATTTGATATCATTCTCATCTCAATCATACTGGGCATACTACCTGTACAGTAAGTGGAGATCTTACTGTCGGGCTTATGTGTATTATCAAGTAAAATGTCAAGAATACCAGTTACAACAAAGATTGACCATTAAAACACAATCCGAATCCTACCATTTTTCACTGGGAGGTTAATCTAACCTTATCAATAGTGATTCAGTCCGGTAGATCAATATTTCTTCCTCGACAAAGATGCAACCGTTAATATCTATAGGTTAGCATAAATGAATTTCCGTTTAGGTTTTGTAAGTGTATTCACTAAACTTACACACGACCTGTATGAGGCATGTTCCTCGTATTTTCGTTCTCTATCGGATACATTTGATAAAGCTATATCCCTCTGGAGAATTATTCGCCACCGATCTGCCTTTAAGAATCAACGATTTATTTTCTTTGTGTACACCGACGCAAGATCAGCCAATGGCAACAGAATGGCATTTGAAATGGTTACCGATTAATTTAGCGAAAATTATGCAACTTTTACGCCACTTTGTCAACGACCGACAAGATCAAAATTCTTTGATTTTATTGGTGAAACTCAAGGTTTCAGCACGAACATAAAATCGGTAAGCACCTGTGAAATACAGGAGAAATACTAAATCCACTGCACCCTGGCCAACAATTTCATACCGACGTACAGTCGGTAGCCACCACCGACAGACTTTTCGGAGAACTAAAATAATCGAAAAATAGAAAATGGCTTTTAGACTACATATTTCTAGGTTGTCTTAACCTATTGCATTGCCAGGCGATTCATCACTGCTGTTATTCTGGCTGTTTATGATTTCCAGTTTTGACAGAATGTAAACAACTCCCTAATCGTCCGATCATGCCGTATGCCCGTAGATCATTTTCAATATGCAGTTTATTCAACCTTACAAAGTGCAGCATTTTCTCCTCATCTATTTTTCATCACAACACGTGGCGCATACAACTTGCATGCCGTGTGTGTTTTTGCGGTGTCCAATCAATTACAAACACGATATGAAACCAATCCGCTACATTTCCCCTGGGTGTGGGTTCCATGGTCCCCACCAAACCCCTCCATGGTCCGACGTGCAGCAAGTGGTGGGCCTGCAAATCGAATTTTCCCCGGGGGTGCCAAGTTCGTCAATGCGACCCCACTTTCAATGAATCACCCTTGGGTAGATTAAATTTTCATGGGATTGGTTTGAGAGACCGGCCATGACACTGGCAACTCACCCTCAACCGGTAACACCTTCAAGGTGCTAGCTTGCTTTTCATCAGTTGAATTAAAAGCATGTGTTCTGCAGGCAATGCCACCCTACCCTACCCCCTTCCCCCTAACCCCTATTCTACAGGCCCTAGGGAAACTCCACTTTTCTCCCTGGAATTATAGGGTATGCTCTTTTTTTTTGGATCCGGACGGAAGGCGAGGATGTAAGCGGAGGGGGGGGGGGGGGTGGCCCCTCTCTGAAATTTCCATCAAATCAGCCATCGCTGAAGAGGTGGCAGTTTTGACGGTTTGCACCAGGGGTCTATTGTTCACCGCGTTTCAAGTGAATCATTCTCAGGCCGGCGCCGGGCCCGCCTCGGCCACACTCCCGGCTCCGGTGTCCTCTAAAAACGGGCCCCGCACCGCCCTCCTCGGCGTGGATTTCATAGCCTGGAGGGGTGTGCATTTTTGCGGGATTCTTTGTTCCCACAGAGGCGCCCGCTTAGGTTTCAGTGCTGAGAGATGGGTCCCAGGTCCGAGAGGGAGGAAGAACTCCCTCCCCCACTCCTCACCCCCACTCTACACGTATACAGCCTCCTACTCTCCAAGCACCGCCACAACTCTCTCTGTCTCTCTATCTCTCTCTCTCTCTCTCTCTCTCTCTCTCTCTCTCTTCTCTCTGTCTATCTATCTCTCTCACTCTTTTTCTCTCTCCCTCTCCCTCTCTTTCTCTCCCCCTCTCTCTGTATGTATGTCTCTTTATCTTTCTCTCCCTCTCCCTCTCTCTCTCCTTCTCCCTATCTCTCCCTTTCCCTCTCTCCCACTCTCTCTTCCCCTTTCCCTCTCTCTCTCCTACTCCTCTCTCCCTCTCTCTTCCTATCTCTAACTCTCTCTCCCTCTCTGTGACTCTTTCTCCCTCCCCCTCTCTGTCTCTCCCTCACTCCCTCTATCTCTTTCTCCCATTCTCTGGCTCTCTCTCACTCTCACTCTCTCTCTCCCTCTCTCCCTCTCTGCATCCCTCTCTCTTGTCCCTCTCTCTCCCTCTCCCCTCTCTTTCTGTCTCTTACTCTCTCTTTATTTCTCTCTTTCCCTCCATCTCTCTCCCTCCTTCTATCTCTCCCTCTCTCTCTCTCCCTCTTGCCCTCTCTCTGTCTCTCTGTCTCTGTCTGTCTGTCTCTCTCTCCCTCTTGCCCTCTCTCTGTCTCTCTCCCACACTGGCTGAGTCTCTATGTCTGAAATCTATACACCACTGTGAGAACCTGCTGAAAGGCCCAACTCATACCGGCTGGGAGGAGTAGTAGGCCGAGGTTCTTCCAATCAAGCCTGCTTGTCAATTTCAGCCCTGGAGGAAGGGAGTGGTGTGGTGTGGATATCACGGTGTATGTGCGGGGGTCGGGGGCGGGGCTGGGGAGAGTTCCAGAGAGGGGTGGGGGTGTCTCAGGGTCGGGGGTGTATAGAGAGAGGGGTACCCCGATGTCAGGCAGACCATCTGCCCAGACCCCTTAAGGCACCCCTGTGTGCCGTCACCCCCTTCCTACCACCCCCTCCCTCTATACATATACCTCATACCACAGAGCCACAGCTCGACATGTTTATGTAAACAACAGTTGGCCTGCAGGAATCGACATGACACTGGAGGAAATGTACACCCCGGGCTGACCCATCAAGCTATCAGACGGGCGGGTGTCGGGTGGCCGGGGGGTGGGAGGGGGCTCCTCTCTCTCCCCACCTCCTCCTGACCTCTTCCCTGTCAGCCCACAGCACCCTGCCAATCATACGACCAGAGGTTTCAGTGTTACCACCCCATCCCGCATCTCACCAACGAGTATAGAGATCTCACCACGGTCAAAAATGTGTACACTGCGAAACATTCAACTCACTCTATACATTCTTAGTTGTTTCGTTGAATTTCAATTCAGAGATGGCAGTTTTCCTATTTTCCAAGTAAATCCTTGTTTCCATTTTCAGTTCATGAAATTATTTTTGTGCAATACAAAGAGAGAATATATTTGGCTTCGTATACACCAATAAATAGGTCTCAAACCTCCCCATGCACCCTTGCCCCATACCATCAGTTTCTCTGATGCAGTCAATTCTAGATGGCAAATATTTCATATACTTTTTTATGGCCCCAACAAGATTTGCTTGTTTCTGTCGCATTTAACAGGTCCATATTGTTAGAACTGTCCTCTAAACTGGCCTCATAATCTATGCACAATTAAATGGTGAATACTTCTCTGCATATTTCCATTCATTGATTTGGCTTCGGTATACCCTAAAAGTCGATCGGTGATTCCCGACTGCAGATCGGTGGCGAATAGTCAGCCTGTGAGAAATAGCTTACATACAAGACCCAATATGGAAACTAACGGTATTACCAAAGTGTCATGATACATGCATACGACATCATGTTATTTGATAAATACCACTATGACCCATTTCATTTACTTATTTCAATTATATACACTTCAGCAATATTTATCCCTGAAGAGTCCTATTTCCTAAAGGCCCGGCGTCCACCTACTACGATAGAAATTTAGACCTACCGATATGGCACCGATACAAAAAGTAAATTTCCGAGACATATCGGGAAGGTGCAAAATCGTAGACATATGTCTATACATGCCAATTCACCACGAATTCTATGGGTTTTCTATCGGTGTCTAATCACAGAAACGTGGTCAACTGCCCCAATATTCAGTGACATTCCGACGCGATTTTGATTTTTTATCGGGAGTTGCATCGTAGACCATATCGGTGCCATATCGTAGTAAGTGTCCGCCGGGCCTAATTCATATAGTATACATCCTAATCACATTATCACCAGGTGTTGGGTGACATTTTGATCTGTATAGAACAAAAAATGTAGAAATCTCTATGATGAGTTACTGGTATAAAACCATTCGTTTATTGTTCCTAATGCCAAACGTCCACATTTACATGCGAATCCAACCCGGGCCTCACTCTATCAGCACAAACGTGGTCAAGTGCACATTTACGAGGCTAGCGTGCACGATCCCATGCACGCCATGTTCTCTTGTCTGTATTGATATTCCTACTAAACCACACACAGTGTATACATCCTCACATATAGCCAGCCCCATGGCACTCATAGATCCCCGTCCCCACCCCCACCCCCCTGAAGGGAGATCAGCCTAAACAACCCCCGTGTCCCTGATCTGTATCTGTGGCCATTAAAACGGGCGGATAAGATCGCGGATAATCTCCCCACACCCACCACCCCCCCCCCCCCCCACATCCCCACACACACGCTCACACACACACCATGGTATAAGGCCCGTTTCCATTGACAGACGAAAATTGCTTAGACTTTTTGAGTTACACAGAAAGTCTGTCGGTGGTGCCACTGACTGTGTGTCGGTATAGAAAAATCGCTGAGGGTAGTAGATTTCACTCAGTGACCTAGCTTTCACTTAAGGCCCATTTCCATTGCCTGACGAAGATTGTTTAGATTTTTTGAGATACACAGAAAGTCTGATGGTGGTGCCACTGACTGCGTGTCGGTATAGAAAAATCGCTGAGGGTAGTAGATTTCACTCAGTGACCAAGCTTTCACTCAGTGGTGGGTGATGCCACATTGCATAATCTACGCAGAAAAATTCGCGGGGCATTTCACGACCTTGGTTGCTTCCATTGACCGATATTTGGTCAACAGTGCCAATAGTCCGTCGGTGGTTCCTGACTGTAGATATGTGACGGGAAATCAGCCAATGGAAACGGGCCTTATAGAGGCAGGCCTCCCCAATCTGAGGAACTGTCAAAGCTGCCACGCTGACCTCCTATCGCTAGCAGCCCGCCCGCTGTCCCGTTTTCATTTTTCCCTAAATGAGGTTGATCCCGCTTCAAACAGATCCTGATAGAAATCCATTTGATCCCGACGTCCGCTTTGGGAGATGAGAAAGTCGATAGGGTGACTCCAATAGAAGCAGTATATGGTGGGGAGGTAGCGGGAGGGTGTAGCTGTATGGAGGATGGTATTGCAGCCCTGTCTGTAGCTCTATAGCAATCTACTCAATAGACAACAACCCCTACCGGCAATCCTTTGAACTAAGACGAGCCCGAACAATAGGAGAACCATACATTTGGATAGCATCTCTGATATAGGATTCATTGGCTCTTCTATAGAAGATATCAATTTTCTCTCCTTTTTGTTTTATTTTTGGTGAGTTTTATCTATCTCCTTACTTTTTGAGAACTTACTTACTTACTGTTTTTATGAAATGTTTTATTTTTAACCTACCAGTCACCATATATCATCTTATGATACATGGACAAGCATATCATAGGCTACACAGGAAGTCTATAGAAAGCGATAACTAGTTCTGTTACCATCACCCTCTCAGAGAAAAACCACTAATAATATTTACTTCCACAATGTCAGCAATATAAATAGTACAGGCCAATGAACAACTGGTTGTTTATTGATAAATACATACAAATAAATATAAGACAGCAGTCATAAGCCATAGAGAAGGTTTTCTTCGGGTGGGAGTGTTGCAATGGTTATGTTACATGCATTATATTACTGTGTGGCAGTGGGGGGTGATATGGAGGTGCAGATAGGTGGCGTAATCTCGACGTTGATTAATATCACCCTTCACATTCCACATACCCAGATGTGGGTTCATCTTACATCCCCAAGTCACAGCTCAGCAAAGGACACCTTCCCAACTGAAATAACATAGTAACCGGGGTAAAGAAAAAGAAAGAAAAAAAAAATTCGAATTTCGATATGTCCAGCATTTATGAACTTCCCAACTCCATTGCTAGCTGGATGTACAATTTGAATCCATACATCTCACGCTAGTGGTATTTCTGTGACAGCTCCAATTCCATGGAATTCGATTGAATTGCTTTTATTTCCTCTTTGTCCAGTGCTGTGGGTCGGGCCGAGGGCGCGGGCCTTTTCTATTGCCGCCCTCGTAATTTCACACTGAGATAGTCAATCTAATACCCTGTCACAACGCCTCACTTAACCTCCTTCCCAGCGACCCGCCATCATTTCTCCTCTGAGAGAGGGTACTATTTTCTCGTATTCCCCTCCCGTTACGTATTTACCAGGCTACATCCGGGAACGTGCAGTTTTGCAGACTGCTTCCTTTGCACGTGCTGCAAAGTTGCCAGGGAAGCCATGTTGTCGGTAAATTGAAGCCATATGTAGACCGGGACCTTATCTGGGGTTGGACGACTGGGGGCTGAAGATAATATTACCAGGCTACAGTGGCGCCCTCGGCGGACGTACACGGGAGGGGTGGAGTGGCGCATGAGCGGGAGGCAGGTTATGAGAATCAATATTCCACAGACAATAAAGTCTACGCTCATAGTGGACCGACGTGCACTCAATATACCCAGCCACTTTTTATAGTCAAATATTTATATCATATACCGCCTACGAGAAGGGTTATTTCTACCTGTGAACTAAAGGAATTATATCAATGTATGATGTATGTTAACAATGAAATATATACAATATCTAGGAGGATATGGTGAGTGTATACTTATATTTTCCTACACACTCTCCCTCTCCTTCTTTTCCCTCTGGAGAGTCAGTCTCCCATAAGGTAGGAAGCAGTGGCTGCTGGACTTTCCCCGAGTGCTGAATGGAATGAGCTGCGGCCAGGAGCAGTCATGTAGAAAGGGTCTCCCTCGCCCGGCGGCGACCCCTTCTCCCCGGGACTCCCCCGAGCAGCTCCCGGCCACCCCGAGCTCCTCAGCCCAACTCTCCACTGACGGACTCAATCAGCCCGGCCCCGCCCCGCCGCCGCCGCCGGGCCCTATTGATATTCACAGTTTACTCTCACTAAGACGCAATTTTGTTCGATGTAATAAGAGCAACTCCCAGGGGCGGGGGTGGGGGGCGGGGGACGGGCGGGGAGCGGGAGGAGACCGGACCGGAGCTGCTCCATACGGGAACGGTGTTGTATCGGCCTCAGTCGAGTTGCTCTTTGTGTATAGAGAGGGACATGTATAGCTGAACCTCACTGACTTGTCTTTTTCTTATTTGTAAGCTAAATAATAGGCACTTGTATAGCTCAACTTCACTGACTTCCCTCTTCTTATTTGTAAACTAAATAATTGGATTCTTCACATGATGGATTTAGTAGAACTACTTCAGCAATCGACATTGATATATTTGTGAAGAAATTGGTTGGTTTTATATATGATAGATTTAATCTAGGAAGCCCAAACATTATTATACTATACCCCTAGCAGTGGGTAGAATTTCATAGATATTCGGCCATAGGTGGATATTGACAACTAGATTAGCTCAATGGCAGTTGCTAAATGTATTTCAGTCATTCGTGTGCGTTAACTAAGACGTATGCTTTGGGGAAACACATTTAATTACATGCTGGTAACTTGGTGTAAGAAATTATGAAGGTGGTACCATTGTACCTCTACGTTCCTGCATACCTACCAATATCTATATTGGATGTTTTATCTGCGAACCAAGCATTCCAGTGGGAGAGAATATCAGGTCTCTTGCTGCTTCTTGTCAGAAATTCCAGCATGTTTGCCGTCAGAACTAAAGCAGTCCTGACAGTGGAAATGTGTAGAGTGTATTCTCTGCGAGCCACCTCTCTTTTTACAAAACCACTCTGTCCATAATGATGTCTTTATAACTATCCCAGGCGAATGGGATACATAGACATTCACGAAAGGTAGCTGATAGTAAGAAATGAATTAAAAATGGACAATTTACCTCGAAAAGCAAGACCCATTTCATTTTCCTGGAGGGGGGGGGGGGGGGATTCGATATTAGGTGGATGATAAGGTGAAGAAATGTCACGAAATTTCATACAATTGTTTTTATGGCGTGAGTTATTTTCGTGAGATATCTGTAGGAGAAAACAACGAAAACCATCTTAACACTTATATGAAACGTGACGTTTAGATTTTATCCTACCCCGTCACATATTTTTAACTTCATATGTCACCCATTGCATAGATATTATATGGCATAACCGTGGCATACAGTCACACTATGTTAAGTCTATGGAGATTTATATGAGGGGTAGGATAAAAACCCGTTATAGCGCTGGTTAGATGACTCCCTCATTGAGCGAAAAGATAAGTGTTTAGGTCGTATAAGGTCCGTTTCCATTGGCTGATTTCCCGTCACCGATCTACAGTCAGGAACCACTGACAGCTTTTTGGGACTGCTAACCCAAAATTGGTCAATGGAAACGACCCAGCTCCTGAAATGACCCTCGACTTTTTCTGCTTAGATTATACAATGTGGCACCACCCACCACTGACTGAAAGCTTGGTCACTGAGTGAAATCTACTGCCCTCACCGATCTTCCTCTACCAACGCACAGTCGGTGGCACCAGTCAGAGAATTACTTGGTAACTCAAAAAAACCTCTGCCATTTTCGTCTACCAATGGAAACAGACCTATAAAGGACACCCTCAGTGAACGAGAAGACGAGTGTTTACGTCGTATACACGGACAGGGACCGGGGAATGATGGGAGCCCCACCTTAAGGAAGACCGGGGATATGTTGGTCGGTGATTGTCTTCATTGAGATGCTGACCAGGGAGAGGCCCGACACGGCCGCTGGACATGGCCGGCGACCCAGCTGAGACCCCGATGGCGGAGACGATTAAATACGCCCGGTAGAGGCGCGTCGGTAGGCGCATCACGTGACAGGGTGGGGGCAGGGGGAGGAGGGGGGGTGTAGGGCGTGCGTGTGGCCTGGTCCCGATGTGGGCCCTCTTACCCGGCCCACACACACACCCTTCTCCCTAGACTTGCTCAAGTCATTGATTATGAACATTCATTGAATGATTAATATCAATCAGAATAAAGTTCATTAAAATATGTTGCCTTCTCTGACTGGCCCATGAATCAAAGACTTGTCCACTGTGAACAGAATCTCCTGTTTATCGCCTCAAACCACTCTATGTAACCCTATACTTCCTCCTACCCCTACCCCTCCCCTCCTCCAGTTCCCTGGGCGCTTGTGTTGTCATAGCAATGACTTTAGCCTACTCATGACTGTGATCTGATTAAGATCAAAGTGAGAGGGTATCAATCTCCCACCAGAGATCTGACCAGTAGCCATGATATCTGTATGGAGAGTGTTGGAAATACTGGCGCTATACAGCGCCAGAAATCTAACACCATTACCGATTGTACCAGTCCCTGTATCCCAGCGAGAAGGGTAGTCATAGGATACAGGGACTGGAGCCAGTTTCCCAGTGAGGAGGGTAGCCATAGGATACAGGGACTGGAGCCAGTATCCCAGCAAGGAGGGTAGCCATAGGATACAGGGACTGGAGCCAGTATCCCAGCGAGGAGGGTAGCCATAGGATACAGGGACTGGAGCTAGTCTACCCTCTCCCCTCACACGGCCCGTCAATCTAGGTCGTTACACCAGTCGTACTTAACGACCATTACTAACGGAAACGAAAACGACATACAACGACCGGCGCAAATGATGCAGGTTAAATATAGGACCGCAGTTGTTATTTAAGAGCAGTTTAGACTCAGTCAGTTCTGTTTTATTCGTTTATTTAGCGTCTGTTTTTAGTTTAGAGTAGATGTTGGGGCGTCCGTTGCCCTGCTGACCCGTGCATGTCCGATTCAGGATTGCTCGAACTATTTTATCCACATAGAGACATTAGTCTACCAATAACCCTGCCCTCATGATGATACCAAAACCCATGTTCCCTCTCAGGTTATGGTCCATTTAGACAATTCCTGATAGTTCAAGTAATCCTCCCATTTAATAGATCTATTTTCTTCCCAATTCTTAATTCGTGTGATAAAAGAAATTATCTGGGTTTGTCTTTAAATGTGTCTGTGGGTAGTGACATATGTGTAGATATATTATCTGGTCAAACAGTTTTCTGTTCATCTCGTTAAGATTATTGAAAAAGGGTCACTCATGATAACGATTGGATATTCTATTCACCCCAGCTCTATGAAACGAATTCTTCAATGATTTCCTCAGAATATTTGAGGAAACTTGGTCAGAAATTTAGATACTGTCTTTTCAAGATTAATAACAGAATTTAGCTTCCACCAAAGACACTTGCTTCCGAATGCGACTTACAGTAGAACCCCACCTAACGACCACCCCGCGTAAGCGTGCACGCCGCGTTAACGGACACTTTTGGTCGGAACGGTTCACTCTATCAAGATGTTTATATAAACCTCGTATAAGCGGACTCTTTGCCCCGGAACGCAGGGTGTCCACTTACGCGGGGTTCTACTGTATATCAAAATGTAGACTGTCTAGAAACGATACGTTTCTGTGAACCCCACGACCACAAGTAACCAGGGGGACCTCGGGGTGACGTCGAATCAATTCCTCGCTCCATCTTAAAATAAATCTTTATAAAAGGCGAGGGAATAAAAAAAGAAATCCAGAGATATATCTCGATGGCTTCTTTGCCACTGCAGCAGCAGTCATTACCTTCCACTCCTGCCCTCCTACGGTAACGTAACCCTCCGCTATATATGGTTCACCAATTAGTGACCTCTAGTGGGAAAATATAGAATTACCCGCACCAGAGGGCGTGGTTGTCGCATCTGGGAAACCAACACGTGGACAGGCGTGCCCCCTGGAGGGCATCGCTGGAGGAAGCAGAGGATGCCGGGAAGGGGTGGGCGCAGTCAGGCATGCGCAGTCCCCACTGCCCTTTCCGCTTCCGGTATAGGCCGCGCACGCACGCACGCATGCGCCTACATGCACACGTGCACACAGGATGTGATTTCCATTTTGGCGATTGGGGGAAAGTGAATGAAGGGCCTTAGGCACTGGAGATGCATGTTAGCCTTTGTGGCATGGGAGAATATAAAAGGAGGAATGGATGGGTGGGGGTTAAAGCAAGAAGGGATCTATGTGAAAGGTTTAGATTGGATTGGAGGTAGGGAGGAGGGTCATAAGAGGCAGAGGCATATTTTATATTCATTTTCCCGTCATTTTTCTTCTTTTTTTCTTCTTTTTTTAGAAATCTAGGTATTTCTGTGGCAGCTCTCCTAAGAGCAAGCACACAGGAGGACACCCCCCCCCCCCCTCACCCCCACACAGACGTCCCTGAGCCCCACCTCCTGTGCCTCCCTCCAGAACATGGCAACCCTCCAGCTGCCGAATCAATCGGTTACCAAGGTAACGAGCCAGGGAAAAACAACAGGCTCGCATGCATATGCAGCCGCATGCAGGGGTCCGGCATGAGCGACGTCGAAATCCAATTAAATGTGGGCCTTACTAACTGGCAGCCGCCAGTGGGTGGTGTGCCGAGGCCTTCACAAGTAAGTTGTCCGAGTGCCAAGCGACCCAGAGTCCAGGCAGTCTCCAGGCTTCATTCCCACCATTTACTTGCATCTATTTCTCTCTACGTGCTATAGGCCACATGCTCAATAGTGGTGTGCTCATTGAACGCCAGGGGGTTTCAATGTGTTGGTATATGGAAAAGGGCATGTCTCATTTTCCGGTCATGATGTTCTTTGGAATAAAAAGGTCGATATTCTACATCGATTTTATTTAGTGGGAGATAGTTCTCATTGTAATCCGTTTACAGAATCCTCGTTATTTTGATACAATACTTCTCTTCATGCCAGAGAACTTCTTCGAAACCAGAATCGTAGCATCTTTTATATACCCTTAATCGGGAGTTTCCTGTTGTGCTATATCTATCATCAGTGATGTCAGTTGGGGTCAGGACAAAACGTGGAAATAAAGTGGAATTTACTGTCAAAGGTAGGCTGAGAAAACATGAAGAATATATCTGTATAGGCCATAGAATGAGACTGAGGGTATATGATGCATACCAGTTGTATTGCCACAAGTGAGGCTCAATTTATACTATCTTTGTTTTCATACAAGAAATAAAATTTCATAAACTGGAAATGAAAAGAAGGATTTTCATGGAAAAGTGGAAGATTGTCATCCCTGTATCATAGCGTTGCCTAGTTATTAAAGTTTTTTGGGATCAGTCCATTCAGTATGCTCTCCCTCTCTATCTCCCTCGGTCATTTCCTTACTCTTTCTCGCCTCCCCCCTTGCCTCCATTCTCTCTCTCCCTCCTTCTCTGTCTGTGCTTGTGTCCCTCTCTCCCTCCCATTCTCTCTCTCTTTCTCTCTACCCCATTCTCCCTATGCCTCCCTCCCTCCTTCTCTGTCTGTATGTGTCTCTCTCTCTCTCTCTCTCTCTCTCTCTCTCTCTCACTCCCTCTCTCTCTCTCTCTCTGCCTCTCTCTCCCTCCTTCTGTCTGTGTGTGTCTCCCTCTCCTTCCCTTTCTTTCTGTACACTCTCTCCTGCTCTCTCTCTCTCCCTCTCTCTCCCTCCCTCTCTTCCTCCCTCTCTCTCCCTCTCTCTCCCTCCCTCTCTCCTCCCTATATCCTTGCGGGTGGTCAGTATAACTCCCCTCCGCCTAAAACGGGGTCACTGACACAATCACGCACGCCCTCTAGTGGGCCTTACTAAAACTCACATTAGGAGCAATTAGCGTATTGCTCGTGACGTCATCAGAAGCGGGGCCGTTCGGGGCGCGTCTTTGTGGGCGGTGTGCGGGCAGGACGCGTTCCTACACTGATGGGCTTCGGGCCGTGTCCGCCATTTACATATTTTAATCGGAGTCTATTTAATCGCCGACTCGGGTCCGAGGCAGTCCCCATCCAGGGAGGTGTGCGGGGAGGGGGAGGGGGTTAATCCCAGACAGATTAAGTCCTCCTCCTGAGTGGATTCTCCAGGGCCCCGTTTTAATTACCCACCTAGAGGCTAGCCCGGCCCGGGGGGCGGAGGAGGAGGGGTGTTTGTATGGAAGACGATCAGCGATCAGCCACAGCTGCCTCTTCTTCCAGAGACACACTTCATATAGTGAAATACATAACATACTTAGGCCCGGCGTCCACCTACTACGATATTGCTCCGATATGGTCTACGATGCACCTCCAGATAAAAAATCAAAATCGCATCGGAGGGTCACCTAATATCGAGGCAGTTGACCACATTTCTGCGATTAGACGCCGATAAAACCCCATTTCAATGCATGGTGGATTGGCATGTCTTGCACGATTTTGCACCTTCCCGATATGTCTGGAGCCGATATTTGCATTTTGTATCGGTGCCATATCGGTAGGTCTAAATTTCGATAGCGAGAAGTATTGCGTAGTGTCAACTACAAGGAGAATACGGCCACTCAGATCGAAATCATGATAATGTTGTATTTATTACTCACCTTTCGAGTAATCATTAAGGAAAAAAATCTTGCCAATGATTAGAATTTCGTCCCAAGCGCCGTGCATTGTTTATATAAATTAGTTCCTATAATGCCCGTCAGGTGGCCCAAAAAGCCGTATTCTCCTATGGGAGATTCCGGAGGTCCGTATTCTACTCAGTAGCGATCTGTAGGCTCCATAGGCTTAGCATGGAGACTCCTTATTGGGTGGGTAATAAATAACATAGGCTACTAAGGCCTGGCGTCCACCTACTACGATAGAAATTTAGACCGACCGATATGGCACCGATACAAAAAGCAAATATCAGAGTCATATCGGGAAGGTGCAAAATCGTAGACATAGACTTGCCAATCCACAACGCATTGTATGGGTTTTTTATCAGTGTCTAATCACAGAAACGTGGTCAACTGCCACGATATTAGGTTCCCTTCCGACGCGATTTTGATTTTTTATCGGAAGGTGCATCGTAGACCATATCGGTGCAATATCGTAGTAGGTGGACGCCTGACCCAAGGAAAAAACCAACATGTTTTGGTCAGAGTTGTCGTACTCCACGAGTTTGATGCGGAGTGATATGAATGAGGCGATGGTCGAGTGAATATCACATACCATTAATCCCCCCTCCATAGCATTCAAACGGGTGTCAGATCTTATCTACTATTTACCTGTGCAAATTTGTCTTATTGGCCTCTGCTCCCTATATCATAAGAATCATGTACGGCCTTCTGTGCCGTACGATGTTATACGGCCAAGGTTTGTGTTCTGAAATTGGACTACAGGACTAAAGCAATTACAGGTTAATTAAAAACATTTGAAGGTGTATGATAAAAGGACGCCCAACTTAGTCCTTAATCCGATAATTATTAGACATCCCAGGATTCTTACAACAATATGCCCCTCCCACCTGACGGCATCGGGACACGTTTTTGCTGATCGGACAGTTTGTAACAAGTATCAGATTAAAAGCCCTGTCTGTTTTCCCACCTACTATACATGAACACACATATTTATCTATACACCACACTGACATACAAACATACACCTCACATTTGGAAATACACACATATATACATCATTACACACAACATACATGAACATATATACATCCATACACCACACTGACATACACCTCACATTTGGAAATACACACACATATATAGACCATTACACATAACATGCATGAACCTATATATCTATACAGCACACTGACATATAAACATACACCTCACACATGGAAATAAACACCTATATTCACCATTAAACCACATACATGAACACACATATATACACAAAAATCGGTCTATGACCTCGTCATAAACAACTACGCCCATCTCATCTTGTATCAAACACTCCACACACATATCAACCTAGATCAGATATCGCCACTTTCCAGCTGAATATGACCCTCTACACCTATGGACTCTGAGTATTGAGATTGTACTATTGTTCTCACTTTCAAATGAACATTTGTGTGTGATAATGTGCCATGTTTTATCACTGCTGATACTTTACTTATACTGACATGTATTTTGTGCCTCAACACCTATTCCATTACTTTATGCTACTAAATTTTGGTGTTTTGTTGATTGTAATAGTTTAATAACCTCTGGTTATTGACGAAAAAGAGTTAACTACAAAACTTTGTAATACTTGTACCGACTATAGATAGCTTCGTAAACATATTGTAAAATGGTATTCTAACCAACTCTTCTATGTATGTTAATGCATACCAGCAAAATCGCTGTAGAGGTAGATCATATCGTCCACTAGGCTGAAAGCCTTCACACAAATTGTGTGGCTTGTACAAGCATGGTAGGTCGTTCTATATTTACTATATACCAGAAATGATTAGTTTGATGTGGCCCAAAAACTAATATTTCAGTCAACGCGTATGGAACAGTATTATGTATTTTACTTACAGAACAGTCTACCATACGGAAAACTGTATTTTACGTTATATGGCGAAAAGGTAAGTATTTACAATATGTACGCCATGGGTCTATAGTAAAGAAAACTTCACACACAGATCAACATAGATGAGCTATCACCACACAAAAAAGCATACACCACCGATATAATACGTGTAAAAAAATCATTTAATTGATTTATCATCATCATTCTCCAACACAAACATTCACAAATACTGACCCTACCTGAGCCTCACATCCCCCAATAACGTCGACAAACACTCCACAACGCCTTAATATTTCGGCGCAAATTTCATTCCCCATTTTCCTCCTCCCACAAAAGCGTCCTCCGGAACAGGATAGGGCACTGAAAGCCTGCCACATCTGCGCCCCTTGTGTGTGGAAACCCCTCCTCCTGGCCCTATCCAGGCTCCTTCCTGTACCCCACCCTGCCATCTTCCTGCCCACCCCCACCCTCCATCCTCCCCCCCCCCCTCCCCCTTTGCAATTCGCCTGAGGGCATCCCGGGGCGAGACCTAATTGCTTCGCTAGAGACTTGGGGTCTGGAGCCCCACAGGAGGGGGACCAGGAGGGGGGGGGGGGGTGTATTAGGGGCGGATGAGGAGGGGTTAGAGGAGGAGATAGGGTAGAAGCGATGATGCTGCTGGTAGTGGTGGAGGATGGGGAAGGGAGGGTAGGACGGAGGGAAGTGCCTTAGGGGACGTATGCAATAATTACCGTCAGGGGAAAATGGATAAAGTGTAAAAATAGGCGCCCATGTGGGGGAGGGGTATGGGCTGGAAGGGTGCGCTGTGGTGCTGATATGTATAACCCAACACCCCATAGATTTCCCCATAACCCATCTAACAACTCATCACGTTCACTTGGAACCATTATACAAAATGGCTCATATTTATACATTCATTCCTCCTCTATATTTCTGTCTTATCTTCGTTTTAGATCATTAATCTACGTACACTGGGCAACGAGTGTACTTTATCTGTACTCCTTGCACTGGGTGGTAAATTTAGCCATTATACTATCCCCATCAACTATTTTTCATTATCATATTCGAGGCTGAAATACACTTTATACTCATTTGCAGCATGATAATCCAACTAACGTAATGTAGAAACGGGACCGTTTCTTTCTATTTGTGTGTGTTTGTAAAGAGAAGACCTCTATAACTACACACACAGAGCCTACCTCGTCCAGAATTGTCCATTTACCAATCGTTCCCCAAAATATATCAATAAACTCTCCCCCTTTCAGGCGCAACCCTCATCGACCCATTGAAGCGATGGCCTATTTTGTGAGCTGCAGGGATCGAAACTATTGATCAAATATAAGACCGCATTATTGTGTATTTCTCCGATAAGCGACCACAGAAATGACGCGGGTTTGTGTGGAGTTGGGGGGTCAGCGATAGAGAGAGGTAGGGAGGGAGGGGGTGGCTTTGAAGTGAGTAGGTCGGGGCAGGGGTACGGTGAGCGCCCGGCCAGGTGCAGCCGGGGTCCCGGGGGTGTCGGCCCCGCCCCCTGTCAGTCCACCACTCAGCCGACTTGACGGAGAGAAATGTGGCTTTCATTTAATTCCTTTGAACATGCAAGAGTGTCCGACTCACGACTGTCACCTGGGGCTGAGCATCGTGACAGGCTGGCACAGCATTCTCCTGTATCTCCCCTGCCTCTGTTACCCTCCCCCTGCCCCTCCACCACCCCTGCCCTGCATACACCCTGTATAGATCTACACCCTCCCACTACCCTGCCCTTCCACACACCCCTTTCGTGATACAAATCCCTGCCTCTACCTCCCGCATTTATGCTCTTGAGACCAGGAGAGCGATAGAGAAATGGAAAGAAAAAAAAATCCATGAGAACTTAAGTAAATGTTTATGATAAACATCAGCGTATATACAAACACACTGTGAGACTTTGAGTGAACCATCCCGGTCTAATTCCCAGTGTGAGGAGGGAAGAAGGGGTATGTAGGATTGCTGTGTGTTTTCTCGGTGGGAATCATAGTGTTTTCCGTGTCTACCGGTGATGGATCTGTTTTTGATGACAGAGCCTACTGGTCAGGTATAGCTGTCTTGACGTCAAGGTGTCAAGGCAGGATCCCTTTGAATTGAAAGGCAATCTTTTGTCTGAGTCCGCTGTTCAAATTGTCGCCGGGTCTAGACCGGGTCCCAGGGCGATGCCCTCAGGACCCCAACTCCAAAGCCTCACACTTTATCGAAATTATCTGAGAACCGCCTCAAAATTGCCTGTCTGTGTGCACAAAAGCGACAGAAATACCCAGAGTAAAGAGAAGAAAAACTCACATCCTTTCCTTCAGCTCCGGTGTCAGAGCACCTTGTGTGTAAAGCTACCTAAATGTCGGTTTAAAGGGACATTTTTCGCCTTGCCCGATAAAGCCAACAGACTGGGTGGTATCATAAACCAACACATGCAATATTGGAATTAGGATTGTAGTTCCTATTCGTTCCCGTTGACCCCTGTGGTATAAACCCAAACGATTGTTGTGCCTACATGGTGGAATCCCGGCCCACTGGAGGCGGGAGGGAGGGGTGCCAAGTTGTAGTCTGATTACCCCATGAATTATCGATAGGATTTTGTTAGCGGAGGGACGTTGGGTGTGTGTGTAGTATGTGCGGCGGGCAGAAAATGCTGCAACGCTTTTGACTTTGCTACCATCCATCATGTCTACATGCTGGGCACGCCGTGCTGGCTGCTGCTCTCTGGCAGTCCAGGCACTGCGCGCTCACTGCTGTTCAGCTTGCCTATTAAATCTGGGAGTCATTATAAGGTCGTTAGGGGGCAGGTCTCCCCTGTAATACCCCTCCTCTCTCTCTCCACCCTGTACCCCGCTAATGATGTCATTTAGCGGGCTTCTTACGTCGCCCTCAAACCCCCACCCCCGCCACCCTTCATCGTGACAGGTGGGAAATACATAAATACATATCTGTTGTTGTCAGGGTGGCTGTGATCAAGATGGGGTGTCATATTTGATGATGTCTGGGCCTTTCTGTCAACCCTGCGTGGAGGAACCAACGGGAGGAGGATGGGGGGAGGACGGGGGGAGGAATGTAGAATGCGCGCCATCGCTGGAGATTTTTCAGAGATTTTTCACCAGATAGGAATCAAACGAAAACAGCGGCGTAAATGCAAGTGCGAAATAACGAGATACAGGCCTGGGGTAAGAGCGGGGTTATGTATTCAGTTGCTGTCCTCCAGTGTCCGTATGAGAGTCTTCCCGTAGCTGGATGGCTGTGACAGCAATACGTCAACTCCAGTGTCAGATCTTATCTACTCTCTCAAAATGCACGGCCAAATCTAGGCGCTCCGCAGTTTCCACCATTTCAAAATTTTCCCATCACAATAAAGAGTTGAGGGTTTGAGATTCACAGATCTCACAGGAGGATGTTGCTAGTAGCGTGAGGAGTGACTCACAGGCGGTGCAGTCGGCAGTACCCCGCGCCGCCGCCGCCGCCACTGCCGCCATTATCCGCGCACACACTCTCTCAAAATCCTACTTTTCGCGTTCTGATTTTGTGACGAAATCTTCCTCTCCGGTGGACAAACCCGCTGTAAAACGGTTCTCCGGAGTCCGCCGGTCAACTCCGCGGTCCAGTTGTTGGGGTTTGGAGGCGATATAAGCGCCCTTCTTAATGATTATGATGATGACCCGAAATGGGTGATTTATAGCTGCCTGACTTCCGGTAGTGGGAAGGCAATAAAAACGGGCTACATAGGGCGAGCAGCAGGGTAAGCAGCGAGGTTTCGCACTACTTTTGTCCATTTTCGTTCGTATTACTTGGTTTATTTCACTCCTAAAGCACGCAGGAAGGTCGGGAGGTGTCTTGTACATGTTTTTGTTGTCTTGTTGTTGCGCCGGACGCCAACTTACATCGATTTTGGCGCGCGCTGCGTTCCTCCCCGAGAGACGCAGCTCGCAGCCAACATGGCGGACGCTGGCGTCCAAAATGGCGAGTCTGTCTCGCGGCGTATTTTCGTTTGATTCTCGCCTTAGCGTCAATGCAGAACCATGATATGTCACATACACCTCCCTGGGGATCAAACCCATCATATTAACGCGGTTTGGTGTTGTTTCTGGGAATATTTCGGTGGATTTCGTTCGACAATCCACCGGCGCTGTGGAGAACTGTCATGGCGGATTGGAAACTAGGCCACGGTGGCGTAGCGCTGAGTCTGTGTCTGCAGGGTCAGTGTACAGAGCCATACCGCGAATAGACATTCACTGCCGCCTTATACCCACCGCCCACTCGCACCACATCACATACACACCGCCTATATCTCAACACAACTCGCTTTCTCACCAATTTCTCGTCTCAATTCAACGATTAGATCCCATTTTCGTTTCGCCTCCGAGCGGTGGCGGACGTGAGGGGTGGTTACAGACACCCCGTCGTTAGCCATTTTGTTGGCACCCCCGCCTGCCATACTCAGTCCCAGCTGGGAAACGAAATTATCGCAATTCGCAGCGATTTGATCATATCTGGGCGGTTTACAGTATAGAATCGGTATTACGAGGCCGTGTATGTTTATTTGGGGATGTGTGATGCTTATAGCACCGTTATAATCGCACCAATATGGTTTAAACTTGAAAATAAGATGTCGATTCTACGCAGACATGACTTGTCAGCAGCCATTGTTTGACATTGAACTTGCCTTCACATGCTGCTGGCCGGGCTTTGAGGCTTCAGCAAAGGATGGCTTCAAATCTTCCCATTTTGAAAACCATATCGCGATAGAACATTGATCCCAAACAAATATCGATTCATTCGCAGTCACCAATCTTAGATGGGCGCGGAATTGGGAATAAACGGAGGATATTACTGCGTGGCGGTGCGGCGGTGGTGGGTGATGGTGGGGATGGGGGTGGTGGGGGTGCCTTGCCTTTCCATGTCGCACAGGGCTTTACCGTCATTTCAGAATTATCGACCAGTCAGGAGCGGCCTTTGTCCACCGTGAACACAGAGTGGACAATAGCTGGGCGCGCCCGACAGGCCTGGGATAAATATGTCACATTGAGATCGGGAATTCCCTCGGGGGACCTCCCGGTGACATTTGTGGAGGGAAACAGTTAAACGGCCGCCCAGTGACCGCACAAAGGCGTCGCGCCGGCTGGAGTAGGGCACAGCCCGGTTGGCCATTAAGTGGTATTGCACCGTGTGGCGAGGGTTTTATGACCCACCGACAGTTGCATCCCTGTTATTTAAATTTCATTAATTTCTCATCTCCGCAGCTCGCGACTCTATCCGCGGCCCCTGTAATAACTGTTGCCATGGTCACTACCCCTCCGCTGACCGGAATGACCACAGCACCCCCTCTTCTAACCCTCCCACATATTTCCGTGTAGAGCGAGCCCTTGCCGACTGAACATTGTGTTTCGGCGGCGGCCGCGACTACACACACCATACGTTAGAGATGTGCGCAGAATAGCGCGCCACTGATGAGAATCAAACTGCAGCCCCACAAAGGACCCACTTTGTCGTTGTTGTCCGCTCACCTGCCGACCACGGCGGCGACCAGTGGTGACCAGTGGTGACCAGTGGTGGCCAGAAGGGGGGACAAGTAGGCGACACACTGCCACAATCTAGGCGAGAAAATCGGGAACAATGGCAGGACTCAAAGTTCTGCATCTGAGATGAAGCCATCAATTTTTTCCTGTTTCTGTTTTAATTCGCATGGTTTAGAGGCTTCCACACACTGCCACAATCTAGGCAAGAAAATCAGGGACAATAGTAGGAGTTCTGCATCTGTGATGAAGCCGTCAATTTTCTCTTCTTTTTTTAAATTCACAGGGTTTCGAGACTTCCACTTTTCAGTGGAAGTTCAAAATTTCACCTCAATTATGACTTCCTCAACAAATCAAGAAAAATTCCCAGAAACGTTCATATGTCACATAAAAATGTCCATAAATTCACATAGACTGCTGGTTGTTGAGCCACAATAACGATGATAGACACTGTTTTGTTCATCCTAAACTTTTCACAAACAGGTTGAGAATGTGCACATCCCTGCATGGCTGTTCGGCTACAATGGGGAAAACCCAGGTTGGCTGTTAGACCAGTTTGGTCATCTGGGCTTACCAGCTTTCAACCATTTCATCCCACAACCAACTATAATTCCTGGTCCGCAATCAATATAAGTATTTTGCTCTTCCTTGCAATTACTTGGGATATAAAGGAAAATACGGTGAACAAAAAAATGTTTCATTGAAAACTTCCTTCCTCTAATTTGGTCTCTATTTGTGTCCAGCATTATTTTCTTCACAAAAAATGAACAAGATAATGTCAAGTTTTCCTAGACTCACCTGTACCTGTGTTAGCCAGGAAAAACCAACCCTGTCGCTAAGCCACACAAGGTGATGAGGGGTGAATATTTTACCTACGCTTCTATGTACTTAGTGAATGGATGTGGAGGTGAAAAGGAAACGTCCTGGGAACACAGTGTGGGGTTTATTTGTCTATCGCATGTCGGGGGATTCTCAGGATATCCAAATCAATGCTGGATCTTCCCAGCCGTCCTCTAATCCGACCACCACCACCGCAGGGTGCCCGCGCCTGGTGATGTAACGGACCTTGTGGGATCTGAGTCGGGGAAATTGCTCGATGATCAAGGTGAGGTGTGTGGAGAGTGTAGGAAACGAGGGCTGGTCATGAGGTGCTCATAGACGTGAGATTACAGGAGGTTCACTGGAGGGATATCCTCCCCCCAGGCCCCACACTGAGCAGCTCTGTGATCATCCCCCCATCTACTCACACCCGGTGTCTGCTCCGGTGCAGTTCTCTAATAATGACATGTTCCTTGTGTGAAAGACAGGATTATATCAGCCTGGTGTAAACCTTCATAGGCTTCAATCACATCAAATAAGCACTCGTACCCAACAGGTAACTCATATTCAATGAGCGATTAAAAGAAAAATATGTCCAGGTTAAGATACAATCAGGAACATATTCGTGTTTGGTTTGAGTCCCCGTTCGCCATCTCATTTAGAGTGCTTCAGAATATTCACCCAGTTAATACCTCGTTCATATTCCCGTGCACTACAAACTTAATGGTAAACGGGGACACAGACCAAACACTCATCAATTTCTTTTCTATTCCCAAATTAGAAGCCTGTCAGCAAGTACGAGTTATTGACGACCACGAGATACAGATACACATAGAGTCAGGGTTAGCAAGTTTACTCTTGTTTTTACAAATTGGTCAAGACATGAAAATAGACAATTGATGAGAAAGCTGCCACCAATCAACGACAGACTCATAGCAATGACATCCAAGTCCGGTTCAGATTAGTTATCGTTCGCTACCGGGATTCTACGAATATTCAATTATTCTCCTTTTCTATCGAAGATTTCAGTCATTTCTATTTTGCTGTCGCCATGGCTATAATGTTATAAAATAAACATATGTTATAAGTTGAAAAAAGACTATGCTGAGATAGGAATTAGAGAATGACAACTTCTTGTGAAATTCTATTAACAAAACATGCCCATTGGATGTGGGAAAATAATACAGTGTTTGACAAAATGAAGTAATCAAATCATCGCTGTCAGGAAAGATGTCACTTTAGATATTTAATATCACTATATTAGGATTTGGCTGATCTTTTACAAATGCATCTAGCTATCTATTCTTTAGACATCAATACATCTATGTACCCAAAGGTGAACTTTTATCGATATAATGTGACCTTGATTAAGATTTATATTTTAAGTAACGGGGGCTCATGTATTTGTTTTATAGTTTGAATATAGATATGTTAACAAATTGATCAAAGAGTATAACTCTGCCGTGCCAGTATTAAACTAAATTTTAGTTTCTTGGCAAGTTGGTTGACAAGGTGAATTTCTCCCTGGTTTTTCGGGTCACTACCAGTGATACTGTGTACTCAAACCTCCAGGACCCTTGTCACTTTTGAGGCCTTGACTTAGAGATCACTTCACATCCCACCTCGCTCTGGACCCTGGAGAAACGAAACCAATTCGCCCCAATTTGACGCCATCCCAGGAACAGCTCATAGGAGAGGATCAAGTCCCATCCTGCACTCCACATCATCAGACACACTCCCACCACAAACTACCCACTAAAACTAACCCTACAACCTACCCACCACAAACTACCCACTACAATCTAACCCTGCAACACATAGCCACTACAAACTGTCCACTTCAACATATACCCACTGTTATCTCACCCCTGGTATTTTCCCCCCATAGACTTAACATTGTGAACTTGTACTCAACGCACATGGAGTATTGTAGGAACATACTCAATGGGGGATGATGTCACACATTTTAGGCAGTTAGCCATGATGGGGTGAGATAAAACATGAACCGCACTCGAGCCATAGCTTTGTCGAGTGAGATTACTCCGCAACCAAACCTCATGGCATATTGTCAGTGGCTATGGATCTCGGTACAGTTCCTTATTAATTCTTGTCCACTACAACCTTTACCCACTACAACCTACCCACTACAACCTACCATTATAAATCTACCCCCTATAATCTACCCACTACCACCCACACAGGAGGAAACATTGCCATTTCTCCCACAACCACTCCCTCCATCTCCTGTGAGTCACATTCCAGAAGGCATTGATTTGTGCATGGTTGTTGTCCGGATTCGTCTTCGTTGTGATGGATTGTACATGCTCAGTCTTTACCGAATACATCATGCTATCAATATGGGAGACACATATTTAGGTGTCTATGTATTGACTCTGTACCATACATACATGTCAGGTTCATATTGTTTCTGTATTTCCTTCTGATCATACTTCCACGTGAGTGAAGTAATATCCCAAGACTCTGGAAATTGATTGTTGGGTCGCAAGAGTCTGTTTGTGGAGATATTGCTGTAAACAACGGGTATATTTCTTACAGGGGTATAGACTTTCCAACTCTTAACATTGAATAATATCAAGGAATGTCACGAAATTTGATATGATTGTTTATGTGGCGTGGGTTGTCTTTGCGGAATGATATCACTCAGCTCCGTATAGTGGAAGACAACGAATGCCAAGTAAACAATCATATGAAATAGAGTGACCTTAAGATTTTATCCTACCCTTTCACATGTTTTTAACTTATTTTGCCTAGCGTGGCATATTTGAATATTTATGGCATAACCGTGGCATATATTGACACCAGTTTAAGTCTATGGAGATTTATATGAGAAGTACGATAACACCTAAATCACCAGACAAATGGGGACTTTGATTCTAGTTCTACATGTAAATATAGAGGCTTGGTTTTCATTCCCTCATTCAGATTTAATCCTGGTCCTTAGATCATCAATATGTTTTCTACAGGAGTGTGAAGGATATAAATATCTGAGGTTTGGTGATGCTGTGTGTGTGTGTGGGGGGGGGGGGGGGGGGTCTCACGGGCAGGTCAGGGCTGCCAATAGCCATGGAGGAAGGCGCACACACTCTGCCTCCCTGGAGGAGGATCAATAGGTGTCCCGGGACCCCCGCTCTTTGCCGCCTAAAGCCCTCCAGTGGGAGCCCGGCAACTGATTGTAATGCGGCCCGGGGACGGCCGGCGGCCCGGGAGAGAGGCGGGGGGAGGCCGGGAGGGAGCGGGCCGGGGCCGGGCGGGGATCGCGGCCCCTGTCCCGGTACCATGCGCCTACCGCCGCCCTGTCTGTAAGGCTGGAGAGTGTGGTGAGGGGAAAATGGCGCCATGCGGCAGATGTATGCTAAATAAAGGGTACAGCTGATAGTCTGGGGATGTGTCCATTAAAATAGTGCCAATATAATGACAGTATTAAAAGATATACCAAGTGAATGGAAATTGGACGGGAAGATGCCGAATTCTCCACCAGTATTAAACATTTCGGCGATTTTTGAATCGCTTGTGGTATTTTCATCTTTATAGCTAATTATTGGTTGCGATAAAATACTGAATTATATGCAGCATATGCAACTTGAGACCAGTGAGTACTCCAAAACAGCTTTAAATCTCCGAGCGATTTTCTTCCATTAAATATCAGAAAGGAGTAGGCTTGATGGAAGCAATGACATTCAGCATTAAATAAAGTTGGATGCACTTGGGTATGATGTGATGTTTGGGCAACCATTGCATAGAAAGGTGTGCGAAACTGAGGATTTGGTGTACTTGGAGGTGTTTTTAAAACTAAAAACGATAAAAGAATTGATCTCATCGTGGTCGTTGTATTCTCGTCACCTAAAGTGATCCGTCTTTATGAAAGACGGTTTTACAAGACGAACATATCTTTATTTTTTAGTTTTTTTAAAAGGTCACAAGTTTTAGATTTTCTTAGGTCTGTTGCTATGCTAGGTGGATTCGATCTTAAAAAACAAAATGTCTTCTACTAAGATAGGAAAAAAGCGAACGATAAAATCTGCAAAATATTTTCTGGAATTCTGAGGACCACAATACAAAACAGACAGATATCCCGAACGTGGTCACTATCACTTGATGTTAGTCGCAATTGTAATCGTTCGGCAAATATCGCTCTTAGTTTTAAAAACACCTCCCTGATTCCAACAGTCCCGTACGGTATATATATATTGTGCTGTAAAAGTAAATATGACTGTTGTGTGAACCTATCTCTCTCTATTTGAGCTATTACTAAACAAACCATATCTGCTGCTACCCAATTGCAATGACCAAAATAAATCGAATATTGTTTTATACCAAGATAAACATATGCCAAAATTCACCAGACTAATCCTATTGGTATATCGGTGTATTCGTTCGTATGTCATTTTACCTCGTTAGAATGGACATTCATGAACTACGCGATATAATATATGAGAACGGATACAATATTCTACAGGAAAGAATTTGGTGTGGAGAAAATTAAGTGTTGGGCTAGTAGATTACAGATAGGTGTGTGCATGTATGAACAGATGCCAAACTAGTCTGACAGAGGTGCTTTGTTTTCTGACCCAGTGTCAATCAGAACTTTCAGGGAATTGCCAAGTGAGGTAATGTGCACCAACATGAATGTTTACATAGATATGCCTACAACTGGAATTGCTGGATATCATGCCCGAAGGAAACCTCAAGCAGTTAGAATATGTTTATCTTAGGAAGTGAAATAGAATATCAACATCCTAGATATCGATGAGAAAAACACAACAGACGCACGAACTCTTCATAACGTGAACTAAATGACAAACAATGTGATCACACACAAGGGACTGTTGTTCATTTGATAACGTGTGGTAATTCTAGTCGGAAAACATATACATCTACACTAACTGGCAGTATGTACACACTCACAATGCTTAATTTGTAAATTGATTATGACAGTAATTACCAAACAGTGCGTGCTGTTGAAAAAAAGAAAATGATTTCGTTAATTGGTCACATATGGCATGGAGAAGCACAGCAAGATGAGGTCTTAAGTTATTTACCGAGACAGATTTAAGGACCACTATGTAGAGTGTCTAAGTGTGAGTGCCAGTTTGAATTTACGGCCATCTCTCCTTATAGAAGAGGGATACAAACCCTTGAACCGCCACCACCACCTCCCTCTCCTCCTCCTCCAGTGGGACAAAGGCGCTCCTCCAGCAGGCTGGCTCTCTTTCTGTACGGATCCCCGGCGCTGCCACAGTTGTCAACTAATCCTCCTGCATCCACCCTGGAGTAAGCTCTCTTTTATGAGGCCCGACAGGGAGTTTTTAAGCTGCGAGTTTTCCCACAACGCACCCCCTTCCTTCTCCCACTCCCAGCTCAGTCTAAACCAGACCTCAGTCTCTATATATACCAATTACTGCAGAAAGTAGGCCGCATCTAGTGTAGACGCTTGTTTTATTATCCCTCCAAATGAGGTTGACCTGGATATTCCGCAATAAATCAGCCGGTAATGGGTCTAGGGGGTCGCTCGTTTTGGGCCTGCCCTACTGACGATGACCTCCGAGATTGCGCCTGTACGTATACGTTCACCGCTCGTGGCCGCGTGGTGTCCTACGTAAACTACTTTGTTTTTCTCCGGATATGTTTATTTTCGATACTCGTGTAGCTATGATTGTAAGCATGTGGAGTATCCTGAATGTGGTGCTTTGATGTGGGGGTGGTTAAGCGGTAGGACCACATGTAATGTGGTTTATGGATCTATGTAACTTGTCCTGCTGTGTTTTTACAAGGTCATTAGGTCCGGTTTTTACCAAGAGAGGTGAGGCCGTAGCAAGAGAAGTAGCAATAGCCGTTCAAGGTCTTTTATTCCATAAAATACATCCCAATTCCAGAGGCGGAGAACCATATTTTATGGACAAAAGGACAAGAACGGAACCTCTACAAGTTCACTAACTACATCGTATTACTATACACTTAAAAACGTAGAGAGGAAATTACATTTACACTACGGGCACAGTACGCCCGAGCATTCAGTCACAGTGATCCTTAACATCATTTATACTACAACTATAGTAGCTGGTAGCATTTCATAGACATTCCGCCATAGATGTATGATAATAGTGTCCTGTATTCCTCGACCAAATTGCATTGGTTTCGTTATAACGATCCATAGAAACTTCATCAGAAAAATACACCTTTTTACCGTTGATGAGACTTATCATGGAACTAATAGGATTGAAATATTAGATTTCAAAATTTATTTTTGACTAGTGCGTGAAGACTCATTTCGCCCGCAAAAAGAGGTGAAGACACTTGTGGTCGCGCTCACGCACTACAAAGATACGTCTCGCTTTGTAAGGTTTAAAATATCAACATGTATTTTTACATGATAATTTCATTCGTAGTACACAGAATAGGAAATATCATAACTGAAAGATACACGATTAAGCGGAGGTATCATTTCAGAAGTTTTACTTCTTTTTTTTATTACATTTCGAACTATTGTAATGCAAAGTCAGTCAAATTTCAAAAAGGAGTACATGTGTTTGTATAAATACATGCATTCTTGGGTTTCTTTGAGACCTGTCCACATTTACGTAGGAAAAATAATTAAAAAACTTCTCTTCTCATGTGAATAGAATGGAAAGCCTTCATATACAAAGGAAAACTCTGGTTTGCCTGACTCAAACTTAGTAACTGACAAGTCGGTGGAACTTTTAACGGTCGCGCGCCGGACCGAGGCTGTGTGAAAGGCGAGTGGTGTGTGGGGAACCCCGTGAATAGTCAAGAGTAGACCCCACAGCTGCGCGTCCCTCACGCGTCCCACTGTTTCATGTAGACCCGGATCGTGTTACGCGCGGGGTCCGCCAGAGGGGGCGTCGGACGGTGTTGGAGATCACACCCGGACAGCGCCGAGACGCCCGCGTCTCTGTCACCTGAACCGCTCACCAGGGGGCCAGGTAGATCCAAGGTCACGTGACCCTGGAGGCGTCCTCAGTGACCTTTGTGAGGTGTATGCTGCGTCTGGTACACGTGATGGGGTTCTGTGGTGTTTTGCTTATACACCAGGCCCCCGGTAAATATAACTATAGGACTCTGGTTTAGTATATACCTGTGCACATACGGTTACTGACCTCTGCTAAGTGTATCGTGCATACATCATATTTCACAGTGGTAAAACATATCATGTACTGACCAGAGTGGCATGTGCTGGGCTGTTTGTTCATTACAATTCACATATTGAACGTTCAGTCAAGTTTACCCACTGTATGCAACACTTATATAAATAAATGTATAGGATAGAAGTTAGGCACTTTATTACATACCTATACATGTACTTTGGATAGTTATGCACAGCTGGTCCGTATATCTTATCAACGGGTATACAAATGTAGTCTATACTCGTTGATCTTATATATTGTATACGACACCATATGCCGTATACTGGTGTACAGAACACGTTTTAACATCGACCCATGGTGGAGTTTTAATTCGATGTGGTTTCTGAACCAATTTATAGCAAATTATTATTCAGGTTCATGGTAAATATATGACATGTTATAGGAATAAAAAAATATCGTATTCAATTACCCGTAATTATCATTTTAAGATGTCATGTTGCTTGTGTATGCTATTCTTTGTCAGGTATGACAGTAGAGTTATAGAGATATTCAGATTTTGTTTCCATTCACTGCTCTATTGTGGATGATATTCGGTTGAATTTTCCCCACAAAGCTCGGATTTCTGCCTGTCCGCTGCGATTAGTATATGCTGCCCTCAGACAGCATTTCAGGTGTAATTTTGTTGGCACGGGAAAAATCTTCAAAGCATTGGAGAATGTATAACTACTGGTGATGTATTAGTCAATTTCTCATGCAGTTAGATATCTTGCAAAACGTTATGATTTGCTTCAGCTGTGGTGTTGTAGACATGTATCTTTTATAACGGGTGTTGCCAACGAACCCGTATCAACGATTTGGTCAAAGTTCAGGTTTCGAATGTGTACTCATGGCATGCTCCCAGAAGGCCATGCGACAGGACACTTCCTGTCCACGTCATCAACAGAAAAGGGTAAAACTGGCCACCGGGTAGAACTCAGACCCGAACGGCATCCGTCATCACCCTAGTGTCAGAAATTCTCACCAGATGGCACGACGTTGATGGCAGTGATATCATGTGTTGAAACACGGGGACCTGACTACAGAGATGACCTGGCACCCGGTTGACCACACGCTATCTGAGAGTATAAGGAAGGGATTCCTGAAACCTAGGGTATAAATAATGAAACCAGTCCCCACACTGTCCCTGGAGATGTGAATGAGTAACAGAACCGTTTAGGGTATCGTAGTAAAGAAGACGATGTGGGGTATGAAAAAAAAACCGTCCAGATCTCTTCACTTATCAATAACATGTGGAGCTATGGGCAGAGATGATGGATTTATCTGAGAACGAGGAATTTATTACACGCCGTTTCCTACTTAGGCATGGTGTTCTCTGATAGACGAGCAGAGCAAACTGCGCCCAGTATGCGCTTGGAGAGTTCAGGAATGTCTCCACTGCCCATGCGCAGTTCGCCGCGCCGCCGTTCTCCGCTTACAGTCCCTAGGTGGCGGTAGGGTAGCATGATGAGACCGTGCACAGAAGAGCCACTGAGGTGACTGGGGCCAACGAGTATAGAGAAAGTTTAGGTGTTCGGAGTAAATTATACACAAGGTCTCAATAGCTGGCAATCCTACATACCGTACTACCATAAACCCATCCTGTGGGTTATATACCATTTTCTACTGGCAGATGAAAACGGCACCGATATATTGAGTTCCTCTTAAAGTCTGTTGTTGTTGCCACTGACTATACGTCGGTATCAAGTTATTGATGAAGGTGCGGTGTATATACCTTGTTTATCCTGCATTTCACATGCCCATACTGATTTAATGTATGGCTGAAACTTTGAGCCTTATCTAATGGCTGAAACATTCAGCCTCTAGGATGAAGTCAAAGTGTTTTGATTGGCAGACATTAGGGGAAGTCCAGAATTGCAAAGTAGTTTTATTTTTGTTACTTTTGTTATAATCAATGATTTGAGCAAGTCTAATACGAATACAACCAAAGCGAAACACCGACTCCCCACTAAAAATATAGATATATACATTCTGATACTATTCTGTTCTTGCCTCTGTTGGATATTTACATGTATATTCTCAGATATATATATATTCTGAGTCTATTATATTCTTGCATCAGTTTGACATTTATTTTGATATTGTTAGATATGTACATTCGGATTCTATTCTTGCCTCTATTGGGTATTTACGCTGATATTCTCCGATAGATAAATTCTGATTCTATTCTTGCCTCTGTTGGATATTTATGCTGATATTCTCAGATATACACATTCTGATTCTATTCTTGCTTCTGTCGGCAATTTACATTGATATTCTCACATATACATTCTGAATCTATTCTATTCCTGCCTCTGGATATTTACGCTGAAATTCTCACATATATACATTCTGAATCTATTCTATTCTTACCTCTGGATATTTACGTTGATATTCTCAGATATGCACATTCTGAATCTATTCTATTCTTGCCTCTGGATATTTACGCTGATATTCTCAGATATATTCTGATTCTATTCTTGCCTCTGTTGGATATTTATGCTGATATTCTCACATATACACATTCTGATTCTATTCTATTCTTACCTCTGGATATTTACGTTGATATTCTCAGATATACACATTCTGAATCTATTCTATTCTTGCCTCTGGATATTTACGTTGATATTCTCAGATATATTCTGATTCTATTCTTGCCTCTGTTGGATATTTATGCTGATATTCTCAGATATACACATTCTGATTCTATTCTATTCTTGCCTCTGTTGGATATTTACGTTGACATTCTCAGATATATTCATTCTGATTCTATTTTATTCTTGCCTCTGGATATTTACGCTGATATTCTCACATATACACATTCTGATTTTATTCTATTCTTTCCTCTGGATATTTACGCTGATATTCTCACATATACACATTCTGATTTTATTCTATTCTTTCCTCTATTGGGTATTTACGTTGATATTCTCACATATACACATTCTGATTTTATTCTATTCTTGCCTCTGGATATTTACGCTGATATTCTCAGATATATTCATTCTGATTCCATCCCACATTACTGTGGTGCGGGTTAAGAGGGGTCCCTGGCGCTGGGGCCGCTGACGGCTGGCGCTATCAGATGGAGGGAGGGGGGGGGGGGTGGCTGGAGGCACAAAGACAGGCAGGCAAACACAGCAGATAGCAAGCTGCGGCCGTCAGGGGCCGAGCCCAACCCTCCCTTATCTCCCCGCACCAAAGCGCCCGTTTTTCTGACTCTATTAGCGATCTTGAGATCGCCCCTGAGAGGTGGTTACAGACTGGATCTCGGCGAATCTCGCGTGAATCTCGCCCGCTCTCGCGCAGGGATTTTATCGTCCGCCAACGACCGACTGCCTTCCACACACCCAGTCACAGGTCGGGGCTTCCCAAAACGCCAACCACTTCTGACACCTTCTGCTTTGCTTTTATGGAGGCGTCATTTTTTTTTTTTTTTTTTTTTTTTTTAATCGAGAAATATTGATCTTGATTTTAATCAGCTGGGAGTCCTTGGGTGAGGTTGGCTGTTGTCATGCCTTGACGCTGCAAACGGCTTGGGTCCTTTAATAAGGCAGCAGGGGAAAAAAATGATCATAATACTGGGTCGGACTGACTTGCCAGGCGTGCAATCTGACTCTGGATCCCTGGAGACAGGTTCCCCCAATCTCTGAGATGGTGTAGCAAGAATATTGATTCTCCCCATTTTTAACCTCTCACTAGAGGCACTTAAGGAACGAGTGTCGCCATGTGGGCTCCGTTTGACGTCTATGTGCTGTTTATATTCAGTGTTATAGTATAAATCTTCAGTCATGATATATATATCCTATACTGTATTATCCACCCAATACAGAACATCCATCTTAAACCTATAGATCATACATATCGCTACTGAGTGAAATACAGAAAAAAAGTTCCTAGCGTGCAAAGTAGTGCGTGAGAAGATCGGCGGCTATTTTGCCTTTCCTTTCATAAATCATTTTTAATATGCTGAATAATAAATACAACATTAGCATGGTCCTGATCTGCATGGTCGTATTCTCTTTTGAGTTGATACTACGCAATATCCTCTCATTCGCTCAGATATTACTACGCGTGAACTCCGTGGAAAACAAGCGCTTCAGATAAAAATCATGGTCATATTGAGTATTCCACTGTGGATGTTTCTGGTTATAACATAGCATATGTTGCATGTAAAATACACGTAGTAAATGTATATATATAATACCCTCGAGTATAAATTATACGAAAGGAGAGATCAATATCATTGTAATATACGATATTTCATGTGGTGGGTTGCTGCTCCTTTACACCATAGCAACTGCCAGTGTCGATTATGTATTTGATGCGAGTGTTTGAGTTTATTTGAAATGAGAATGAAAGGCAAGCAATTTTATAACAAACGTGATGACTATCCCGTGTATAGAATAGATGCAAACTATCAAGCGCATTGAGATTGGGCTATTGTCAGAAATGGAGGAGACTATATGACAATAATATCAATGTATTTAAATTTGTGCTATATAGCATGAAAGCCAATCCTAAACATATGATCCCAACAAATCAGTATTCCCTATGGTACCTTCAATTGTATATTTCCCAGAGGCCAGCTTGACGTATTACATATACATGTGGATATGTATATCGAGGCACAAACTCGCCTCCATCTGTGGAGACCTCCATCGACAAGTCTATCACCAAAGGCACTTCCGATTGCTGCTGGTTGCTGGCAGTGTGGGCGTTAATGTTTGATGTGAGGCCGGGTACCTTCCTGCATAACTATTATGGGATAGCGGTCCAAACGTTGGCGACCTCTCACTCTCTCTTTCTCTCCCTGTCTCTGTCTGTCTCTCGCTTTCTCTGTCTCTATCTCTATCTATGTCTCTCTCCTCTCTCTCTCCCTCTCTCTCCTCTCTCCCTCTCCCTCTCTCTTCCTCTCTCTCTATTTCTCTCTCCTTCTCTCCCTCCCTCTCTCTCCTTCTCTCTCTATTTCTCTCCCTCCTTCTCTCTATTTCTCTCCCTCCCTCTCTCTCTCTCTCTCTTTATATCTCTTTCTCTCTCTCCTCCTCTCTCTATTTCTCTCTCTCCCTTTCTCTCTCCCTGAGCCTCTCCCCCTCTCTCTCTTTTTTTTTCTCTCTCTCTCTCTCTCACGCCCCTCTCTCTCTCTCTCCCTGACTCTCTCCCTCTTCCTCTCCCTCTCTGTTATTTTTTCTGTTGTTGTCATGGCGTACAGTTTCAGCTGACAACGGCCCCCACTTTAATAAATCAATAACCATATAGGAGCCATATCAACGTGACTGCTGCTGGAGTGGCTGCAGTCGAGGCTGACTTGGCTACAGGGGAAAGGCTTTTAGGCAAATGGGAATGTTTCTTAAAGTGCTGAGTTGGTTGTCGCGCTGGGCTTACCACGCCACTCGGAGAATAGAGAGCTCTGGGGAAAAAACTAATAAAATCATACACAGACTGCAGCAGAGAATATATCGCCGGAGAACTGCCAATTTTTATTACTGCTTTTCTTTTTCATCACACGGGGCGTTGTATTGAGAGTCGTGCGGTTTGCATTATGGATATTGTGACCCGACCTTAGACTGACCTATAACCTCGTATATACGCTAATGAAGTACATATAGAAATATAGGTCAAGTGTATGAATATTCATAGTGTAGAGCAGTATTCATGCCCATTGATAGAGGGTGTGAGTGTCTGGTGATAGTGTGGGTGTGAATATGAATGGGGTGAGGTGTTTGTGGTTGGTGTTTATGGGCATCGGAACACGTCTATCTATTCATTGCAGACATTGTTGTGGATACGTAGTGTTTCTTTGTGCTACGGACATGTGTATCTATATGTATGTACATATACCTTTATGTAGCCATATTAGAGGCATACATGTTTGCAGGAAGGATACCTATCTACTTGTATTTCTTCGATGTATCTTTGAAATATGGGTTTTTAATGTGGTATTTTTATTTTCCATATCTCTTTCTTTTTTGTCAGTTTGATCAACGAATATAGACTCGTTTGTTATACGAATATAGACTCGTTTGTGATATGAAGAATTATTCCTTCAAATACAAAGGCCACGAGCAAAAACTAAGGAAAATATCGGAAGTGTGAAGAAACATATGAGGCAATTAAAACCTAATTCAACGAAATATAGCTAATACTCCGTACAGTGTCGATTATGTGAATAGATAGAGAATTGATGGGTTTTTTTTCTGAATACAGATGGTTTCCGGTGTGTATGTTTTGTCTTGTATGTGAATAGAGAGAGAAATGGTGGGTTTTTCTTCTGAATAGAGACGGTTTTCGCTGTGTATGTTTCGTCTTATATGTGAATATATAGAGAAATGGTGGGGTTTTATTCTGAATATAGACTGTTTTCGGTGTGTATGTTTTGTCTTGTATGTGAATATATAGAGAAATGGTGGGGTTTTATTCTGAATATAGACTGTTTTCGGTGTGTATGTTTTGTCTTGTATGTGAATATATAGAGAAATGGTGGGGTTTTATTCTGAATATAGACTGTTTTCGGTGTGTATGTTTTGTCTTGTATGTGAATATATAGAGAAATGGTGGGGTTTTATTCTGAATATAGACTGTTTTCGGTGTGTATGTTTTGTCTTGTATGTGAATATATAGAGAAATGGTGGGGTTTTATTCTGAATATAGACTGTTTTCGGTGTATATGTTTTGTCTAACATGTGAATATATAGAGAAATGGTGGGTTTTTATTCTGAATATAGACGGTTTTCGGTGTATATGTTTTGTCTAATATGTGAACATATAGAGAAATGGTGGGGTTTTATTCCGAAAAGAGACGGTTTTCGGTGTATAAGTTTAAAGGTTTCGGTTGGAGAGGGTGGTCGCCCGTCGCACGGTGAGTGTGGTGGTGTGAGTTGCGGAGTTCATCCTCCCGGTCGCTGGGGTTTTTAATAAAGAGCTGTAATACCCGGAACATCTGTCTCGTTTCTCCGGGATGAAATGAAAAGAATTCCCCGGGATCTCAATCCAATCTGGAGCTGTACACACAACTGGGGCCCTAGCGTACCACTCGACCGTTAGCTACAATACGACCGGATAAAAAACAACCCACCCACCCTCAGTCCTTCCTCCCAGTACTGCCCCCTCCCTCCCACTCCCCTCCCCTTCCCCTCACACACACATAGAAACACCAGCCTTCTCCAGTAGGTCCGCTCCAGGGAAGGGAATAACGTCTACACAGTATAATGGTCCATGCTGCAAGCGGCATAGAAAACTCTTGGCACAAAATCGATGGTTGAAATTGCGGCGCTGGCCGGGCGTGCGGGGAGGGGTTGGGGACCGGGGGCCGGCGGGCCGTAATGCCGGGGCTCACGGCCGGCTGGGCCGCTGACTGACGGGCCCGGCGCCCGGTCGAGCGGCCCTAGACACCCGCAAGCAGCGCCGAGAATATTTTTGTGACAAATAATTATTAAGACCATCATTTGCTATCAGGGGGAATAATCTTTAATTTTACATGCGAGCGATCGCCTGATGAGCGGAGTGACGGGTGGGGAATAGGAAGGGGCCGGGGGGAGGTCCCTCCGGGGCCGGGGCCACCCCGTACTCCACCCCGTCTTCCACCCCGTACTGCACCCCGTACTCCACCCCGGGCCGCACCCCTCTCCCGTACCCCGTCCACCCTGCACCCCGACCCCGCCTCACCCCGACCCTACCCCGCTATCCCCAGCCCCAGAATGTCCCCCTCCGTTTATTCCCCAGCTACCCTGAATTCTGTGCCTTATATTGCGTTTTTCCCTACAACTGCAAGGCTAGCTGATGGTGACTTTATTGGTTCCTGTTCCATGACCTCATAAAAATTGTAGAATCGTGTGTGATTTCGTCGCCAATTTCGCTCCCTTTTCCTGCTTCACCGAACCCTACACCGCCACCCCGGACCCGAATTTCTCTCAGCATTATCCCCCAGCTGGTCTGCTTTCTGAGCCTTATATTGTGTTTCCCCCTACAACTATAATAATATACGTTGTCAAACTGATTGTGACGTGTATAGGTTATTATTCCATGACCTCGTGAAATTGTAGATTCGTTACTGATTTCGTCACCAATTCCGTCCCTTTTAGTGCTTTACCGACCTCCCCTCGTCCAATCCCTTCTGTGACACCTTCCCTTATTCACCATCACAATCAAGCTCCCTTTCTCTGGTTATCTATTTGTATTCCCTACCCTGTCTTACACTCACTGTTTTGCACCTCAAGTATCATACCTATCTTCGGTTGTTATTGTGACTAGCGAGAACGATATTCTCAACAGATTTGTTTACTATTTTTTCTCGATAACATTGGGAATATTATCCAATGTACAGATATCTTCCTTAAAGTACAATTGAACGATCATGTAGTCCTGCCTTGCAATATCCCAACAACAAAACATTATGCTTTATGATATGGAACGATACGGTTCAAAATGTATATTGTAAGTACGAAATACAGACTCATTTACTATCAAGAGTCGGCATGAATACAGACCCATAATTACAACAGCAGGATTGAGAAGTGCATATATTGAAGTTGATGCGGAATTTGAACCAGGAATGCCTCGTGAAACTCCTCCCAACGGCATAGTTGTGGCATACCTATCGCTTCGAACGATACGCATGTGATTCCTTGATATTACTCTCTACCCCTACGCCTGCATATATCCATGAACCTCGTTCCATGTGTCAGGATTATCTGTGTAATTTTCCTAAGGATAAGATGGTAGACGGCTGAGCGTTCTTTTGCAAAATCTAGCCCTGATAGAAAAAAACACAAAAATCCCTGATTATTCGCATTATCTTGTTCTACTTTCCGTTTCCTCGTTTTTCTCAGCTCTGACCTCTCAACTGCCGTCAGTCATTACGACACAAATCTCCCCCGTTTCTCACATTGATTCCCGTCCCCACTTTCGATCCTCTATACCATAACATTTCTTCTGGAATAGAAATCGGGATTTTAGATTTTGCCCGATCTCTGGTTCACGACCCAACGTCCACTGCCGACTTGTGGCCTCGTCTAACCATTGACCAGCTCTGAGCAGGTCGGAATGTGTCTGAGCAGTTCCGAGCGGATCCGAAATATTCCGAGTGGATCCGAGTGGATCTGTACCACAGCCGAGCGCCTCTCTGTGGCTATGAACGGCTCCAGGCAGCTACAAGAACTGTCCTAGGACAGCTTGAATAAATGATTTTAAAAATATCAGTTCTGAATACATCTTAGCAGTTCCGAGCGCCTTTGAGCAGTTCTGGGCAGCAAGGAGCAGGGCAGATCAGCTCTAAACAGAACCGAGTGGCTCTGACAAGTTCAGAGTGGTTCTAAGCATGTAAGAATTCCTCTGAGCAATTAGGAGCGGCTCGGAGAAGCTTGAAGCACCTCGGAGTAGCTCGGAGCCGCTCAGAGCACTTCGGAGCTGCTCAGAGTATCTCGTATTGGTTTGGAGCTGCTCGGAGCACTTTGTAGCTGCCTGGAGCACCTCGGAGGTGCTCAGAGCCGCTCGAAGGTACTCGGAGACGCTCGGAGAACTTCGGAGGTACTCGGAGCCGTTCGGAGCTACTCAGAAGTGCTCGGAGCACCTCGGAGGTACTCGGAGGCGCTCAAAGGTACTCGGAGGTACTTGGAGCTACTCGAAGGCGCTCCGAGCTACTCGGAGGTGCTCGGAGGTACTCGGGGGGCTCGGAGGTACTCGGGGGCGCTCGGAGCTACTCGGGGGCGCTCGGAGCTACTCGGAGGCGCTCGGAGCTACTCGGAGGTGCTCGTATTGATCGCCCGCTCCCCGCTGCGCCGCGCGCCTTGTTGAGAAGCGGCTGTGAGCTGGGCACACTTCTTTATCCCAGTTGATCAAGTCCTCATTTGTATCGATCGGGGCTTTCGCCTCAGGAGGCCTTGGCCTCCCTCAGTCCACTTACCCCCGGCCCCCGCCCCCTTCCCCGTCCTTCTCCACCCTCCAACTCCCCCGCCGCCCTTCAGACATCCCCCGTCCCTACGTTCACCCCTCCTTTTACCACCACCCACTCTTACGATACTCCTCAATTATCATACAATAAAAACCCACTCCCAGATCAGGCCGTTTTTTCCCACCCCAAGTCAACACCCTCTAGATTGGACCCAGCCTTTCACCCCCGTGGTCACAGAGGTCTCAATTTCCAGAGCGCCAACTCAATACGGAGAGAGCCCTGCCGCCCGCACTGCCCGCCACCCCGGCCGCAAATCAGATCAGAGGCGGTCTCTGCCCGTGCCCCGCCCCGTAAGACCGTAGTATCGCAGTCTCGACGCATATTTCGTTTGTGTGGCGGAGTTTGATCGATTTGACGTCGATCGTTGAGTGCACACGCCCGCAGAGCCACCCCCGACGCTTTTTACGACTTGTTTTGGCGCCACCTAGATGTGACCTAGTTCTGGAAGAAGCCATTAATGTCAGCTGATGTGTGGTACCACGCAGTGGGCGGGCAGGTGGCGACGCCATGCGGCCACTACTGTGTATACACTGTATAGCGGTTGTAGAATAGCACAGCGTAATGTATGTACGGACACGGAGTGACCGTTGACGTCCGTGTTGCTAGTTTAATAAGCACGCAATCACAATGCGTGACACGCAATGCGACACGCATCCACCTGTTTACATGCAAAACGTATGTGCGTATTCAAATACGTAGTAACGTGCATTTACAAAGTAAGCGTGTTACACATATACCTACCATGCTGATGTGTTCCTAGTATTTTGTCTAGGATACACCCGCTTAATACAATCCTCAATGGTGGGGAATTAATGGTTAAAACTGTGAGATTTACAACGTATTAACATTATAAATGGCTTCATATTCTATTGGCAAAAATGCATGCATTGATGTAATACATGATGTTAAATGGTCAGTTCTATACGTAGTATTCACACGTATAGCTACATCCTTAGGATTATAATTGCATACTAGGAGTAGGTGTTTCTATGGAAATAACATACAATGTATGCGCTTAATTTTTGCATAAAATGGAACGTATATAAGCCCTTTTCCATTGGCTGAAGAAAACGGTATAGATTTTTTTAGTTCTCCTTAAAACCAATTTCCATTGGTTGTCACTGATCTACAGTCAGGAACCATCGACGGACCTTTATCACTGCTGAGGCTCAATGGTAAGGGGCTATCAGGAGAACCAGTAAAATATACATCGTTTTCGTCGGCCAATGGAAACGGACGTTATAGTATAGTTAAGGATAAATATTGCAATCAGATATATATCAGAATATCATGACCTATATGTACGCGATTAACCTTGACTACGCTGCGTATCTGCGGTTGTACAGAATCATTACGTCTCTTTGTATACGTCTACGTATCATATCTACGTGCGTAACGCTAGCACGGTCCGTTACGGATAAAGAACATGGCTGGGCTCCAGGCCTTAAAGCTAACACCACGTGGAGTTGTCATGTCGGGATCGCGCCCTGGATCCACGCCAATTCGGGTTAACCATCGCCCGAATTGTTTGCACACTTTTTCTCTTCCACTTTGAGAGGCACTGCAGTGATTTCCGCAGATACCCACTAAAAAACTTAGCGATGGATCAAAGCTATGGTTGTTGGGTTTGTCACTGTGTGTTGCCAGAATTGCCAACTTAATGTCTGCCTCAGTGGTGAGAGAGTAGTGGTTGGAGCTGTGTATTGGTATTGTATGAACGAAATTACCAGATGGTATAATATGAGAAATATTGCTACGTTATACATTGTACCGGCCAGTATCTAATCAGTTTTGTTTGCAACATGGATAGACCAGTTGTTGGCAACTTGAAATATGAAAAAAATGATTAGCTATTCCACATGCTATTTTTATTCCAGACCTAAATCAATATCTCTTTTGTTCGGTCCTATATTTATAACTAAACAATATAGATTGTGGGGAGATATTGATTGACCAAACGTAACGAAATCTATAATACATCCAATGCCCTGAGGTTCCCCTGATGGCCTGCAAACATTCGTTACTTCACAGACGTTCGTTTTTATTAATTTTTCCAACTCGATCGGCCTGAAATTGCTGCCTCGCTGCTCTAGAACAGATCGGGGATTTTGGGTCGTCGTGGCGTTGGCGGAGAGAAACTGTGGTATGTCAATTGAGGCCACGTCCTATGGCGAGTGGCAGCGGGGAGAGGGGGCGGGCAGACCGGGCACAGATGGGGCACACACCGGCCAGACCCCCACCAGGTCCCGGTGCCTCCACCCTGCCTTCCCCACCTCCAAATGTGGGCCACGCGGGGTGGAAAATCAACCCATAGCAAATTGTAATCAAATTTCATCCGATCGTACTTTCCAAATATATTTTTTTCGTTGCAAGTGACTCCAGTATAACCAGGATAATATGAATAGACATATTTTAAAGTATCAGCAGGTATTTTGGAACAAGGACAAATATGGAGCTTTTATAGAGAAACGTGGAGAATCGGGTTTCTGGTTTCTCCACTCTCACACCACATCGCTCTCACTCTCCACTCATTGGTGCTGATTGGTTTCCATGAGAAAGGCAGGCATTGTGTGGAGGTTCAGGTTTCCCCGCTGCATATTCAGTCATGGATCTATAGTTGGTCCAGTGCCAGTTGGGACAGAGTCCCTGAGAGGCAGTGTGTTGTGTTACACTATAGTGAAGCCCCCACCACGGTCTGTGTGTTGTAGCCATGCACCTGATGACCCCACCTGAACCCTAATTAGCTAGTCACACACATTACTAGTCAGGTGAGGCTGGCCTGGTAAAGCTCAACTCTAGTTACACATGCACAGCCATGCCTGTACAGTCTGCTCTATCGTGTATGCTGGTATCATGAATATCCCAACCAAGCCCTCGTATTCATACACACATAAGGCCCGTTTCCACTGGCCGACGAAAACGGTGTATGTGTTTTTAGTTCTCCTTAAAGCCCATTTCTATTGGCCATCACTGATATACAATCAGGAACCCACGACGGACCTTTATCACTGCTGAGGCACAATGGAAATGGGATATTAGGAGAACTCATAAAATCTACACCGTTCTCTTCGGCCAATGAAAACGGGCCCTATAAAAGTCTATCATTTCCTGCATATGCCTGAAAATACCACCAATATAGTGTATTTCTACTGTACCACGAATATCAGGTCTTTTTGTTTATTATATTGGTTTAAATGGAGTCTCAAAGATACTCATCGAATGAACAATCGAAGGATTGGGCATCACTCGCATTTCAGATTCTCCCATCGAGAAAGTGGAGAATGAGAGCGAATAGGCGAAGAGAAAATAGGCGCGATGTCCACTGATTGAACGGCATATAAAAGAGGATAATGTGTCTTGGATCGCTAATAATATGATGATCTATTTTATTTGTAGGTCTCTTCCTATGGTAAATAATATTTGGATCCTCTTTCTCTTGAATATGCACCTACTTTATCACATCACAAATATAGATGGACTCCCTGTGATATTTCCCCATCCTCTTTAGGTTGGCATAGATTATTTTCAATGAGGAACTATATAAAGTGTACAGTATTCACGTAAATGTAGGTACGGCGAGCTGGATAGGCCCACTAGATGGCGCTACGACCTGATTCGATGTACGGCGTTCCCCACACGCCAGCGTCCCTGTGACCTCGACCTGACCTTGCGGTTTCCATGTCACAACAGAAACTCTTTTCATGTCAGCGTCTGTGTGGGACGCAGGGACGCGCTCCGAGACGCTGATCTCAGATCGAGGCTGGTTCTCTTTGTCGTCGTAACAATAGCGAGGCTGATAACCAAAACGAAAATCACCCCCAAAAGAGACCCGCGAAGCAAACGGAAAGCAGCCTCCGCTTTATCTCATCCCCAAGTAAATGTGGATGTATATTTAGGAGCTGGGAAAAGATCCACCGAGATGGGGGGCTGTTTACTAACTTACCCCACGTCTGGGAGTGTTTCTTCTTGTGCGTATTGATATTTCGCGGGTCCCTTGGGTGTAGCCGGGGCAGAAATAGATTAGTGGTTATTGACTGTAGCGGGGCTGGGGGGGAGAAAGGGAGAGAGACCGGGCGCAGGGCCGGGTGGAGGCGGAAGCAAGGCGCAGGGCTTCCCGCCTGGCCCGTCCCCCGCGGTCGCCCCCCTCACAGTAGAGACGTCAACCCTCAACCCTCGGCCCGCAAATCTTATACAGCCGCCAGATCAATAGATCGATCCCAGAATGCGCTGCGGCACCCCGCCGCCATTCGGGATTGAGAGACGGTGGCAGAGGTGCGGGCGGAGGAGGAAGCGGCACGGACGGGAGGCTGGGATGTGGTTTGTGAGCCTACAACCTTCTCTTGTTGCAGATCGCTGTCTATGTTCTATCCACTGTTAAAGGTTGGCGTATAGAGTTTGATTCCTCGTTGTGTTTGTACCTACTCTCAGTCATACTGAAGTCTGTTTAAAGTTCCCGTTATCATAGTTTAAATACACACCACACTCGTTTCTTGCTGGATCCGAGGATATTTCCTCTTTTAGGTCTGGGTCCGGTTATTTACTTTCTCCATGTTTTGTCTTGAAACTATAAAGCCGGAGATACACAAAGCGAGAAACGTAGCGATTTCCAGAATAACCAACACGAAATAATATGTATCTGAGATATTACTTCATATAAATATCTCCCAGGGATAGTATAGCATCCCAGAAGCAATAATCGGGTGAAATGTGAAACAATAATCCACATACATGCCATTTTGTGTTGGCGATTCTGGAAATCGTTGCGTTTCTCGACTGGTGTTTCTCCGGCTTGATAGTTTCTCGACAAAACTTAGAGAAAGTAAACAAACGGATCTAATTTCTCTACCCACACCCATATCTGCATACATGTATATCTTTAAAAACAACCATGTGACATGCATCGTTTCCCTGTTTCGCTGTGATTCGTGTCGGGGTGAATGTCCCCGTTTAAATCTTCACGGTTATGTTTGTGCTGATCCTCGCATGAACCTCACGTCCCTGGGTCGTTAAAGTGGCTTCGCGGGAGCCGGTTATCGCTGTAGGTTGCGTTGCTTCTTGATGCCAAGGTCAGGATACGTCGCTGTCAAGGTGCCTGATGAAATATTGACTAAGCTTCAGACTGACGGGGCGTATCAGTCTGTAAACCGGGCCCCAATCCTCAAATCAGATTTCGTTAACTTTACCGGCAATACACCTCCGATAAGAACTTTCCAGTTCATATTGACATTTCTCATATAGGTCTTGTATATCGTGTTGTTATCTTAGGTTTGTGATGCTTTTTATTGGTGAATTATCGTTGAAAGTCGTTGAATTACCTTGTGTTTATTTATATAGATCTGTGTGTAGACCCTTTAGGGGTGATCTCTAAGCCTTGCGTGGTAGCAACGACTATAAATTCCCTATACTCGTTGGTCGTAGTAAAGGAAATGGATTGGCATGACAAAAATGGGAGGCGGGGGGACTGATTTAACTAAGACAAAGTATAAAGGACTCTAGAAATATATGAAAATATATAGATATCTTGAAAGTTTATGCATTTATTATTTTATCAATTAAATTGCAGCTGAATTATATTTTTTACTTTTTGGGTGCCTTCAACCACATATACCACCATTTAAGAATTATTAGAACCACGCATGAATAGATAACATAAAGTGGAATTCCGGGAAATGGAGACCTAGATTTAAACGAATGAATTTAAATCGAGTACAGAATCTCAGCAGGATCTGTCTCAGACAAACACCCTGTGATGTACATGAATCCTATCGTGTGAATCCCACTTTATGTTTCATGGGGCCTTTTGTAGAATCGATCATGCAGGTGCAGGTTTAAAATATCATGAAACCATAGAAAAGAAGGCGCGCGTTAGTAATTGCTTACACATGCACTAACATGCCCACTCAGCAGTTTCTATCACCCTGCCGACATACACGACCAACTGAAGCCACACGGCTTCTCCAGGCCCTCTCACCGTGGAGGAAAACGAGGCTGGTCTTTATTAGGTCCCACCCACCTCTCCTCCTGTCACCCCACCCCCTCCCCTCCCCCACCCCTCCTCACTGTGTTATGGGATCCAGCCCCCCCCCCTCCCCCCTACACACACACTGGGCCCGGGCCTTGATGTGGGGATCGTATGGCTGTCTGAAAGCGGGTCATGGCTCCTCCTGCACACTCTCAGCACGCCCTACACTGGAGGAGTATGGTGCCTGACAGCGCCCAGCTTTAAAGCTAATGTCCCTCCATGGTCCCGCTCCATGATAGAGCCTCCAGGTCGAGGCTTGTTGGGGTAAAATGATACTCTGTGAATGTGCCGTGTGCGCCAGTTTAAATCCACACTAAAATCCAATTTTCCTTAATTTTTAAACCATTTATTATATTTTATTTTCAATCAGACACTAAATTCGACAATTTCTTTATCTTTACATTAAAACCATATTCTAGTTATAGGTTAAAATATAGAAGGATATAATAGTTCTTAATAAGATAAAATGGAATATCATATATCATGCTATATCATCCTTTTGTATCTGTATCCAGCATTTACGTTATGAATGCTACAGGATAATAAAGTATAATCGATTACATTCACATGACATGCTCATCTATATTTCCTGGCCGAAGAAATCCGAAAGTAACAACATGATATACAGATGAACATGATGAGAAAATGAAAAAAGGGTTTTCTGCACTGGAATGAAAACAGGAAAAAGGTGTTATGAAGAATGCCCGAGATTACCTCTCCATATTTCAGATAACTATATTTGAATATTAATCCTCTAATTAATACTAAATCCGATCAAACTCCTCCCGATAATCTAACATGCAGGCAATGTTACCTCCAGAGAATTTCATTTAGATAGAACCGTGATTTCTGCGGATAGGTTTCTGAATAGCGTCAGTATTCAATAATACACATAATTCAGTTGATATTCATGAAGTAGGTTAAAAGCGCTCAACTAAAGCCGGATTAAAGGCGGGCAGTGTCAACAGAGAGGCGCGCCCGGAGGACACTGTGTGTTCTGGGCGTGGTTTTTAGCCGCCCGGAGGGGTGGAGTACTGTAGCAGGGCCCCGGGGAGGCTTGCGGCTAGTTTTATTTATTAAAAGGCGGACTGGAGCCCGCGGGACGTGGGGCTGTGTGTCGGTGGAGCGGGGTTCATGTCGGCACGGAACGGGGCTGTGGGCGGCACGCCACCAGCCACCGGCACCGACAGCCACCAATCTCTGTCTCTCTGTCTGTGTCTCTGTATGTCTCTCTGTCTCTCTGTCTGTATGTCTGTCTCTGTCTATCTGTCTCTCTATCTGTTTGTCTGTCTCTGTCTGTGCGTGTTTGTCTGTCTGTCTCTGTGCCTGTCTGACTCTGTCTGTATATGTGCCTGTCTGTCTCTATCTCTCTGTCTGTTTGTCTGTCTCTCTCCATCCGTCTGTCTGTCTGACTCTCTCTGCCTGTCTCTTTTTCTCTTTCTGTTTCTCTAGCTTTGTCTTCTCTTTTCTGTCTCTGTATGTCTCTGTCGCTCAAACGGTGTCTGTCTGTCTGTCTGTCTGTCTCTCTCTCTCTGTCTCTCTCTCTCTCTCATCCAATCTCTGTGTCTCTGACTCTCTGCCTGTCTCTGTCTGTAGTCTGTCTGTCTCTGTCAGTCTGTCTGTTTGCCGCTCTGTCTGACTGTCTGTCTTTGTCTCTGCCTGTCTCTCTGCCTGTCTCTCTCCCTCTCTCTCCCTCTCTCTCTCCCTCTCTCTCTCCCTCTCTCCCTCTCCCCCCCCCCCTCTCTCTCTCTCTCTCTCTCTCTCTCTCTCTCTCACACACACACACAGGCATATATTTATTTTATTTAGATTACACCAATCAAACTTTAAGATTTATCATAAACCTGTAGGTTTTATTGTTGGACGCATTTATTATATTCTTTCAATATTTATGTTTATAACCATTTTGGAATATGATCTGACACAACTGGAAGCTTCGTCAGCAGACCTATTTAAAGTGTCTCCTGTTTTATTATCGTTTTCTTTTTAGCTGTTGTTTTCCCCTATACTTTACTATTCCTGAGTGAGTCATTTGTGAATGTTGCGATCAATACACATGCCTGGATGTTGTCTAAATCAGTGTCTGACACTCCTATGTCTGTTTCGTGTCTTTTTATCCCTGTTTTTATTTAGTCGGCTGGTTATTTATTGCTGTATTTGTGCACTTTAGTCGGTGTTAATACTCCTATTTACGAAACTATTTACTTTCACAGATATAAAATCTATTGTTGGATAGAATCGAAACTGCACTCTCTCATTCGCATTCAGCTTTATTTTGTATACACCATGGAAATAAGGAAATCTAGTCAATGAATGATTATTGCCTAGGTTTATGTAAATACGTTGTAAATACCTAAGATATTGCATATATGCAAGTTGCATGACTATATTGTATACTCACTACATTTCTTGACAGATATTCCATTGCCTGTGATATCTTGCATGCGTGTCCCGTTACGGAATCAATAAAACTGAGACGGTTGGATTTCAAAATCATATCATATTCTTCTGATTCATATTAGAGTAAAAGAAGCACAGCTATAGATAATTGACACAGTCTTAATAGAGTTGTTGGCTTAGGCATTAGGGACATTCCCAGAACTCTAATGCGCCGACAGGAGCCAAGCCACCCCAGGCCCAGTAAACGACGGGTCGTGTGCCTCTGGGAGAGCGGAGTCAGCCCAGAGAGAGTTGGTTCCGTTTTGATTCGATTCGCATGATTCATGGCATTTCAATTGTTGGGCAAGATGGGATTTGTCAAAGGAGGCGTCACACTGCCACCCTGGGCCCCTGTGCCTCAGTCCATGCATGACTAATGTCATCTAAATTCCGGGCAAGGAAAGAGATCTCAAATTTCGTCTCGGTGTTGTTGGAGAGAGACCCTGTCTGACTGCCCCCCCCCCCCTTGCCCCCCAACGCCCCCGCCCCTGTCCCACTCCTCTGAGATTGATATCTATTCGTGCGAAATCCCTCCAAATTGACCCCCTGCGAAGTCTCCCCAATTGACCTAATTCTAATCGTATTCTTTTTTATTTATTTTTTTCATCACTGATTTCTAAATTCTAAAAGAAAAATGGCGGTTTCTCAAATGAATTCTTTTTTTTTATTGGCGGTAAAATGTTGATGAATCTTTGAGGTTAAAAAAGTATGAGTAGCCCTTCATTGTGTTGTCTGTGAAGACCGCAAATTCGTGGCATTCTTTTGTTTGCCTGGAGGCGATCTTATAACCTTGCTTTCACTCAGCAACTGTTCACAACCCAACAAACGGGCGTATGTCATCAGATAATGCTCCTGCCATCGGTCACCCGCAGCCTGCCTCGGCTTTTATACACTGCAACCTTCAGGTAGATGTATATTTCACCTGACAAGGGCGCCCCCTATTAACAAGGTGAAGAGTGACAAATAGAGGGCCATCTTGAACACACTAACAAGTCATCAGTTACATTTTTCTCAAGGAGGGGTGGGTGGAGAAGGTGGCTTAATGAGTTAAACTACAGCAGTTCAATGGGTCAGGACATGGACTCAGGGAGAGGGTAAAAGATGGATAGCTTTAAGTCGACATGTGCCAGGGTTTTATATTCTTTGTTAAATACTTCTTTTCATGTTAATGGCATAATATATTTTTCATCATTTCTCTATACACTGCTAAATTGAAGAGTGTGACTATATCAAGTGAGTGTTGTAGTAGTGCATACAATGTAATTTGATACTTCTTTCAAATGATTAAAAGTTAATTTGAATGAATATTCACAGAAAACCAGACAAGCAGACTGATATGTATAACATTTTATTGAAGAATTGTACATCAATGTAGTGGAGGGATAATTCGGTTCGTCTTTATTTAACAGACTTCATTCATTACACATTGGTAGCAAATGTAATGTACCAACATTATTCTTGCAATTCTTTAAAGTTCAATGTCAAAGGTCTTTATTGGCAGCACAAAAGATATACATGTATATCAAAATGTGGTGATTTTAAATTTAAAGGATGCTAGTTTTCAATGTTTTTTCCTGTTTTCTTCCTCGTGTATTGTTGATAGCAACTACTGAATCACTCAGCCTCAACCTTAGATCCCCCACTGAACCTCCCCAGTGACCCATGTAAAAACTTGATATTTCCCCTAAATCCCTTGATTCCCCACTATAATGTGTATGTAATGCATACACCCTGTATTGCAATAACAACTATTTTATTCTTTTTTTCTTACCCCAATTTGCACCCCTGACACTCATATCCAGGATGTCCCTTCTGTGTTTTCATCATGGACCTCGCCTCTTGTGATGTTTAGATGTCATGGAGCTCGCTTCATGTGGTGTTTAGATGTAGATACACGTCTTCCCCTGACGTACCCTGGAGGTAGGACACTGGAGGTGGACATTGCGGCAGCACAGAACGACTCCAGGGCGTGATCGTGGCCCAACTCAACACAAGCCCATTCAGATATCCCTGTAGAAACGAGTCTCTGTGTGTACCTGAAACTCACAAACCCGCGTCTACAGGACATATAGGGAATGGTGCATATCGTCCAGATTACGTCACAGGGCCACGTCACGCCTACGTCACATGACGTCACGCTACACAGCACATGACGTCACTCCAGTACGTCATACCTGAAACTCACAAACCCGCGTCTACAGGACATATAGGGAATGGTGCATATCGTCCAGACTACGTCACAGGGCCACGTCACGCCTACGTCACATGACGTCACGTAACACGACACATGACGTCACTCCAGTACGTCAGACCTGAAATAGATTTAAAGAAAGTGTAAACATTGTTTATTGTGTCAATACATCCTTGCAAACAGTTTTAAATCACATCTACATACAACCTCACATCTATAACAGTGCTTATTGTATGTTGAATATGTACAGCTCTATCAACGGGTTTTTTTTATTGGACATCTATGCAATATTCAGTAAATAGTGTTTGGTTTATATCACCTCTATCCAACGTTGTAAACAGGGTTAATTTTGTCATATCCAGACATCGTCATGGATAGAGTGTATTTGGGGTCACCTGTAGAAACCAACATCCTACCAGCTTACCATGATATATTTCATTTTGCGCCAATATCTTATCATGCTGCTTCTTTGGTTCACATATACCTCCATGTGGAATATACCTTCTATGGTTTCACATCAAGAATTCTCAGAGACAAAATATTGCATTGTTTATATAGACAGAGATGTCGGTTTTCCACTTTTCCGTGGAAATCTATGTTTTCATAGTCAGTATAAAAGAAATGTTTATCGTCCAAAGATGATATTAATTTATACTCATTCACGCCCATAAAATAGTTGTTTGAACCTCCCCAGAGAGTTCTCATTGCCAGGCTGGCGCTGCCTTATTTCCCATGTTTTCTAGGTCTCTCTGGGACTTCAAATTCCACATGAAAAATATGTTCTACTTTTTCTTCTGACCCCAACTGACATCTCTGTATGGATGACACCTTTTCATTTCCTTGATCATTTCTGCCCTTGATGTTGTTGATGTGGCTAAAAATATGATGATGGAGTTACTTCTTTGCAACGAAAAGCAGATGTGTAAGCCATACCTGAAAATGATAAGGTTGAAAGAATCACTGCCAACTTTCATTGAATCAATCTAGATACTCTGTGTTCAACGTGAAACAGCAAATCAAAGTGGAAACGACAAAGATAACGTTTAATTGCATGCAGCTTAATATGGGTGTATGATACAAAGTAGACCTACACAACTTCCACCTAATGCTGGAGAGGTATAGCCGAAGTAAATAGCCTGAATCCAGAAACCTCTTAGCTGTACACCCTCTGAAAGGGCCCACACATTGTCTGCATATCAGAAATCCATATCGATATTCTGACTCCTGGAATGCATAAAGCGAGGGCCATAAAACCCGAGGCAAATACTACTGGTGGCTACAAATTCTTCGGTTCTGGAAGTCTAATTAAACAAATTGGACGTTAAACTACTCAAACAATCGAACAAACAAACATCGGTTCTGGTCGAGGCATAGAGGGGCTGGTTGTGCCCGTGTGGGGCCGTAAGATGAGGATGAGGCAGAGAGGCAGAGAGAGGTTTCTGAGGGCCAGTTATGGCTCTCTGGGATCGGATGTGGTTGTAGAAAGGCTGATTTAGGTACCTGAGGGAAGATAGGGCTGCCTGGGACTAGAAATGACCAGTAGAAGGGTTTATTGGGGGAGATGGGGGCTGCCCAGGGCCGGGTGGGGCTGCCTAGGGTCGGTTGGGGTCAGCTGAAGGGCTGTTAGGGGGCATGTAGGACTGCATGAGGCAGGGTGCCTAGGCCTGTGTAGGGCTGGAAGAGGCAGGGGAGGGTTGACTGGGGCTCCTGGGGGCTGGGTGGGGCTGGAACATGCAGAGAGTGCTGCCTTGGCCTGTGTAGGGCCAGGAGGGGCAGAAAGGGGTTGACGGGGGCTGGGTGGGGCTGGAAAAGGCAGAGAGGGGCTGCTAGGGGTCATGTAGGAACGGGAGAGGCAGACAGGGGCTGACTGGGGCTGCCGGGGGCCAGGTGGGGCCGCAGGAGGCAGGCCTCAGTCCGTGAACAGACTGACCTTTAGGGCCCGGTACCCCCTTGTAGAGACAGTTGTGCTACCGCCCCACTTTGATCTGTTCTTCGGCAAATCACCAGCCTCGCTCTCATCCATCTTCTCGTCACGTGACCCGTCGGCGAGATCTCGGCCAATATCACGAGATCTCGTAGGGGACGTTAATGTTTTCGATCCATCTTGTTTGCTGCCTGCTGCCTCTGCGGGGAGGGGTATGTCTATAGTGGATATTGCTGTGGTAGCCTATTTACCATGCGGGACCCCTCAACATGGCCCATATTTGTTGGTCAAATATTATTGCATGTAAATGGCTTAGATTGATGGGGGTGGGTGGCATATTTCAATGGCAGGCGCAGAATAAAAGGTCATGTTTATTACTTGTCCCTTTTGGAGTCGTATGGAGAGAAGAAAGTATTTGCCCACAACACGATTAAATGAATGCTTGCAGTCTTGTTTGGATTTAAGTGTGACTTCCTTTTTCTTTATATGTTATCAAATATACTCTCTTAGGGTTAGATTATATTTGATATAACTGATACAATTTTGCAGTTTCCAGGGATGTCTCCACGTTGCTCTTTGGTTCTTGTCTTCCTAATTGTTGTTCGTTTACATTTTTGTTTGTTTCGTTTTTGTGTTCGTGCAAATGAAAACAATCTATATCAACAGCAGAATCTTGCTATTTACGGTGATCCTAAGAGTTGTTTTCAGATATAAATGGGCGATAATTTACATCCATGAGTCGTAATAAGTTTATTCACTTCCTTCGATGAGAAAGCTCTTCCAGTGAACATCAAGTAAGCGAGAACATGATACAGGCAAGATGTAGTAGGAAGATTTGATGAAAAGGAAAATCATGAGTAAACCATATAAAACTAGGATCATAAATTACAGCAAATTACACATGCATCAGTTTACCTAGGTGTACGAATTCGATTCCATTACAGTTGACTACCTCAATATTTTAGTCTGTTTTCTGTATTCTAATAGGCGGTTTACCTCACAACCGAATGTCCCTTTTACTGGCAAACATGTGTAGTTCTTCATTAGTATGCACAGAATGTATGTAGAAAACGAAACGAATTTATAGACGTTTGGCTTCTTGCTCTTTATCCTTTACAGTTTTGCTTATACAATGATCGGTTATCTCCTATCTCATCTGATTGTTGTTTTTGGGTTCTGGCTCTAAAATATTCCCACACATATATTAGAAAACAGACCTTTCACAAAAAAGTCGAACACAAACATATATACAATTTACATTCTAGCTATTAAAAAGCAACGAATAGTGGACAACGAAGAGGTCAATGTAATAATTTTGAAAGGGGAATGATATGGTAGACGTTTCTCTTTGTGTCCGTTGGGTATCTATCTCTCTATTTACGTCACACAAAACGAAACGGTGGCCTTTAGAATGCGCCCATTGTTGATGAGATTTGATCGGTCTCCGGCCTGTTATTTCACTTCTGGCTGGCGTTGGGTAAGACATCCTCCTCGCCTATCATCATCTGAAACACGGGGTCCTGTCCATCACACATAACCCCGGCCACCAACCGTCAGATAGATGGCATTCTTCACTGCACCAGAGGCGTATGTGCCTACAGGAGGGACCGGGATGGGTTGTGTACAGAGGACGAGTGTCCAGACATGATGTAACCCCAACGACATCTCCAGGCTCCAGTACGGCTCGTTTACATCACAAAGCCCCCGCTGACCCGCCCACACGGCCCGGCGCGCGGCCACAGTCCAGCCCGGGGACGGAGGGACGGACGACCCGGGGCTGGAGTGGACAGAGGGTTTGAATGAGAACAGGTGACTCATCTGTCACCATAAAATCCTCCCGAGGTGTGCTGGAATAATAGCTGGCCCTGGTGTGGCATCAGTGGCAGGGGCTTGTGGGCAGGGGATACCCCCCGTATGACTGGACATTTTTGGTGTCACCCCCGGCACCAGATAACTAACCAACACCGCAGACACCCAGTACACCTATGATATTACATCCTACGTACTACCATCCCCCCCCTCCCTGTTTACCCACCCTCAGCACCCTCCTTCTGGGCCCCCACCAGTCGGGCTTGAGTCACAGCAGTGAATAAGTCTGATGTCACTCAGCCCTGAAGTTGACTGAGAACTGGGATCCTGATTTCCTGACGCCCCGATTTGATTCACGAACGACCAACGTGGGAAACTGAATCCACGGCGCAAACGAAATCTCCACTGGGAAGCCACTGGGCAGGAGCTAAGGAAGCCAGAGGAAGCCAGCGAAAAGGTAGGCTACTTAATGTGCAGTTAGAGGTGGTTAGGATTAATGGGCCTATAGGAGAGATGGGAATTAAGTTGGTTTGTAGGTCAGAGGGACGCTGGTGCCCACTGCGCACGCGCTGACCCCGGGACGCGCTAACACGAGAAGTACTTCCGGGGTCATGACGACCACATAAATCAGGACCTTAACGACGAGTTCCTGCGAACCAGGAAACGCTCAACCTCATCCACTGACTCACTTTTTTATTTCAATCCCTCCCTGGGACCCTCACTGAATAGTTGAGGTTTTTGGGATGACTCAAAATTAAACAGAAAAAGAGCGGACTTTCGGAAGATAAAAGACAATTCCCTGTAAACAAATAAACGGAAACGCGTGATGTGCCACAGCTATCACAACATAACATCATCATAGATATTGTCACTTTCATCTTGGTTGTTGTCATTTGGTTGGATACATGATTTGATAAGAGGTAAGATGGTATTTTGTTATATTCCTGAAACAAGTTTTTTGATGTAAGCGTCCGGTTTATGCATACTTACCACGTATAGTAAGCTTCTTTCACATTCGTAATTTCTATATGTGAGGAAGTATCTCGATCCATGAGAATTGACTCTAAATATACAAATAATTCTGTGTTTTTATGAATAGAATAGAGTATGGAATATATAGGATTTCGATTATTTCTTTTACCATTCTATGCTGCAGTTTTAGGTACTTATTTTTTGGCATGTCAACATTGTTACAAACGGTAGATTTACAGAGATACGATAATCATTTATGCACACAATAATCAAGAACTCCATTTCCCTTTCCGTGCCTGGAAGTTCATGCATAGAAACACAAATGAGTAAGAATATGAACCACTCGCATATAAATTGTTATAGAGTTTACTATAATGGTGCTGGGAGCTGCATGGGAACACTGTTCTATGTGAGAAAACAGCAGCCACGCTTGGAGAGTGAGTCGGCATCGGAGTGTCGAGGCGATCTTTGTGACCCCTTGCTCTCTACCAGCTCCAGCAGCCCATTTGGCCTTATAAAAATTTCACCGGCCCGTCATTCCTAATAAAGGCGGGACCGGGGCGGGCGGGCGGCGGCCCGGCTGCCGTGTCACTCCCCGCCCGGCCCCGACGTCCCCGGAAGATATCATGAAATTTTAAAGAGCGCCAAAAAATTCCCCAGGCCGAATTCGTACTTTGCGCTGACGTTTATTGAATAATGACGAAATTAACAGCCGAAAGGAGGCCCGAAGTGGGGAGTCCGGGATGATGGAGTCTTCTGTGAGAACCGGACTTGGCCGCCAGCGCAATGGTGGGAGCTTGTACCGAGTGGGAGGAGAGGGAGATAGGGAGAGACAGGGAGAGACAGGGAGGGAGATATATAGAGATAGAGAGGCGGAGAGGGAGAGAAATGGAGAAATATGGAGGGAGATGGAGAGAGAGAGGCGGAGAGAGAGGGAGATAGGGAGAGACAGGGAGGGCGATAGAGAGAGAGAGAGAGGGAGAGAGGGAGAGAGAGAGAGAGGGAGATAGAGAGAGAATGGCGGAGAGGGAGAGAAAGGGAGAGACAGGGAGGGAGATAGAGAGAGAATGGCGGAGAGGGAGAGAAAGGGAGAGACAGGGAGGGAGATAGAGAGAGAGAGAGAGAGAGGCAGAGAGGGAGAGAAATGGAGAAATATGGAGGGAGATGGAGAGAGAGAGGCGGAAAGAGAGGGAGAGATGGAGAAATAGGGAGGGATAGAGAGAGAGGGAGGGAGGGAGGGAGGGAGAGAGAGAGAGAGGGAGAAATAGGGAGGGAGATGGAGAGAGAGAGGGAGAGATGGAGAAATAGGGAGGGAGAGAGAGAGGGAGAAAGAGAGGGAGGGAGGGAGAGAGAGAAAGGGAGAAATAGGGAGGGATAGAGAGAGAGAGGGAGAGAGAAAGGGAGAAAGAGGGAGGGATAGAGAGAGAGGGAGAGAGAAAGGGAGAAATTGGGAGGGATAGAGAGAGAGAGGGAAAAAGACAGTGAGGGAGAGAGAGGGAGAGAGATAGGGAAGGAGATAGAAAGAGAAAAATCACCCCAACGGCCATACAGCCTCGGATATTGCGCACTCTCCCAATATTCGCGCCTTGAAATATTAGCGGCAGCATATAGATAAAGAATGCTATTTTCGCGGGTTGGATATCACTGCTGAAGCCAATAGGTCTGAGGTAGGGTGGGTTAGACTGAAGGGTTCGGCGAGTGTCCTTGTAGCCACGAATGGATAGATAGATAGATAGATCAATAGATAGGTGGATAGATAGATAGATACCCAGCCACCACCCCCTCCCCCACACACATCCACCTAGTAGCGGGCCCACCTCTCTCTATGAGGAGTAATCTTCCCTAAATGGCCAGCCTTTCTCCTCCTGCTACCTGCAAGAAAACAAAACGTAATTCGATTTTGTCCCCCTGTCACAGGCTGCCGGTGCAGGATGATGCATGGGGGCCGCCGCTTGCTTTTAGCAATCATTTTTCCATTAAAGGCAAGGCAGAGACATGCATTAAAACATCGACATAATAATGGTGGGCGCGCGCTCGCCCGCCTCCCCGCTCCCTGATTGCCTTACGGAGGACAATTTGAGAAAATTAACAAAGGCCCGAGCTTTTAGTGCTCGGCCCCGGCACGTGAGTTTTGAAGATTTAGTAAGAGCATGCCTGTCAAATTAAAATCTTATACATGCATTATTTTTGTTGTTACTTGAGAGCCTAGTGCCCCTTCGAGGATGGTCACCTCAATTCCTTGTGGCAGACAGGAGATGACTTGGTTTCATCCTCTATAGAGGTTGCTTACTTCTTGAGATTGCAATGCCTGCATGTGGCCATAAGTATATGAGCCATAAGAGTTCCCTCCCCTTCTTATGATACATAATACATTAGATGCCACATCTGAGAATATGCCCAAACGAATTGATATATGTTAATTGATTTTATGAATACATCCATTATATATAGCTGGATCATATATGATTGTATTATAAAGTGCATATTGAAATCATAGTTTGAAATGAATATACCCTAAGAGAAATATTAGGGAAACTAGTGACCTAATTGCACCAATTGCCATGCTAATTATGTTCTATAAACTATCCATATATACATAATAATCATTTATTCCAGCCTAGTGCAATAGCTATTGGAAACTTACTTCGTTTTTGTATAATCAAGTTCCTACTGATTGGAAAATAAGCGAAGGAGAATGCATAATCGTTCTTATTATGGAAGCATGTTTAAATAAAACGATTTGGGCATATAGGTTGGACAGCTTATCAAATAAAACTCAAAGCAAACCTTGGTTCTGAATAGAGAGGATCCAGAATAGTTATTGTTAAGGCCCTTTTCCATTGGCCGACAAAAACAATGTAGATTTTTTTGTGTTCTCCCAATAGCCTATTTATATTTTGCATCAGCAGTGATAAAGGTCCGTTGGTGGTTCCTGACTGTATATTGGTGATGGCTAATGGGAATGGGCTATTAGGAGAACACAGAAAATCTAGACCGTTGTTGTCTGCAAATGGAAACAGACCTTAAGCCAGCATCGGACAATATATGACCAGGAATCATTAACTGAGTCGTCATATTGTAAATGAAAGCAAAACTTCAGTACCAGAATAAAGAATAACCAAAACTTCAGAACCAGAATAAAGAATATAACCAAAATTTCAGTACTAGAATAAAGAATATAACCAAAACTTCAGTACCAGTATAAAGAATAACAAAACTTCAGTATCATGATAAATAATAACCAAAACCTCAGTACCATAATAAAGAATAACCAAACTTCAGTACCAGAATAAAGAATATAACCAAAACTTCAGTACTAGAATAAAGAATATAACCAAAGTTTCAGTACCATCATAAAGAATAGCCAAAACTTCAATACCAGTATAAAGAATAACCAAAACTTCAGTACCAGAATAAATGAAAAAAAAACAACTTCAATACCAGAATAAAGAATAACCAAAACTTCAGTACCAGAATAAAGAATAACCAAACTTCAGTACCAGAATAAAGAATATAACCAAAACTTCAGTACTAGAATAAAGAATATAACCAAAGTTTCAGTACCAGAACAAAGAATAGCCAAAACTTCAGTACCAGTATAAAGAATAACCAAAACTTCAGTACCAGAATAAATGGGAAAAAAAACCACTTCAATACCAGAATAAAGAATAACCAAAACTTCAGTACCAGAATAAAGAATATAACCAAAACTTCAGTACCAGAAACAACCTTACCATGAGAGAGAGGGGGGTTGTGGGTAAAGTTCTACGCATGCGCGTGGACGTCAGGCGCATGTCTGTGGACCACCCTGGAGCAGGCTCCGCTCCGGGCTGACAAAAGCTGGGTGTAATCAGGAGGACAGGCGGGGGGGGGGGGGGGGGGTGGACGGGGGATACTGCCAATCACAGCCGGCTCAGCCGTCACTCCAGTCCCTCCTCCCGGCGCCCTCCTGCCACTCCCGGAAAACTCCACCAACTGCTCCAGGGCCTCCTCCACCCAACTATATACGACACAGTCTCCAGGGGGGAGGAGCGCCCACTCACAGGTCTGGACAACACCCCTCCTCCCAGCTTCATTCTGCTGGAGAGCGCCATGGATAACCGGAATATACTTTTCTATTATCCACCTCATACAGGGTGACCATATTATGGGGACATACTCGGCGCATACGGATATGTTGTATGCTCCGGGCTGCACAAAACACGGCCCAAACGGTAAAATAGTGCGAATGAAAATAGTGCATAATTAAATTGGACTAAAATCTTTTTCTATATACATAATTTTCCCGTCGATTACCTAATTTATAAGGTCAAGCTTGCTTGAATAACATTTTACCAGTACATACAAGACAATATTATATTATTTTCTAGACACTATCGAATTTAGATATGTATCTGTAGCAGCATCATAATTCGGATCAAAAACTATACAGAGTAATCAAAAAATCTTTGTCGTGTTCGTGGAAGATTCGGTGAGATTCATCTTTCTTAAGTGGGATTCACACGATGAGATTAATGTACTTAATAAAGTGTTTGTCTGAGACAAATCCTGCTGAGATTTTGTACTGGAACACAATCTCCTCGTCTGAATTGTAGGGTTCCATTTCCTTGAGACAAGTTTCTTTCCCTGTGACAATTAGCCCTAACCAGGTACAGAATCTCATGAGATTTTGATTTTAGACACGTTTAGAATTTACAGGGGCATTTTGGTCAGAAAAACACCCTGTGAGGTACATGGATCCCATCGTGTGAATCCCACTTTACAACGTACAGAATCTCAGCAGGATTTGTCTCAGACACACACCCTGTAAGGTACATGAATCCCATCGTGTGAATCCCACTTTACAACGTACAGAATCTCAGCAGGATTTGTCTCAGACACACACCCTGTAAGGTACATAAATCCCATCGTGTGAATCTCACTTTACAGCGTGCAGAATCTCAGCAGGATTTGTCTCAGAAAAACACCCTGTAAGGTACATGAATCCCACCGTGTGAATCCCACTTTACAACGTACAGAATCTCAGCAGGATTTGTCTCAGACACACACCCTGTAAGGTACATGAATCCCATCGTGTGAATCCCACTTTACAACGTACAGAATCTCAGCAGGATTTGTCTCAGACACACACCCTGTAAGGTACATGAATCCCATCGTGTGAATCCCACTTTACAACGTACAGAATCTCAGCAGGATTTGTCTCAGCCAAACCGCCTGTAAGGTACATGAATCCCATCGTGTGAATCCCACTTTACAAAGTACAGAATCTCAGCAGGATTTGTCTCAGACACACACCCTGTAAGGTACGTGAATCCCATCGTGTGAATCCCACGTTACAAAGTATAGAATCTCAGCAGGATTTGTCTCAGACACACACCCTGTAAGGTACGTGAATCCCACCGTGTGAATCCCACGTTACAACGTACAGAATCTCAGCAGGATTTGTCTCAGACACACACCCTGTAAGGTACATGAATCCCATCGTGTGAATCCCACTTTACAAAGTACAGAATCTCAGCAGGATTTGTCTCAGACACACACCCTGTAAGGTACGTGAATCCCACCGTGTGAATCCCACGTTACAACGTACAGAATCTCAGCAGGATTTGTCTCAGACACACACCCTGTAAGGTACGTGAATCCCACCGTGTGAATCCCATGTTACAACGTACAGAATCTCAGCAGGATTTGTCTCAGACACACACCCTGTAAGGTACGTGAATCCCACCGTGTGAATCCCACGTTACAACGTACAGAATCTCAGCAGGATTTGTCTCAGACACACACCCTGTAAGGTACGTGAATCCCACCGTGTGAATCCCACTTTACAACATACAGAATCTCAGCAGGATTTGTCTCAGACACACACCCTGTAAGGTACATGAATCCCATGTGTGAATCCCACTTTACAACGTACAGAATCTCAGCAGGATTTGTCTCAGACACACACCCTGTAAGGTACATGAATCCCATGTGTGAATCCCACTTTACAACGTACAGAATCTCAGCAGGATTTGTCTCAGAGACACACCCTGTAAGGTACATGAATCTCATCGTGTGAATCCCACTTTACAACGTACAGAATCTCACCTTAATTTGTCTCAGACAAACACCCTGTAAGGTACATGAATCCCACCCTGTGAATCGCACTTTAAATGGGATTCGCACGGTGGGATCCATGTACCTCACAAAGTGTTTGTCTGAGACAAATCCTGTTGAGATTTGGTACTGGAACACAATCTCCTCGTGTGAATGACAGGGTTCCATTTTGCTGAGACAACTTTTTCCCCTTGCAATTGTCGGCGACAATCACCCGTAACAAGGAACATAATCTCATGAGATTTTGACTTTAAACATGTTTAAAATCTATAGGGGCATTTTGGTGAGACAAATGGACCTGCTGCGACCATGTACCTGCCCTAGCCAATAGGAGTCCAGCAAGCATAATTACATGTTTGTAACACCCTTCACATCAAGTGTAATTGAGTCCCAAGGTGAGTGGTCACTGTGACTATGTCTGAGATTATGTACCAGGTGTGTCCTCCCATGTGAATCAAATTCGCCATTTTTCCTTGAGACTGATCAAAGTACTTAGCCATGAGAATTTTTTACCAAACGAGAATTGTCTGAGACTAGAGAAAAGGTGTGAAGTACACCAGCCTCAGGTACATGAATCCCACCGTGTGAATCCCATTTTACAACGTACAGAATCTCAGCAGGATTTGTCTCAGAAAAACACCCTGTGAGGTACATGAATCCCACCGTGTGAATCCCACTTTACAGCGTACATGCTGAGGAGGTTCATGTGTCCTAAGAGGAGTCTGTAGGCCAGGCTCACTATCACCCCGGACCGTCTCCGGTTTCCTCCGGCGCCTGCTGGAGAGACCGTGCTCCGTCAGACACATGTCGGATGGACACTGGAGTCAGCACGGATCACCTACAGGAGTCATCTGAGGAATGTGGGCCAGTGTAGAATTACCCACCCTCCTGAGTGCAATCTCTCCTACCACTCTACCCTCCTGAACCTACCCCACCACCCACACACACAGCCGAGCTCCAATATCCCAGCAAATATAACCCTCCCTCCCCAAGCATCGTCTCCTATGTACAGGATATCTACCAGATTAGAAATAGTTCGTTAAATTAAGTTGGTTTCGCATTTCCCTTGGTACACGATATGATTCTAGAATCTTAGATTCACGCAATTTGAGGTCCTGAATACATTTCCTCGGGAAGTTTCTATGTTGCATAATTATTCCACCATATTGTTTACCACAACGTAGATTCGGTGTAGGGTGATTCCAGGGATGCAAGTTTTCCGCCAAAAGAGAGAATTACGACATTTCTTATACCTCGGTAACACTGGCAGCTAGACATCTATATATTGATTCTATAAAGCCTATACACCCTTGTCTTCGGCCGATAACGGGCCTATAGCAGAATGGAATTTCAGTTAAGCTAATACACACATAAGAAGAGAAGGGAAACAGAACACCCATTGGGGGGTGGTCAAAGGTCTGAATGCAACCAATGAGGAGTCTGGGAGCCGGACCAATGGGAGGAGACTGGGAGTTAACCAGGAGGATTTAAAATGTAAACGAAACGTCAATTAATACACAATACAACCATGATTTTGATCTGTATCGTTGTAGTAGACGTGAATTAATATCTGAGCGAATGTGAGGATATTTCACAGTGTCAACTACAAGGAGAATCTTATTCAGCATTCCAAATATAGAATATCAAAGGAAATGAAAAATCGCCGCTGATATTCTCACGTATTATTTTGCAAACAAGGGACTTCTTTTCGTATCCTACTCAGCAGCGATCTGAAGTCTCCATATCTTTAGTACAGAGACGATTCATTAAACGGATGATAAGGCATAATGTATCTAGCAGCCAGGCCTTGACTTCTCATAACCTCGTTTCCGTTTGTTTTTTTAGCTCCCCTAAAAGTCTGTCGGTGGTGCCCACCAATTGTACATCGTTATCAAAGGATCAGCAAGAGTGCAGAGTAACCATTGTTTCTAATGTATTTCCTGAGTTTTTACCGATGAAATCAAAGCGTTTTGATTCTGTTAGCCGTTGGCCATGGCATTATTGCGTCACCTTGCCCAAAACGTCGGTGACCTTTCAAATACCGGGTCGTTTCCATTCACCGATCTTGCGTCAGTGGTTCCAGACTGCAGATCGGTACGGTTGAATAATCGGCCAATGAAAATGGGCTTTATTAAACAACCATCCAGTCCGTTGGTCGTCTAGATTGGCGTTGACTTCACAGATTTCACACTCACCCCTACATCAATAGAGAGTCTGTGCTTGGCTTATAACCGCAACTTCTGAGCCTTCTGTGCCATAAGCCCAGTCAGGGACGTCATGGAACCCCACCCCCCCCCCCCCCCCCACGCGACTCTCACGCCCCCTTATCGGCAGGCAGGCGTATCAGCGTATCCAGGCCGAGTGGTGCTACTTTCCTGAGCTTATCATCAAAGCCACGGACCGAGAAAAAAAAAGTCAGACACTCTCTCCCATTCTCCGACAGGGAGCGCTGCGCATCGCGCTTGCGCAATCGCGTTGCGGCGTTATCTCGCGAGAGCTGGTATCAGGGACGCGGCTTATTTGTTTACGTCACCAGGGGAACGCCATGTTTATCTGCGCAGCCGCAGACGGGTGCCCGGTCACCCCCTGAAAGTGGGGACTGTTACATAATCAGCGGCCGAGCTCCAGTATTCTGCCGGCGAACGCTCGCTGTAAGCGAGCGACCGGAACGGCAACATCCGGGAATCGAATAGTCGCACATGCGCAGATATTCCTCTACTTTTAAGCGGTTTCTGCATTTTGAAAAGCCATGTTGAGGGATGAATATTTCGTCTGATTTACATGGACATATATTTGTATACATTTTTTTTCTGATTTACAGGAACGTACATTTTCTGATTTTTTTCTTCTGATTTCTGAATTTTTAGATTTACTTTCGATTGAATCTGAAAATCAGTTAAATATGTTCAATGAGAAAATATGTTCAATGGGATTCCTGAGAAATTGGTTTACATGAATGTAAAGAATACTAGAAAGATCATTGAATTTCCGTCTGAATAACTCACATAACGAACATATGATCAGGAACACTAATGGGAAAATGAAAATCGAATTGGTGTGAGCAATATCCCTAAAATGATGCATGTTTCTCATCATTTAGATCCATGATGCTTAGCCAACCTTGCCTTACACTTTAGATAAATCACAACTTGGACAGTCTACCGTCTTGTATGTTATTTGCAGTAATGATCCCATGATTTAGTGCATGTGCTATGAAAGTACTATCCAAATAGGTCGGAAAGTCTATGGTTCTTTTGAATTACTGTTCTTAACAAGAGAAAACTAAATCAGGTCTTTTTCCAATCCTGTGCTTCAGCAATCGCAGTCTGACAAGCGTTCCCTACACTCTCACCACCGATCCCTTTTACCCCGCTCCACCCCCTGCCTCTCAATTTAACCAGATGGATATTGCTGCCGAATCCTTGTCGAAAATATTCACCACATGTAAAATCCTGCCGGGGAATTCGTTTCGGAGCCAGCTCAGCAAAGCACGACTTGTTATTAGATGTATTTTTTTTTTATCTCTGAAGGTAGCAGGAGGCAGGGCTGTGGTGAGGGGGTTGTTTTGATCGGCGCGGGCTTGGCTGGTGGCTCTAAAGCGGCTCTGGTGGCGTGATGGGATCCCGCGGTGCCGCAGACAGGTCGGTAAGGGTCCGACCGAGTGGTCCTGAGCTGAACGGCGGGTTTTTATCAGAGCAGCTCAGACAGGCACGTCAGCGCGGGAATAAGTAGTAAGGGGCTCCGGAGTGTGTGCGACAGCTCCGAGCAGCTCCGAACAGCTCCGAAATGCTCCGAGAAGTGCCTAGCAGCTTAAAGTAGCTCCGGATAACTGAGAAGCTCTGAGCAGTTCTGAAATGCTCCGAGTAGCTTCGAGCAGTTCATAGTAGCTTCGGATAACTGAGAAGCTCCGAGAACCTCCGAAATGCTCCGGGTTGCTCCGAGTAGCTTCGAGCAGCTCATAGTAGCTCCGGATAATAAAGTGGCTTCGTATCGCTCCGAGTGGCTCCGAGTTGTTCCGAATAGCTCCGAGCAGTTTATGGTATCTCCGTATAACCCAGAAGCTCCGAGAGCCTTCATATCACTCAGAGTGGTTCCGAGATGCTCTGAACAGCTCTGTAATGCTACGAGCAGTTCAAAATAGCTCCATAAGACTGGGAAGCTCGAAGTGGCTTCGTATCGCTCAAACTGGTTCAGAATTTTTCTGGAAGACTCAGATTTGCTCTGAGTAGGTTTGAGTTGCTCCTAGCACCTCCAAGTAGCTCCTAACACTTCTGAATAATTCCGAGCCGCACCGAATAGCTCTGACTAGCTTCAAATTGCTCCGATTAACTCCAGGTAGTTCCTAGCAATTCTGACTTATAACTCAGAGCAGCTCCAATTTCCTCAAAATGGCTTCACGTTGACAAAGACACGTTTACACGCATCACCAGCTCTATTTATGGGAGCAGCTCAGTTGTCTCACCCCTAGAATTGTTTCCCAAAAACTTAACATTGAAAACTCATACTCAACGCCCATGGAGTATTGGGGAAAATATCCAAAGGGAAATGACTGCACAAACATAAGCCGATCAGTCAGTGATTAGGGTGAGATAAAATCCGAACCGCACTAGATCCATAGGCGCTGATAATGTGCCATTTATCTTGGTATGTGACGTAATCTTACTCTGCTTTGCCTGGTGAGATTGCTCCACAACCAGAACTCATAGTGTATTTTCTGTAGCTACATATTTCAATGCAGTTACTTCCTCATCATCCCCTCACTATATTAGCCATATTATTCGCCATGACCATCTTGCTATAGTTCCCCCTATTCCTCCAGCCCGGCTCTCGATATAACATCGCACACTGCTCATTAACTCGGGTGTCATAGCTAATCCCGCCTGCTGTTAGACAAAAGCGTTGACAAGAGAAAGAAGGCAGTTTACAAAGGTGTTTTTTGTCTCTCTCTCTCTACCACAAACAGTGGGAGCGCGACAGTGTGTCCCAGCATGGTAAACTTAAAAAGGCGCGACTAAATCAGGTCTAGTGGGGACAGAAACATACATGGATCCTGATTAGGTAGGTTTTTTTTCATTCAACTCATTTGCATTTTGATCGCTTTCGGTGGTTAACTGCACCCACCCTATCAGCAACGCTGAGAAGTCTCGCGCTATCTCGCTGGTCACGTGACTCTCGCGAGAGTTGATATGAGATCTCGCGAGACCGGCTTGTCTGCCAAGCCGCAAGATGGCTCACATTGGAATTAGTGTACCATAAAGCCGCGATCCTATCACCAACATTCAATATTTCCATCTTGCCGTTGGATCTACGTCCATCTCAGTCGGGTGGCGTTCCGCTATCAAAGCCCAGGAGCTTCATACACCCGCATAAATACCCACACCCACCTCCACCCACCCACCGCAAAGTCCCCAGGAGGCCACCAGCACATTCCTCCAGAGGGAATATGAGCGACCAAGACTAGCCCGTCTAAAGTATCCAAGCTATAGCCGATTATAGGTGACCCAGAGTTCCTTATCTGTTCTATAGGTCGCTATCGCATATTCATGTAGGATGAAAACAATGACGCACCAAAATTGATGTAGTTTTGATCACTGTGGAAAGGCACTAGTGTCAGCAGTTGGTAAAGAGACCACGGCAGGACATATATATATATAGACCTGAAGATGAATATTACAGATGGCTTACTTAAGTCTAGCATCTATGGAGCTAAAACAATTCTATGATAAGGTATACGAGGCACTGCCTAAATAAAAATAAAAATCGCGTCGAAAGAACAGCTAAAATTGAGACAGTTGCTCACATTCCCATGGTTACCGTATGATAAAGTCAGGCCATCATCGATTTCGTATCGATGAAAAGTTCAATCGTAGGGTGTCTATGATATTCGGGGATAGTCGGGGACTATCAGTGAAATCGGTGGCATATCGTAGGCTATCTACAACGATATTCAGTGGATTCGGCTTCACTGATTCTGTATTGACATTTGTCTATGATACAGACCTTCCCGATGTGTTTACGATTTTGGACATTCTCCATCATAAGGCCAGGAACCCACTGAACTCCTGACAATATATAGGCCCGTTTCCATTGGCCCATTTCCCGTCACCGGTCTACAGTCAGGAATCACCGACGGACTTTTGGCAGTACAGACCCAAAATCGGTCAATGGAAACGACCCAGCTCGTGAAATGACCCACAACTTTTTCTGCTTAGATTATGCAATGTGGCACCACCCACCACTGAGTGAAAGCTTGGTCACTTAGAGCAACGAGTATAGAGAACTACCCTCAGCGACTTTTTCGATACAGACGCAGTCAGTGGTAGTGGCGATTTTTCGATACCGATTCACAGTTGGTGGCACCACTGACAGACTATCTGGGTAACTCAAAAAATCTCCACCGTTTTCGTCGGCCAATGGAAACGGGCCTTATGACAAGCATTCCGACACACAATGTTGCGGTGGTGGTTTTCGACTGCAGATCGGTGCGTAATAATCGGGCGATGGAAACAGGCCTAAGGCCCGGCGTCCACCTACTACGATATGACTCAGATATGGTCTACGATGCACCTCCCGATAAAAAAATCTAAATCGCGTCGGGAGGTCACCTAATATCGGGGCAGTTGACCACGTTTCTGCGATTAGACACCGTTAAAAACCCCATACATTGCATGGTGGATTGGCATGTCTAGACCTATGTCTACGATGTTGCACCTTCCCGATATGTCTCCGATATTTGGTTGTTGTATCGGTGCCATATCGGGAGGTCTAAATTTCTCTCGTAGTAGGTGGACGCCAGGCCTCCTAAAACAGTCCACGCTTCATTGAATCCCGCCCTCCCTTTTCTCCCCTCAAACCCCAACCACCACCACGATCCGCCTCTACCCTCCTCCGCTCCCAGTTCTCGCCAACTTTGGTCACGTGCCACTTTGCGAGAATTTCTCGTGACTGGACGCGATTACGAATCAATATGGCGGCGGTGGGACGCTGGGGGGACGCTGGGCGGACGCTGGGTGGGTCGTGAGTGGGTGTTCTCCCAGGTCTTTATTGCCGTTTATCCGAAGTAGAAAATGATAGTTATTGTCATCGCCATTGACTTCTGACTCTTGCATGACCAGCGCAGTTCCAATATTGAACCTGTGTGCCGCGGCTCTATACCAACAGGCTAGTCGTGGTACGGCAAATCACGCAGCGCCGATCGGCGAAAACCTCCGCTTTTAATACGGGTTCCATACGGGAGAAAATAGTCCGCCTGAGGCGCATGGATATCAGTATGACGTCATGAGTCACGTGTGCTAAAAGCACGCGTGTGCAGACGGTGAGAGGATTGAACAGTGATCATCAAGTATTTATGAACTATAGTCTCGTTTTATATTTGTTTACTTTCTATGTGAACGTTGATGATGGGGCACATTCACACACTGGGCACGTTCATGGATATAGACTCGGCTAAATGGGTATGCATGTAAACGTTTCATATCATATCGTATATGTTGGTATCATTCTGTCACTACAAAGAGGGTAGATTTTATCTTGATGGTCACTGATATTTGCCTCGTGAAAATTCAACAATTGCGCTATAAAATCCCATTTTAACGATTCTGTTTTGAGCAGTTTTACGAATCGGTCCTGATGACAAACTCAATCGGAGGGTGTCTAGGATAATCGAACATGTTTGACTATCAATGAAATCAGTGGCATATCGTAGGGTATCTACGATGACCATATTCCATGGATTTGGCTTCAGCGCAGGGCTTCAGCGATTCTGCACTGGCGTTTGTCTATGATACAGACCTTCCCGATACGTCTACGATTTTTGACATTCTGATTCGTAAGGCACCAATAATGTAGTAATTTCGTTTCGTACTCTTGACATACTATAAAACCGAATTTTTCAACATTCTGAAAAGGCCATGATGCAGTAATTTTGATCCATACCCATGTCGTAGTCATGTCTGAGCCATATGGCAAGTAGTGGGTACCCAGCTTATGGCCTGCATTTTTATTGTAGTTGGTGGAGGCCTAGACTTGCTCAAGTCTTTGATTATAAACATTCATTAAATGATTAAAGAAAATCGGAATACAATTCATTATAGCATGTGTACTTCTCTGACTGGCCCATGAATCAAAGACTTGTCCACTCTGACCAGAATCTCCTGTTTATGACCCTGTAACCCTATATCTCCCTATACCCCTCCCCCTCCCCTCCTCCAGTTCCCTGGCCGCCTGTGTTGTCATAGCAATATATTTCGCCTACTCCTGACTATGTCTCGATTGAGATCAAAGTAGGAGGGTATCAATCTCCCAGCAGATATCCTGACCAGTAGCCAGACCTGTGTTTGGGGAGTGTGGCGCAAAATCGCGCCAGTCTACACGGCTGATTACGGATGAGACCAGTCCCTGTGTCACTCAAAAGGGGTGGAGGGGTAGGATACAGGGACTGAGGCCAGTCTAGTGGAGGCCCAGCTTTATTGTCCATCCTCAATTAACACCACCCACTTCTACCCCCAGTATAAATGTCCCGGCCCTGTCTCCGGTCTATAACCCCAGTTCCACCAGTTTTAATCTCCTGGTCCCTGGTCTCTCTCTCTGCACTTTAGATATCCTGGTCCCCTGTCCACCAGTGGCTTCTCGACGATCCATCCTCCGGTCCCCACCAGCGCTGCCCGCGCACTCCCGGTTTGCGGCCCTTATTAATGATTATTTGTTTTATATCGGGGCGGGGGTCGGCGGCCCTGAGGGCGGGCGAGCCCCGGGTCACCGCCCGCCTCACCCCGCCACCCTGACCCCGTGCTCCCCGCTCGCCCGCCACACTCGCCCCGGGCCGGTTGATTTATCCGGGCGCTGGCCCGTGTACATAGAAACCGCGCGCGTTGGCTTCTGGGTGGGGGTTACTGGGGGTCGCGGCAGTGTCCAAAGTTTGGGGCGTTTAGCAATGGTATTGTTCATATCGGGAGGTCTCTCCAGTGCGCGGCCCATCCACCAGTGGAACCATGAGGGTGCTATTAATAAGCACGTCCCACCACCACCACTGGCTCCCTCTGCTGGCCACCGCACGGCGCCGCCATTTTGTCATCACCGGCCGCCATTAATCTCGCGGGGCCTCGCGTACACGGCGATAAATGACGAGAGTTGGGAGCAGGCACCTGTGAGGTTGGGTCTGATCTCTGGTCACTAGAGGAGACCGATGGCCAGCCAGGGGGACACCCCCCCCCTCCAGCCCCCTGTGTAGGATGTGTGATTCATCGACGGGACAGGTGTATGCCGCCTGCCTGCTCTTATCAGAGATGGCAGTGTCCCATTTTCCCACGGAAATCCTTTTTTTTTCATCTGCACATTCTTGAATCATTTTTTCTTGTCCAAAATAAAGATATTATTGTGTCAATTGAGCCTAATTCACAGCAATAAAACAGTGATTTTTAACCTCCCCACACACCCTCAGTCCTCTTCCAACATTGATTGAAGTGATTGACATGTTTTCTCAGTCTTTCCAAGGCTGTAAATTCCACTGACATCCCTGCTTTATAAGTGCTATACAAGTATAGGCCCCTAGGCCTGTTTCCATTTGCGAATTTATTCGTCGGCCACCACCGACCAATTTCAAAACTTTTTTTCACAGAAAGTGGAAACCCAGGATTAAAAACGTCAGCAATCAATCTATGTTCCCAGTTTTTGTCGTTTTGTGGTACCATTTTTGTCAGAATTTAAGTTGGTTGGCAAGTGGGAACAGAGCAACAAAATTCAAAATCTCCACCTAACCCTTATTTGCATGTTTCAAGAGGTGCTAAGGTGTACTAAGATAGGGCTAGTACTGTATTAGTGAACAGACTTAAATATTATTAAACGATAACCCTTGTACAAGGTACAGAAAAGGGTCTTCATGTACGATCCTGGGGCCCATTTAATAATCTAGGACCGTACATGTAGACCCCTTTCTGTATGCCATAAAGACCTACGGAAGATGTGGGTCAACTTTATTTAACACTTATAGACGACCTTATATATATATGGCTAATACTGTCTTAGCGAACTGACTGAAATATCATTAAACGATAACCCTTGTACGAGGTACAGAAAAGGTTCTTCAAGTACGATCCTTGATTATTAAACGTTGTATAATGACTGTGAACGTCCCTCACAGATCTGTCTCCATCAAAGTCTCAGCCTCAGAGCCGCACAATGAGGCGGAGTGTGGACGTAGTGTGGACGTAGCGTGGACGTAGCACGTTACGCGTGCGTTACGTGCCCGTTACGTATCTCGCTCTGCTTTCATGTGCGCTGCTTGTGGCCGTACGCCGACGTGCGTACGTGAGGTGCAATACGCGTTACGTTACGTGTACAGACCATATTGTGGGCGCCGTCAATGGCGCTACGCAGTGCGTTACGTGGACATTAACGTGCGTATTACGTGTGCGCTGTGCGGTCTACGTAAACGGCGTCACGGAGGACGCTAATGGGCGGGAATTACGAAACGTGCACAGAGTTGTATTGTCTCTTCATTCAGCCCTGTGTAACTCCCTCTAACACGCCCACCCCGCCCGCCCGCGTACATACAGGGATCAAAGCCCTACAGGAGGACACCCACATACACCCCCCCCCCACCCGCCTCCCTCCTCCTCCAGGGTGAACAAACGCCGCTCGCGTCCCTCCAACGTCTCCCTCACGTCGCGCCGACGGACGCGACTCTCGTCGAGTCTCGCGGGGTACGAGAGCGCGCGTGATTACAGACAATGGCGGCGGGAGTGATGGAGTGGCGAAGCGCACCGAGCGACGCAGTGCGCGCCGGCGATGAGTCAATTGTAGCCGTAATGAAGAGTAGGCGGCGGGCGGGCGGGCGGGCGGCGGGCGGGCGGGGAGAGGGCCCGGCGCCGCCGACGATAGGGCCCGGGAGGCGCCCCGCCCGCCGCCCGCCCCGCTTTGATGGCGGGCCCCGGGGGCTTGTCACACAGCGACCACACCTTTAAGATATGATCCTTGCCTCCCTGCGGACCTACACCCCCGTCCGCACAAAAGACGCTTTCATGTCAGATTACATCCCAGCTCCGCATAAGAATCAACCTCCCGCTCGCCACCCTGGGCCTCTCTCTCTCTCTCTATGCCCAGCCGGTGTTTTTTTGTTGTTGTGGTTCGTGGGGGATGTCCTACGAGAAAGCTGGAAAACGAAATTGGCTTCTGGTCTAATGTGAGGTAAACGTGGGTTCACTACGTGTTATGGGCCAGTTTTGAGTAAAAATATCCATGTTGAAATTCTAGAGTGTTGTTCATATCTAACTAGATTTTGATTATGGATAGTTTAGGGTAATTTCTATCACCCCACTTTCTCCTCAGTCCTTGTACATAAAGGTGTTGTGGGTATATTTAATTTTGTAGTCGTGAACTGGCAAAACATACAACTATGGAATCGGTATCTTATGTTTATATGTCAATATGAGTTCTGTAAATTTTCTATAAATTCACAAGATTAAACTCTTTCAAACTGTCCAAATATGGACTAATATTCCGGAATTGTTAACTGATATAAACAATAGAGCAATTACTTTCACTCTCACTCACCAGACCCTATAGAATACATTTTAACAAATAATTTTTTTTTTTAAATAAAAAAGATAAATAAACGAAATTTGGCGACCTGGCGTGAAATTCTCGTTGGTTCCCTGACTTAACGCTGTAAGAATTAAGTCTTCCTCTGGGCGTCAGGCGGCGCTGTTCGCAGATTCCGCTCGGTCACGTTTCTGCGAGACTTGGCGCGTACTTCTCGCGAGATGTCAGTGCGGCGTGATCTGTCTTCGTCACGTGACAGTGGAGACAAACACATGTCGCTGGGCGAGCTCCACGTGCAGTGCGCGGGTTTTGTGGCCTTTTGGAGACAGTTCGCTGGCCCGGCCTGCAAATGGAGGCTGCCGCTCTGGTGTATATAGCAGGGCGGGGTGGGCCGGCCAAGACTACCCCCCGCCTCTCAGACAGGATAAATATTCCCACGGGGCCGTTCTCAGCGTGCCTATTACTGTCCACAGCGCCCAGTATAAGTTGTCGATGTTGGTTTAGAAGCCTTCGTGAACTCTGTGTGTGGAGAAAAGTTCACTCCAATCCAAACCTCCCACCCCACCTGGGCTGTTATGTAGTTTATGGGACTATTTTGATATTTCATATATTACCAAGAAGCCAAACGAAATTTCATATGGTTGTTTATATGGCGTGAGTTGTCTTCGTGGAATGATATCACGAAGCAGAGCAGAGTTATATCTGAAACAGAGGACAACGAACGACATGTAAACACTCATATAAAGTGCAATGACGTTCATATTCTATCCGATCCCGTTACATGTTTTTAACTTTAATGTCATGTATGGCATATGAATAGTATATGGCATAACCGTGGCATATAGTAACACCATGGTCAGTCTATGGAAATTTATATGAATGGTATTATAATAAGAGAAAACATAGTTACTTAGTACCTAGGGATGGCCGTTCAAGGTCGAGGTCACAAAAGGCCAAGAGCGGCATCCCTACAGGCTCAGTCACTTTGTTTACTGATTATTATATGCCCAAATGACGCGAAAAAATGATATTTAATTTACTTCCAAAGTCGTTGATTCACAGCCTGTTGACCTGAAGTTGGTGCTTGTTCACTACATAACAGTGCGCCCGAACCTTGTTTATACTGCACCCCTAACAGCGGGTAGTATTTCATAGACGTTCAGCCATAGGGATATAATAATACCAATCCAGTCTATTTTCATAGTGATCGTAACAAATGTCGATGACTATGGAACCTGACAGAACAATGTCTAAGGCTGGGAGACCACTGAGCTCCCGACACACTACCACAAGAGTTTCCACATATTACGACGCAGAATATTTCGACACAGTGACAATATGGAAATTTAGCTTCATAAGGACAATTTCCATTGGCCGATGAATATGGTGTAGATTTTTTGTGTTCTCCTAATAGCCTATTTACATTGGCCATCACCGATATAAAGCCAAGGACAACCGACGTACCTTCAGCACTGCTGACGCAATTTGTAAATAGGCTATTAGGAGAACTAAAAAAATCTACACCCTTTTCGTCGGCCAATGGAAACGGGCCTATACTCTGACGTTCTATAAACCCAAATTTTTCAACATTTTGACAAGGCTAAGATGCGGGAATTTCGATTCATAGCCATATCGTAGCTATGTCGGAGCCATGTCGCCCGACTCAACTGTGAAGGTATAGGCGGTGCCTTGTCCAGGACGAAAAAGTGGACGGTAACGATTGGTCGTGGGCCACTCCATCATGCAGACTGAACATGCCGTTAGGGGAGTGAGAAATCACCTCCAGTTCACCGATACCCAGTCCTCTAAATGGATTTACGGTTTGCTTACATGGCATTGACTTTACTCGCTTTTATGTATGGTATAAAAATCGAGAATTTGCTCTGAAGAGTTCTCCAGTTTTCGTCAAGCGCTGCCTTGGGGCATCGCGTCGTCTCAGATTCCGTGAACAATGTGAGAAAGAAGCAAGGGCGGTAAACTAAGTGAGATGATGATGAAGAATAGAGGCTGACATACTCGTGATTCAAGGATGTCAACCTCTGTTCCTCACCATCGTCTTGTCTTTCTTGTATTGGCAATAAATTGGGACATTAATATTGTTTGAATGACTCATGTTTTTGATATTAGGAATGTAACGTGTATTATAGATATCATCATTACTACTATCGTTATTATTATCAACTAAAGAATGAATGATGTTGTTATTCTTGTTATGGTAAGCAAAGAGATCCCAATGTGTAATAAACGGAAACAGGGTTACTGTGGCTGTAGGTGATAAATACTTGGTTAAATTGAACCGATGCCGAAGGCAGAGGTTCGTTTTATCATCAATTTGACCAAGTATTTATCACCTACAGTCAAAGTATCCCTGATTTCGTATTATTATGTACCTTAAATCATTCCATTTTTACTTTTGCTTCTGGGCGAGTTTTTGGATTTCGCCGCCGTACATTCCCCGTACGCCACTTACATACCCCGTACGTCACCTAGGTATCGTACGGATATAAATACGACATGGGTAGGAGCGGGCCGTATGTGTAGGATATATATTACCACAGGTATATAATAATACGCATCGGATCGGACCAAGATGCTCCTATAGTAACCTGAATGATTGGGCAAGTGGTGGACCACGACAATCTAGGTATGCGAACATACCAAATAAAAATTAGAAAGAAAACCAACAACAACAAAAACAAGAATTGAGGAGGAACAAGGAGCCTGAGGACAGGATGATAAGGAGGGGGGAAAGGAGGGACTTAGAGGACATGAAGGGGTTATTAAAGGAAGTAAGGAAGCTGATTGGGAAGGAAATTCGTAATAAAAAGTGCAGGGTGGCAGGGACGAGGGCTGCCATAGACATATTCCTATGAGATAAAGTCATTTATCTCACCCCTGGTATTTTTTCTCCATAGACTTAACATTGGGAACTCGTATCTAACGCCCATTAGATATTTAGGAAAAATGTCCAATGGGGATTATGTCACAAATCTTAGCCCATCAGTCAATGTTAAGGGTGAGATGAATTCAGAAACCTATTGAAGTTTATGGTCAGAACTCTCATAGGTTCTCTATAAATCGCTGGTGATTCGTATCCCTGTTATAGTGTTTTCCCGAAAAATTATTATGCTCCTCCCAAATCGGAACAAGGTAACAAGATTTACACTAAAATCATACTAAATATGAAATCAAGTTCAAGGAAATGAAGAATACGAACTGGCATGTGTGAGAATATTGACATGAAGGGTGGTCAGTGGAGAGTTGTGTGTGAGAGAGGTGTGCGTGTGTGTGGGGTGGTGGACGGAATACAGTCATCGTCAAATCAGCGATCTCATTTTCCCCTCAGGTGACCCCCTAAATGAGGCGACGAACCACCGCCAGGGGAGCCACTGATGGCCACAGAGACCGCCCTAATTGACGTCCATGACCGTATTTATAAGTACGTCCCTGTTATAATTGTATATATCTCTGCAACCCGTCCTTTTCGATTAGTATCCACGAGGGTAAATTGCGACGTTAAGGTTTGGATGAAATCTGGTGTCGGCAATGGGTTCCCTTTAATCTGTGCATGTTTCGTTCAAATCAGGTACTTCTAACTCCCTTAATTTGCGTAAATCAAAAGAATGAACCTGACGTACGAATTATGAGATGTGTTGGGCGTTATCTCACCCCAAAATTGTTCTTAAGTGGGATTCACACGATGGGATTCATGTACCTCACGGGGTGTCTTTCTGAGACATACCCTGCTGAGGTTCTGTACTCAAACACAATTTCTTCATCTAAATTATAGAGTTTCATCTCCCTGAAACATGTCCCCCCCCCCCTCCTGTAAATGTTAATGACATTTCCCCCTAGAAAGGAACAGAATCGCATGAGATTCTGAACCCTGTGAGGTGCATGAATCCCACCGTGTGGATTCCACTTTAACATTAGACACTCTACTACACGGCCGTGAAGGTAAGTAGCGGTCAAACGGGGAACAAGTTATTTTCATCTCGTGAGTTTTCTTCTAATTATCATGGGAATATTAGAAGGTTTCTGAAGCACATTGCAGACTTTGGATGTTTGTGTAATGGGCAACCAAAACATACGTGCAGTATTGATGATATATAATGAAAGTTAAATGTTAATCAACATCGAATTTAGATGCAGAACAATAAACAAAATCTGAAATGTTCACAAGTAGAACTCCCCCGTCGTTGATACAGATCACACATGGTACCTCTTCAATTCGTTTTCATCTAGCAAACCATCCGATGAGAGACATTCCCATGGAGATTTGCTTCCTTAAAGGCATTTACAATCATGGGTGTGATTTCTCCAGTAACCACTTCGGAGTGCGTATTTCAGGGGCAGTAAGATGCCCACAGAGGTGGGGTATTTATAGCCCGGGACTGAGGAGAAACCGTTTGAGACGCGCTGTTTACTTTGGCTCTGCGTGTGACGTGCGAGTCACCGCGGGACCCGTATGTAGGTCAGGCTGCCCACCTGGAGAGTGTACGGAAATAGTGTTACCTGTGTACGGGCCCTCAGCCTCCGGGCTTCTGATGGATGGGTGCTGTAGGCGGACTGACGGCCAGCCCTGGAGGCTGAGGAGGGATACGAACCGACACCCCTATCACCCTCTCCTCCCCTCACCTACCTGAGAACGATTGCAGTGCCCTCTGTTACTAAACCAACCCCTTATCACTCTCCAAACACAATCTTGGTGCTTTGGTCGTCCCCGGGTTGGAGAATATGCTTGGAGAGTGCACGGCCGCGCCCTCTGGTGGGCGGCACACATCAAAGCGCCAAATGTCGTCTGCTGCCGACGGGCGTCTGGCGCGCCCCCTGGTGGTGGAATCGGCTTTCACAGACGCCTCCAGATGAAGGCTGGAGATCGTGATACGGCCAGGAACGGCGCCCCAGGAGTTTCTGTAACACATAAAAAAAGGGCGGGAAAACCCGGAGGAAAGAGTGAGAGAGAGGGAGAGAAATGTCGTCTGCCTGCTGCATATTTACACAATATGACATTTCACATGAGCGCCCCCTACACGTCAATATCGGACGCCCCCTGACGGCGCAGACGTGCACTAGGGAAAAGGAAGTCAGCCGTGGTGCGCATGCGTGATTAGCGCAGACGACAAAAATGACAGCGTTCGTTCACCAACCTGCTCACAATCCCCCACTCCTCTCTCTCCTGCCTCGTTTGGCGCCAAAAGCGCCCACAATCAATTCGGGTCGATATCTTCTTGTGTTGTCGTCTGCTTGCACTCTGGGCGCGCGTTCCGCTGTGATGCCCGTATTACCCACCCAATCCTCACGTCGGGTTTCCATGGTAACCAAATAAAAAAACCGGAGAAATCTATCCGAAATCGGCCTGCGAACCGTCAGTAAACTGAATCCAACGTCCAAACCGAACCATTCCCCGAGTCCGACTAGTTTTATATTGAAGCCCGTAGAGTTGAGGGTTGGGAGGTGTTATATTGCCCAGTTTGTGATTAGATAGATTGAGAGCCTGGGTTCAGATATATATATACGTACAATATAGGTACAATATACGAGCGGGCGGTTGGGTTTACGAACCCCGGCTGATATAGGGCTCCCCGCGGGCCTCCCCCGCCACCCGCGCCCCATTTCACGTGTAATTTAGGGCCACACCTGGGCCCGCCACAGGTGTTGGTCGCCAGGTGAGAATCAAAGGGGTTTTATTGCTCACCTGGGGACGTCAATAAACGGCGTTACGCAGGTGGGGCGTGGAGGCGGGCGCTCAGGTGAGGAGGGGGCACTAAGCAGGTTCCCGCCCGAACCCCGCGTGTCAACTCTACCACCTTGAGCAGACGACATTCCGCCGCTATCTGCGCCCTCATCACCGCCTATAAATGGACACTTTCTGTACGTGTGGGGACCAAGATGGTTCTTGGTAAGATATTCATTGAGACTATTGAAGCACATGGTATGTTTATCAATGATGAATTAGCGTCGAATTATGATTAGATAACAATTGAAAGGTTTTGGATATATTTAGTCTATGGGTCGTTTTCTTTATTTCACCCCAGGTATTTTCCCCATAGACTTAACATTGGGAATTGGTAACCAACGTCTGTTGAGTATTTAGAAAAAAATATTCAATGGGGGATTATGTCACAAAGGCTAACCCATTAGTTAATGTGAAGGGTGAGATAAATTCAGAAACCCATTCAAGTTTACGGTTAGAGCTCGATCCCATCTCGTATGAATTGTTATGTAATTCACGTGGCTTTGCCTTGTGAATTACTACGCGATTCAAACTGGATGGGATACCAGCTCTGACTCTAAATCACGAGTTTGATGCAGAGTGATAAAATGACAGCCGACTGAATATCAAATAGCATTTAAATGGCATTCAAAAGAGTTGGAGAACAACGACTTTGACCAAAAACAAGTAGCTTTCTGTACTTATCTTACCTCTGTACACACTAAAAGAATGGACGACACACAGGATATTGACCATGGGGAATGGACTGCAATACTTGTAGTGGCATAGGAAACAAATTGCCAATATTCAGCCTATGGGACAAAATACCAGGGGTGAGATAAAGTTCCTGATGTTCATCGTCATCATTAGAAGCACATATTTGCTACATCATTGATGAACGAGCATGGATTTGTGAATAGATAGCAATTGGAAGGTTTCGGATATATTCAGTCTATGGGTCATTTTCTGTAACCCACTCGCAGCCGGTCAACTTGGCCTTTCTGCAACTGCCTGAGTCTAGGATCAAAACATATCAGGCACCAGTGTCTCTTGAGGTATTTTGGTCTTGAGTGATTGGTCATGGTCAGCTGGGCATGCCTCTAAAACCTTGAGACACTGACTCCCTACTCTGTTCTCAATATCACAGTGAATAGCACTCTTTTGTGTCCCCTTCCCCTTTACATGTATTTGATTATTCAAGTTTTCATCCCTTTCTCTTCTTCATCTTCAAATCACTCCTAAATACTACATACACCATATATGTATTTACTTCAATTTTCCCTTGGGGTACATTCGAGGCAGAATTCGATTTTCCTAGCTCAGGATTCAGAGTAGCCACCTTTTCTCATCACCTGAAAACCCAAACCTGAAACTCTTAACCACATCCACCTCACAGAACCAATTATCCATCTCCCTAACAATCCCCTACCTCCATGTCGCTGTTCTACCGCGATTCAGACAGCGCCAGTAGATGTACCGGGGCGCAGGCTGCTGTAGAAATGGCGCGAGCTCTTTAGGGCCGTATTAGTACTGTAATTGGCGGGTTGACATGTCCGTATCGCCCTTGGTGCTGGGAAGGTGGTGGTGATGTTTAACGTCGTCCATTGTGCCCGAGCCACGGCCCCTTAACGCCTTCAGGCCTTACAGGAGCCCCATTCACCCTCCTCCTACTCCTCCTCCTCTTCCTCTGCCGCCTCTGGTCAGTAAAGGTGGCTACCACCACTCCCACACCCCCTTAACACTTCCCCGACCACACCCCAATATCCTAAACACCCCTCTCTGTCACCCCAGGTACATGTTTTATTGCCTTTCCTGCTCTAGTCTTAGAACTGAGCAGCATTTCCGTGTACTATGAGAAAACGTAGTTAGTGATCTCGTACCGATTGTTGTTCAAGGTCGTCTATGCCATAAAATACGTCCTGACGCCAGAGGGATAATTCTATTGGACAAAAGGCCTAGGACGGAATCGCTACGGGTTCACTCACTACGTTTTCTTATCATTATATACCTAAAAAGTACGAAAAAAATGCGATTTCATGTGCTTGCAAAGTATACTATAGGCACAGTGCGCCTGGCAGCGGGTAGTATTTTATAGACGTTTGGCCATAGGTGTATGATAATAGCGATTACTGGAAAACTCACCCTGAAATGGAGTCACCTTTATATTCAAAGGAAAACTCCGCCCCGTTGTGGAGAAGTCGCACTGTGGTAATTTTAGGATTCCCTTACACAGGCTAAATCCAAAATCGTCTTGATAATGTAAAAGACGAGACAAATACATTGCTCATGATGCCATTGATTTACACTTTAAACTTTACTGCTATATGAAAGGTCAATCCTTCTCATATCATGTCTATGTGGTGTGAGAAGTAAAAGAATTCTCACCTCGGTAAATGTGTAGGGGTGAGATTCCTACCTAATTTCATCTCATAGATTCGGTCAAATCCAAAGTAAGTCTAATAGAACATATTGGACGTTAAACTACCCAAACAAACAAACAAACACTTCAAAATTCACATAAAAGCAGATAAATAGCAATTGTTTTTTAAATACAAAAATCCAAGGCGAAATCAAAATGGGGCGAGTTCGTTTCGGGATGAGAAACACCAGTGGCGACTTTATATGGGAGCGAGTTCTCCAGTATTGTCCACCATCTCACGTTGTCGAGTTGTTGGATATGATGGAGAGGCAGTGGTTAATGCTAACATTCCCTAGGGATGTTGAGGTGCTAGGATATGGTCGGATGTACCGGTTGGTGGGGACTGGGACGTAGGGGGTGCTTCTCTTGTGGGCATCGTTTCGGCGAGCTTTAGTGTGGCTGGCGGCCCAACCCGACAGATTTGAGACCCGCCCCTCTTGCTAGTCCCCCTTCAGAAGTGCCTGACACCCAGGACAAAAGCCCAGCCCTGCTGTGCCCACCACACCGCCTTGGTCACTTTCAGGATGCCACGTGCTTTTGTCCCCAGCCTCTGTCCAGCAGGGCCGGGTGATTGTCCTGCCTCCAGCCGTCACATATGGAGCCTCCACCCCGTCCCCAACACCTCCCCCACCCCCAGCTGACCAGCAGGCTCACCTAGGGATGGCGTTTAATTAACAGTGCATAGTGCCAGCAGTGCCCCCTTGCCCCCTGCCCCACACCCTGTCTGCCCCTCTGCCCCACACCCTGTCTGCCCCTCTGGCCACACGCCCTCTCTCCTGCACCGCGTTAAACCACGACGCCATCGATGACGTTTCATCGATGACCAGAAAGCATTTGATTAGATTGGGTGAGATTGGGGGTTTGCGGCCAATATGACTAATGCACGGTAGGCTTGTGCGGAGGGGAGTGGGAGGCGGGGGTGTGTGTGTGTGGGTGGGTGGGGGGACCCAGGAGGGTTTGAAAGGCTCTGAGATCGTTATCCACAAAGTCTGCGATGCAAATGCTTTAGTTGAAATAACATGAGCAGATTGTAATGGCTGCTTAAGAATACAAATATCACAAAGGGAAATGGTCTCAGGGGTCGGTTGAATAATATAGGGTCATACATGAAGATATCTTTCTGTTAGCCAAGGAGACCCAGGGACGATGTGGGTCAAATATATTCGATACTTTTGGACGACCTTATGGCCGGCTAAGACTGTATTAGCAAACGAATTTTCCATATATGAGGTACAGAAAATGGCCTTCATGTACAATCCTAGATTATTCAACAGGGCCCAGAGCTACTTTACTGCCTATACATCCCTTGGTCTTTCAGCGTTATGAGACACTTGCTTTCTTGGTTCTTTGTTTTACATATCATCTTAAATGGGGATGGTAAAATATTGTAGAGTGGAATTCATAAGGCGGGATTCATGTATACCTCACAGGGTTCAGAATCCCATGAGATTCTGTTCCTTGTTAAGTGGAATTCACACGGTGGGATTCATGTACCTCACAGGGTTCAAAATCTAATGAGATTCTGTACCTTGTAAACTGGAATTCACACGGTAAGATTCATGTCCCTCACAGTGTTCAAAATCTCATGAGATTCTGTTACTTTCTATGGGTAAATGTTGCCAATAATTTCAGGGGAAAAACATGTCTCAGGGAAATGGAATCCTAAAATTTAGACGAAGAAATTACGTTTGAGTACTGAATCTCAGCATTCATGTCTCAGAAAAAAACCCACGCTGTGAGGTACATGAATCCCATCGTGTGAATCCCGTTTTCAGTGGAATTCACACGTTGTGGTTCATGTACCTCACAGGGTTCACAATATCTTGAGATTTTGTTCTTTTTTTAGGGGTAAATGTCACAAACAATTCCATGGAAAAAAACATGTTCAGGGAAATGGAACCGTACAAAATTGTGTCCGAGTACAGAATCTCAGCAGGATTTGTCTCAGAAAAAAAACCACCCTGTGAGGTACATGAATCCCATCGTGTAAATCCCACTTCAGCAGCTTTCTAGTAAGTTGTCGATGTGGCGCCTTACATCGCATATATTGAGGAGAGTGTATTCTTGGAGATCTACCTACTTGAGGACCTTACCCGAAAAGAGGCAATAAACTATGTAATGCTATTTATTGCCCACCAATGCCTTACCCTTTCCACCCTGTTATCAACCCACGTTACTCCACCGCTTTCAAACTACGTAAAGTAATCCCGTAACACACCCTTTCTTCTCCATCTGACCTATTCACCTTTATTACCAATTTTATATCACACACGAATCTAGGCATGCATCCCTCGAGTTACTAGGTCATGCATCCTCGAAGATAAATTTCAAGAAACCATGCTAGGAGGGTCTCTGTCTACGATTCCATATGCAGTCTCAATGTTCAAATATCACTCTATGTATTCTATTCTATATCTATACCTACCTGCCCTGTAATTGTTATACAACTACCCACCCTCTGTTTATCTACATTTATGCTGATGCATATTCCCAAAGGAAGCCACCATCCTGCCTATACTTCACAGCCTTACACCTACAGCCCTACACCTCACACCTCACACCACTAAACATCACACCTCATACCCCTGACACGCCCCTACACCTCACATCCCTACATCTCACATCCCTAGACCTCACACCCCTAGACCTCAAACCCCTACACCTCACACCCCTACACCTCACACCCCTACACCTCACACCTCACACCTCACACCTCACACCCCTACACCTTCCATCCCTACACCTCACACCCCTGCACCTCACAGCTGTAAACCTCAAATCCCTACACCTCACACCCCCTACACCTCACACCCCTACACCTCACATCCCTACATCTCACACCTGACACCCCTACACCTGACACCCCTACACCTCACACCTCACACCCCCTACACCTCACACCCCTATACCTCACACTCTCAAACCTCAGACCCCTACACCTCACACTCTCACACCTCACACTCCTACACCTCACACCGCTACACCTCATACCCCTACACCTCATACCTTATTATTATATCTAACACCTCATACCTTTACACATCACACCCCTACACCTCACACCCCCTACACCTCACACCCCTACACCTCACACTCCTACACCTCACACTCCTACACCTCACACCCTTACACCTCACACCCGTCCACCCTCTCTCTCTCCCTCGTCCCCTCAGCCCTCCCTCAGGCCCACTGTTGGCTGCTCTTTGAAGCTGGACACAGCTGGACACAGCTGGGCCTGTTCTCCCTCTCAGTCTCCTCTCATCCCCATTCTCACAAATTGAAAAGAGAAAGGCGTGACGGGGAATCTCTCCCAGAACCTGGGAGAGTCCAGAGGTCTATTTCTATACAGGCTTCTCGTCTTACAAGTCATAGACGTTAGAGACTTGGAGCGTTGTTTGAGATGAGATCATATATGTAGAGGTGGTTCCTGGCGGTTTAGGACATTGAGAATTTATATCGCCTAATTGTAATAAAGAAAAATGTTTAAGACTATATAGTACTCATCATGCTATTTATAGTACTCATCATGCTATTTATAGTACACATCATGCTATTTATTGTACTCATCATGCTATTTATAGTACTCATCATGCTATTTATAGTACTCATCATGCTATTTATAGTACTCATCATGCTATTTATAGTACTCATCATGCTATTTATAGTACTCATCATGCTAACCATTGTACTCATCATACTATTCATGAGGCTCGGACAACTCATTGTTTGCACTTGAGGAAGAAGAATAAAGAAGAAGTCCTATTAATTAGGACGAAACGTTGCAAAATATACTTGAACTCCCCCCCCCCCCCCTCCCCATCTCGATATTAAACGAATCCCCTAAAAATATTTACACCCAAATCAGCTTGTTTGGTTTTTGAGGATTTGAACCAATTTTGCATTTTTTTCAATACCCATTTTTTTTTAATGTATGCCACTGTTATGCCATAAAATATCTATATGCAATTAACTGGCATTAGCAACTAGTCCGCAGCTAGCCACAATTGCAGTAACATCAGCAATAAAGCTTGTTCCAGGAACATGCACTTAAACTTCATTCATTCAGATTACTGTCATATAATCAAGATAGCAATAATGGTGGAGAACCTGGGTAACTACCATTGCAGAAATATCAGCAATAAAGCTCATAACAGGACTTGAGCTTCCTTCTTTCAAATTACTGTCTTTATTCAGATTACTGAAATGACAGTGACAATGTTATATACAAACCTCAATGTCTTTTAGTTATCTTAGTTATCCAGCCAACAAACAAGTTACTATTTCAAAATGATATACAACATTTATCCTACCCCTAATTAAAAACTCCTTAGGCTTAACATTGGCGGACTGTATTTGGTCAATGGTGCAGGAAAATGAAATTTATCGCTCTAGTGGGATACAGTTGTCAAATGACGTCATTTGAAAAGCAACCAATGATTATCACTGGTTATTGGTGAGTTTTATGTTATTTCTTAATTTTTCTGAAGTAATTTAGACAGGGTAGGATAAATTCTAAACCAAACTCTGGCAAAGTCGACTTTGCCGTTGTACGATACACAACAACACAACTAACTCTCGTATGGTTTCTGCTAAGTATACGTTTAGATATAATGTTTGATGATTTATTATGGGTTATAGTGTCAAACGTTTTACAAGGATGGTACCGAGTCAGCTGTGTGCCTTTTGAATCATAACCGCACACCTCACTGACCACTATTTAATAATACACATATGTTCTTGTGATGCTCCTTATCTTCGATCACATACCTGACCAAAGTGTCATCGCACTCGAGTACCACACACAGGAACCGCTTATCAGAGAACTACTTTCACTGAATCATATCCCTACGCCATGACGCATGCGTCCTCATCTCGGCGGAGGGATAAGACAGCGGGTGTGATCAGATGATCAAGTAATCCTCAAATTGAGGCCGACATGATCCTAGAGGCTGTGCCAGGATCCAGGATCCAGGAGGAGGAGGGTGAGGGTGAGGGGTGGTTGGAGGAGGGGGTGGTGTGTGGGTATGATCCTCCACCCTCCCCACCCCTCACGTACACTCACAACGCCTGGAGGCATGTCTGGAGGAGGTGGGGGGCAGGGGGAGGCTGCCAGCGTGACACAGTCCTTCCCTGGCCGTGCCAATCAGCTGTCTCTGATGTGAAACACACGCCCGTCCGTCGCGGCCTGCCTCGGCCCGTCAGGCGGTGATCCCTGAAGCCTCTCCCTTGTTCACATCTCAGGACATAGTCGCTCATATTGTGGCCATATGCTGGAGGACGCTCAGTGAGTCGGAGTGCTCCCGCCGGGCCACACGTTGTAGTCTAATGAGCCACATATGAGCCTCTTAGAGTCTAGAGTCTGCCACATGTGAGCTAGTTATTGGTTCATTAGAACAACACATGAGCTTTTTAAAGTCTAGAGTTGTGGTTCTAATGAGCCACATATGAGCTTCTTAGAGTCTATAGTTGTGGTTCTAATAAAAAAACACATGGGCTTCTTAGAGTCTACCCTTGTGGTTATAATAAGTGATATATGAGCTTGTAATTGACTATATCTATAGTTCTAATGAGGCATGCATGAGTTTTTTATAGTCTATAATTGTGGTTATAATGAGCCACACAAGAGCTTCTTAGAGTCTATCCTTGTGATTATAATGAACATTATGTGAGCTAGCTATTGCCTATATCTGTTGTTCTTATGAACCACACATGCCCTTCTTATAGGCTATCATTGTAATTCTAATGAGCCACACATGACCTATAGTTGTGGTCATAATAAATTATATGTCAGCTTCTTATAGTCTACGGTTGTGGCTCTAATGAGCAATGTGTGAGCTAGTTATTTGCTATAGTTGTGGTTCTAATGAGCCACACATGAGCTTCTTAGAGAAAATCCTTGTGGTTATAATGAGCATATGTGAGCTTGTTATTGCCTACATCTGTGGTTCTTATGAGACATGAGCTTATTATAGTCTAGAGTTGTGGTTTTAATGAGCCACACATGAGCTATAGTTGTGGCCATAATAAATTATATGTCAGTTTCTTGTAGTCTATTGGTGTGGTTAGAATGAGCAATATGTGAGCTAGCTATTGGCTATATTCTAATAAAGCACACATGTGCTTTTTACAGTCTATCATTGTGTTTACAGATAGTAATATGCGAGCAGGTTATTAGCCATATTGAGCATAATCTATATTTTTGGTTCTAATGAGGCACAGATGAGCTTTTTATAGTCTAGAGTTGTGGTTCTAATGAGGCCCACATGGGCTTCTTATAATCTGTAGTTTTAGTTCTCATGGATATGCAGGAACACCTTATAATCTATATCTGTGGTTATAATGGGCCAGACATGCGATTCTTAAGGCTATCATTATAGTTTTAATAAGCTACACATGAGCTTCTCAAAGGTTATAGCTGTGATTGTAATGAGCTATATGTAAGTTTGTCATAGTCTATGGTTGTGGACATAATAAGTGATATGTGACCTTGTTATAAACTATATTTGTGGTCATAATGAGCGATGTGTGAGATTGCTGTGGTCGTAATGAGTGATATATGATCATAGTATGTTGTTGTGACTGCAGTGTGTGAAATGTTATTGCAAAATCTTTTTTTTCTTTCTTGGGGACATATAACACAAAGGGAGATGAGGATTTATATATTAAACGAGAATACTAATCTATAATTAAGAGACATATATCATAATTATTTAGACCTTAGGATCTCTTTGACCAGACATTTGCTGAATTTGATATTTCGATGCTAGATAAGGGCTTGCTGTAACAACACATTATGGTATAAATCATTCAAGGTAGCGACAGCGAAGACCGTCCAACCATTCATTTTCATATATACTGAAATGTATTTTTTGGTACTATTTGTGTTACACTTTGTTGGTATGTATCTTTATTGGAAATGCCCTCTGAGCTATTCTGTCCGTAGGATCTCTTCTGAATACGTAATTCAAGCCCTGGAGCAACGTGGTAATTTCACACTAGAGCCTACCGCTATCCTCCTTTATATATAAAAAATCATGGTACATTACTATACTGTGGAACATACATACAGACCTATGGTTAGCCGTGTACGGGGACTTTTAAGCTCTCCGGGTAGAGTGCCGGTTTGGCGTGCGGGAGGCAGTCCGTGCTTTTGTCCTTTGAACCCGACACGCAGCCATTCTCTCCCGGCTTTATGTCACGTGTCTCCCCGGCCCAGATTAATAAGATAGGAAGCCACATCGCCGCTGGCTTCACCGCCGGGTCATTTTAAGGGCGGGCCGCGGAGGGCCCCACACGCACTTGAGTAAATGATAAATGGCCGATTATCAAGCCACGCTTCATCAAGCCGCGGTGCATGCTGGGCCACTGACAGGCTGGGCGCACGTCATTCTCATTTAGCTGCCCGCTAACTAACGGAGACTAATTACTCTAAATAGACATGTAGCCCAGTGTGATATTAACGTATGTAAGGCACCCGCCCCTTCTACCGCTTTATCCTACCCCTAATATAAAATCTCATAGGCTTAACATTGAGTTTCTGTATGCCACTGGCATATGGGGTATTATATGCCACTAGTGGCATACAGAATTGTTATCACGTAATATTCCCAAAATCGAGGAGACAGGGTAGGATAAAATCAAAACCTGATTTGTTTTAATCGTGGCCAACGCATTCCACTGCTGGAGTTTTGGCTCCGAATCACTACGCCAAACTCCAGTCGTGGCATATAGTGCCCAAGATTAAAACTCATCCAGTTTTACGATATTATCTCACCCCTGGTATTTGTTCTCATTTGGAACTCATATCCAACGACCATGGAGTACTTTAAAAAAATACAATTGGTGATTATGTCATATATGTTGGACCATTAGTCAATGTGCAGGGGGAGGTAAATTCTGAAACCCATTCAAGTTTAGGGTCAGAGCTAGATCCTATCTCGTTTGAATTGCTACGAGCTCTGACCCTAAACTTTCATAGCCTTCTTCTATAGTAGGCGCCATAGTGATGTTTATATAGACCAGCCAGAAACGAGCCAAAGACGATGTCACAATCTGATTGGTCCACAACGTCTTCCGTTGGTTTTAGCGTCCGTATGCAAATGAGGTGGGACGTGATTGGCCAATCAGGGAATGGAGGACGCGGGTGCTATCTAGCCTCCTTCTGCTTGCCCGCGTTTTCTGCTCGCCCGACAACAATGAGTGGCTCAATCAGGGCCGATAGGAGTAGCTCGGGCGAGCTGATTATGAAAATATCAGTTACCCGCCACGTCTCCGTCGCTCGCGCTCAAATTGAATTTGCCCGCCGCTAGGAGGCGTTAGATGACGTCACGGGCGGGCCTTTTGTCGCTGGTTCTCCCGGGATGAATGGGGGACCAGCGCAATCGGCGCCCTGGCTCTCTAGCGCAGCGACGCCTAGTGGCGAGATTAAGACAAAATCAAATTTAGTCTGATCAACCCTGAGGGGGGGGGGGGGGGGGCTTTCTCCCGCCAGGCCCTATTGTGGGAGGTAGGAGGGAGGGAGGGAGGGGTGGGGCCTCTGGTCTATATCACCCCAGCCTATTCTACATCCCCACCCCTACCCTCGCTCACACCCCTAGACTGGCCTCAGTCCCTGTGTCCTATGTCCTACCCCAGCCGCCATCGCCTCCCTTACGCACCCTACCCTACTCCCTACCTCACAGTTGATTCCTGAGCTAGTGATGGAAACTTATATGATGTAATACATTTCATTTGATTTATTTTAATAATTCAATGAATTGGTGGTATATGTATTGCAACACCAAGTGAGCCCTGTGGCTTTCCTCAAAAGCTGATGGGATCTTATTAAGATACAATGTGATTTACATTTGTAATAAAACTTTATAAATCACTGTCAAAACCCAACAACTCCGGATTTCAAATTTAAGATGGTATTTAATGATAATTGTTGCTTATACATGAGTTTTGACACAACGTTTCGGCCAATGTTTGCCTTCTTTAGGTGTACATACTCTCCTCCTACAAGCACTGAAGAACATTTCGAGAGCAAGATAATTACAATACTTGTGTTTCCAAAGTTACTACACAGTTACTACATTATATCTTCTTTGATGTGATTTCCATTTTTGGAGATCAAGAGGGTGGTTCTGGCCCACTAGATTCAGGTGCACTATAGACTGCAGATCCGTCACAATTCATTACCATGTAAGGAGGTCAGGGTGAAAGTTGTGGTTTGCTGTGAATTCAGTCATTAGCTGGTGGGTATGTTATATTCCTAATATGGCAATGAAAGCAGAGGGACAACTCCATGCACTCAAGCTTCAATTCAATGAACTTTTCATGCTGATAATCAAAGACCTGAGCAAGTCTACCACAACCCCCTCAGGGTGTGTCCCAGTACGGTGTTCTGCACGTATTAGCCGCACATAGCCTTCAGCTTCCAACACTCTCCACTGAGCTACATGCCCCCCGCCAACACGCCTACATACACGCCCACCAGGTGGCACTCCCAACATACTCTTCATTGCGCACGCGCGGCCGGATCCGGAAACAGCTCGGGGCTGCACTTCCGGGAGCCTTTTTTGATAAGTGCCCCCAGGGCGAGAAAGGGCCTCTGTCGGTGCACGCTCACCGTTAAGAGGGCGCCACCTCCGACCTCTGACTGCTGGTAAAATTTCACAGGTCTGGGGGTGGGTGTCGCCCCCTGCTCTGGGTGGTCACGTGATGTACTAGGGGTAGATGACCTTAGGGAGGGGGAGTTTTCCCATTACATGCTTCATATACGACATGGAGTGTGGGACTGTACAGAGCTGCTCCGACTATTACAACGCCATAAATAATCATCCAGTTCAAGCATATCATATTTATAGATGTATATGTATAAATACGTATATCGGTAATACAATACTAATCGTTCTGTCACTCCCAACCCTCTTCCTTCTATTTTACGTTAAGCAAACTATCAGTGAAACAACTACCTTGCTCTTGCGACCACTTCGCCTAATGACCACGTACATGAAAACCTAGACTTGCTCAAGTCTTTGATTATGAGCTTTCATTAAATGTCATTATAGTATGTATCTTTCTCTGACTGGCCCATGAATCAAAGGAGAGGAGGGATGGTAGGCGGAGGGAAACAGGGACTGGGGCCAGTCTAATGAAAACCTAATTGTTTGATTTACTCTCACTAATGCGACCAGTTATATGTCAGTTGCCAGGGATTTTGCTGGCTTGCGGAGTGAACCATTGAGAGAGGAGATGGTAACAGTGAATGAATTAAAAGATTTGATGGAATTACAATATTTCATTTATCATAATATGTCATTCAATGTTTTATGTTTGTAATGATATTATCATTAGTGATCATTTCAGCCCATTCCCTAAGGTAGTTGTAATAGCCGTAGTCGACTAAATATAGGTACAATATGTATATAGACATATGTATCCATGGTCTAAACTCGGTTAAGTGTTGGTCTTAATGAAAGACAGGGAAATAACTATAGGAAGGCTTTGTAATAAAGTGATAAAGACCATTGCCAGGATCAAGGAGAAATAACCTATACTTCATAAATCGATGCTTTTGAGTCTTATTTGAAGTAACTAGGTAAAGTAACAGCCATAGAAAAATTGAAGTATTTATTTGTGCGTGCTTATTTCCCATGTGTTGAACATGAAACTGAGCACACATTTGAGTCTGGCGATGGAATCACATCCACAAACAATGGCAAGATAAATGCATAAATACAAAATCTCAAGGGTTTGGGAAGGTTTGAATAAAATAAGCTTTTCCTAGAGAAAATGTCAAATACAAAAACAACACTGAGTGTGATTTTTATATCATTTTTAAGTGTATTTCAGATAGTTGGAATCGCATTTATCACTTCGTCATTACGATACTGAGTGCTGCCGGTCGATGGATTACTCTAAAAAAAAACAGCCACGTAAATATTTAAATGAATCCAACCAAAAAACACAAATGAAGTTGGTAAAATATTCGTGATTTCCCAGGCAATTCCCAGAGTCGGTAAACAAATCCATTCCTTCTGTCAGACTCTTCTAACCCCCACAACCCGGAATTCGCAGTGATGTTTTCACTGGCCATCTCTATTTATAACTCTAACTTAATTTTCATGCCAGTTAATTTACTGGCATTGATTGCAAAGGCGATCGATAGGAATTCGAGAAAAAGAAAGCACCACCACCACCACAAGCGTCCTATATACGTCACGGCCCCCTGGTGGTGATCGCGGGAATTACGACGGATAATTGCGTCGCTCGGCTTGTTTAGACATAATCACATATCAGTTTGCCTGTCCGTCGCCATGGTAACGGTGCCGCCATATTGGCAGGCACCTCAGATTGTATCTGGTCAGTGAGTGTGGTTGATTAGAGTCGTGAATGTGGGCGACGCGGTGCCTGTCAAAACGTGTCCTGGTCACCAGACGACACGGCCGTAAGCACGGGTACCAGGAGGAAGGTCTAGTTCCGCCGCGCCACCCAGGCGTCGCTAGGGTCGCTACCCCCTCCATGGTCCACAAAATACACACACACAGAGGAGAAAGGTAACTCAAAAGTTTATCACCAACTTTTCTACTATGGGGTTTGGGTTGAGGATCAGTGTCCAGAATTTGGTCTTGATACTGCCACTGAATTACAACATATTCCTGTTTTCTTCATAGATGATGAATATGTATTCATATCAATACCAGTGATATTTTATAAGAGAGTGGAATTTGTGATCTGATTTAAAACTCTGTGAGCCTCTTTTTGTACCTTTTTTCATTGATGATTCTGACAGACAGTGTTCGTGATCTACGATTATTCGGCAACGCGGAAAGTACAGTTTTGTAATCCATCCAATAAGTATCATTTATCTCACCTCTGGTATTTTTCCCAATACACCTAACATTGGGGACTCGTACTCAACGCCCATGGCGTATTATTAAATAGTATTAAAATTACGATGAGCTCAGAAACATTAGCCAATCAGTCAGTCATAGAGGTGAGATAGAATCCAGACTGCACTCGGTTCGTGACCACTGAAAAACACCTTTGCCTCGTGAGATTGCGTAGCAAACCAAAACCCATTGCATATATTCATTGTCTACGGATCTCGATGCAGTTCCTTCTTAATTTGAAATATACATTCGTACAGCAAGACAGATTTTTTGCATACTCGTGTATATGCTTCTTAAGCCAATAAATTTTCCCAAATATAGTTCCTTCAAGTTCATTTCCTCTGCAGTTTCAATAAATGAGTAACTCCGCTGAAGGATAACAGTGACTGTGTATAGAGTGGCCTTTAGAAGAGCAGGCGCTTAACGTATTGAGGAGGTCAGAGTACAGGATGTGTGGGTCTTCTGACACCAAATTGTGGCGGGAAAATCGCAGGACGAGAGCAGACGACAACCGAAAAAGAAAGGCAATCCCCTGGTGGGCGGAACAGGAACTTATTGCCCGTACAAGTGGGCGGGATTCAGGAAACGCATGCGGCTGTAATTCATCCACTGCGGTTTGGTGCGTTTAGAGATGGGCAGCCGTGATAACCTCGTTAACGTTTTCACCCGCTGTCTACATGTTATTTATGCGTCCCCGGCCGCGTATTGTGTGCAGATTTCCCCCTCCTTCTTTTATGATCTTTTTCTCGGGAAGGACCCGAGGTCCTGCTTTACTTGGCCGACTGTGGAGTCGTAAAAGCACACTTCAAACGTGGGCCGCGGGGAGGTGGTGGTGGTGGGGCTGGGTGTGTATGTGTGCGGGGTGGGTTTTAGTTTTAGGTCCGTGGAGGTACGATAGCGGGCGGCTGCGGCGTAGGGAGGGGTGTGGTGCGTGTGTGTGTGTGTGTGGGGGGGGGGGGTGTACTTCCTCACGTCCTACCTGTGAGTTATACCACTCAGAGGTGGCTGGTCAGTAAGTGGATGTAGCCCATGGGTATGAGACCTCTCCCTGAACCCGGACATTGTGGATCTCGTGAATGGGGAACGAGTCGCGGACTGTACAAACTCCCACCAAGTCTTCCCCGTCCGACCACGCTGCGCCAGGAACAAGGTAAAACATGTCCACTTCTCACAGACCACTTTGTCACCATCCCCGCTCATCGGAGGGGCCCAGGAGGGGGGCTTTTACCCCCCTCTATATCTAAAGTAGAGGTAGGATACTGGGGTGGGACACAGGGAGGGTGGTGGTGGCTATAGTGAAGTTGTCAATGCCGTTTGTCCATCCTCGGAGAAATCTTGTTAGTTGGGGATTAATTATCCAGGGGTCGCTGGCAGTCACCCCGGGTCGGGGTTAATGTGGCCGGGGACCCGGTGAGGGGTGGCCGGGAGCCGGGGGTAATCTACGACACCCCATTGGCTGGTGTTCTCTGCGGAGGGTCCGCGCGGGGGGTGGTGTGTGTGTGTGGGGGGGGGTGGGGGTGTGTTCGGTGACGGGGTAGGAGATAGGGATGGAGGAGGGGGGGGGGGGGTGTTTGGGACCCGACCCTCCAAACACACATACTCTCAGGGGTTGAACGTAAAACCCCCTCTGACGCGAGGTCATGCCCCCTCCCCTCCCCCCCCCCCCCCTCGCACACTACTACCACTCGTACACCCCCTGCTCCGGTGGGAACCCGGGGTTGTCGGGGAGGGGTATCTATTCGGTGACTCCCGCCCCCACCTCCGGACGTCCCGTGGCATCGTAGCCCCTCCGCTTAGCCGGACGGTCATCAATCGTGGTCTCACCCCACACACACTCACTCACTCACACACACTCACACACGGCTTCAATCTAATACCTGTCATTAGGCCAGGGCTGGCGAGAAAAATGCCCGCTGGTAAGTAACACTGGGAGGTGAGAGATACAGTGTTGTTGTCCAGATCCCGGCCACACACCTCTAACTGACGGAGATCAACGGCCGTTCGTCCCGCCGAGCACGGTTCAGTGGTTTCCGGGCGCCGCTCGTCCGCCGCCCTCGCTCCCTCCCCGGGCACCGTTTGGGAGTCGCCCGCCCGTCCCTCCGCCCGTCCCTCCGCCGTCCGTCCCGGGTGGCATGCGAGGTGTAATTTATTATTTGCTCGCTCAGTAAGACCTTCACCCACACTCTTCGACAGGTGACAGTTATAAACGCTCCTCACCGCTTGTTCCCCACCCGCGCTGGCGTGTGGCACCCACATTTCGCTGGTTCCAAGACTGGATGATGGAAAGATGGATGGATAAGTGTTCTCAGCCCCTGAGGAGTAGGAGGAAGCCAAGGGTGTCGCCCCCGCCCGTTTATCACTGCAGATACTTGGTAGACAACCTGAAAGACTTCAACTGGGGCCCAATTTGTGGCTAGTTATTCACTCTGTCGTCCCCAGCCACACGGAGGCAAAGACTCCGCTTGGACTGTGATTTATAGACAACCTGTTCTCGGGCCGGAGATAAGCACTCAGAAGGTAGAGACTGTGGTAAGTGTTTGAGTTGTCCCTGCATGAGTTCCTCTGTTTAATTCATGTGTCGTAGCATACGATGTCAACCATTTTATACGCATGTCAAGACTTGGATGTTAATTCTTAGAAACTTACTTTTATTTGTTCTATAGATATGAAGCCTACATAACTAGGTTACTTTCAATGGATAATGTTTGATGCAGCAGGCAAATAATGTAGACGATAAATAGATATAAATATTAGATATTTAGTTAACGGGATATCGATATAACCAAGCAATTTTGTCCTGAACATTTCTTAAAATTATTTATGGACTATTACCCTCATTCTAATTTTATTTTCCCTTTTTGGGGTTTTGAATTTTGCTTGATCATTTTATACTATGTCCCTATAATTTTCATAAATAATAACACCACCAAAGAGCACCTAAAACAATACAAATACTGCTCCCTGTGATACTGCTGACAGACTGAGTTCAACTAGCACCTCAGAGTACGGACTGAGTTGCTCAGTGAGGGACTCAGGGTTAGATACACTGAGTGGCACTCAGGGTTAGATACACTGAGTGGCACTCAGGGTTAGATACACTGAGTGGGACTCAGGGTTAGATACACTGAGTGGGACTCAGGGTTAGATACACTGAGTGGGACTCAGGGTTAGATACACTGAGTGGGACTCAGGGTTAGATACACTGAGTGGGACTCAGGGTTAGATACACTGAGTGGGACTCAGGGTTAGATACACTGAGTGGGACTCAGGGTTAGATACACTGAGTGGCACTCAGGGTTAGATACACTGAGTGGGACTCAGGGTTAGATACACTGAGTGGGACTCAGGGTTAGATACACTGAGTGGCACTCAGGGTTAGATACACTGAGTGGCACTCAGGGTTAGATACAGGGTTAGATACACTGAGTGGCACTCAGGGTTGGATACACTGAGTGGTGAGGGGGTGAAGGAAGGGGATGTGTCTCTGTGGACCACCTTACTTGTAAACTGTCATTGGATCTATGACCCAGTCAACGCCATGTTCAGTGAGCAGCTCGGAGACCCGGGTATGAGCAGCTCAGTGGAGCTGTTCTATATACGAGTGAGCAGCTCTCTGTATGTATTATATATACGTATGTATACTATGTACTATTTATTCTAATTACTATGTACTTTATACATGTACTAAATACCATACCCTCCAGGGTCCCGGGGCACGGGGGTAGAGGCTGGTCCTAAAGGGACAGAGGTTAGAGATTGTGGTGGTAGGGCTGGTACTAAAGAAATGACAGAGAGAATAAAGGCTGTGGTGGTATAGGGCTGGTATTGAAGGGACAGGGGTTAGAGATTGTGGTGGTAGGGCTGGTACTAAAGAAATGACACAGAGAATAGAGGCTGCAGTGGTAGGGCTGTTACTAAAGGGCCAGGGAACAATTAAACTATATTTATATATATATATATATATATATATATATATATATATATATATATTTATAATCTGTATGTGTAATATATATAATGCATTATACACACTATGCACCATGTATACGTACTATGTACTATATATACTATGTACTATATTATATATATATATATATATATATATATATATATTGTTATCCTTGGGCACTCAGTAGTGCCCCAGGCTCGTTAGAACATCAATTCCCCTTCATACTTTTACCAAGGTAAGTAATCGGGTAATTACCTATATTTATGATATACTTGTACCTTTATATGTACCTATTGGAGATATATTCATATGTATAGGGTATTTTTAGGACATTATAATATATATTAATCATATACTTTACTTACTTCATAGACTCCACATTTGATCCTCAAAATTTGAGTACATGAACTTATATTAAACTACTCTCTCAATCTTGGCCTTACTTTCCCCATTACTCCCCTGAGGTCCTAACCCCACACTCACACACCCACACCACCACTGGGGCAACACAATCCTCAAAAGGGAGTACTCCAATTATCGATCTGCTTGAGAAACTTTTCCCCGATGTCAGAAATCAATGGCAAATCAAGCTGTGTGGCGCCGTAGCGACGGGCAGCGGCGGGCAGCGGCGGGCGGGCAGCGGCGGGCGGGCAGTGACGGACGGCGGGCGGCGGGCGGGCAGGGGCGGGCTGAGTGCCTGGCTGCTAACTGTACTGCCCGACTGACAGCCCTAAAAAAAGCTGAATCGATGGAAATGCGTTTGGATATGTAAACTCGGCGTCGGAGTGTGCACGAGGCGGCGTCGGGGGCGGCGGGTCCATTTGGCGGGCAGCGAATGTTGTCATTCACTTTTAGCGGCGAGTGGCGAGCTGAGGGCCGGGCTGATGGATTAATAGAGTCGGCCCCGGAGAGCCGAGTCATTAGGCCAAGTACCTCCAGGGTCCCGGGGCACGGGGGTAGAGGCTGGTCCTAAAGGGACAGAGGTTAGAGATTGTGGTGGTAGGCCTGGTACTAAAGAAATGACACAGAGAATAGAGGCTGTGGTGGTAGGGCTGGTATTGAAGAAATGACACAGAATAGAGATTGTGGTGGTGGGGCTGGTATTGAAGGGACAGGGGTTAGAGATTGTGGTGGTAGGCCTGGTACTAAAGAAATGACACAGAGAATAGAGGCTGTGGTGGTAGGTCTGGTATTGAAGAAATGACACAGAATAGAGATTGTGGTGGTGGGGCTGGTATTGAAGGGACAGGGGTTAGAGATTGTGGTGGTAGGCCTGGTACTAAAGAAATGACATAGGGAATAGAGGCTGCAAGGGTAGGGCTTATACTAAAGAAATGGAACAGAGATTTGATTATGTGGTGGTAGGGCTGGTATCAAAGAAATAACAAAGAGAAAAGAGGTGGTAGGGCTGATACTATATGGGACACAGATAGTAGGGCTGACACTAAAAAAATAACACAGAGAATATAGAGATTGTGGTGGTAGGGCTGGTAATAAAGAAATGACACAGGGAATATAGGTGGCAGTGGTAAGGCTGGTACTAAAGAAATGACACATAGAATAAAGGCTGCAGTGGTAGGGCTGGTACCAAATGGACGACACAGGAAGTAGAAATCGCAGTGGAAGAGCTGGTACTAAGAAGGGAGGGCATCGAGATCCGTATCTGCTGTGAACGAAATGTATGATCACATCAATGTGGTTCTCACTGATTATGTAATCTATGATTCAGTTTAGGAGGAGAAGGAAAGGAACATTTTTCTCCCTTTTTTGCAAACTTTTATTTCTAGCCTTTTACTGCCGAAAGTCTTCAAGTAGTGCTTAAGTCAAGAATTATCACCTGAAATCTTCTACTGTAAACACCAGGTTATGGTCCCGACATATGCTTGCCAGTTTGAGACTTAGATCACCATGAAACAACGTAAACCAGGACACACATTGTTATAGCAACAATTCTATCATTTCCTGCGTTTCATATGTTAGAGAAAACTCCAGGATTATAAGAAAATAACTTACTATGAAACAGACCCCACCCTCAAGTGAGATCAAACCTACAGCAAGTGCACATCAAATCAAAATCGACCTTACAGATCTAAGGTAAAAACAAACCAATAGGAAGACTGCTATACAGGGTTAGGAAATACTGGCGCCAAAATAATTAATTTCAAAATATACGCAGGCCCTACACTATTACTCTTGTGGCCGTGATAGGAAGTGGCGCCACGTTAAACCAATACACAATACAGATTGTGGTATGAAGTACGGGTAATATGATGAAGTCAGTTCACTGTTATTCTGTACGCATGAGAAATGGGATGTAGTGTCAGCCACACCTCCATGGTCTCATAGTTTAGTGTACATGTTTCCCACATGGGACTGCCACTGTCCCACCGCCTCCCCACCAGGGTGGTGACTGGAGGAACTCATCGCTTCCTCCAGGAGGAGTGAAGTGAGTCGCTCGAGTTGGGAGAACAACTCCAGGGTCTGAGGTGCGGACCGGTTCCATAAATCCCATCCTCTAACTTGCCTTTTATTATCCATCGTATACAAAGACCCCCATTGAAAGTGTATGGGGACTCAGTAAATCACTATCCATTACATAAAACCTGTTAAATACCATAACTGTGGTATACGGATTCGAATCCTTGGTATACAGCCTAAATCCTATCGTATATGGGAAAACAGCCCCTTTTTACCGTAGAGCAAATAAATGGTCCGTATTGATATAGTCTATAATAAGGCAATTTCTGGTTTAATTCATTCGAAAAGATGGATAATAAATGCAACAACCGATGGTTATGTGGACAGGCGGCTCTGGAAACCACTCGAGGTTATTCTACGGCATAGGGTGACATGAAACTGCACCAAAGTCCAAATTAATCTACAGCATATCATTTACAGTTTGATATCTGGACCATGGCCTTAGATGATATATATTCATGAATGGACCAACAGCAGCTTGTATGGACCCACACCTCAATGAATGGACCAAACATAACGTCTCAGTCCAATATCCTTATTACGTGTCTTCATCGTTGTTCCAACCTTTGCACCCAACTAAGACAAAGTGGCTTTGCAAAGAGTCCAAACATCACAAAGTGTCATCGGATAGTTTACACTACATCTGCATTAAATTTATGATGAATGAAAAGAAGCTTGGCCCAGACACGCCGTGTGTGGGTACCGCCCCCTGGAGGCAGTCGGAGGCGGCTCAGGTGTCATGCATCATAACAGAGACTGGTCTTAATCACCACCAAGTCCACCTTTTGTCAAGATGCAGGTCGGGGAAAGTTTGATGATCAAAGAGAACTCCCCCATTCATTTTACCCTTTGTTTTATGGCTGTCTCCTGTGATTTGTAGCGCCTGTTTCACTGGGCACTTACCGTTGGATTTTTTTTGTAATTACCATTTGAAAATGATGTGATTTCTTTATAATTTCTTTGGATATCTTTTCTTATTATTTAAAAAAAGACAGATTTTCCGTTAGGATGCGTCCTATCCTGTTCCCCGATGGGGGTGTTGGCTCTGGCTTATGTTGTCTTTCCAAAAGCGGAAAAAAATCTGTTCATATCATTTTTGAAATTCAATATGAAGTAAGTTTGTGTTCAATTGATGTATCATCCAATTAATTCTCTTCTGCATTGGGGAATCACGGTCGTGCTATGTTACTCAAATATATTCCCTTTATGTGTAAATGTTTGAAATGTGAATTAAACACTATGGGTAAGAATAATCAAGGACAGTCAATATGGGGCAAGGTATAGGCCATTACCGATATACAGTCAAGAACCACCGACGGACCTCTAACACTGCTGACGTAAAATGAAAATGGGCTATTACGAGAACTAACAAAATCTACAACGTTTTCATCAGCCAATGGAAACGGGTTTTAGCTGTCCCACCAATATATCATCCAATGAAATTTCCATTGCCTTGGAAATACCTGTTGGCTTTATATCCGTCCCGTCATGTATAAATGTTTGTATTGTGGGCCGTGTGTATCGGCAGGCAAGGATCAATGAGATTCAGAGGCAGTGCTACTTCAAAGTGATGAGGAAATCATTACAGGTAAATACAGACTTTGCTGTGTTCGGCGGAGCGTATCGTAGTACGTTATCTAAGACGTGGAGAGGGGTATAGGGGGGGGGGGGGAGAGGGTGGTGTATAATCGTAACGTCCTTCTCTCTGATTGTAGTCTCACTGTAGAGTTCCCCTCTGATTAGACTGTCGAGTGCACACAGATCCCATCTGCAGGCCATAAATAAATACATCATATATGATCATATGTTACCTCTTGATTTGCACATATGATTTATTATTCACCTAATACAAAGTGTCCACAGTAAACCTATGGGAACTATGTATGGACATACCCGGCAGATACGGATACGTTGTATGATAAAGACAATACATATATATATATATAGATATATATGTGTCATATAAAAACGGTTGTATGTTGAACTATTTCTATGCAATATTCTAACATTCCCTCGGATATCTTTATGCATCAACTTCTCGGAGCATACGGCTGCTTGCATTTGATAACAACCAGTATTGTGTATGTATACGCATCATTGTGAATTTGTGCTGGAATCTTGCAGTAATTTCGGAAATATAGCTTTATATATAGTCCTATAGGAAAAGTGCAGTTATATGCTAAGGCCAACGATTATGCTCGTTGCTAAGGCCAATTCTGAATCGAAATAATGTTTCCTTATAATATGCAATCGTCATTCAAATTGGAAAGTACATTCCCAATTTGCTCCTAGTTTGGCCACGTGTTAGGCTAGTTAGTTCCTTTATAACAACTCTCCTTATCCAAAACCACCCAGTTATACTCACTTATTCATCCCAATTTCACAAACAGATTCTCTTAAATTAGATCCAATTGTCGAGAACTCATATCATATCTTGGGCGGTGGTCCAATAATGATACCCAGACAATAGCCAAACAAAGGCATGTACTTAAAGAAATAAATATGTATTTGAAAACAAAATATTGTGAATTTTCTTGGCGTAGCTGCGGGGACTGTGGAAGTGGAGGCACCACGTGCCAACATCTGTTTACCCGGGGCAAGCCTCATGCATATAATTGTGGCCTACTCCGGGACTGACCCCCATGACCCCGGACCCTTCACCTGGCGGCCGGCGTGTCAGGCCCGGCCTGGACTCCCCTCTGGTCGGGCGGGGCGGGCGGCGGGCAGGTCGGGCGGAGCGGCGGGCAGGGCGGCGGGTACGGCGGGCGGGCAGGACGGGCGGGCCGGCGGGCGTGCGGGACGGGCGGCGGGTACGGCGGGCGGGCGGGCAGGGCGGCGGACAGGGCGGCGGACAGGGCGGCGGGCAGGGCGGCGGGTACGGCGGGCGGGCGGGCAGGGCGGCGGACAGGGCGGCGGACAGGGCGGCGGGCAGGGCGGCGGGTACGGCGGGTGGGCGGGCAGGACGGCGGGTTGGCGGGGCGGGCAAGCAGGCAGGCCGGCGGGCGGGACGGGCGTGGCGGTGGAGCGGCGGGCGGGGTGTCGGGCACGGGGGCGGGCGGGGCAACGAGCTGGACGGGCGGGCAGGGGTGGCGGGCGGGGCGGGCGGGGGTGACGGGCGGGGCGGGCGGGCAGGGCGGAGGGTACGGCGGGCGGCGGGGGTGACGGGCGGGGCGGGCGGGACGGCGGCGGGCAGGGCGGGCGGAGGGCAGGGCAGGGCGGGGGTGACAGGCGGGAGGCGGGTACGGCGGGCGGGGGTGACGGGCGGGAGGCGGGTACGGCGGGCGGGGGTGACGGGCGGGGCGGGCGGGGCAGCGGTCAGGCTCTGGTCAGTCTCTGGACGGCCGTTTGGCGTCCAGCTGAACTGTCACTCACACACCCGCGTCCGTTCTCCCGTCACTGCCATATTCCCACGCCCAGCCCCTCAACAGCTGGGTGGTCGGCTCGGGTGGTCATCCATAGAAGGCCTAGTTATCCTGGCCCGCAACAAGATCGGCAATTTTGGGGACCACTTCTTCTTCAATTATATCTGAAAAATTAATATTCTAGGAGAGATAATTTACACTGAAAAGAAATATATGTATGCCAGAAAGTAGGATGGTGGTGCGGATGCTGAAAATCCGTTTAGAAAAATCGCCGATTTTTAAACATCGATGGTTTGTTTCCATCTAGACACTCAATTTTTGTTTTGTTTTTTTCTTGTCTTGACTTTGCTATCAACAATTCTTCCTGGCTCTTCCTTGCAATGCTAACAGCAACGTAATATATTCACTGTTGGATGAGAGTTGTAGATGGAGCATTTGTCTTCATTGATAATACAATTTGCGCTGTACTAACAAATGCTGTTTTTGTGACTATATTTACATGTATTGATATTATGTACACAGGCAAAAATGAATGATATTAGATTGTGTTATACACGATCGGCATAGCCATATTCAATAATTTACTTATTCAGATAATTTCGAATGATACTTTCGCTGGCCAACTTTTAGACACTTGGCCAAATATTATCCGAGTTGTAATCATACCAACAAATTTAGTTTTGATGTATATTCCCACATTGATCAGTACAAAATAAAGCCAGCCTTATTGAAGGTAGCTCCCTTCCTCATCTGGGACTTACCATATTCCTAACCACCTGCCATGTTCTCCATGTGTTACACGCATTAACCCAGCATCATCACAATGTGGGTATTGCACCCTAACAAATCACGAGCTGTGACACCTATCACAACTGTTGACATTCAAAATACCCAGGATGAGGTGTAGGAATGGGCCGTTAAAGGGGCTGGGGGCAGGTACTGCAGGCAGAGATAACCTGGCGTAATGTTATCGGCAGTTCATCACGTAGGGTGCGTGAGATGGCAGGTTATGGCTGGACGGGCAGAACTGACCATGCAGTGGTGACCATAGACTTGCTAAAGTCTTTGATTATGAACATTCATTAATTGATTAAAGAAAATCGGAATACAATTCATTATAGTATGTGTCCTTCTCTGACTGGCCCCAGACTTGCGCAAGTCTTTGATTATGAACATTCATTAAATGATTAAAGAAAATCGGAAAATCGGAATACAATTCATTATAGTATGTGTCCTTCTCTGACTGGCCCATGAATCAAAGACTTGTCCACTATGAACAGAATCTCCTGTTTATGAACCCAAGCCGTTCCCTGTAACTCTATACCTCCTCCTACCCCTCCCCCTCCCCTTCTTCAGTTCCCTGGCCGCCTGTGTTGTCATAGCAATATATTTCGCCTACTCCTGCCTATGTCTCCATTGAGATCAAAGTGAGAGGGTATCAATCTCCCAGCAGATATGCTAACCAGTTGCCAGACCTCTGCTTGAGGAGTGTGGCACAAAATCGCGCCAGTTTACATGGCCGATTACGGATGAGACCAGTCCCTGTGTCACTCAGGAGGTTGGAGGGGTAGGATACAGGGACTGAGGCCAGTCTATGGTGACCAGTGTACATACTTTCCCATGGTGTGTGGTGAGAGTGTAAACGTCATGTTTACGCCCACACCGCCCTAACGGCCTGTAAAGTACAGCACCGGGTTTTACTGCACAAACACAACACACAGCAGTTAACCCACCGGGGGCTGTTGAAGAAAGTTCGTTCGTTTCTGGTGCTTTTTTTATATTTTTTTTTTATAAATTCAGTATCGACAATCTCTTTCACCATAAAGTAGGTGTTTTACAAAGTGATAGTCGCACGACTATTTTATAGCAACATCAAAGATTTGTCCAGGTTACACTTCAAATACTACAACACAGGTGGTAATTAATCAGTACATATGTCTTTCTCATAATGAAAGTACATTATTTCGTACTCATATATAACTATTTATGTATCAAATCATATATTGGTCGCTCGACCATGTATACTAAGATCTTAAACTACATTATAATCACTTCTGATATTAGCGGTACAACCAAATTAGCTGGTGTCAAGTTAGTCAATCCGGAAATAACTACACTGGTGCTGGACGATACGATAACTGCAAAGACCAACGACATCATGTACGATATTTTTCGTTTAATGTTTCATGAGAAAACGGAAGATATTTTCTAAATCAACATATCTGTATGCAACACCTTGTAAGACCTTTATGTTACTCTTATCGTCAAAACATCTTATGTTTATGACTCATTATTTTATACAACACTATTGCCCCATAGATAATTCTAAGATACTTTTTTTGTCATTCATAGTTTATTCAATGGCCCCAGGCCTCCGATGCACACCAAAACGCCTTACGATGCGCTCTCCGATGCACAATTGCACTGAATTGAAGGTCTGAATGCTGCGTTGGCGTTGGTGGGTTCCAGGCTTAAAGCTTATATAAACCAATTAAGCTCTGTTAATGAATCCAAAAAATTAAGCCCCGCCCTCCACACATTTAAGCATGCGCGAGGTGGGACTACCAAGTGTATATGTACCCTGGACAACTTTGAGGCAATAGTCGTCTATGACAGCTCTGCTACAATGGTAATATATGGGCAGGGTGGCAGGGCATCGCTACCTGCGCCGATAGTCAGACTGGAGCTATAAAACCTACATCTAGACAGCTGAGGGCAGTCAGTCAGGACTGACACTCAGCAGAACACACACAGCCGTGATTACCGACCATGACAAGCACTACAGGCAGTACACTGACCACAAGAAAACATGGTAACTAAAACACTATAAACACTATTTCTATGTATCTCTATATGTATCTTTGCCTCTATGTCTCTATATCTGTAGTCTCTGTATCTGTATCTACATGATTTCTAATCAATTTACAAGGCCAGGTGAGAGAAAGGTTCAGGGCACTGAGGCATGACAGGTGGGGGTCAAGGTAGTTGATCACTTTTTAGAGCGTGCTTGCACGCCTAAATACATCATCTAGAGCTTAGAGTCAGGGTTAGAGTGGTCACATTGAACTGTGTGCTTCCAAAAAACTATCCCATTACTATCTGCATGCTGTTCACTGTGGTAGTGAGAAGAGAGCAGGGAGCCAGTGTCTCAGGGTCTTAGAGGTGTGCCCAGCTGACCATGACCAATCACTCAAGACTGAAATACCTCATTGACCCACTGTTGCTTGATATGTTTTGATCCTAGACTCAGGCAGTTAGAGAAATGACAAGTTGACTGGGTGCAGGTTGGTTACAGAAAACTATCCATAGGCCAAATGTAACTGAAACCTTTTAATTGTTATTCATTTATAATTGCATGCTCATTCATCTGTGATGAACATCCTATTTGCTCCTCGTCAACCATTACCCTACAATGCACATCGGCTGTCTATATTTGTTCCCAATGAAAAAGCTAAATCGTAGGGTGTTTATGACAATCGAATATGTTAGATTATCACAAGCTATTAGTGAGATCAGTGGCATTTCGTAGTGTGTCTGCCAAGCTGATATTCAGTGGACTCAGCTTTACCAATTCTGTACTGACATTTGTCTAGGATACTGACCTTCTTGATGCATCTACGATTTTGGAGATAATGCATCGTAAAGGCCTGAATACACTGAGCTCCTTATAAACTACGAAAAATGTTCAGACAAGCTTCTGACACACTTCAACAAGCGTTCCGACACGCTTCCGACATACTACGACACAGAATTTCCTACTTTCAGACACTGCTATGATGCAACAATTTTGAGTTGTAGCCATGTCGTAGCCATGTCGGACTGTGTCGGAGCTCAATGGGTTCAGGCCTAAGGTCCACATTTCCATCAAAGTATGCCTGGACGTTCAGCCTTACTGCAGATGTCAGGCCTGTCAAAGGGGTTCCTTAAAATGTACTTTTGATACATGTATTTGTGAAGAAAAAAGTGTGGTTCTAATTGATAGTCAGCGAGGCGGAGTTTGAAGCCTGTGAAGGCCGGAGTCTGATGGTGAATTCGCATGCCTGCTTCTGGAGGTTCTCATGGCGCATAGACTGGCTCTGGTCCCTGCATCCTATGGCTACCCTCCTCGCTGGGATACATACTGGCTCCAGTCGCTGCATCCTATGGCTACCCTCCTCGCTGGGATACATACTGGCTCCAGTCGCTGCATCCTATGGCTACCCTCCTCGCTGGGATACATACTGGCTCCGGTCCCTGCATCCTATGGCTACCCTCCTCACTGGGATACTGGCTCCAGTCCCTGCATCCTATGGCTACCCTCCTCACTGGGATACGGGTTCCAGTCCCTGCATCCTATGGCTACCCTCCTCGCTGGGATACATACTGGCTCCGGTCCCTGCATCCTATGGCTACCCTCCTCACTGGGATACTGGCTCCAGTCCCTGCATCCTATGGCTACCCTCCTCACTGGGATACTGGCTCCAGTCCCTGCATCCTATGGCTACCCTTCTGCCGGGATACTGGCTCCAGTCCCTGCATCCTATGGCTACCCTCCTGCCGGGATACTGCCTCTAGTCCCTGCATCCTATGGCTACTCTCCTCACTGGGATACAGGGTCTGGTACAATCGGTAATGCTGTCCGATTTCTGGTGCTGTATAGTGCCAGTATTCCATCACTCTCCATACACATATCCTGGCCACTGATCAGGATACCTGATAGGAGATTGATACCCTCTCACTTTGATCTCAATCAGGTCACAGTCAGGAGCAGGCGAAATTTATCGCTATGATAACACAGGCGGCCAGGGAACCGGAGAAGGGGAGGGGGAGGGGTAGGAGGAGGTGTAGGGTTACAGGGAGCAGCTTTGGGCCATAAACAGGAGATTCTGTTCATAGTGGACAAGTCTTTGATTCCGTGGCCAGTCAGAGAAGGCTACATACTAAAATAAACTTTATTCTGATTGTGTTTAATCATTTAGTGAATGTTCATAATCAAAGACATTCCTTGGCCAATCAGAGAAGGATGCATACTAAAATAAACTTTATTCTGATTGTGATTAATCATTTAGTGAATGTTCATAATCAAAGACTTGAGCAAGTCTACATGTCGCGGTGCACCGTGTGATGGTCGAGAGAAGGACCCAGATCTCAGAGGAGCTTCACCTCTGATTAAAAGTCGCTACGTCAAACACACACACACAACCTATGTCATCGCGCTCAAAATCACACATCACACGAGTAAACGGGGCGAAGAATTTTGATCGTGAATGACACATGCCGACTGGGTGAGTGGCGTGTGTGTGGTGTGTGTGTGAGGGGGGAAGGTAGATCTACCTGTCAGAGGTACAGGTGCACATGCCTGCCTGTCCGGCATACCCACATCCATCATCTTACCTGAGACCTACCATGGAACCAGGATACCTTTACACCCCGGGGTCTACCCTCGGGGGGTGTTATAGGGACATATACCTTGGAGGAGGTCAATGGTGACTGTGTGCTTTAGTTAGAGGCTCCTTGTAAACGTTTTCATTAGGTTTAACCTGCCTTGGGTAGACGTCAATTCGTTATGTCAGACTGTGGTTAGACTAACATTCATTTGTTTCTGGGTTTTTTTAACTCATAAGTTGTTTTACATAGCTTCTTCAAGGGGTACTTTAATTTCCGGAAGCTAGCAAGTATATCATCCTTCTGGGATGGGGATGGGGATATTAAGTGTATGCATCCAAAGGAAAAAAAAAGAAGAAATCTCTTGACAAAGTTTGTAGCAATTCTTTAAAACCAAAAAGTCGTCTACATTAAATAGCAAGGAAAAGCAAACATATATGGAAGCTAGAGTAGGAGATTAGGCTTTTCTATCACAAAAAGCTGCTTCTTTTAGTTTTTTAGTGGAATGTTATAAAAGGAAAAGGGCCCTGACTCCGGTTACACCGGATCGCTGTAGACTCTAATTAGGTACATGGGTTTAATTTCATTTGCGTTTTGATTTCACAAGATAACACGTTGGTAACGAGATTGAGATAACACATTGGTAACGAGATTGAAGTAGTACCAGTTAGTGTCTCGGTTATAATGTTCTATCGTAAAACTGGATGAGTTTTAATCTTGGCCACCGTATGCCACGACTGGAGTTTAGCATAGTGACTTCATGAGGCGAAGCCGAGTGAAGTCCGGAGCCAAAACTCCATGAGTGGCATGCGGTGGCCAAGATTAAAACAAATCAGGTTTTAATTTTATCCTACCCGGTCTCCTCGATTTTGGAATATTACATGATAACAATTCTGTATGCCACTATTGGCATATAAAACTCCGTATGCCAGGCAGCGTAACTCAATGTTAAGCCTATGGAAACTCAATGTTAAGCCTATGGGATTTTATATTAGGGGTAGGATAAAGTTTCGATACTATTCCGTTGAATTTCGATTAGCTCACATGGACTCGAGTCCTCAGATTGTAGGCTGTCTGTACAGGGTCTTACAGCAGGATTGATGATGGTACCGTGGCGTTTCCACCTGCCGATTATGACCACTAAGTTGCCATTTAGCACCGCCAGCCGCCTATGTGACTCTTTAGTTCCAATAATCGTCAGGTTATACAAAAAAGGTCAATTGTTCCACACAATATAGCACCATCAACCGACTTTTTGTACCATTGACAAATTGTCTCCATGTTGAATTAATTGATGGCTGAATGTGTGTTAAAAATCGGTTATGGACATCCCTAATGTTCACCGATTATGCGGATCGATGATATTTCAAGCAGAATCACAGACCGATTTTTATAGCAGTTGCATACAATCGTTGGGTTTTTTCGTCGGCTGGTGGAAAGGCCACATTACTCGAGTTTATCTCACCCCTCGTATTTTTCCCCCATAGGGAACTCACACTCAACGGCCATGGAGTATTTGAAAAAAAAACTCAATGGGGGATGATGTCACAAATGCTAGCCAGTTAGTGATAGGACTGAGATAAAATCTGAACCACACTCGATCCATAACCGCTGAAAATGTGCCATTCATCTTGGTGTGCTATATAATCCAACTCAGCTTTGCATCTTGTGATTTCTCCGCAACCAAAATTCATGAGATATAGTCAGTATCTATGGATCTCGCTGCAGTTCCTTTTTATTACTGTTTACCTGTGAGCAAATGTCTATTCGCACGTACGGTCATTTGATGGAAATTGACGAATATTTGATGCAAAAGTACATCCCTCGGTCTGCGGCATCGGGACGTACGTTTGCATCAAATGACCCCCGAACGGCCACCCGTACGGTATTAGTAACCACGTTTTCTCTTCGTACTTGAATTTAAACGAAACCACGGAGCAGTTCCAATTAGAGCGAGCGGCTCAGCTGTGGAGGAACTGCTCACTGTGCTCTCCCCACCACAAGATCTCCACAGAGCTCGTTAGACAAATAAACCCGTCTCACGCTCGTCCTGCTCGTTAAGCCGCTCGTCCCCGCCGCGCATGCGCTCTACCTGCTCCTCCCCTAATATCGCCCACCCTCGGGCCCGCTGGTACCCCGCCGGCCACCCTTATCTGACATCACGCTCGCTGGACCCTTCATGCGGCTCCAGATAGGGCGTATCGGTCGGCGCCTCCCCCTAATATCGCCCACCCTGCCCGTCACCACTCCTCAGCGCCACCAAGCGGCCATGTCAGCGCCCCTGGTGGTGATAAGAACGCCGCCCTGACCTAGTTAGCTGACCAGTCACGTTGACATGTGGACAGCCCGCAAAACACACCCTCCTTCTCCTTCTTCCTATTCCTCCCATCCAACAAAAATCCATGTCTAAATTCCCAGTACAGTTCTATATCGGACGATTTTAAACTATGCATAATCCAGATGATATGTTGAAAATAAGATGGAATATGTTGTACAGAGTTCGTTGGGAATATCGAGGTAAAATTCGGCATGCCGTTATCATGGTTATTCGATTCGCTGGTGGACATAGGCGGGCTTGGGCCTAATTTAGTGTACTCTTTAGGCGTCTGTAGTGGGGCTCTGACGTCATTTAGGGCCCGGTTATGAACGCATGCGCACTGCTGTCATTGTGAGCGGCGCCCTCTATCGGGCGTGACGTCATCGCGCCTGCGCAGTGCGTGATACATTGTTACCTCTGGATGCGCGCGCAGCCTCATCAAAGACTGCAGTTTAGAGATGGCCTAAGTTAGGCCGACCTCTAACTATAACAGCCTTGTTTAAAGCATACCCCCAATGGCCGCATCATATAAGCCTAAAGCTTACTAAGAAAGAAACTGATGAGTTTTTGGTCTGTGTCTCGTTCGCCATCTCGTTTGAAGTTTCTGAGGAACTCCAAAAGAGATGGCGAATGGGGACTCAGACCAAGCAAGAAAATGTTTCTGATTTTATCATAGCCTGGAAATATTTATCTGTTTATGAACAGTTGAAAATGAGTGATATAAACCCATCAGTTATAAAATTGCAAAACTCGCCACTAATTTCATTGTATTTATGAAATCGTTTTTGTTATGAAACGGTAGGCATCGAATATATTTTGACAAATTTTATAATATTTCACTTTGTTTTGTTTAACGTGTGAATTCTTTGAGATTGTGGGTTATCAAGGCTGTGATCTGGACGCGTTGCAGGGTGTGTTTATGAGTAAACCCAGATGGGGCAGTATAAGGCCCGGCGTCCACCTACTACGATATGGCTCAGATATGGTCTACGATGCACCTCCCGATACAAAATCAAAATCGCGTGGGAAGGTCACCTAATATCGGGGCAGTTGACCACGTTTCTACAATTAGGCACCGATAAAAACCCCATACAATGTGTGGTGGATTGGCATGTCTCGATATATATGTCTACGATTTTGCACCTTCCCGATATGTCTCCGATATTTGCTTTTTGTATCAGTGCCACATCGGTAGGTCTAAATTTATATCGTAGTAGGTGGACGCCAGGCCTAAGACGACGATGTCAGCTGTGGGGCGGCGAATCCACATTAATGTAGACGTGGAGACTGTAAATCTAAGCGGCGGCCATCTTGACAGCAGGCCTGAGATACCCACGTCTCTGGGGTCCCTGGCAACGTTATCTGCCGTCGTCTGCCGGCTGCCATGACGACCGTATCCAGGGGGTCTCTCTCCACCCGTGCAATAGACTGCCTGTGGGGAGACCCAATCTGCCCAGCCCAGTCCTCCTGGGTTTGAGGGCCCTGCTTGGAGCCCCCCGCCTGGAGGCAGGCTGGGGCGCCGTTGGCATGACCAAATCTTTATCTTGAGAACCAAAAAATGTCACCAGGACTTCTTCGGAACGTGTCGGCATGCAACCCGACCGATTCCGACATCTCCTCGGGGACCGGCTCAAGTGCCATTTACTTTTTGAAGAGGACGAAATTGAAGGCAATTTAGCGTCAGTCCTGGGCTGGCCTTGACTTGCATTTCAGTCATATCGATCGACGGACAGACGGTTCGCCACCATCTCCCAGCCCGCGCCCGTAATTGATTCTGGAGATTTCTTTTGCATTTAACGAGAGCAGAAAAGTGAAAAGAAAATAAAGTTAGTACGGACAGACATGACGATGTCAACGGCTCCATTTTATCAGCACCGATTTCGTTCGTGATCTCAGCATTGGGTTTCTTTTTTAGCAAGTCCATCTTGCATGGTTGCGGGTTTTTTTTAGTTTGAAGTCCATTGATAGGCACTCCAGTGCCTATTCAAATAAAATGATCATAGATAAATGATGAATGATTAATAAACTCTAACGGGCTTCTTTGAGTTTTATCTTTGATATCAATTTTTTTTGTCATTCCCTTTCTCTGTCTCTGTCTTTGCTATTCCCTGTGTCTGTCTCTAACTCACGTTGTCTCTTTCTCTGTCTTTCTTATTCTACCTGTCTGTCTCTGCGTATCTTACTTAAATTGGCTCTGTCTTTTCTTTGTCTCTTAGTCATTCTCTGTGTCTTCTGTCTCTGAGTCTATCGTTCTCTGTCTCTGTCTTTGTCTTTGTTATTATCTGTCTCTTTCTCTGTCTATCTTCCCATCTATCTCAGTCTGCCTCTGTCTCTTCCTCTCTTTCTGTGTCTGTTGACCTCTATGTCTGTCTCTATACAGGCCTATTTCCATTTGCCGAAGAAAAGGGTGTAGATATTTTGAATTACCCAGAAAGTCTGTCAGTGGTGCCACTGACTGTGCGTCAGTATAGATAAATCGGTGAGGGTAGTAGATTTCACTCAGTGACCAAGCTTTCACTTGGTAGTGAGTGATGCGACATTGCATAATCTAAGCAGAAAAAGTTGTGGTCATTTCACGAGCTGGGTCCTTTCTATTGACTGATTTTGTGTCAGCAGTGCCAAAAGCTCGTTGGTGGTTCCTGACTGTAGATCGGTGACGGGAAATCGGCCAATGGAAACAAGCCTTATTTCTCACTCTGTCTCTGTCTCTTTCTCTGTCTCTGTCTCTATCTTTCTAAGTCTGTCTCTGTCTCTATCTTTCTAAGTCTTTCTCTGTCTCTATCTTTCTAACTGTGTCTCTGTCTCTATCTTTCAAAGTCTGTCTCTGTCTCAATCTTTCTCACTCTGTCTCTGTCTCTGTATCTACCTCTGTGTCTGTTGTTCTCGGTGACTATCTCTGTTTCTCTGTCTTTCCCACTCTATCTCTATCTCTGTCTCTATCTCTGTCTCGCTCAATTGTTTTCCACGTCCTCGAACCCACCGAACGAGTCTTTTCTCGGCTTGAACCAATTCCACGCGGCTTACATCAGTAATAGACAAGATCTCCACCAATTGCTTGCGGTGCCAAAGGCTAATGCACAGAACACTTCCCAAAATGAATTCATTGCCGCAGTTGGGGCGCTTCGGAACCACCAAGGATTGACACTCATTAGGTTAAATTCAGCTGATGAAAATTATGTTTCTTTAAGAATCTCCATAGCCTGAAATAAAAAAAGGGGGCGAGAATGTAAATTAAACCGACGGTCATCGTATTATAACTGAAACGAAAAGGGTGACTCGAAAAGTAATTTCCTTTGGAAAAGCGTTAATTTTTGCCGCGATTCTTCTGGGATGGTCTGGTTGTAGAATAATAGAAACGTTGGTTGGCCGTGAGTGGGGAAATCACATCATAGGCTCATCAATAACTTGGCTGTCACGCTCACAGTGCCCACCAATACCGTAAAATTCAATTACGTGAATTTGATCTGCTAGGATGAAATGATTTCTTAATCAAACTCACGTAAGACCACCCCTGACAAAAATGCAAGGAAATTGGGTCAGGTTTCTGTAGCCATCCATCAAGGACATCCAGACTAATATCTTGTCCATTTCACCCCTGTCAGGAACAATTATCAGACTTTAAAATGAACATTAACACTAGATTTCTTAATGAATTGCGTAATTTTTACCATTGAAACATAACCGGATTGTATACCGTTATATGCAGGTATGACTGGGATGAGATTTAGTGAATGTATCAGTAAGTTCCCGGTGTGTCTCTCTAATTGGGGAGGCATTCCTTTCGGGGACCAGCCAGTCGGTCGGTGACTCGTCGAGTGTGGATGATGGATCGGTGTATACGCCACTTCCCGCTAGATGGGGTTGCTGTAGGGGGATTAGTGCCGTTGTGGACGTGCGGCACCCGAGACCACCTCCACATGGCCCCCGACAACATGCAGAGAACGCTCATTTACCCCCAGTTTAATAAATAAATGACGATATTTACATTTATATGATCCTGATATGAGGTTGGATTATCATTATCATATACCTGTGGCCGTTTAGGCCCGTTTCCATTGGCCGACGAAAATGGTGTTGTTTCTTTATGCTCTCGTTATATCCTATTTCCATTGGCCATCTCCGATATACAGTCAGGTACCACCAACGGACCTTTACCATTGCTGACGCCAAATGTAAATAGAATATTAGGAGAAACCAAATCTACACCTTTTTGTCGGCCAATGGAAAAGGGCCTGTAATCCTACGTATACAACCTGCTCCTACCCACGTCATATTTATGGCCGTATAACACGTAGGCGGCGTACGGGATATGTATGTGGCGTACGGGGTAGGTATGGGGGAGAAACCCAATAAATCATCTAAAAGCCTAAGTAAAAAATAGGGATTTTAAGGTATATAATAAAACGAAAACAGATATATTGTGTCTATACGTGATAAATACTTAGTAATATTGACGATTAGATGAGCCTCTCCCTTGGGCATCGGTTTATCCAACGAGTTTAGAGAAACTTTCTCTATACTCGTTGGTTCATCTAATCGTCAATTTTACCGTGTATGCATCAGGTACAGCCACAGTAACCCTGTTTCCGTATAATATCCATGAAAATAGCAAATGCTGACATGATATTCTTAATTAGAGATAAGAAGTGAATTTCTGTTAATACTAATATTATTCGTCCTTTAAAAAATGTTTATTTGTAACTGAAATAAAGATATAAAACAGAACAAAACAAGAGCTCACACAAACTTTATTTCATGTAGCAATAAGGTAGGAAGGCGGGCCAACCGGAAGTGCTAGGCAGCAATTATCGCAGTCGTTACCCAATAAACGCTGCGTCCACTTTGCCATGCGTCCTGTCAAAATCTCACATCCGGTGAGTGTCTACCATACACGCATAAATCGCCATGGAGTCCATCAAGCGGATCTCAAATGAGAGTACTTAGTGTTAATTAAATACATGTCTTCTCTATACAAGGCGCCCCCGAATCATCACTCTCCTTCCTGCCAGGTGGACGAGAGTTCACAGCCTTTCAATTTATCGCATGACATAAACTTTAGCTTAAATGTAATTTGACGTGAACACTAGGGAGACATGTCTACAAGTACACTTAAGTAATGAAGTAATAACGGTAAATACAGGTAAATTACGTTCACCTTGGCTTCACCTGTAATTGATGTGGCGGCAGGGTGGGGACTGGGGTCGCGTGTACTCGGACGGGGGTATACGCACCGTTAGTTCAGGGGTCATTTAGTTTAAACGTGGAAGTTCAGAGAGTTTATAAATGTAGGAGTTATAACCGGGAACCCACACAGTTTCTGACACACTAAGACAAGCATTCTGAAAATCTACGACACCGGAATTTTCAACCTTCTGACAGAGTTACGATGCGGTAATTTAGTTTCACACTCTATAAATCTACGACATCAAATTTTTCAAGCTTCTGACACAGCAACGAAGTGGTAATAAAGTTTCGGATTTTTTTCAATCTTCTGACAAGGCTATGATGCTGGAATTTCGATTTATATCCATGTTGGAGTGTGTCGCAAGCAATGGATGCCTGGCTTAATGAGATCAAAATACCTCCAACTGACACTGAACCACTGTCAATTAAAATTTGTTTATGCATTGCCATGACATACACATAGAATCAGGTAACTTCAACACGATGAATATCATCATATACCTGTGGTCGAACATCTATCATATACTAACCTCTGCTAGGAGTGTAACATTAATTATGATTGTGCCCGAGGGCTGTAGTGAATGACCGCGAGTATGTAAGTAATGCAAATTACGTTTTTTTTTAATGATTTCAGGTATATGATTATACGGAAACGACTTTACTGTCGACGAAATGTTCTCCGTTCTGAGTTGTCAAGTCTATACAGACCGACGTTATAGACGATGAGAGACCATGAACAGTGACCACTTCGTCAACAGTATATGCCGTTTCCTCATATAATTTCGTTTGAATATAGGATAGATGTTTGGTAGACTTTTCCTCCAGCTGTTTGCCATAGTTTCCTTATTTAAAAGACAGATATATGGTGCACAGATATAGCAATAACAAACGGAATATACATCAAACATGAATATATTATCACAGGGATCTTAGTTGCGGTCATGAAGAAAAGAGAAATATTCTTCATGTTAATTTACTGCCGCAGAGAGACTGAGAAAACGTGGAAAACAGATCATTATTGGCCATGAAATGGGGCTAGGGTGTGTGGGCAGGTTTGTACCACTGTTTATTGGTATGAATGGGGTCAAATAGATAATCTTTGTTTTTAACAAGAACAAACTATCTTATAATCTGAAATTGAAAACAAGGATTTCATTGGAAGATAGAATAATTGTAATCTGTTATCAAAAAGAGGTTATTTACAAAAGCTCTCGTTGCATTACATTCTCGATCCCAACAGGAAGGACACACTTACGTATGTCCCCATACCGATGATCAATCAGCCAATAACAAGCACTGAAGGCGTTCAATGCATTAAACATATTCAGTGCATTGTTATTGGCAGATCATCATTTAACCGTGCCAAATACATCTTATTTTAAAACAACGAGTACATAGAGAAGTATTCTATGTAGGTGTCTATTGTCAAAGAGATATCCTTGTGCAAATACATATATACCCTATTAAGAATCTAAATGAGAGATAAAAAGCGAGTACTACAACTATGGAAGGACTGCCTTACCAGACAATAAAGGGCAATATCGGACCAGAAAAGTGAGAGCCCTAAAAACTTATGAACGTGTATTGTAATCTACTTATTTATGATATAACTGACAAAAGTAAAGTGGCAGACTAGGTGGACGGTGAGTGAAGGCCAGAGGCCTATTGAAGGTCGTTGATGAAGGTGAGGAGGGCGAGGTGGGAGCTCTTTAACGAGCTTTCAGCTTGTCTCTCCGCTCTTTGTCTGCGGGTCTTCAAGTAGAGGACGGGTGTGGAGGGAGGGGTGGGTGGGTGTGGTGGGTAGGTGTGTGTGGGGGAGGTGGGAGGAGGAGGTGGGGAGCATGAGGTGTCTCCCACATCGGGCCTGTCAGGAGATATGTTTTGACACCCTGGATAATCAGACCCTCCAGGCTCCTCCAGTACCTCCAGATGGTACCTGAGAGTCCCCTTCACTCCCCGCATACCCTCCTCCACCCCTCTCCCCCTCCACCCCATCCCAACGCACATCAGTTTCAATTCACCCTCCGCAGCCCCCGCCGTCAACCCGCCAGCGTCGCCGCCTTGACCTTTGACCTTCGGTGATAAGATGATCAAAGGAATTAGTCGGCGTGCCTGCGGTATCCCTACGCGGCCGGATCTTTAATTACCGGCGCCCGGCTGGGTCGTGATTAGGTCCTCTAGATAGGGTTCCTCCGCGCGGCGAGCGAGGGCTTCGCTGGTCTGACAGGACCCGGCCGACTATCATAGACTCTGGCAGCGCACGCCGTGATCAGCGAAACGCTGCCCCTCTGCAGCACCCCCTGGTGGAGGGCAGGGCAGATTGTGAAAAGGCCAATGCTGTCAGAACTGCCAACCTGAAACTCGAGGGAAACGGGCGAAAATAAGATAATCCCGGCAGAAAAAATGGCGCAGAATGTAGGCCGGATGTGGCGGGCGTTATCCGTACATGCCGCCCGTACTCACCGGGACGTGGGGGAATGGCGCGGATATTTACCGGCTCTATCAGGGTCAGAGATTAGAGAGGTGTTTTAGAGGAGCATACATGATTCTGTGTCCATAAAATGATAGATATTTCATTATATATTTATTTACCTGTGTACATGTATGTATATGCCGAGTATATATACATATATATATATATATATATATATATATATATATATATATATATATATATATATATATATATATATATATAGAGTGAGAGAGAGAGAGAGAGAGAGAGAGAGAGAGAGAGAGAGAGAGAGAGAGAGAGAGAGAAATATCTATTATTTTATGGACACATAGATATCATACATACATATATGTATAAATATATATATTTTTTCTTTATTTCTAAACGCCATTCATTCTGTCATGAGATCTTCCATGAATTGTGATACCCATGTGGTGACTGAAGCTTGGTATAGCAGAATACAAAAGTTTGATGAGAGGCATGAAGAGTGATATGACACGCCAACATATGTGAATTCAGTGGTGAAGAATCTTTCGGGGAAAAGCCAAGATTTGTTTTTGTATCAATAATTTCGATGATTACTGGTTCAACATTTTCCAGTATGTTCTCAGGAATTTGAATTTCCCTAAATACTCATTGGGTGTTGGATACGAGTTTCCAATGTTAAGTCTATGAGGATATATATTATAATAATAATAATGATAATGATAATAATAATGATAATAATAATGTTTTATCATATATTATATATAACAGATTAAATGTATCACAGATTATGCATGTCTCGCTAACCATACACGAGAGTGTGTTGATATTTTAGCACATTTCCATATCAACATTTTTTCACTGTTATCTTCTAACTGCTGACGGGAATATGGCGCTGCTGACTGACACCATGTCAGTAACTGGCCGCGGCCGGGAGGAGGATGGCGGGGACCTGGAGGCCGCTCCTCCAGGGGGTGATAGGTCAGGGTACGCCGCCCCCGACACGGCCCGGGACGTGGGCCGCCTACGAGAGGCTACACTCTCCCCCCACAATCAGCCTCCACTCTCCTCCCGAGTCTGTCCACTCGCCAATTAGAACTTGTTCACAAGGATGTAGCAACTGGTGCTCAAACAAAGCACACCATCATTTATTAGGGATCCTGGGGTTCGTTTAATAATCTCAGCTCGTACATGATGACCATTTTCTGTGCGCCAAGGAGACCCAGGGACGATTTGGGTGCACTTTATTCAACACTAATGGACGACCAGATTGGATTCTCCTAAGGCCCGTTTCCATTGGCCAACGAAAAAGGTGTAGATTTTTGTGTGTTCTGCTAATAGCCCATTTCCATTGGCCATCACCGATATACAGTCAGGGATCAGCCACGGACCTGTAGCACTGCTGACGCAAAATAGAAATAGGCTATAAGGAGAACACAACAGATCTACACCATTTTCGTCGGCCAATGGAAACTGGCCTTTAGCTGAACGAGCTTGAGTATTTTTAGACAATAACCCCCGTACGAGGTCTCCTTGTACCCTGTCTTTTCACTTAGTTATTAAACGACCCCCTGACAAGATATTGCAATAAACACACGAAAACGTGGGGTGGTCCTTGAAAGTTTTCATAACGAGTGTTTAGAAGTGCAACCAAGTGAGTATTAGATCCGATCGGACTTGAGTTTTTCTATGTTGTTGAATTCAAATCGCCCTGAAGTTGATATCGTCGAACGTGTATTCTGAAATACAATGGAAAAGAGAAATTATTATTTCATAGATGAATTTACTTTTCACATTTGTCTTATGGATAGTATGCATAACGGTATGTATTAAAATCTTTTGATCTTGATTCCGTTGCTATAATTGAGGTACAAAACAAAAACGGTGGATTAATTAGGTTCGACAGGTTGTGCAGGACGTATGCACACTATTACCATATATCTGTGCGCGAATGTCCCAGACTTTTCGTCAGGCTTACTGATTTCACACAGTGCACGGACTATTAGTTTGTGTACTTCATACTGCATGACTTGTTTTAACATGGCGTGTTTTTATGTCTAGCTTTACAATAATGATAAGACATAATGAGTGTGACTGAAATACATCTGTTCCTTGTTGTTTTTCGCCGGAAATATTCTCCTCCTTCTTAGAATTCTGTTAATATTTTCGATGGAAAACAACCCGTATTATGCTACAAGCACAAAGTGAATCTATGTTTACATAAGAATAATCTGGGACACCACGTCAACTCTGACAGAAACAAATACAGCCTCATAGGGGTCTTCGTGCATTTCAGCTCGTATGCTGGCAAAACCATTCCTTATTGTTAACAAAAAGATTGAAATTAAAAAGTAAATCTATTACAATAGATACAGTTATGTCATTGAACGTTGAGTTCATGAATATGACTGAAAGCTATCCATTCGGCATGTTATAGTATCAAATGAATTATTTCATTGTCAATTGTTGAGGTGGGGGTTGAAAGAGATATTTTTGTTTTGTGTAGGCCATACACATGAAGGTAGACCTAAAATACAGGCAGTATGTAAGCCATACAGGGAAACCTAAATGCAGGCAGATTAAAGACCTTTAAAGATGAAACCAGCAAATTTTGGTGTCAAAGTTGTCGTTCTCCACAAGTTTGATGCGGAGTGATCATGAATTCATGAGGTGACAGCCGAGTGAATATCACGTAGTATTCAAATGAGTTTGAGAACAAAGACTATGACCAAAATGAGTTGCTTTCTGTATTTACCTCACACCTGTACACACTAAAAGAATAGACGGCACACAGCATATAGACCATGGAGAATGGACTGCAATACTTGTAGGGGCACGGAGAACGGTTCCCAATATTAAACCTATACAGCAAAAATACCAGGGGTGGGATAAACAGGTACACCTATGTGAGGGAGTGTGTAGGCCATACACCTAAAGATAGACCTATATAAAGGCAGTTTGTAGGCCATACAGGTAGACCTATAGACAGGCAGTGTGTAGGCCATACACATATATATATATATATATATATATATATATATATATATACATATATGTCTATATCTAATTGAAATATATATATATATATATATATATATATATATATATATATATATATATATATATATATATGTCTATATCTAATTGAACAAATTGGACGTTAAACTACCCACACAAACACATACAAGTAAACCTATAAACAGTCAGTGTGTAGGCCACACACATGCAGTAAACCTATGTACAGCCAGTGTGTAGGTCATAGAGGTGCAGCTATACACAGACAAGTATCCAGAGAGTTACACTGCTGCTAAGTATAGGCCATACCTACACATACCCGCTGGAGGATACAGGTACAGACCTACACCCTGGAGGGGGGAGAGAGACAGGGACCTAAGACAGTGGCCGTGTAGCGTGAAGGGAGCCGGGGTTTGATTAGCGACCCGTGAGACTCCTCCTGGGTCTGTGATGTGGGTCCGGCAGCTGGAGAGGGTGACGGGCACCGCCGACCATGGGATCACCCGCCCTCCTCCAGGGCCCTGCGGCACCCCGCCGGGCGGCAATCCATCATACAGGGTCAGCTTTTGGCACATTTACTTATTGAAAGCGCCAGGCTGACCCTGGGGTGAGTGGCGGCCGCCTGCCCTCCTCCCGGCGCCGGCAGAGCCCCGCCCTGGAGGCGGTCTCCACCGTGCCATGGGGTGCCTTCACGGGGCAGGGTGCAGCCCCGGACCCCTGTGTGTACACCCCTTCACCTTAACCCACCACCTCCTGTGTAGTATAAACACACACACACACACACACACCAGCTTACCCATCTAATAAAGCCTTGGGAAGAATCCATTGACATGAGCCTGACAAGTGTTGTTTTTTTCGAAGAGGATTTTTAACAGAATTTCCCCATTATATAGTTGTAGTATAATCTCCCACTGGAGTGTCATGTCTTGCCACTATAGGGGGCTGCCTTGACCCCGTTTTCTACGACTATAACATGGAGCTACTCCTGTGTTATTGACCTGGAAATCATAAACTAATCGAAGCGTATCCAACTTGATTCGTCACCACTGACTGGTCAGTGTGTGGTCATTATTCGATTGGGGGAGAATTATGCCGATGAATAGTGAAGCTGTGGTTGTTATTTATAAGGTTCTGATAGGGGAAGGAGAAGTTAACACAGGCATGGTATGAGGGAGGCTCAGTGCTTGTGTGTGTGCGGGATGAGGTGGGGGGGGGGGGGGGGGGTACCTCCAGGCTGCTCCTGGTTATAGTGTATACCAGAGATCATATCTAGCTTCCAACACACGCTCTCCGACACCACAAATAACTCCTGTGTCTCTATCCCTCCCTCTGTCCTTCTCTCTCTCTATCTCTCTGTCTTTGTCTGTCTCTCTACTTCTCCAGATGTGTCCCTCTGTCTCTGCCTCTTTCTGGATGTCTCTTTGTCCCTGTCCCTCCCTTTCCCTGTGTCTCTCTGACCCTCTAACTGCCTCTTTCTCATTCTCTTGGTAGGTTTCTCTCTGTCTCTGTCCCTCCCTATCTGTCTCTCTGTTCCTTTGTTTGTTTGTCCCTTCTATCCCTCTCTCTGTCATTCCCTCTCTGTCCCTCCCTCTCTTTCTGTCTGTCTGTCCCTCCCGCTGCCTCTCTCTCCCCGTTTCTCTCTGTCTCTGTCATTCACTCTCTCCCTCTCTCCCTCCCTCTCTCTGTCCCTGTATCTGCCTCTCTCTCGATAGGTCTCTCTCTGTCCTTCCCTGTCTCCCTCTATGCCTCCGCCTCTGTCCCGCTCTCTGCCTCTCTCTGTCCCTCCCTCTCTCTGTCTGTCTCTGTCTGTCTGTCTCTCTCTCTCTCTCTCTCTCTCTCTCTCTGGTTGTCTCTCTCTCCCTTTCACCTGTGACCTGCTGATATTTGTGACGTGCAGGAATTCAGATATCACCTCCGGAGAATTCACCTACATCGGTTCACCTTTACCCTAACGCCTGATGGGCACGTGAAGTACAGCCATGACAGATACAGTCAGGGGAGTGTGTGTGTGGGATGGAGAGGAGGGGATTTATCATTCATACACAGGTAGGACACGCACAGAACTATAACAGATACCTTAGGAATGGTAGGGTTAGTTATCATCTATATAAAGGTATAATATGTGCAGAGCTATATGTACATCAGATATATTAGGAATGGCAGGGCTTCTGACTATTTGCATAAAGGTGTAATATGCGCAGAACTAAAACAGATATATTAGGAATGGCAGGGCTGATTATCATTTATATAAAGGTATGATATGTGCAGAACTGCATGTATATCAGATATGTTAGGACTGAAAGGGCTTGATATTATTTATATAAAGGTATGATAAGTGCAGAACTACATGTATAACAGATATATTAGGATTATAAGGGCTTCTTATCATTAATATACATGTAAAGGTATAATATATGCAGAACTACATGTATATCAGATATGTTAGGACTGGAAGGGTTTATTATTATTCATATAAAGGTATAATATGTGCAGAGCTACATTCATAACAAATATATTGGGAATGCCAGGGCTTATTATTTATGCAAAAGTATCATAAGTGCAGAACTACATGTATAACAGATATATTAGGACTGGAAGGGCTTATTATCATTTATATAAAGGTATAATATGTGCAGAGCTACATGTATAACAGATATATTAGGACTATAAGGGCTTCTTATCGTTAATATAAAGGTATGATATGTGTAGAACTATAATTACATTGGGATCGGGAGGGTTTATGTTCATCGTTTATATAAGGGCAACACGTATCTTCCTGTAGATAGGATTAATCTGTTGCAGACACGCATTTCATTTCTGGTATTTTGCCGAACGTCCATCGCCATAGAACTAAAACGCGCTTGACGGCCATCCAGTCTGATTGGATCGACGTTGGATCGCAGGACCTAAAATGCCTCGAGTAGGCCTGCGACAAGCCTAGGCTCATTAGGCATAAAAATGTATCAAAAATCGGGTAGGGTCAAAGACGACCGGGCGAACATGAAAAGTACATCGCCATAAAGGCGCGGCGTCGGCGTTATCCATCAATGTCCGCTCCACTTCCGGCTGAAATTAATCACCGGCTGTGGCTAGTTGTAACGGGTAGCGCGGGACCAGGCTGAAGCTGGCTCCCGGCGCCACAAAGAGTGGCCACAGTTTGATCCAAGCTGGAGTTGGCAGGTTTATCAACACAAATATGCCACGGTGATCTGCGGGGACACAGCCAGCAGCATGTCGGCGCATTCCTCACAGAGCTCGTCATGTCTTGATAAAATTAAGTGAAATCTTAAACCGCTGGGAGAAGGGAAGTGAGAAAATGGGACAAAAAATAGGTCAACGATCAAAATCAATCAGATTTCTATATGACTGATGTATGATTTCTTATTCTCTGACCAAAGATTTCCCCTGTGTATATGATGAAGATAACTACTGTTAATATGTTCCTATTGGCAATTGATAAACCATATAATTCTGCCCAATCAACTTAAAATTCCCAAACCACACTGGCATCTCTGTATAGATAACGTATTTCTGAGAATTTTACTATATATTGTCTATATTATATATCATCTACATTATATATTATTATATATTATCTACATCATATAATATATCATCTACATTATATATTATTATATATTGTCTACATTATATATTTTGTTAAACGAGCATCCACATCCAAACTCCATCTACCAACATTTTTCACAGGGTCCACACTCTAGTGTCCAGTTAAACCTTGTTCTGTGGTAGATCTGGTTTCTCCATGGTGTGGAGATGCAGGGCAAAGTCCTCAATGACGTGAAGGCATCCCGGAACTGGCTCCAGGGCTGGGTCAACCTCCTCCAGGCTGGGAAAATAAACAGGAGATCGGGGCGGAGATAGGTGCTCCTGGCGCGGGAGGACACGCTGTCGGGCCGGGCGGGAATTAACGGAATCACGGGCGTGACGAAGACGAGACGAGCGGGGGAAGTGATACTTCAAAACAAAACCACGGCCAGCACATCTGGCAGATGGCGATGGCATCCCTACCACCGCTACAGGCAGTGAAGTCTGGTGGTCAGGGACCATGGTGCATACTCCAATCATGTGTATGTATTTGATACAGATTATATATATATATATATATACATATATACATTTATATACATTTATATACATAGTATTGGAAAAAAGTTTTCCCGGAATGTCTGTCATCCCTGTTGGGGGTGGTCTGACACAAAGTGAGGTTCTCTTCTTTTTTGGAGGTTGAGAAAGTCATTTCTTCGCGAGAAATTTTTTTTGCATACCTTTATATACATAGTATATATATATATATACATATATACATTTATATACATTTATATACATTTATATACATAGTATATATAATATATATATATATATATATATATATATATATATATATATATAATATATATATATATATATATGCTTCTAGGCTCTGGTTGAGTTATAGTAAGTGAATACAATTATTATAGACATAATCTAATTACGATAGTAATTAATATACATAGAATAAGAAGATGAATATCCGAGAAAATGCGAAGATATGATATAGTCTAGTAGCACTCCTTCGTAGAGTCTAGTAATATTCCCGCTCGGGTAAGTAATAAGGCTTTATAACTACTCAATAAATAACGCTCACGAGCGGCTCCACGTACAATACTGCTTTATTAACGCCAGACAATTTTCTTATATCATGTACAGACTCCAGTCACATTCGAACCATCCAATCATAGACCAATCATTAATACGACAAGCTGTCAATCACATATAGTCCCGCCCACATATCTCCACCAGGCAGGGCCCCTGGCGGTCGAGATAAGACAGGCTTTGATCCGTTACAGTCCTCCCTTTTTCAAGCAATTCTCTATACCTAGGTGAGGAAGAATTCTTTCGATTACTTTGCTAGACAAAATTGTATCTAAATCGCTACCTTATACCACATCAACTTATCATTAATACATTTTATATTGGACCTGTTCATAACCTCGCTTGGTTCCTTAATTACTCGTTTCTATCCTACTGAGTTGAATTACTTGTTTCGTACATCCGATGACGGTTCTTAACTAATCCTTGCTTCGCGCTTCGTACTACTTTGAGTGAATCACCTTATCATTTGTTAAGAATAGACTCTGGGTACACGGTGGTGTTCTGTGTGTTTGTCGGTAACAATGGTATATCTATCACCGGTTCCTGTCCCAACTTAGTTTGAATCTCGCTTATCTTTTCTTTTACCACTTTCATTACGAATCGTCGCCTCGTATAAATATACCAAAATACACAGCCGGCTATAATCAACACAAAATCTGCCAGTCCCAAGGATAACCCCGAAACTCCTAGACTATCGAACACTGACACATCATTCATGGTTATCATGGTCCAGTCCTCTAAATCGTTCACCGATCTAGTCAAGGATCCTAACTCTTTCAACTGTTCATATACTCTGTCTTCAATGTCTTGCGGCCATGAGACCGATACTGCTGGTAATCTTAGTGGCTTTGAAGGCACTAACTGCACTTGTCGGAAGCCCACCTGTACTCCTTTCACAGTCCAATCCTTTGTTTCTAGCCCGCATCGTTCTCCTAATACCATCTGCGTGATGTTGGTTATTATGGCGCGCCTGGCCGTTATGCCTACACATCGGTGTACCACTGTTAAGGTTTTGAAGGGTACTATGGTCACTACAAACGGCTTTGAGATGTCTCTTACCACGATGGAGTCGGTGTCTGGCTTGTTCCTAATTGTCACGTTGCAGCGGTGTCCGCCCTCTCCGGCTACAAGCTGGGCTTCACATGATGGTTGATTGTAATGAATTGCCGGAAAACACAGAGAGGGTCTTTGACCCAAACACACATCCTCCCTTGGAATGAACGACGCTTTTGTCTCGGATGATATTGCCACTTTCCGTCTTCCTTCAATGGTGCGTGTTATGTTGTTTGAAAACAGCACCGGGAAGTAGCGTAGTTCGTACATCAAATACACATCTCTGCTTATCGCTGGTAACAATATTTTGTAGGCTAACTTGTTTCCTCTTACCCACAAGTCGTCGATTTTCACATGTCGGTAATACCATGAGTCTGAAAGTACGGCGTGTCCTTGGTGTTCCAGTTCTTTTAGGATCGATCTCAGTTCTCTTGGGAATAGTATGTCCCGGGATAGCGCTCCTCTCTCTAACTGGAGTATTTGTTGGTGAAATAAGTCTGCCGCCCTGGTAAACTGTTTGACTTCCAATTCCATTACGGTGAGTACTTGATTAACTATTTGATTTACTTGTAACTTTTGAATGGCGAAGATATGGTCGTTTACCTTTTGATTGATGTTAGTGATGATAATTTGTAACTTCGCAGTGTGGTCTCTTAGCGTTTGCATTTCTCTTCTGGTCATTTTTCCATAGTTCTTGGTGATGTTTAATAGGGACAATAGTTGACCTTCATGTTGTTGCATTCTGGCAACGGACGAGCTTAATTGATCCATTCGGAGCGCTAAATTGTCCACCTGACTCTCCGTGGCAACTCCCAGACATGCTCGCGCGAGTTCCGATAGAACCGACCTTATTCCACGACGTTGTCTCCTCGAATTGTCCAATTCTTCTGTGATCTTTTCTTCACCTTCTTGTAACACCCGCATTGTTTGTGCCATTCTTACATCCCATATTGCTATCGTGTTGGCCTCCACTGTGTCCGCCGATAAATTGCTGTAGTGTTGTACTTGCCGCACCAGGCCTTCTAGATTTGGTATGCGTGGGGCCTCCAGAGTAACGACTATTGTCCATAATGCCGATATCACTCTCACTTCTCCTTCCAAGGTTACTAGCACTCCATCTTTCTGTAGTAGAGGTGAGGCTTGTGTAGTTGCGCATAGTACCAGACTACCCACTAGAAGTAGTAAGCGGTTCATGGTCTGATACTGTTTCTTCTGATGTGGACGACCACTCTCGGTAATTAACAGCGGTATTTGGTGGTTGTCCTTTTATCGATCTGTGTTCTGCTCGCGTGCGCGGTGTTCGTATCGACGATCTATCCTCGTCTGTGACTGTAGACTCCCTCTCGTCACTTATGTAGTCCGTGTCTGCTGTCGGAGTCTGGTAAGTGGATTCAGCTTCAGTGGGACTTCCCGTTGACAGGTGTGTACTGTCTTTATCGTTTGACCATTGTGTATCCTCTTGTACTGACCCGCATTCTTTTTGTGTTGCGTAATCGTGTCCGGTCGGATTATCGCGCGCCGTGTCTCCCCTTTGAGGTTCCTCCTCCACATCACTAGCGCGTGTCACGTCCGTATCGTTATCAGAGTATTCCCGTTGTGTGCTCTCTATTTCTACATGCGTATCGTTGATTGATCCTGCCAACGTGTCGTTGTTATCGGACACCTCTGTCTCTGTTGTTCGTTCCATATCGTAATCTGGCACGGTGCTCGATGTAGATTGGCATGACGGTTCGTTATCTTGATAGTGTACTTCAGATGTCGGACTGTCCGTTTGTTGTTCGTGCGGCTCGACTGATATTGTGGATTGCGTGCGATTACTGTGTGTCAGATGTTCGTTCTGATAGGACCCTTTTGATACATAAGTACATGTCAATGTCATATCTTTCCGGTGCCGTATATATCTGTTGTTTATCACTCGCCCGTTTGATGGTCTTTTAGATATTTCGCTTGTTTTGTCCAAGTGTCCTTCCCTCCTGATAATGGTAGGACCGTTATGTACCTTATCCACCCCTGTTGTCACCTTCTTTGTTTGTGGTAGATACGTAACTGTTGGTGGAATAGGTTTTAATCTGTCGATATTTACCCGCAGTGTCGTACCCGTGTGGTGGTGCAGTGTGACTACATTGTTTCGAATCTCTTGTATAATATACCCATGTAGATATGGTGCTTGAAATGTCGTTGTTCTCACATTATGCAGTAACACCTCTTGTCCTACTTGATACGTTGGCGCTGATTTTCTTTTATCTAGCCGATCTTTGTTCTTTGCTTGTATCCTTTGTGTACATTCTTTTGCTTTTGCCATGGCTTCTTCTCTTTCTAGAATTTGATGATGGAGTACTTTGAGCTCTTCTCCTGGCGGGGTCTTATGTCGACTTTGTATAGTGGGTGGTTCCCTCCCGTGTTGGAGAAAGTATGGCGAATAGCCAGTTACCGTGGAAATAGAGGATCGATAAGCCCACAGAGCAGTTGGTAGTTTTTTCTCCCATTCCTCCGGTTTTCCTTCCACTAATTTAGACAACATTGCCTTAATCGTGCCATTGAACCGCTCTGTCTTTGCGTTGGTCATCGGATGATACGCCGTAGAATATCTCCACTGTATGTTGTGGTCGAGGCACAGTTGTCGTACAGCCGCATTGAGAAATTCGGTGCCTCTGTCTGATATAATGATGCTAGGAGCTCCATGCCGCATTATCCATTGTTCTTTTAGAAACCGTACCACGTGCATTGCTCTTTTGTCTGGTATAGGGAGTATTTCGGCCCACCCGGTTCCATGGTCAATACACATCACTGCATATTTGTTTCCTTGTGGTGATACCGGCAATGGTCCTATTAAATCAATGCCGACCATTTCATTGGGCGCCGTTGGAGTGGGTAATGGCTGGGCTGGCGGATAAGTTCTCAATGGTCGATATAATACACACACTGGGCAACTCTGTATGATTGCATGTATTTGTCTTCTCATGTTTGGCCATTTGTAGCGCAGGGCTATTCGGTGAAAGGTCTTCTGCATCTTTTGGTGCCCTATGTCTTGATGGACTCCAAGCACTACCGCTTCCACTAATTCCGGTGGCACCACTATACGAGGAAAACTATGTCCTGTTAGTTCATGCAGCGTATACAATACACCGTGTATTACTACGTAGTCGTTTTCCTCGTTCAGTCCTTGTCTGTATTCTGGTCTTTGACTTTGACACCTTATGAGTTCTTCTCTGTTCAAGAACTTATCGTACCAAGCTACATCTTTTGTTGTGGTGGTCATGTTTGGTGCGGACGGTCGTGATAGTAGTGATGTTCCCTCCAATATCTGAGACCGATCGTCATCCACAGCGCACACATGTACTGGATAATTGGTTTCGTCATTGTCGTGAGAAGTTGATCGGGGCGGTAATCGAGACAGCATGTCCGCACGAGTGTTCAAAACACCTTTTCGATATTCAATTGGCGCTCCATACTCCGCCAACAGGACCGCCCATCGTTGTATACGAGAATTCCTCACTTCTTGTTTAAAGAAGGAAATTAAGGGCTTGTGATCCGTTATTATGACGAAGTTGGCCCCATATAAATACGGATTCAACTTCTGTAGGGCATAAATGATCGCGAAGGCTTCCTTTTCAATGATTGCCCATTTCTTTTGACTAGCTGTTAACTGCTTGGAGATGTATTGTACTGGCCGTTCGATTCCTACCGAGTCAATTTGGGTTAGGATCCCCCCAATGCACGTGTTGCTTGCATCTACATACAATTGGTACGGTTTCCTGGAGTCTGGAAATGCCATAATTGTCTCAGAGGTCAGCATGTTCTTCAATATTTCAAAGGCGCCACGCCTTCGTTTCGTCCATTGAAATGTCTCATTTTTGTGCGTCAGTTCTACCAGAGGTTCTGCCGCTTCCGCGAAGTTGGGTATGCATTGACGATAGTAACCCGCGAGACCCAGGAATCGTTGAACTTCCTTCACCGAACCGGGTAATGCCATGTCCTGTAGAGCTTCGATTTTGTTGGGATCGGGTCGAATCCCTCTCGCTCCCACTATGTATCCCAGAAGTTTGACATCGTTTTGGCGAAGTTTACATTTTTCCGAGTTTACGGTGAGCTTGTGTTTTGACAACAATTGGAACACTTGATTCAAGTGATGTGTATGGTCTTTTTCATCTTTGGAATATACGATGATGTCATCCAAATACACCAGAGCTGTTTTGTCAAGTAGAGGAGCCAGTACCATATTTATATAGCGTTGCCAGGTTGCAGGACTGTTACAATAACCTTGTGGCATACGCGCGAATTCGTACAACCCACCTGGTGCCGCGAAGGCCGTAATTTCTCGGCTCTCTGGAGTAACTTCGATTTGATAATAAGCATTTTTCAAGTCGATGACCGAGAACATGGTCGCCCCTGACAACGCATCAAAGATGTCCTGAATATGCGGTAAGGGGTGCGCGTCTTTCTTACACAGCAGGTTAATTTGACGAAAGTCGACACAGCACCGAATATCTCCATTTTGTTTTGGCACAATTAATAGCGGCGACGACCATGGGCTTTGACTCGGGGTTATTACTCCAGCTTGTAGCAACTTATCTATTTCCTCCTTTACTTTGTCTTTTAGTGCTAGAGGAATACGATACGGTTTCTGTCTTATGGGTACATGATCTCCGACATCAATATGCATTACCACTTCCGGTGCTGTTTGTAATACTCCTTGTAAGTTTTCAAACACTTGAGGATATCGACTTCTCCACTCATCCAGCTCCACACGCACCCCGGCCAACTCCGCAATGAAATCTTCACAATCACCATAGTTAAACCTCCTCCCGGCCAATGTCACCATTTTGTCCGCACAATGCAACTCACAGCCTAACGCCTCCATCGCATCAATACCTAATAACAAATCATGCTTTAATTGATCACACACATATACCGCTATTTCCTTTCCCAACAAGGATATTTGTGCGATACCTTTTGTTTGAATCGTATGACCAGATAGCGAATGCAACGGTACGCCGGGTAGTAGCACTTGTGGTCGCTCAGTTTGATTACACAATATTTTCCACATGTTTGTTGTCATCAACGATCTTGACGCGCCAGAGTCAACTAGCGTGTGAATTCCTGTACTGCCCTGTTGCACGCGAACACACACACGTCCATCTGACGCGGCCACTAGTTTCCCTGGTACTGACCTTGATATCGATTATTGGAGTATTCGTTTTGACCGTTGGGTGCCCGATCGGGGGCTTGTTGCTGCGTTGTTTGACCTCTGTTCCAGTCGTCGTTGCCCTGCTGAGTGTAGCCTAACCCGTTTCTATTTGCACAGTTCATTGCTATGTGGCCATATCCTTGGCACTCATAGCAGCGTGTGTTGGAGTTGGATGCCCTGTTGCCGGCACTGTTGAATCCACGGCCTCGGCCCCTTCCTCGGCCACGAGGCTGGGCTTGAGGCGTTCCCACGTAAAAGATGTTGGGCGCCGCCGCCGCCGCTCCATGATCCATGAATTGTTGGTTCAAAGGCACTGATGAGTACACCATACCCCCGCCCTGAGGTGGCTGACTCGTTTCTGTTGCTTGTACGGCCGCTACTTCCACAGGTTCTTTAGTTTTTACCGGCCTTAGCGCCACTACCAGTGACTGTATTTGGCGCTCTAAGGACTTGAGAACCCCGGCCACTTCCTTTATTGAAGTTTCGTCCTCGTCATGTCTCTGTTTTACTGATGAAGACACCGCAGCTTGCTCCAAATCTTCCACGTCGAGTTCCATCACACTGACATTGTGATTGGCGGATTCGATGGCTTCGTCTACGTTGGCAGGCCTGCCACATCCCACTGTGTTTCGTAATTGGGTGCTTCGCAGTCCGTTGATGAAGAAGTCCTTAAGCTGACTTTCTATCAATTCCATGCGTTGTTCTTTCAGCGTGTACGCTCGATGTACATCCTCCATGTATCGTTCACTAAACTCACGCACTTTTTCACAAACACCTTGCTGAGCCTTTTCTACTTTTCGTCGAAGAGATTTCATCTCTGCGGGGCTCAAGAATTTTTTCAAAATCGCTTCCTTTACCGTTTCCCATGTTATTGCTATTGGAGGTTCATTGTCCGTTAAATCTTCCTTGACACTGTCCATGTAACGCGCCAGTCCGCCCTTGGCTTTTGCCGATGCTGCCTCCATCATTAACGCTTTTCCTGGTTCAACATTGCGTTGCGCGTAGTCGAGGGAGTCCACCCACTCACGTAAGGTGGATCGATCACATCCATCAATAATCGGTATTCCTTTAACGAATTCATTGAGTCTCCTCCTCGTCGCTTCTACTACCGCTAAGTCTAACTTCTTCTGTTCCGCCATCGTTCACACCGCTGGTCTTGATTATAAGATTCCAGATCCTGGCAAGATCGCCAATTATAACTACTCAATAAATAACGCTCACGAGCGGCTCCACGTACAATACTGCTTTATTAACGCCAGACAATTTTCTTATATCATGTACAGACTCCAGTCACATTCGAACCATCCAATCATAGACCAATCATTAATACGACAAGCTGTCAATCACATATAGTCCCGCCCACATATCTCCACCAGGCAGGGCCCCTGGCGGTCGAGATAAGACAGGCTTTGATCCGTTACAGCTTCTTTCCATTGGCCCACAAAAACAATGTCGATTTTTGTGTTTTTCTAATAGCCTATTTACATTTTGCGTCAGCAGTGCTGAAGGTCAGACGGTGTTTCCTGACTATATTTGGTGATGACCAATGTAAATAGGCTATTAGGAGAACACCCAAAATCTACACCGTTTTCGGCGGCCAATGGAAACTGGCCTTATAGAGACTCCATAAATGATGTATATGTAAGTTCTTTTATCCATATTGCCTCGCATAACAATTTCTAACACCCCATATATATTTATCAATTTCTTTTCTCGAGAAATAAACTATCAGTTTGTTAAAGCCAAGATAAGGAAGATCATTGAACTCATAAGTGCGACATGTGTATAAAGATTGTCGTTAAATCTATGAAAACCAACAATTTAAAACAAGGCTTCCGTTTTGATCTTTGGCGAGTCTTTAATCATTGAACAAGGAATTTCATGTCAAATACATACCAAACTTCTTTTTCAACAAATCATACTACTCTCTTATAGCCTTTATGATAACGCTCGCCTTAATCTGTACCTTCCTGTTAGATGTATGGAAAGTGATTTGTGCATAAATCAAGCTCATAAGTATACATCTAGTTACCTACAACGTGTAGATGGGAAGATAACATCTTCATAAAAACTTCAAACTGTAAAGAGTGGCACTCAAAGTACTGGAGAATGTGTCCAACAAACATGTCACGTTTGTAGAGTGGTGTGCAGGAATGCATACCCTGGTTTGAACTCTTGAGTATAGGTGTATAGGGTAAGCTCTACTATCCCTACTATTAGCACGTCCCCATTTTTTGTGTATATGGATGGTCATTCTCTCATGTATAGATTATCATTATAAACCTATTGTCGAAAGCTTATAAAGTACTACCCGCTACTAGGGGTGAAATATGAATAGTGTTCGGGCTCACTGTGCCCGTAGTGAATCAGAATAAATCAACAACCCTTTAACTGAATAAATTGGCCTTTTCTCATGAACTTTAGGTACTAAGAAAACGTAGTGACTAAATCCGTAGGGATGCCGTTCTCGGCCTTTTGTAATTTTCATGATACAAAATACCCCAATCAGCAATCCCTACGGGCTCAGTAACTACGTTTTCTCTTGAGAATGTTTCCGTAAGATCCGTCTGTTGTATGTGAGTATTTAACGAATACTGATGTCAACCAAGTCCACTGATACAATCCTTAGTTCCATCAACGAGTATAGAGAAGCTTTATACTTGTTGGTCCCATATATCGTAGAAATCATAACACCAATCCCAGCTTAAAATTGCATCATATCTAGTTAAAATATAATATGCCAACATTTAGTTTATACCCTGTTTTAAAGTTCATACCTCCGATATTGAGCATCGTACCGTAGTCTGTAGGAACCCCTTTTACCCTTCAGGTAGGTAGGGATGTACTTCGTTAACACAACACTAAAAATAGTCCCAAGTTTATAAACCCATTCCACACCAGTCAGCGTTGCCCAACTCCTCCGATCACCTTATCTACCCCTCCCCAATCTGCGTGGTGGCCCTGACTGACACTCCGGGCCGGGGTGGGTCACGGACCGGGAGGAGACGGGGTCGGCGGCCCCTGTCCCGCCAGCCCCGGTCTACCTCCCGGAGGAACCCGGAGGAAGGACCCAGGTACCACCCCCGCCTGCCAACCCAAGGTGACCTACAAGGAGGAGGGTGGGGAGGGGTGGGGTACTGTCATGTCAGTCCAATCCTGAAAGGTACCAGGTGTGTATTGAGTAGTGCAACATGGTTGCGCCTATGTTATTAAGAATATGTATGTGTCTATATATATATATATATATATATATATATATATATATATATATATATATATATATATATATATAATATGTATATATATTGAGATAGAAGGAGAGAGAGAGAGAGAGAGAGAGAGAGAGAGAGAGAGAGAGAGAGAGAGAGAGAGAGAGAGATTATATATATATATCTCTGTCAGCCACTGTTGAATGTAATAATTTCCATGTATATACTAAAATGTGATTATATTCATTTATACACTAATTTGATATAAGATACACAGATACAATGATACACACCTACAAGTATGGACACGTCTATACAATAGATTTGTAGTATACAGAGCTGGCTGCAAGGTAGGGATATATTCACATACATAAGAATCAAACTGAAAAACCACCACCAAAAGTACTCTAGAGAAGTGTGGAATCTTGGGTTTGTGCCAGGTTAAGCAGTCCTACACACAAGGCCTGCCTGTGACCTGTATTTGTTGTGAAAGGTCACGAGTTGTAACCTCGGAGGTTGAATCCCCCTTCATGACATACATCCTGTCATCCGCACCTTTCCCCTGGTCCACAATGCTGGCATGTCGCACACAAACCCTCACGTGCGTGTTGGGTAGAGGCTCGCTGGGGTTCAGGGCAGTGTCGACGTACACAGGGTCTTCTCACAGTAACGAAAACACGCATCAACTCGCCATTTATCCTACTCCTAATATAAAATCCCATAGGCTTAACATTGAGTTTCCGTATGCCACGCTGACTGGCATACGGAGTGGCATACAGAATTGTTATCACGTAATATTCCAAAATCGAGGAGACGGGGTAGGATGAAATCAAAAACTGATTCGTTTTGATAGTGGCCACCACATGCCACTCCTGGAGTTTGGGCTCTGGACTTCACTCGGCTTCGCCTCTTGAAGTCACTATCCCAAACTCCAGTCGTGGCATACGGTGGGCAAGATTAAAAACTCATCTAGTTTTAGGATAGCATCTCCACCAAAAACTCGGTGGTATTTTTGTTGAATTAAAGATAGAGGGGGAATCCGGGTCAGGCAGCTGCCGTATCGCGACCTCCGATTTTCAACATGAATAAAATTTCAACGCGGACTTAAACGGCGTGCGAGCATTTTCCGCGAGAACGGTCAGGCTACAAAAGGTTGACGGGGATGGGACAGGGGTGGCCGGGGAGGGAGGGACGGGGGTGGCCGGCCTACACACCCTCCTCCCTAATCACTCTGCCGGCACCCTGTCCACCACCACTGACACACATTCCTGACGGGATTGCTTTTAAATTCACTCATTCTCAGTTCGCTGGCGGTTTCTGGTCGCGAACACAGGAGAAGGAGTCTGATTTGATTACTGCTGATGTAGAAGTGGAGTTCACTGGACAGACGGCCGTGTCGTCGTCCTGGGACCGGGCACAGAGGACGGGAGCCCCCCGCCTGCCCCCCGGCACCTCCCGGCACCTCCAGGCAGCCCGCCCTGCCCCCGGGAACCCCCGACCCCGTCCCGGGACCCTGCTCCGGCCGGCCCCGACCCGCGCCCACCCCGGGGTGAGTACTCGACTGTCTACACATTATCACATCACAAAATATCAATGGATTAATTCTCTCGTTTTGCGCGGGAATTGTTCTCTGTGTCCGGAGACGCTGGGTGAGTCACGTGGTGGGTACGTAGCGCCATCTAACGTCGCCTGACGTTCTAATATCGATCTGAGCTCAACAATAGTTGACCACCCCCCTGTACCCTCCCCCACTCCTCCTCCCGGCCGCACCCTCTCCTCCTCCCGGCGGTTAACCCTTGGCCTCCGCATTGCCCTGCCTGAGTGCTTTCTCCACTGTGACATGGGCACCCCTCTCTCACCCACCCCTAACACACACCCACACCCATTACACACACATCCCACACACACATCACCCATATCAAAATAACGTACCAAAATATCCGCAAAAAGTTCACCCTCTTTCCTATATGAAAACAGAGCCTGTTACGATCTAGTATTGGGAGGTAGGGGACAATGGTGATAATTTTGTTATTGTTGTTTGATTGGAGATTTAGTTGGTTTGAGGTTGGTGGGTAAGGGTTAGGTCTCCTGAGGGCGGTGGTCGGGAGGAGACCCGGCGGGGCCCGGGTAAACTACACGGACCCCAGCCTCCACCCCCTTCTCCCCGATCAGAAGCCATCAACCTCCGCCCCGCCTCCCTCTAACACACCAACCCCCCACACTCCCAGCACTGCCGTTAGAGATCACCCACAGCAGAGGCAATCGATGGCCGGGAAATCCCGCTAAAATATCAACAACGAAACCATCTTACAACAACGACATAAGGATAAAGATACATCCTTAATATGGTAGTATGTTGTGGATATGGAAATGGAAGTATATCAGAATGTAGTGTGGGAATAAATCTGGGTCTGACCGTTAAGGGGGCGCCCCAGGTCATATGAAAGGCGGTTATAGTGGAAGGCTCGATCCTCCGGAGTGGCTTAGCCCACGGTTGGCCCTCACTAGAGAAGCCAGGAGGGTAGGTTACTGGAGGGGCAGGCAGGACAGTGGGGATTTGTGGCTAGACCCACACCCGCCCCTCCTCCAGGATCTCAGCGACCTTCGACCTCAGGGTTCACGATTCCATTATCGCAGCACACGCAGAACTGATTGAAATTCCATGTCAGCGGATTTTTTCTCCGCTCTTTTTCTTCATATTCCGTTGCTTATTTTCTCTTTTTTTTTCTCCCCTCGCTGATGCAGGAAAACTCCCCCCGGTTCACGCCCACGTCAGACTGGGGTTTTTCTGTTGTTGTTTTTATCTTTCTGTTTCATCAGGAGCAGATTGTTAAATCTAGTGGCTGATCGTGTTGGTGAATGGCTAACGATTCATCGCTGATTGGAATCTGCAGCGGAATATGCTAACCAAAAAGCACTCAGACAAATTGACGAAATACAAATGCGTGATCTATAGATTTCGATCTCAATTGATTAAAAAGCTTTCATGTTGATACACTTTTTTACGATGGCTCATCATAGATTCCTTCTGATGACCCCCTCCCACGGAAATATTCGTTTTCTAGATAGGATGCTATCGAAAATGTCCTTTCAATTTGTTTGTTTGGGTAGTTTAACGTCCGATTTCTCCTTTCAAAGATGATATCCAGGGGTAAGTGTTATTGCTGTTAACAAAAAAAAATACAAGAATCTCATATAGACGGTTCTACATTGCCTAGAGGTTAGAGAGGTCACATTGAACTTCCAACGTGCTTCCAGAAACCTATCCCCTTCCCTATCTGCATGCTATTCACTGTAATAATGAGAACAGAGCAGGTAGCCAATGTCTCAGGGTCTTAAAGGCATGCCCAGCTGACCATGACCAATCACTCAAGACCAAAATACCTCAAGACCCACTGGTGCTTGATGTGTTTGGATCCAAGATAGGCAGTTGCAGAAATGGCAAGTTTACTGGGTTCAAGTGGGTTACAGAAAACTATCAATTGACTGAATATAACCCAAACCTTTTACTTGTTTTTCATTTATAATTGCACGCTCATTCATCATTGATGAACACATTATTTGCTACTAGTTTTGGTTTTGTTATTGTGCTGGGGGCTTGCTCTGAGCTTTGTAGACCACCAAGAAAAGAGTACTCCAATGACTATCGAAAATGTCCTTTCAAAGTGTCATTGTTGTTGACAAAAAACAATAATCTCTTATAGACGGTTTTACATAAGTAGTAAATTTGACCAGTGAATTTTTTGGTTTGTTATTGTGCGACCTGGGCCAGCTGGGGGCTTGCTCTGAGCTTCGTAGACAACCAGGAAAAGAGTACTCCAATGGCTATCGAAAATGTCCTTTCGAAGATAATATTGAGGGATAAGTGTTATTTTTGTTGACAAAAAACAATAATCTCGTATCGACGATTTTACATAAATAGTTAATTTGACCAGTGAGTTTTTTGGTTTGTTATTGTGCGACCAGGGCCAGCTGGGGACTAGCTCTGAGCTTCGTAGACGACCTGAAGGCTTTGATGGGTTGTGGCGTGCGGGCATCGCGGCGTGCGCCAAGGCTCTATCCTAGCTCTAGTCAGCTCATACATCATCAGGTCCCGAACTGGGACAAACGATTACTCATGTCTAAATGGTGCCTATCGCCAAACTGACCCAGAAATGGGCCCAGACACGGGTCAGGGTGCGTATGTGGGTGCTGGAGAGGTGGGGGAGGAGGAGGGGGGTGCATCGTAACGTGTCGACGTTCAATCAGAATTTACACATCATCGGCTGCCGTCTTCGCACGCCGGGTTTCCGGGGAGGGGTACGGGTAAGTGCCGGTGACCCTCCCGGCCGTCCCCACCGCCCGCCCCGCCCGCCCCGCCCGCCCGGCCCGGCCGACTGGGAGCCTCCCCAGCAGTAATCAACGAATACATTTGTTGGCCGATTGAAGGCCCCTCCGCGGAGTGGTGGCGGGATTGTAATGGGCGAGGTCGTTCCGTTACAATGGACTTAAATGGGGGAGAGAGAGGAAGGTGGTTCTCTATCCCGCTCTCATCGTGTCCCTCACAGTCATGGTCGGACTCCCACGTGCACCTCATCTCCATATGTATAGTACGGTTTAGATTTGTACCTATTTGTAATCCCATTTTGGGGGAAACTCACAGGAGTTTTTACTGGACGACTTAAAAGGAAATTTATCCTAATTTGCCAATTTCGGAACACAGAGAGAAATTGGTGAATTTCTCAGAAGCATTCCTCGTCCAATATTCTACTATAAACTACAAAGAATTATAGAAACCATCTACAATTTGCTATTTCAATAATTGGCCATTATCCACTAATATCTCAGAAACAACAAAACAATCTAAACAGCAATTTTAGGCCCTTTTTGATTAAAAAAAAACCCCAACAAATTATTTACACAGATTATTTGTACCTGTTATTTTCTTCCCTGTTTTTTCTTGTCTCTTTTTTGTTTTGTCTTTTTTTTGTGGATAGTTTTGTTACAGTTTCTCTACTTTTTAGTGGGGATGTTTTGCCGGTCGTTCTCGTCGGAACTCGGCGGTTGGCCGCAGACCGTGCGTTAGGGTCCGCCGAGGCTGCCTTGTTTTAGTTCAGCTCGGCGGCGGGCAGGGCAGACCCTGTGATCTCCAGCGTGATAAATTTCCAACTGACAATCTGCCAAAGGGGAAAAAGCGACCGCAGATAGCCACAAGCAGGCGGCCGGTTCTGGCCCCCGTCCCGCCGGGAGCTTCCCCGGCCCCCTCCCGCCGCCAACCCGGTCCGACCCGCACCGGGGCTCTTTGATCTGGACTTTTTTCTGACCCACCTCCGTCCTCCCTCTCCCCGCCTTCCTCCAGGGTTTACGCTGGAGATGAATGCAGATAACGAAGTTCTCCTCCAGTGGTGCGGAGAGGCGGCGGCGGCGGCGGGGCACGGGAGGCCGGCAGGTGCGGGCGGTGAACCCCGGGAGCCAGGTGCAGGGGACCCGGGAGGAACACTCCGGTGGGACCCTGGAGGCGGCCGCCCCGTACTGAGGGGAGGTGCCCCGAGCCCCGGTGCCGGGACCTCCAGCGGGTAGCGGCGGCCGACACGCTCGGCGGCCCGTGTCGGCCTCGGTGCCGGGTGGAGGGCCGGGTGGTGCGGGGTGGAGCGGGGCAGGGGCCGCCAGTCACCCACACAGGTGGTGTTTCCAGTGGTTAGAGGCATACCTCGTAAAGCATGTTATATTCCTAGAACTTAAATCTAATAATCTCCAAAAGTTGCAAAAGTCATACCTAACTTTATAAATCTGGGTCACCATGCTAGTCTTCAATCGAGAAATTGATATCATGTATAGAAATTCTAAAAACATACCATACATTTGGTTGCTACAAATAACCATCCCTTTAAGGGAAAGAATTGACGAAAACTAGCCTATATATTCTCTGTAAAACTGAGCAAGACACTATAATCATAGTTCACATTGCAGCCATCCGGTTTGAGACATAGTGAAGCATTCTTTATGTTCATCAAACTACTGAATAAAGTGATACTTCTCCAGATTTAGTTACCTCATCAAATATAGTATTTCTCTTAACACTACTAATTTCTACCACATAAAAATCGGCTTGAAATAACAACTTGGAACCATAGCAGATACATGTATATGTTTATCCCCATACATCTCCATTGTGCTGTGCCATATTCGATCCATCTCTCACAGCAGTCTAACCCTACAGACAGCCAGGAAAGAAAGAAATACTGAAGAGCTCATGGGGCAACTAGAGATCTTCATTGGTGGTGCTATTTAGACGGTCTCGTTTAGATCAGGGTGGTTTATTTACAGGGATCTTAGCACCTCCTCGTAATACTCTCAATTGGTAACATCCATCACCAATTGGACACCATTCACATCTCGGCCTGGATATGTGTATTATATTTTTACACTCACATAAATCACGGGCGTGTGTCCACACTGACAAGTGGAAGATGAATCTCGCACCCGCCGTCCCCCAACAAAAGTAAGTCAGTAGCACCGCGCACTCGTTTGACCCACTCCCAGGAAGGCTGTGTTTATATACACACGACCTCGTATAGCGTCGCCCATCTATCACACCCTAACCTATCTGGTCACTACTTCTGTAACCATTTCACCAGGTTTGGGAACGCCGTGTCGACGCTCACCCATCAGCTGATTGTGCTGGTACCGGGCACGTTTTTTTTTGTCCACTCTACGGAGTCTGGGAGGGACCAGCGGAGTCTGCCTCGCTTTGGCCCACCGTCGACAGGGGGCGCTGGCTGGCGCATGGCATGCTGGGTGATGAATGAGGTCGCTATCTGGGGATGGCTTCCCTCCGCAGCCCGTGTGGTGGTGGTGGTGGTGGTGGTGGTGGAGGGAAGCCAGTGGTGGCTTCCATACCCCTATGCCCTAGCAGAACTCCTGTTTATCCTACCCCTAATATAAAATCCCATAGGCTTAATATTGAGTTTCCGTATGCCACGCTGACTGGCATACAGAGTTTTTTTATGTCACTAGTGGCATACAGACCTGTTATCACATAATATTCCAAAATCGAGGAGATGGGGTAGGATAAAATCAAAACCTGATTCGTTTTAATCTTGGCCACCGTATGCCACTACTGGAGTTTGGCATAGCGACTTCATGAGGTGAAGCCGAGTGAAGTCCGGAGCCCAAACTGCAGTCGTGGCATACGGTGGCCAAGATTAAAACTCTTCCAGTTTTACGATAGTATCCCCTGTTTCCCCAGCATAGATATATGTCTGTAAGGCACCAATGTCACTACGATAAGAGGAGGGTCTCATAAAGTATGAAAGGTGTGAGACTTTGGTTAGTCCCAATATACAACTTTTGATACCTCAGTATATAACAGTGCGAAATTTTAGATACCATAGTATAAATCAATTCATGTATAAAACTGTAGATATCACAATATAAAACTTTATAATAAACATTATAAAACAGTATAAGATTTTAGCATCGTATATAGGTGTCCTTACGGATACTTTCTAACTTTCAATTATTTAAAGTTCAGGGAGGGTTTCATATTCCATATCCAACATTTTCGAAAGAGGAAACTTGTTTGAGTCTTTCTTGTGTTTCCACATAACAAATACTTTGCTGATGAGATTTCACTTTGGTTTGATTATCCGGAAATTAAGAAGCATGCATGTCATGCACTAATCGCCTTTCAACAGTGACAACACTAGAAAGTAAACACCAATATAATTTGTTATGAATCCACAAGAAAACACCAAGTCCTCAGATGTTTCGTCAAGGTAGGTTTTATGTCGTAGAAACGGCATATTTGTCAGAAATCCCAACTACGAAAGGATCGCAACAAGCCCTACCAGCACAGGATGCTTTCCACACATCTGAGGGTATGTTGACATTTAAAAGTGAGAGACTGTTTAATCGAAGCAAGCTGGAAACTCTTTGAAAGACAAATAGACGGGAGACCCAAAGGACCACAACAAATTGACGTTGAGAAGAAAAAGCCTGCTGGAGTGAGAGGGAGCAGTGCTGTGAGTGGAGACTTTGAAGCTGAGACAGGAGGGGTGGGTTTAATTGGTGCTGGTTGCAGAGCTCACTGGAGCATGACGTCTCCAGGTGGTGTCTGTGGACCTCCTGATCTGGAGGAACAGCAGCGTGAACATACCTCCAGTACCCACGTCACAAACCATCACTGCCTCCAGTGTCCGACTCACTCTCCAAGCATAGACCCTGGGTCCTGCTTGTATCTCCTCCAGTGTCTGCTGCACTCTCCAAGCATAGACCCTGCACCCTGCTTATATCTCTACACTAAGATTTACTTCTTTGGGATTATCTTTGAACTAATTAACCTGTTTGAGGTAGCATTTATCGCTTACGCCATTTTTTTGTTGTATATCCCACATTTTGAGCTTGTTGAGGAGTATTTTATGTGCTACTTTTAAAAGAATGCCAAAACTAGTGAGAAGAAACCCACAAACTCCCAATGAAGTAAACACAGACAAACGTAATGACAGTTTGGTACGCCCACCTCGAGCTTCTGTATTGCATACATATAGCCAACGTTTCCGAGGGTTAGTCCTTCTTCATGGCAGTAATACAGTAATAAAGGAAAATTGTAAAAGAATGGTACACGTATCATATGGTAATATGTACTATATAAACATTCCTATTTTTGCGATGTCAAATCAGAAACGGTCTCAGGGAAAACTCTCATAATGAGAAAACACCTCGTGTGTTGCAAGCAGTTTCACCAGTTGTTGATCATACTCTACAATGTTAGAGCTGAAGAAGAGACTATTGGAACATCTGTGAAGCTCATTTGATTCTAATATTCTTTCCCCTCTCCCCCTGCACGTTGCGTGGACATAGTCCATCTATATTCCACCCGTGGTTAAACTCTCTGCTTATAGTATTCCGCCACTTCTCTGCCTACTCACTGTATAATTGAGAAGATGTGAGAAATCAGGGAGGTCTCTGGAAGCACGTGTTTGGTATTTCAGTAACAGCAATCATTCAAACTACAGACAGATTCGAACTCTATTCCCACTCAAGGACACTGATGAATATAAGTTCATTGTGATAAATCAAAATCTTCCATTTTTAAGCAATATCTTTCATGTAACACAAGTTTACAACCTCGATGATAGACTATCGAAATAGGGATTTTGTAAAATCTTCCCTTCAGATGCTACTCTATATATACTTTTTCATATTTGTCAGAATGCATATCCTATCATTCAATATCACAATGACCATTATTTTCTTTCCTCTAACATAGAGAACAAATATCATATCTATTCAACATTCATTAGTAAAGTATTCGTTAACAACCCTGTTTACTTTATTTACGGTGTATATCATATCTGAAGTCACCTTGTATTATGGCAAGGCAGTGCCAGAACCTGTAGCCGTCCTACCTATACTGTATGTTTTATGGCAGAAGTTTAGGTAGACCAACAGAAAAACCATCTGAAGGATATTTGCCAATACTGGGGTCTATCTAACTTTCTCGCTGCTTCAGAGTAAGAAGTGTGATGCTATGTGCTCCACTAGGGAGGTTGGTGTTTGTGTGTGTTTGGGGGTGGAGGAATGGGGTGAGGGTGGAAGCAGGGGGCTGATAATAGCACTGGTAACTTGTACTGACAGGGGTCTGACACCTCCACCGACTTGCCCCACAACATGTGTGCCCTCCAGCCCCTCAGCCCCTCCTCACTCCAGGGTGCGAGGCCGAGCAGAATCAAAGTTCTCATTCTCACCTCATAAGTGCGAACGCAATGCCCTGACTGTGGCATCATTTTTGTCCCACTTTATATTTCGTTATTTTTCTCTGCTTATTTTCCCCATCGTCTCCTACTGAGAGGGAAGATTTAAATTGACGGGTCCCTTATGAAGTATCTCAAAGGAAAATATCAATTAAAATTATATGATTATTTTATGGCTGTAGCAATAAGTGGTAGGTGTTGAGATGTGGATCTGAAGTTGGTCAGATTGGTGTATTTTAGAATATTGTTTAATATACAGATTAGAAAATGGGACTGAGATATAAATTCGTTTCCTTTGTGAAACTGAATAATTGCTCCTAACCATCTCTACACTTCATGGAACACAGTAATATAGATGTTTTCTCCCATCCATTTTCCCTGGTCATATCCTCAATCCCTAGTACTGGTTTACAGCATTCAGTCTTGAATACAGCCGATCACATTCGTTCCTTTGATACCAGCATGTTGATACGAGAACATGGATACAGTACAGGGATGGTACATAACATACATGTACATGTATATCATATGCAATCCAACATGTTCTTCACGAAAATGGTCTATGGGTACATGTTCCATAAAGTGGGATTTACACGATGGGATTCGTGTGCCTCACAAGATGTTTGTCTGAGACAAATCCTGCTGAGATTCATGTTTCTCACAGGATGTTTGTCTGAAAGAAATCCTGTTGAGGTTCTGAACTCGGACACAATTTCTTCGTCTTATTTGTAGGGTTCCATTTCAATTAGGCATGTTTTTCCCCTGCAATCGTTAGCGACATTTGCCCCTAAAAAGGAACAGAATCTCATGAGATTTTGAAGGTACATGAATCCTACCGTGTGAATTCCACTTACAAGTAAACGATATTTTGTTGTGTATGCTGTTCCACCTTTTATCCTTTGTGCTATGTTTTTTGTGTGGAGATTCCGTTTTTACCCTGGTTTTTAGCGGGGAGTTTTGACGGTTAACCGTCGCTGGGAGGCGGTAGCTGAGACGTCGGGGCGGTGTCGGGTGTGACGACGAGACTCGCCGGGAATGGCGCCTACCGGAACCGGATCCGCTCCGCCCCCAGCCCGGGGGGTGGCCGGTAGAGGGCGTGTCGGATCACCCCGCGCCTTGCGACTGACTCCAGCAGGGCTCTGTTCCTAAAAATTCATCTTTAAAATTCCTCCATTTTCACTCTGAGAAGAAGTTGCCCATTTCATATTTTATCCTAAATTCAAATCTAGTTTAGGATACGAGGCGGGGACACTTCTAACCACAGCCGAAAAAAGAAATTCAAATCTAGAGGGTCAAGATGGGAATAGCTAGGCTATATGACCATGCTGTATTTCTGTCAGCAGAGCTGTGTTCCTAAAAATCCATCTTTGAAAATTCCTCCATTTTCATTCTGAGAAGAAGTTACCCATTAATTTCTTATCTTATCCTATATTTCAAACTAGAGGGTCAAGATGTGAATAGCTAGGCTATATGACTATGCTGTATTTCTGTCAGCAGGGCTCTGTTCCTAAAAAAATCATCTTAAATTCACTCTCAGAAGAATGTACCCATTTATCATATATCTTTTCCTAAGATCCTTATCCTATATTTAGATCTAAAGGGCAAAGATGGGAATCAACTCTTAATACTTATAGTTACACGGCAATGCTGTATATGTCAGATTATAAGGTTCCGGGAAATTCTGGGATTATTATTGTACATACTGGAATTTCTCATTCTTTTAGGAACTGGCTCCAGGATGGGGTGAGGGGTATGAGAAGAGGGTAGTAGACATGTACACACCCTCCCAGCCCTCAGAGTCACCCTATAGCTCCATATACCGGGAGGAGGTAGCCGCTACCCTCACCCTACACCCCTCGGGCCGTCAGGGGGTAGATTGAGAAAATATGTTCCGATTGGCGCTTCCTTGATCCGAGCCGTCAGGCTTGCCTGCCTTCTGCCCGGGCGATAATAGGAGAAGTCGCGACACAATAATTGAATCCATTTCTCACGGCATCGTTTAGAAAGCCCCCAGACTCCCACCTCGGCTAGGCTGCGGGCAGGCAGGGCTGGCATATAGGTGTGTGTGTGTTGGGGTTATTATTAATGTGCCCCTTGACTCTCTGTGATAAATCCACCTGTCTGCACCCATACCCCTACCCGGAGGGGTTGCACAGTACGCCCATGCCCACCTCTAGCCCCGGTCGTATATTAACACTCGTTTAGATCTCTATCGTCCAACTCTCGTAAACTATTAAACGCACCCCGGCCACCAGGGGGAGGTGCGGGCTGTTCGGGGGCAGTTGGAGGTGTTAAACGTCCATAAACATGTGCTTAACCCCGCACACGGAAGGCGTCATCTTCACCATTTATCACTCACCTCTCCTCCTTATGGATATACATCAACGAGTTGACAGAGCAAAATAAACACTCCCTGCTATTTAGAGCGACCTGTTGTAGTGTAGGCTCTAGAGAGTTTGTGTATCAGTCAAGACGGCTACAGGAGAACCCAGTCTATCGCCCATGACTAGATCTAATTTAGGCCTGGCGTCCACCTACTACGATAGAAATTTAGACCTACCAATATGGCACCGATATAAAAAGCAAATATCGGAGACTTATCGGGAAGGTGCAGAATCGTAGACATATGTCTAGACATGCCAATCCTCCATGCATCGTAATGGGGATTTTATCGGCGTTTTATTAGGGTTGAGGATAGTGTTCGGGTTAGGGATAGGGATAGGGTTTGGGTTAGAGACAGGATCAGGGTTCAGGGTAGAGTTTTCTATTTGTTTTCTTCCCCAGAGAAGACCACAATTGGAGCATCGCTATAACCCACCCACCCCCTACTTGTTCACATTTATCCGTTTATATGTTTCCATAACAATGTCTCATGATTTCGGAGCAACTTCGTTTCCAGCGGAGATCCGTAAACGGGGCGACTTCGTTTACGGGCCCAACTCTCTTTGTTGATACTAACGATATTTACAGGGTAAGGCAGTATTGGAGATTTAGTGAAGATAACTTATTTGTAGAAAGTGTCTATTTCATAGCTGAAATTGATAAGCAACACTTCCTTCTCAAAGACATACCAAGTAACTCCAGATCTTAACGGAAAACAAACGAAACTCGTTGACGTTTCAGATCAGGGGTCAATTCCTTTACTCCCTCCACGAGTAAAGTAAGCCCTGATGGGGTGGGCGTCTGATCTGCATTCAATAAGGACCACGCTCTTCCCGCTTGGTGATGGGGAAATTTCGTTTGGAATTTGCCTCTCAGACTTAATCCCTGTGTCTGGCGCCCGCCCCGATTTGTCGCTCGGAGGTCGTCGGCGGAGGTCGGGGGAGGTCGGCGGTAAATCGGTGTCGGCCGCATGTCGGCGCTCGTTAGGCGCCGTGTTAGGCACAGGCCTCGTGTAAGGGGACTAATGTAAAGACCGCGCACACTGATATAAGGACCCAATCAGCCCATGCTTACCCCCACCCCTCTGCCCCCTCCTCAGCCCCTCCCGTCACGTCCTCCAGGGCACGCCCCGCGCATGCGTGATGACCCTGGAGGAGGGAAGCCACTCCAGGTGAGAGACGCGGCCCTGAATGTGTATATCTAAGACAGAGACAGAGATGGCGGTCTCCAGGTGGGACATGGCCCTGACCATGTGTATGTAAGACATAGATGGCGGTCTCCAGGTGGGACATGGCCCTGACCATGTATATGTAAGACATAGATGGCGGTCTCCAGGTGGGACATGGCCCTGACCATGTATATGTAAGACATAGATGGCGGTTTCCAGGTGGGACATGGCCCTGACCATGTATATGTAAGACAGATAGCAGTCTCCAGGTGGGACGTGGCCCTGACCATGTATATGTAAGACAGAGATGGCAGTCTCCATTCTCTAACGATGTGTTTTAGAATAACAAAGTAATATGATCGATTGGCCCTGCAACCTTTATATATGTTGTACCTATAATACTTACAGTATACAAACGGTCATGAAAAGTTTGAAAAGTTTATATTTACAGAAAAATAGAGGATACGTTGAGGCACAACTATCTCTATCGTATACATGGTGGTTTGCTATTTTCGTTTTCACTTATGAATGGAGAATAATGCGAGAATGAAACCTGAAACCTAGTAATATACAGGAACTATCACCCACAATTTCACCCTGCTACACTTTGAGATATGGATTCAATAGAAAATAGAGTATATATAACTTTTTTCAGAATATTTGTGGTAAATATGATTTGGGTTTGGGTAGATGATTAACAGTTGATCCGGGCTGTGGTCAGGGCGGGGGCCGGGCGGGGGCCGGGCGGGGGCCGGGCGGGGGTGATGCTATTACCCGGGGCCCGGACCCCGCCCGTCCCGGCCCCGGCAAGGCCCAGTGTTTACCGGAACGGATTAGCGTGCCGATTACGGGAATGGGTCTGGGGACCGGGAGGGATCCATTAGGGATATTGTAGTGGGACCGTGGAGGTGGGCTAATTAGTGTAGTGTGGCCGGGGGTTTGTTGAGTGAGCCGGGAGGGCTGGGCCCTGGGTGGTGTGGGGACTTTCAGGGCACCCCCGATGGGGTTTTAGAGCTAGGCCAGCAGTTCCCTGACTCAGGCCGCCTGCTTTGCTTTTAACCCGCGGCTGCTACCCCCGACCCCGACCCCAGCTGACACCCCAACCCCTGCCGCCGACACCCCAGCCCCGGCCCGGGCACGATACGGGGGTTAGTAGGTCAACCCTCAAAACTCGACAAACACCCCGCCCTGCACGCTCCTCTCAACCCCGAGTCAAAAGTTACCTCCTCACACTTCATGCCCCGAGGTTTCCAGCCCAGCGCCCCCCTCTTCAACCCGCCCCCTTTTCCCTGTACTCCCCCCTCCTCCTCCGTTCTCCACTGCCCCAGTCTCGCTTGAGTCGCCTTCGCATTGATTTACAGTAAATCTTAGCAAAGTATCGATTCTCTCCTAGGTCCGTAGAGGGTGCACACCATGGTTGGGTACTGTATGGCTGAGGCGGGGTGGGGGTGGGGTTGGGGGTGGGGTTGGGGGGGCTGGCTTCCGAGGCTCTCAACTGGAAATCAAATCAAGGCATGTTGTTGTGGAATGCTCTGTGAGCTGTACTTTCGGCTGTACTGTGAGCTCCACTGTGAGCTGTACTGTGAGCTGCTCTGTGAGCTGTACTGTGGACTACTATGAGCTGTGTGTGGGCTGTGTGTCAGCTGTACTGTGAGCTGCTCTGTGAGCTGTAGTGTGGACTACTATGAGCTGTGTGTGGGCTGTGTGTCAGCTGTACTGTGAGCTGCTCTGTGAGCTGCTCTGTGAGCTGCTTCGTGAACTATTCTGTGACCTGTACTGTCTCCTGCTCTGTCAGCTGCTCTGGGAGCTGTCTAGGAGCTGTACTGTAAGCTGCTCTGTGAGCTGCTCTGTAAGCTGAACTATGAGCTGTACTGTGGACTGCTCTGTGAGCTCTATGAACTGCTCTGTGAGCTGTACTGGGAGCTGTTCTATGAGCTGTTTTATGAACTGCTCTGTGAGCTGCTCTGTGAGCTGCACTGTTAGTTGTACTGTGTGCTACTCTGTAATCTGCTCTGTGTGCTGTTCTATAAACTGCTCTGTGTGCTATACTGGGAGCTGTTCTATGACCTATTCTGCACTGCGTCCTGTTTTGTGAATAGCTCTGTTAGCTGCTCTGTGAGCTGCACTGTTAGTTGTACTATTTGCTGCTCTTTGAGCTGTTCTGTGAGCTGCTCTGTGAGCTGTTCTATGAACTACCCTGTGAGCTGTACTGGGAGCTGTTCTATGAACTGTTTTATGAACTGCTCTGTTAGCTGCTCTGTGAGCTGCACTGTTAGTTGTACTGTTTGCTGCTCTGTGAGCTGCACTGTTAGTTGTCGTGTTTGCTGCTATGTGAGCTGCTCTGTGTCCTGTTTTATGACCTGCTCGGGTGCATTCTCCGATCAGCTCAGATTCATACGGTGAACACCGCCACTTGGCAGACACACAAAAGTAGGCGCTGCCTTATTGGACTATTTCGTATTCGTTTCTGCCCTACTTCCGGAAGTGCCTTGTCAGCCCGCCCGCCAGGGGCGCGATCAGTGCCGTGGCGCCCTCTGGTGGGGCATGTTTTAGCGCACAAAGTGGGGTCAGAGCACTTCCGGTCACGGGGCGGGGTGCTCTGTGTTCCTGTCTCTGTGTTGAGAAAAAAAAGTCACAGTCAATATTTCGCCATTCTCGTGAAACACTTAGTAATACCCCACGCGGACTGAGATATCAATTGTATGTGAGAGATTCTGTGTTTCTCTCTTTTAGCGGGAGGCAATCAAGGTATTTATGTGTACAATGTACATATTGTTGCTATTAGCCCTTAGCAGCCCAGTTTCCAGCAGGCTCCAGGATTATTTGATTGATAGTACCTTGATTTATGTATCCTTAAAAAGCTGACGATCTAACAGTAAAACTAGAGCAATAATATTATCCCATTTCCTTGGGGGTTTATTTGTTTTTAACGAATATATCAAATGTTAATAGGAAAGACAAATGTTCTAGGGATATCTACCGTGTTTTCCAAATAGTGTATTGTACAACTTGATTTAATGACAACACCTACATAAGAATTTAACAGTATCTGTATTTTCTTTTGTAATTTTCACTTTCTGAAGGTCTTTTCTATTAATCGCACATAAGATGATACTGGCATTATTTCTCCAGACTCCATGTTATCTCTGAGACAATTCCTAGCTCTGTATGCAAGCATTCATTTATCCATTTTCCCAAAGAGGAGTTTGCGCTGAAAATGTAATTTTCGTTTCTAAATTGGTCCCTCACTTCCCTCTCCCCTTCCTGAGCTCAGACCCATTGTTGTTTAAATCTAATCAGCTAACCAGTCAGGATAAAGGATTAATTACGCCCGACTAAGTCCTAATAACTTTTACCGGCTGACAGCAGGCAGCGCGCGGAATTTCGTTAATTTTAATGAGCCTGTAAATCCGACCAGCCCTTCAATACCACATCCACTCAGCCGCCAGTCACCCAGCCGCCAATTTCTTCTCTCGCCGCTCATTCTGATGAAACTCTCAGATTCCAGACAGATTTGGGTCGAATCAAGGCGAGCGCAGTTTTACACTCTTTTCAAATATTCAGTGTTCCCCTCCCTCCCTCCATCCTTCGCAAAATGTGGGGATCGCCTTTGTTGTGATTTGCTGTGTGTTTTTGTGGTCCTTCGCTGATGTGTGTTTTTTTGGTGGATTGTGAGTTTCTCGCGTAGGAAATCTTATTCAAATCGGCGTCGTTTTAGCCGAGGATTCACCAAGCGAGAAACGCAGCGATTTCTGGAATGGTCAACACAAAATGCCGTGTATGTGTGCTATGTTTTTTATATTTCACCTGGTTATTGCTTTTGAGACACTAACTTATCGGTTGGAGATGTTACGATCTAATAATATTTCAGATACAAGCTATTTTGTGTTGGCGATTCCGGAGATTGCTGCCTTGACATGCTTGATGTGTCCCTGGCTTTATATTGAACTGAAATGTCAGAGAGAAGTCATTATACTTATATCTGGAAGATTTTTCAAATGGGTCATACTTAGTTGAGGTAGTATTCGCAGTGTCGTTGAATATTTCAAGGATTGGAATTTGGTTTTGTGTTTCTATGTTTTATGAAAACAAATCCGCCAAAGATTCACAGCTACCTTTGAGGGCCACAAACGAGTTAGAAGAAAGCTTATTTTCACACAACACTTGCCAGTGTCGTATTGAATCTCCCCTTTGAGAGAAAAGACAGAAAAAGAGACGTGGAAAAGAGGAGGACAAAGACACGAAAACATGCGATAAAAAAGATACTCTATTTTTTGTAATACCGTTTAAAGACTTCTTTTTCCGATTCTTTATCATTTACTCGCTTCCTTTAAAAACATTAACAAAATATGATATGTTTAAAATAAGATTATACCCAGACAGCATCATAAAAAGTCGTTCTGACCTAGGGCGCTGTGTCTCGTTTTCACAGCACAACTTCTGTAACCTCACGGAATCCCGTTTTGAAGTTGGTCCCTCTTGGCCGATATGTTAGTGGAGTTCATTCCTTCCAGCCCCCCATGTAAACTATTCGGGACCACCCTCTGGTTTTGACGTGGTCGGGGTGTTGTTTTGACGGGCGGAGGGTGCGCGGGTGCGGCCGGCTTTACGACGGGGGAGGCCGGGAGGAGGCCGGGGGCGAAACGACCGGAGAACGCATGTCGGGATTAAGTCCCCCACCCTGGAGCCTGCTGGCTTATCTCAGCGGATCCTCCAGGACCCCGCGTGGAGGAGGGTGTAGCTAACCGCCGTCTGCGGGTACCGGAGGAGGCTGCTGTGTGGGTCTGGTTGTTGTTATATTGCCGTCCTCCGGAGCTGAATCGTTCTCCGTGATGTGAGATTATTCGAGACTCTCGTGTTTACAACAGAAGGTCAACAACTACAAAGTTAAGGTCTCCACACCTCGGTGCCTCAATAACAATCTCCACAAATCACCACTGAGACACCTCCAGGCAGTGTGGACGGTGATTACACTGTTTATAGGATGATTGCCTTTATTGTAGCCACGCTGCAGCTAGCGCCATTAAAATGGAGACACACCAAGCGAGTCAAGGTGGCGATCTCTGGAATCGCCAATACAAAATAGCATATATCTGAGAAACTTTATTTTAGTAATATCTCCTAATGATAATTTAGCGTAGCAGAAGCAATAATCAATGGAAAAATGAAATATTAGTTCACATACACGCCATTTTGTGTTGGCGATTCGAGAAATCGCTGCTTTTCTCGCTTGGTGTGTCTCCGGCTTGACACGCACGGGGAATGGATTATAAAAAAACCCACAAATCTGGCGGAAACGAAATAAGGGGTTGTATGTGGTGTGGGGAGGTTAGAACTGGCTGTAAAGGGCCGCCACACTAGACTCGTGCATGCTAGACTCCACCGTGACCGGGTTAGGTGTGTTTTGGTCGTCTTGAGTGTGATAAATCACACCGGACTTCTCCGGACGGCGTATTTGGGTCAGGGTGTGAGGGAGGGCCGGGCGGGGCGGAGGTGAGACGGTAATGGGCCGTCCACACGCCGCCCGCCGCCCCCGCTCGTCACCCGGGGTCCCGGCCTCACCCCCGGGCCGCCCCCCCGCACCCCCGACCACGTTTCTCCCAGACCCCGACCCGAGCGTCACCCGCCAGTGGCTTCTTTTAGAGGAGTCTGCGCTGAGCTACGACATAGGTCCGTTTCCATTGGCCGACAAATATTGTGTAGATTTTTGTGTGTTCTCCTAATAGCCTATTTCCATTGGCCATCACAGATACAGTTAGGGACCACCGACGGACCTTAGCAGTTCTGACGCCAAGTGGAAATAGGTTGTTAGGAGAACACAGGAAATCTACACAGTGTGTGTCGGCCAGTAGAAAAAGGCCTTATAGGGTTGGTCGGGTTAAATCCCACACGGGATCACCCTGTGCGCGCCTCAAATCGAGAAGTTTTTTTTTTCTATGTAGATTCTTAAAGCAGAAAAACTTAATAAGATATAATCATAGCTCACACATTGATAATGAAGTCTAGCTTCATGGTAGTTTTATTCTTTAAAAAAACAACTAAAGAAGATAACGAAATGGTAAATTGGTTTTGAGGTTATGACGAAACACACTCTCTAAGCAGTACAAACGGTTCGGCAGGGGAGTAATAACAGACTGTAGGAGCTGTAGTGGGTCAAGGCGGCCACGGATTTAGCCCAGTCAGATCTATGTAGTGTGGCTCTGGCGGCCAGTGTACTTTTAGAGACGCCCGCGCCGCGAGAGGTATAGAGGGCGCCACCCGTCCTGAGAGACGCTTTACGATAAGGTCACGTGGGTTTGGATCCCGGGCGTCTACAAGGGACGCATCGACTGAGTTAATGTTGTGAGGGTGGTTTGATTTATACTCAATTTGGTAAATCATCTTCTGTTTGTTTCTATTGAATACTTCAAGAATTTTCGTTATCGGTGTGTTTTTAGTCAAATGCAGATTTAAACTAAACGAATAACAGTGTGATTTATTTTATTTTGCAGGTTAATTTCAATTAGGTGTAATGTTTTTAACGAGATCTTAAGCATATCAAATTTTGATTCCATACCTAGGTTTATAAGATGTCTAAAACAGCGAATTAAAGTTATACTCTTTGATATCAATAGCAATTCAGTACACAATACTAAAACACATTCTTTCATATACTATGGTATCCATACTTACTATATGTCTGTGTACATATATGTATTAACTCTAAAGCTTGTATCTAAAGATATTATCAAAATGGATTCTAAATATGTGCACATGTCCTCTATATTGGTGCTCCAATGCGGCTGATAAAAACCTATATACACATCGTTAGAAAGGCTCCTTTCTAGTATCTAGCATATGATAAGAGGTAGGTTCGCTAAGGATACATATATAAGAAGAGGGCATGCACAACCTTTAATTATGAAGACATGTCTGGCAAAAATTCTATTCCTGGAAGAGCTGTATAACTACACAATGAATAAAGTCTAACAAAAAACAAAAAGAAATACAATGTGAAGTTCCATATACTTTGCCCGTGAAGGGACACCCCTTAAGAATTCCATTTGAATCGATTAACCTAAACTAGCAGACGATAATTTTCCCATTCTCTGACTTTAACAGTTAGAGGGTAGGAAAAATAGATATTAAACAATAGTGCTCTACTTCTTCATTGAGTTCTTTGCTAAATATAATTGTCACTTGTAAATTGTAAAGCACTTTTAAGCAGTGTCCTGCAGTTACCTTTGAGATGCTAAATCGAAAGCTTGTTTGGTACTTGAGTATTATCTGCAATATGCGGTAGATTGTTCTCGTTACAAACTACACATTTATTTTTGAACTATTTCAAAGTAAGCATGTTTACGAAAATGATATGTTGTGTTAGAGAACTGTTAATTAAGCCATACACATAGGAGGTATACAAAGCCATGAAGACATGGTATTTTTTGGATTACTACATGAATAGTGTAACATGCAGTTGTCATTCTGTTTGTCGTTATTGACAGAGGTCGTACAAGTTCCCGTGAATATAAATTTAAGTAATTTCTCTAAACATAAGAATACAGACTAAGAAATTAAATGTATACACTGTAGAAATCAGAAGATGGAGGTCCCATAGATCACAAAACCCCAAACCAGGCGTAGTTGTAACCTGGTTACCAGTCTACACGAGACGCTGCCGGTTTACTCACCAGGTGGCGGGTCGGTGTCCGGAACGCGCAGGGAACGCGCTCTGCGTGAAGGAGAGGCGCGGGACCCGGATAAAGACACCCCAGCGCCGCTCGGCGGGTCCCCTGCCACGCGTGTGTGTGGGTGTGTGTAGGAGTGTGATTTAGACAGGGACAGGGGGAGATGGGGGTGTTTTCCAGTTTATTAATTCTGTTATCTCCAACTAATCACCCCGGGGTGGTGGGGAGATCCAGGAAGAACAGTTGGGAGTAAGTGGGACACCCACACTCACAGCCTTAGTGCAGGGACTCCTCCCCACTAACCTGATTAGATGCTGCTGTGTCATCCTGCGTTTGAAACTCAATTATCTGTGAAAAGGCACTGCAAGGCAGTTCTTTGCATCTGTCACCCAGACCAACATGGGCTTCATTTTCCGCATCTATTGTTTTGTAAACACGTCAGACAATAGCATTATTTTACTAAAGGGTCAAATAATGATATAGCTCACTCTGTGAGGGCGTCATGTGACCTCAACTTGACCTTTTATGTACTATGTCGAGGTTTTCGTAATATTTTACCCAAAACAGTTCAAATAAGGCTGTAGTAGTCCTCTTAGTAAAGGTCTTAAAGTCTTTTGTTTACTATTGTAAGGACTTGAGACTTTACAAGGCATGGAAATAAAAGGAAACTATATATGGACAGATGTGGTGTAAAGGGTATAAAGCTAAACCTAAGAGAAAAAAAGAGGTAGAGATGTAACACAAGTGACCTTTTGTTCACTATATTGAGGTGTATATATGTGATAACTGAGAGTTATACTGATAGTAATGAGCTTAATGAGTAGTATAGTAATGAGCCTAATGAGTGGTGATTGAATGACAGTTCAGGGCAGCAAATACTGCAGACACATCTGTGTTTGAGTATCGAGATTATGGACAGAAGGATATTCTAGCTGCATGTATTCTACAATGTAATACATTTGTCATTAACATAACACAGAATGATTGTGTTAAAGTTTTTGTAGTTCAAGGAAAAACTGGTAAATGTGTTCATCATTTTACTCCAAATTAATATAGCAATATCCCAGTGTGTACATATATCTATCTAATACCTGTACATCTAATATGATAGATTTCTTTCACCTTTGCCCTTGTAACCGACGGAGCTGTGTTTTATATCCTTGCCTCAAAATAATGTGATATATATATGTATGTATATATATCTATATATCTATATATATATATATATATATATGAATACATATATATATATATATATATATATATATATATATATATATATGAGATATAAATGAATATATATATATATGAGATATAAATGAATATATATATATATATATATTCATATGAGATATATATATATATCTGTCAATGGTCTCTGAACGTCATGAGTCTAAAGTATTGAGTCAGTGCCACATATACTTTAGCCTTGTGGTGTAAATCAGACTCGTTGAGTGGGATCACCCTCCCCCCCCCCCCTCCCCCCTCACCCCGGTAGACTGGCGAGGCGGCGGCCATGGGCGCGCGTCACCCCACCTGTAATCAGGGCGTGGTCTGCGGGGAAATTAGCGCCAGGTGAGGCACACCTGTGTCGTGTGGGGTCCTCAGATGTGGGCCCTTCACACGGGGCCATCAAGGCTGGTGGGCCTCTGATCCTGGAGGAAATGAGGGGCCCCCGACCACCCACCCTCCTCCTCCCCGCCTCTAACACACACACAGCACCCACTTCTCTAACCCACAGCCTCACAGGAGCTGTGGTCAGACACAAGAAACTTTTATCTAGTAGTAGATGGATTTGAACTGTGGCCCTCTGTTAAGTGGTTAGGGTGGCCGATTACAGAAGAACAAAAATACAACCTTGAAGGCTATACTGTTTTATGTACAGTGATTTCCTTTTTCTTCTTTAAATTGGGACGTTTCAATCCTGTAAATAATGATTGCAACTTAAGTAGCAAACGACAAATAATTAATAAAAATAGAAGGGGATTTATTTCAATTCAAGAAAAACAAAATATATCATTGACCATATTATAGTATCGGCCCAATCCCCAGAATCTGGCACCGCCCTCCCCGCTCAAATTCTAAGCCCCGCCCATTCCACCCCGTAACCCCGCCCACCTCTGTCCCGCCTCTCACCCCACCTCCACTCACTCCACTCTAACGGCGCGCCCGCCACCGCCTCTGCCTTGCTACTGGGCATCTGTGCCAGTCTCCTCTGCATCCTATTGCCGCCCACTGTATTCGGTCTGATACCGCTTTTGGGCAACGATAGACTGGGTTTAGATAAGATGTTGGATATGGCTTCAGGCATAGGGGCAACTGTGATGGTTCAGGGATATGGCTTCAGGCATAGCAGAGACTGGGGTAGTTCAGGGATATGACTTCAGACTTCAGGCATAGCAGATACTGGGGTAGTTCAGGGATATGACTTCAGACTTCAGGCATAGCAGATACTGGGGTAGTTCAGGGATATGACTTCAGACTTCAGGCATAGCAGAGACTGGGGTAGTTCAGGGATATGACTTCAGACTTCAGGCATAGCAGAGACTGGGGTAGCTTCGGGATATGGCTTCAGGTATAGCAGAGACTGGGGTGGTTCAGGGATATGGCTTCATGGATAGCAGATACTGGAGTGGCCTGGGGATATGGCTTCAGGCATAGCAGAGACTGGGGTAGTTCAGGGATATGACTTCAGACTTCAGGCATAGCAGAGACTGGGGTAGCTTCGGGATATGGCTTCAGGCATAGCAGAAACTGGGGTGGTTCAGGGATATGGCTTCATGGCATTGCAGAGACTGTGTTCGCCATGGGATATGGCTTCAGGCATCGGCATAGTGGAGACTGGCAGAGACTATTGAGGTGAGATGGCTTCATGTATGGCGGAGACTGAGGTTGGCTCAGGAAGATGAGACCGGGTTCAGCTCAGGGAGTTGGCTTTATGTATGGCAGATACTGGGTTCGGCTTGGGGAGTTGGTTCAGCTGAGGGAAATGGCTTCATGTAGGGCAGATACTGGGTTCGGCTGAGGTAGATGGCTTCATGTATGGGAGAGACTAGGTTCGATTGAGAGACTGGGTTTGGCTGAAAAAGTTGGCTTCATGTATGGTGGAGACTGGGTTCGGCTTAGGGAGATGGCTTCATGTATAGCCGAGACTGGGTACGACTCAGAGAGATGGCTTCATGTATTGCAGAGACTGGGTTTGACTGAGAGAGCTGGCTTCATGTATGGCAGAAACTGGGTTCGACTGACAGACTAGGTTTCATGTTGGTTGGGGTTGGCTGAGGGAGATGGCTTCATGTATGGCAGAAACTGGGTTCGGCTAACAGACATGGCTTCATGTATGGCAGAGACTGGGTTCGACTGAGGGATATGGCTTCATGTATGGGAGAGACTAGGTTCGACTGAGAGACTGGATTTGGCTGAAAATGTTGGCTACATGTATGATGGAGATTGGGTTCGGCTTAAGAAGATCGCTTCATGTATAGCCGAGACTGGGTACGACTCAGAGAGATGGCTTCATGTATTGCAGAAACTGGGTTTGACTGACAGACTTGGTTTCATGTTGGTTGGGGTTGGCTAAGGGAGATGGCTTCATGTATGGCAGAGACTGGGTTCTACTGAGGGACATGGCTTCATGTATGGCAGTGACTGGGTTCGGCTAACAGACATGGCTTCATGTTTTGCGGAGACTGGGTTAGGCTTAGGGACATGGCTTCATGTATGGAAGAGACTGGGTTCGGCTGACAGAGCTGGCTTCATGTATGGCGGAGACTGGGTTCGGCTCAGGGACATGGCTTTATGTATTGTGGAGACTGGGTTCTACTGAGGGACATGGCTTCATGTATGGCGGAGACTGGGTTCGGCTGACAGACATGGCTTCATGTATGGCGGGGACTGGGGTTGGCTCAGGGAGATGGCTTCATGTATTATGGAGACTGGGATTGGCTGATGGAGATGTGGAGACTGGGTTCGGCTGACAGGGATGGCTTCATGTATGGCAGAGACTGGGTTCTACTGAGGGACATGGCTTCATGTATTGAAGAGACTGGGTTCTACTGAGGGACATGGCTTCATGTATGGCAGAGACTGGGTTCGGCTGAGGGACATGGCTTCATGTATGGCGGAGACTGGGGTTGGCTGGTGGAGATGTGGAGACTGGGTTCGGCTGACAGTGTTGGCTTCATGTATGGCAGAGACTGGGGTCGGCTGACAGACATGGCTTCATGTATCGCAGAGACTGGGTTCGGCTCAGGGACATGGCTTCATGTATGGCGGAGACTGGGTTCGGCTGACAGACATGGCTTCATGTATGGCAGAGACTGGGGTTGGCTCCATGCTTTGTTTGTCGTCTGCTCAGCAGTGGACACAGACACAAACAAAGCGCGGCGTGCCTGGTCTCGCCCAGTTTGCGTCTCTTCACTTATGCAGGAGCCGCGGTAAAAAGCCTTCACCGTTCCATGTCCACACGCCGCCTCTAGGTCAACACCGGGGAGACAGGAGTCCGCCTACCACAGCACCCGCCCGCCCACAGCACATCATCTACATCCCACAACCTAAACTTAACATCTGAAACATTCACAGTCAACTTAATCAACAAACCGCTCATTTATAACCCAGGAGAGACTCGGGTCCGCCTATCAGTACCCACCCACCCACAAAACACACATCTGTATCCCAGAACCTAAACTTTACATTTAAAACATTAATACTCAACTTAATCAACAAAACGCTCATTTATAGCCCAGAGACTCGTGTCCGCCTACCAGTACTCACCCACCCACCAAAACACACACATGTATATCCCAGAACCTAAACTTTACATCTTAAATATTCACACTCAACTTAATCACCAAACCGCTCAGTTATAACCCAGGAGGGACTCCCGTGTACCCACCCACCCACAAAACACACATGTATATCCCACAACCTAAACTTTACATCTGAAACATTAATAATCAACTTGAACTACAAACCGCTGATATGTAATACAGGGGGGTCATTGAGTAAAGAAATATTTTCACCACTTTTACCGATCCCCTGAATCTCAAGGCAGTCTTAACCAATAAGCCAATATTTTTGAATAACCCACACTGTACTATCTGCCAGTTAGTAAGTCTAATTGAACCAATTGGACGTTAAACTTCACAAACAAACTACCAAGCTAGACTAATAAGCTTGGTCTCAAGGAATATATCTTGTCCTGGTAATACCACCAATCAACCACGAAAGCCTTCATGTACCTTTGATATAGTGAAATGACTTGTTGTTATTCTGCTATGGTTATATATTAGAGCATCGATTCAAATCTGATAATTGTTAGGAATCCAACTGACGGAAATACCAAGACAATCGAGAAAACAAGTAATTCCTAATCTTAATCAAAATTACAATCTTCTAGATCATGTATGGGACACTGTCCGTCCCAATAGTTGAACCGGTCTACATCTTGACAGATGAATTGATAACATTAGATTGATTATTCATTATATGTCTATCTGTGTATTTAAATTAATTGTTAATGCTTGATATTTCAGGTGCTGACAGTCATCAACACATATCGAGTGACAACACGCGACAGTTAGCTTTCTACCAATTGAAGACGAATAGTTGGTAAATATTACACACTACATCCTGTACTATTTTACATCATTATGTACCAGTGCATGAATATCTCACACGTACTGACAGGCTGTACGAATTTCATTCTGCACACTGTGCACGAACTATAGTTCGTTCACTCCGTACCACGAGACTTGTTTGAAATTTGTATGATATATAATCCAGGTATGATATAATAAGGAGACATAGTGAGTGTGTCTGAATTTTACAACTGTTCCTTGGTGTCTTGGTCGGAAATATTCACTCGCTCCTCGATTTACGTTGAATATTTCCCGCCAAAACAACTCGGAACAGATTACATTCAGGCACATTAACCATGTCTCCATATAATAAATACATTTAAAGCTGAAGATTTGATCGTTTCGTGACGTTCAATCTGAATGCGTATTATCCAATGTGAATGTTTTCTAAATATATATAATTACCTTGAGCATTGATATACACACCATTGTGAGAAAAGGGATAGATATGTGAAGTCCTCTAGATATCCAAGCACACGTACTCCAGGAATATTCCATGACAATTCTCCACCTTCTCTCTTATTCCCCTGCCTTCTGAATAGCTCGTACTCCATCCATGTCCACCTCCCAACTAAATGCACCACCACGATAGAGTACCTTACTAGAAATTGATTTAAATTCAATCAGTTGTAGTCTAACGACTTTTATTGCTTTGTTTCCATAATTGCAGGTCTTGTGTAAAGTTGTATAGGGCCCTGACAATTCCCTTTAGGACCTATCTGCCCCTCAAAGTCCCACATCCCACTGGCCCGCACTGGTATTAGCATATCGAGACGACCGCAGGGACAGGGGCCTCTTGTGGGCGGTCTGAGGATTGTCTCAGGTTCAGGTTGTAGAAACCAGGAACGGATCAGTTGACCTCCCTAAACGAAACAGAGTATCTTTTGTTGACTTTTAGTGGCCATATCGCCTACCGCCGCGCGAGGGTATAGAGATATCCTACACTCCTTTTATGGGCCTTTCTTGCCCCTAAAAGGGTGTACAATATCTATATTTCTCAAAAATGTACCCAGGAAGATTTTCAGATGAGCTTATTAACTCTGTAAGACAAAATGTATTGACGGTAGACGATCAAAGGCCTCTCAGGGGAGGTGAGTGGGTTGGGGTGTTTATTTTAAGCCGGGGATGTAAATTGAGAGGAGGTTACATATTCTAATGGAGGCGTTACGCAATGCTCACAAACTGACCTGGTTTTCATTAATATTCACCGTCTCCAAACCACCACGCCACCTGGCGTGCTTGGTGCACATCACTGCGCCTCTAGACTGGTGTGTGTGTGTGTGGGGGGGGGGGGGGGGGTCATCCGGGCACTCCACGGTGCTTTCTCAACCACAGGACGCTCTCCCAATGCGCTCACTTTCTACCACATGCCGCTGTTATACATACCTGGCATATATTCATCATATAAAAAAGATAACCAAGACCTTTGTAATATATGATTATTTTCTTAAATAGACAAAAATACTATTATCGTATCATGAGGATATTCTAGTTTTTACACAGGTGAATCATATCCGTCCAACTTCAAATCGATTTCTTTAGACAGGTCTAATGTAAAATTTGCTCTAAAAGTAGGTTGCTATTTCCAAAATGTCCATTTATCAATGTTATATTATGTTTTATAGAGTGAATCTAGAGTATAGAGTGAATCTAGAGTATAGAATTAATCATGTTGAAACGGATAGTTATCTTTGATATGGATCTTTCTCGGAATCCGCATAACACCGAAACAAGAAAAAAACATATCCTTAAATTATAAAATGGTATAATAAATATTCCTAACCATGCACTGCCAATACGTATCTAACCACTGCAAGGGGATCTAAATCATGTTACATTTCTTAATCATAGCAAGACAACATTGAAACACCAGTTTATTCAACATTCGCGTATGGGAAAATTTGAATTAACAACGAAGGTTTCTCTCACATAACCTTCATATACCAGGAGACAATCTTGTTTCTGTTCCTCTGAAATCATTCACAATACGAGAGGGGGCTACAGCTGTATGTCTCCCCAATATGCGAGATTTTGAGAGTATCAGAATAAAACGCATGGACCGTGGTCCTAAATGCTACCTATTATACGCGTTAATTTGTGTTAATCACGTATTTAGGTCACAAACCATTCTCTCGGTGACATAGCCTCGGGCCACATCTCGTACGACAGCGAGAGTCGGCGAGATTCTGCGTGACTCGGAGAGGCGTGTGACAAGCGTCGCTCTTTTTGTGGATGAAAATTGCCTGCAGGGCAAAAACTGTCAAAACAGCCTTTTCTCTTCTTAATTTTTTTTAGTTTTCGGACGAGAAGGTAGTGTTGTAGGCCATTCCTCACCTGAAAGCAAAAGCAAATAATTTACTGATGTACAAATAAAATATCTCTGTCATGACATATAAACACTGATTACAAACAGCATCATTAGTAGGTGTATGCTTTAAGTAAAGGCAATCGCTGACGCTAATAAGAATTTAAGATACACGAATTAGTTAATTAAAACGGATGATTGTATGCTACCAATGATATATGATTCTATGATGGCTATCTATAAGTATAGGTGTATTCCATGTAAACTGTTTCTCATTTTCTCTACAGTGGGGTGGGATGAGTGAGACAATTAGAGGTAATGAGAAACTCTACCAAGCCTCGGGGTATAGTCACACTTTGTAGATAGATGAACATATAGCAGAGAGTAGGAGGTTAAATCTGTGACTTGCTGTGTGGTATCCGAGACATATCTGACAGTTAGTGACCGTGACTTGGATCGTTTTGACAGCTGGTGCACCCCCGACTTGTCTTGTATCAGACTCAACCAGAAAATCCCAAACCCCACCTCCTATCACCACCCTAACCTTCACCCCCACCCACCCCCACGCATCTCGACCCCACACCAGATCTCATATAATACCTCTGAGACCAAACTGCCCCCTACACCACCCCCTCCCGATAGCCCCAGTCCTAAATGTCCATTCATGCCATATATAAGATGCTTAATGTAGAATCAGGTACCAGGTCCGATCCTACGCGCCCCGCCCCGCGAACATGAAGCACGGTAAGCCCAGCTCCAGCTAATTAAAAACATTCCTCGTCTGATTGTGGGGACCCCTGGTGGCGTTAGGGGCTGGCTCCATCTGGTGGCGGGTTTGATTGACAGCTCAGACGTCTGGCACGCATGCGCCGAGGATCGCCCACTCTGTTTGTTGTCTGTGAAAATAGCGCCGGCTGGCACCGCTAGGTGTCGCATGAACTGCCGTATCGCCGACTGGGTCGATATCCAACAAGTCTCCCCTCTCTCTCCCTGTCTCCTTCTCTCTCTCCGTCCCTCTCCCTCTTTCTCTATTCCTCCATCTGTCCCACTTTCACAATCTCTCGACTTCCAACCAGAGTCTCCCCTCTCTGTCTCTGTCTCTCCTCCCTCTCTCCTCTCTCTCTCTCCTCTCCCTCTGCTCTATCCTCTCTCTCCCTCTCTCTGTCTCTCCTCTATCTCTCTCCTATCCCTCTCTCTCTATTCCTCCCTCTGTTTCTTTCCCTATTTTTCTGCCTCTCTCCCCCTCTCTCTGTATCTGTATCCCTCTCTGTCCCTTTCTGTCTGTGTCTCTCCCTCTATGGTCCCCTAGCTGCCTCTCTCTTTCCCTCTCTCTGTCCCACTCTGTGTCTCCCCTTCTATCTCTGTGTGTGTCTCTCTCTCTCTGCCTTTCTTTGTGTCTCTATCTCCCTCTCTTTGTCTCTTTCTCTCTCTACCTCGTTCTCTGTCTCTCCCTCGCTATCTGTCTATCTCTCTCCCTGACTATCTGTCTCTGTCTCTGTCCATCCACATCCAACCACAGCCTCCCCTCCCTCTCTCTCTCTCTCTCTCTCTCTCTCTCTCTCTCTCCCTCTCTCTCTCTCTCTCTCTCTCTACATCCTTAGAGTTTCATTTTAACAACACCCCAACACAATTATCTCCATTTGGGAGGGTCTCAGTGACGCAGTTGTCGACCTTGTAAGAGGCAGTGAAACAATTAGACTCGTTTTCGTCGATCGTTGTGTAGCTCGAACCGTCTCGCTTTGAAGCGGATCTGCTCAGAGAAAAATGATGCGATTGTTGTTGTTCTGTGGCGGGCTACTTGTAACTTCACGAGCTAAAACAGGGAAACAGCAGGAATTCTCGGACTATACCAAGGAGTGGTGGGTGAATAACACACTCCCTGTAGGAGACGTTGTATTATTTGGATAATAAAACAGGGAAACTCCGGAAATTCTCGTAGTATACCAGAGGATTGGTGAATTACCCTCTCCCTGTAGGTTTAGTATGGAAACTCCATATTAGGTGGATGATAAAACAGGAATATTCCATATATCTTTTTATTATACTGGAGGTTGATAATAATACAGGGAAACTCGAAAATCCTCAGAGAAAAAAGCCCGGAAACTGCAGATATTCTCAGAGTATAGCAGAGGGTGGGTGAATTACACGATCCCGTTACGTTTAGTATGGAGACTCTCTATAAAACTAAGGTGGAGGATACCAGAGGGTGGGTGAATTATCTCTGTACGTTTAGTATGGACACTCTCCATGTAAAAGTTAGGTGGAGTATAGCGGAGGTTTGGTTCTCGTTAACAGACGGAGCATTCCGCGTTCAGACTGATCTCGCTGGTTACAGGCTGGTTTATTTCGTTACCTTGCATAACGCCGGTTCGTTAACTCTCTCCTGACGTAATATCTGCCAAGCACCCGATGTTAACGCTCGTCTGATTGGCTGAGACGTTGAGGGAACGCCTGTGTCATGCGGAACTCGTTGGAGATCTTCTCTCACTTCATAACAAACTTAAACGGAAACTCTACAAGTTCTGACTTTGCATGATTCTATGTGGCATTTATGTCTCAGATCTTTCATAATGCAATATCAACTCCGCACATGGTGTACTAGACACAGGGAATAGATCAGGAACTAAGGATTTTGATAAAATTCTCATGAACAAATAAACTTGATGCTTTCTTGCACACATAAAAATAGGCGAAACGAAATTTCGACTAGGAAGATAGTACAATTATCTATTTCTCGCCGTTATTTGACTCATTATAGTGCCTTAATGAATGAAAAACGCCATGGGGCCAACGAAATAAAAATTACCATTACCGGTGGGACGCAAATGGTGATCTCTGCCAGTGCCATTTCAATCATCACTAAAATAACCAAAATATGGATACGGATGTCTAAGAAATTCACCTCGGTGAGAGACGCTTTTTCTGGGAAAAAACTCATTCTAACTTAACTTTTCATAAACAATTAGAAAAGTCCGCCACGTATATATCAATATAGAAATGGCGTTGATTTTTATCAGTAGAAGTCTCAAGCAAAGTGGATGAAATCGTGCAGATTATTGGTCGGGTGTAAACAGATCTAGGCCGTTCCCGGCTTCTCCTGGAGACTTGGCGGCAGCCGCGTGAGCTGGAGGAGGAAATGCCAAAGAGGTGTCAATCAATGCAGATCAAGGTCATCTGGCGCTTGTACACAGACACGCTCATTTGGCGGTAATCCAGGTGTGTAGATGCTAAACCCAACGAGTGTATCCACGATTAATCCCCAGGTGTGGGATTATAGCGCTGAGGTGAGGGCTAAGGTAAAGGCTGGTTCTTTTCACTGAGTGCTGTGTTTAGCAGTTAGAGAATTAGGAGAAACTCGTTAATATTGTATACATAAGCCGAACATTTAATAATACCCGCTGCTAGGGGTGGAGTATAAATGATGTTCGGGCTCACTGTGACGTATTGAATGGGGTATGAAGCTATGATTCGCTAAGCCGATAAAAGTGAATAGAATGGTGTTTTCCTATGATTTTTAGGTATTTGATGATAAGAAAACGTAGTCCGTAAAGATGTCATTCTCGGCCTATTGTACCGTAAATACGTCCCTCCTCCTCTGACGTTGGGACGTGTTTAACATGGTACAAACGACCTCGTACTTCCATCCCCATGGGCTCAGTAACCGCGTTTTCTCTTAATACAACTGGAACACGGCCGAATTGTCAGTCCTACAGAGAAATAACCTCATGTAAAAATGTTTATAAAAGAAAGAACTACGGGTAAAGATCGATGATATTAACATTCTTTGATATTCAGAATAACATTGATATTTCAGAAGGTGATGATTGAAATTTGAGAAGAAAGGATTTTATCCACAAAAAATTATGATTATGACTGACAAAGCCGATTTGACAGTATTTCATGGCAATCGAATTATCAGTTGAATGAGCCCTGGACGCGTTTTTAGCATTTATCTCACCCCTGGTATTTTTTCTCCCTAGACTTAACATTGGGAACTCGTATCAGATATTTAGGGAAAATATCCAATGGGGATTATGTCACAAATGATAGCCCATTAGTCAGTGTTAAGGGTGAGATAAATTCAGAAACCTATTCAAGTTTAGTGTCAGAGCTCGATCCCATCTCGTTTGAATCACTATATGATTCACGCGGCTTCGCCTTGTGAATTACTACGTGATTCAAACTCGATGGGATCCGAGCTCAGACCTAGACTGGCCTCAGTCCCTGTATCCTACCCCTCCACCCCTTCTGTGTGACAAAGGGACTGGTCTCATCCGTAATCGGCCATGTAGACTGGCGCGATTTTGCACCACACCCCAAGCAGAGGTCTGGCTACTGGTCAGGATATCTGATGGGAGATTGATACCCTCTCACTTTTATCTGAATCGAGTAGGTGAAATATATTGCTATGACAACACAGGCGGCCAGGGAACTGGAGGAGGGGAGGGGTAGAGGGAGGTATAGGGCTACAGGGAGTGGCTGGGGGTCATAAACAGGAGATTCTGGTCAGAGTGGACAAGTCTTTGATTCATGGGCCAGTCAGAGAAGGACACATGCTATAATGAATTGAATTCCGATTTTTTTAAATCATTTAATGAATGTTCATAATCAAAGACTTGAGCAAGTCTAGCTCAGACCCTAAACTCTTATAAGTTTCCTCTATAGTTGCTGTGAGTCTGGCCTAATTTGCGCCCCACCTGAGGTACCTGGAGTCTGCACTCTCTCACACCCTCCTCGCGGCGTCGGCTTCACAAGAAAGACCCGGCCTGGTTAGTTACCATGGTTACCCGGTGAAGTAAACAAACGCGGGACGCCAGATCCAACCAACACAAACACCGCACACCAGGGGACACCACCACCGGAACCGGATACAGACAGGCGTCACGTGACCGCCGCGGCGTCTGCCTCGCCCCCGCGCCGAGAGGTTGCGCAAACATCGACGCATTAAAACTACAAGTGGCTTCAGTGATAGGTGGTGGTAGGATCGATCAGTGGCCCACAGTGGAAGTTTGTTGGACGGTAGACTTTGATGACGATTGACAGAAAACTAAACCGATTTACGACTGAGGGATATTGTATGATGCGGACGTCCATACATCGACTGGTTTCGTTAATATTTGCAGGTCTATCTACACAGCCGTCTACTATTTACCACTGGTTGTTTACCTGGTGGTAGACATGTGGACTTCAGCTGGTATAAATCTGAATTTTATGTTGAAGAGGTTTTTTTAGCGTATTTATTCGTTTCTAACATGGGGAAACTTTTGTTAGATCCTAAGTCGGAGAGGTAGTGATGTTCAAGGCCAGTTTCCATTGGCCGAAGAAAATGGTGCAGATTTCTTCAAGTTCTCCTAAAAGCCCACTTCCATTGGTCGTCACTGATCTACAGTCAGGAACCACCGACGGACATTTAGTACTGCTGATGCAAAATGGAAATGGGCTTTTATGAGAACTAGAAAAATTCTTCACCGTTTTGTCGGCAAATGTAAACGGGCCTTTAGGGTACTTTTGAAGCAACAAAAGGGCTAAAACTGAAAGTAACCTCCCAGGCTGTACTACTGAACGGTGAGACTGACATGCGGGAGTTGGGCTACTTTTTTTTTCTTCGTTCTGAAACATGCTTCATGTAATCGCCGTTCGTGCTAATTTCCTATCTAAGGCAGTTCGTCTAATGAGACCTGCCTACCTCATTAAGGCACACCTCTGGCACGGTAACTATGGCAACCCTTCAGGTGTGTTCACCCCTTTTTACCCCGCCCCCACACGCAACACCAACCCCCCACCCCCTCCACCCCCTCCACGACACCCATACCCCCGTGCCAGCCCAATCCACCCCCAGTCCCCGTACATCGCCGAAAACCAGCCTTGTTTTCCCATGACGTGAACAGTACTCAGCCTACCGGAACCAGCAGAACCAGCGACGATAAGCGCCACTTCCGGTCTGGGACTGCTGAGGGCCCCTGGTGGCGCGGAGCGGAACTAGCACGAGCTGGTGTGGACGCTGCTCGGGGCTGCTCGGAGCTGCTCGGAGCTGCTCGGAGCTGCTCGGGGCTGCTCGGGGCTGCTCGGGGCAGCTCATGTTTCCAATTATAATAAAAGCCGGGACCCTTTGGTCAGTGACATGAGAGAAAGGGGTGGGGTATAACAGGGGGTGGGGGTTAGGGCAGCAGGGTAGCGTGAGCAGTGATGTGAGAGGGTTGTACCCCAACCTTTCACCCCTCTCCATACAATTAAGCAAACACACCATCCCTGCCTTTCTCTGATTCCACCCCATGCTGATGCCATGGAGCCAGCATTGGATATTTTCCATCTGTGAAATATGCGGAAAGTTTGGGCGAATATCTTTTAGACCCAATTAAAATATATATTATTGATTCTGGGCTGGGATGCTTTGCCCTGGTAAAAATTATAGGGTTTTTTTTTTGTTTTTTTTTTAGCAAATCGTCATTGAAAATAACGTTTTTATATTTCTTTTTAATTTTGGTTTGGACGTGTTTCAAATAACAAAATTGATAAAAGTTTCAAAAATCAAACAAACCCAAAGTATGTCGATGATAATTACAATTTGATCGAGGTTAATCATGGTTGGGTTTCAATCATTATAATCGCTGTGAAGGAGCTTGAATCACATATAGATTAGATTATCGGGTGAGAACTAGACTCGTGAGGTGATTCAAAGACACCATCTAAATAAGACGATAATACAAATCCCAAACCCACCCCTCCGTTGTGTAACATCAGCCATAAACGCCTCTGTTTATCAACTCAGAGCTGAATTTTCGTTCCAACCTTTATCAATATTTCCTGCAGTGCATGAGGGATTTCCTTGTTCGTGTGCAGGGTGGTGTGGGGCGATCTGGGTCACGCCTTTATCAGGGTCGGGGCCTGCACCAGTTGCATGTTACGACGGGAGACTTGCAATCAATGTGCTATTGTTTTGGGAGGATATGATTCAGATAGGCGGCCTGGAACTATTAGATAATTATGCCCCTCCTGGGCAGCTTTTATGGCAGATCGCAGCGCCGCGGCGTGGCAGGATTAGTCCCTAGTCTTAATTAAGAAAATTGTCCTGACACTCCGGCATTAGGCGCGGAAAATTCCCCGTTTCTGATTCACTATTGATCTATTAAAGCTTAAGCTCTTCGTGCAGCTTGCCAAGCCTGGACTTCAACTTAACGAAGCTCCAACCCGGGCCTAGATTTAATAACAGGGGTGTTTTCGTGTGTGTGTGTGTGTTGGGATGGGCGAGGGGGGGGGGGGGTCCCTCCTTCTTTTGTTGCTGACAGTATTGTCAGTCAAGTCTCGGCTTGGAGCATCTGGGTGTTTTGTGTGTGTGGGAAGGGGGGCAGCAATCTCCAAGCCGACTCTTGTTTTATGTGCTCACGACGCTCCACTCTCTTACCCAATCGCCAGTGACTCGCGCGGAAATGAGTAGATTGAATAAAAGCGTGTGGCGGCTGCAGGGAGCACCCACGCAGGCCCCACGCAGGGCCCGGCGCCCTCATCTAATATTGATCATATGTTTTTGGTTAATATAATAATGTAATAGCCGTGGGACACCTAATGCCCTTGGTTCGAGCCACTCTGCGCCCGACCCGCTCAGATATTACCCGTGCCCAACATCATGTGCCTCCCCTCCTCACTCGGTGGGTAATCCTACGCAAGGCCAAGGCTTTTACACCAAACTAGGACCACTTTCGTGCTGAATGGAGCATCTTCATTTATACTTCTCCGTCTTTCAGAGCGAGTTATTCTGGATATTTGTTCGCTAGAAGGAATCCGCATAACCTACATATCAGTTATATGTTCTCTCCCTCTGATTTATATCCAGAGGCGGTAGTTTTCTTATTTTCCAAGAAAATCCAGGTTTCGTTTTCAGTTTATGATTTTTGTTTTGTTTTAGTAAACCAGAGAGAGAATAAAATTGGGCCTCATTCACACGAATAAACAGTGGTTCAAACCTCTCTACACATCCCCAGACCCATTCCATTTCCAACAACGATGTGTTGTCAATGTTTTCGCCGTCTTTCTGAGGCAGAACATTCCACATGAAAAATATATCCGTTTTTTCTATGACCCCAACTGACATTGCTATATACAGGTTCCAAAATGTCACAATTAAAAACGAAGAATTATCTTCTGTGATATAATCATATATATAATCGCACAGAAATTGATATCTGTAATAAAGATCTTTAGGTTGCTTCACATTGGAAGTTTTATAGATTCGCTCTGGGAAATGCCATTTGATGATATCATGTGAAAGTGTCAGTCAGAATTCCGTGTTTGAGTCGGCGACTGTTTCTGAGAAAATCAATAACTTGACGCGTGAGATGGGAGCCTACCTGCCCTGGAGTGGGTCAGGTGGGAGGTCATGCGATGACTCACCTGTGGGTAGAACTCACCTGTGACCCAGTCCCCTGCTCTGTGTCCCTTACACCTGTATCGCACGCTCCAGTCCTTTTACCTCTATTCACCCCGAAAACGAAATCGTGATGGCGGGTATGTGGGTAATGTAAAGAGCTCAGAGAAAAACACGAACAGGAACTTATCCCTGTTTACATGTGATTTACGTGATGCCGCTACATGAGAAACGGTCTTAATGGATCACATCAGAGCAGAGAGCAAGCACTCGCAGCGAAATTACCCCCAATATTCAGGAAAACTCACCATAAACGAATTTTCCGTATCCCATTAGAATACATCATTATTTCCTTTAAAGCGTAAATTTAGGATGCTTCCTCTGAAACTGACTTGTAGAATATTTCTTAAATGAAAAGACGGATACAAAAAGAACCTACCTTGATTTTGATTCCAAGGAGGCCCATTTTGATCTATTATAATGTATAATCATGTATCTCTTTCTACTAATATCGCCTACTTATAATCAAATAAAATAGAAATCAACCTCCTCTTAACATTATTTCAATGATTAGAACTATGAAGTATTTCAAACGGAGCTACTGAAGGATAACAGAAGCCCGACTGCCAACAGAGAGGCGGTTATTTGTCAGTTCGCGAAAAGTAGGTTAACTTTGTTTACACGCGAAACTCCGACGGAATCGCTACGGAACTTGACGAAAACTCCATTTCCCGAGCACTAACCTTCCACAAATGCACAGACACATGTTCCCTGGTGATTGAGTGTTAGCGTTCTGTTGATATTTGTGAGATTTCAGAGTGATTTCTGGGTGTGGCGTTAGTTTCTTTGTTCGGTGATGATGGTAGTGGTACTCCCGGCCCCGCGTGGCCGTTCACTGGTGGGTCTGTTATTTGGGCCAGCTAGTAGGGTCAGCCCGTGCATTCCCCCTCCAGATACCCAGCCCTGTGACCTAGACACCAGGACCTCCCGTAGTACACGGTCATAATATCAACCTGCAAACCATACATCAGCATTCCAACAACGTTGTATCCACCACACTATGTCTAAAACCAATGATTCGTTTCATTACCGAAATCCACCATTTTTTATCATTTTTCTCTACTTTTCTGGCGGTCCCTGTGGGGGAGATGGTTACAAAATGGCGGGTAGATTTGAACATGGACGAAAAAAAGGCGGGAGAAACAGATGCTTTGGAGATTGGGGAATGGGATGGCTTTGTGGGAGGTGTGTTCGATTGTCCAGTTTTATGGCCTTCGTTTTGTCCGTGTAGTTGGACCGCGTTGAAAGCAGTCCTAGCGCTTGCACCTCCTTGAATTGAGAATGAGCTGGGACTTGGATTCTCTCTTGTGTAAGCCCCCGCGTTAGAGATCCGCCTCCATTGGCGGGGGTTGGTATCCGTGCCCCTCACCCCTCTGTGTAGGGGTCCTCAGCTCCACCTGAGCCAAGCTGCGGGTCTACCTGAAGACAGCCCACCTGGAGGGATAGAAACTCTCCCCCTGTATAAATTACTCGTTTCCGTTTTTGGAGATTTGCCGCCCTTCTGTCGGTGGCTTCCCTGTGTGTGGCCCGGCACCCTTAAGGCCCGTTTCCATTGGCCGATTTCCCGTCACCGATCTACAGTCAGGAACCACTGACGGACTTTTTGCACTGTGGACCCAATATCGGTCAATGGAACAACCAAGATCGTGAAATGATTAGAGGAAGAGTCTGCACTAATCCTCCAATCCTGTTGTCACGAGTTTCAAATTATTTCATATCATCCATATTGCTTTTTTCTCTTGCACCATCTTATTATGTGTAGAAATCAGTTGGTAATAAGATAGTGATTTGTTTCACTGTCATGTCTGAAGCATCAATGTAAGACCGTCCAGCAGGGCGAATTGTGTGCAAATAATTATTTTTTTTAAATCCACGACCTTTTCTGTTTAGATTATGCAATGTGGCACCACCAACCACTGAGTGAAAGCTAGGTCACTGAGTGAAATCTACTATATGCAGCGATTTTTCTATACCGACGCACAGTCAGTGGCACCACCGACAGACTTTCTGTGTAACTCAAAAAAGTCTAAGCAATCTTGGTCGGCCAATGGAAACGGGCCTTATAATACCGAGACACCCCCTCGTCCATGTCCGGGTCTTGTGTGCCCAGGTAAACCAATTACCTGAGAGGGCGGATGCTGAATCACCGAAATATAATCCAAAGCATCTCTGTAATAGCCTCCCAATGCTTAACCCTCCACTCCTCTGTAGGTGTATGTAAACCAGCCTCACTTATGTCTTAGTGTCGTGCAGGAAACCTATCGACTTGTGAGTGTTAAAATTATGATATAACTGTTAGGATATCCTTGGGAGCTATACTGAGCTATGAATGAATTACCAAATGGCAGATAGGATATAACTTATTATACAAATCGTTACCAGCATTCCTGCGTGTTCAAAACAGGTAGAGTTTTATTTACAATACCTCACGTATTCCCAACTTCGTTTAAACATGTATTTACCATATAATAAGACTTTAAGAATTGGCCACGGTTCTAGAGAGAGATATAATATTGTCGCATTAGTATATACATGTGTGTGTGTATGTATATATATATAAATATATATATGTATATATATATATATATATATATATATATATATAGATATATATATATATATATATATATATATATATATATATATATATATATATATATAGATATAACTATATCTATACTACTTCTTTAGGCACACGAATAATTCCCCTGTAAACTCAATATAAACAGCAATTTATCTGATAACGAAATTTCCTATTATCTATCGGAAGTGGTGTCGCTTTTAAGTAATTTCGGTTGGGGGTATAGTGTGGGAGTGATCGGAGATGGGGCATTTGGACATTGGGGTGTGGGGTGTTGCCCCACGTCAGTGGCGACTGTCAGGCCCGTGACAGTACCATTCTCCGCCACCCTCACCCGCGTAAGGGCCCCGGCTATCAACCCTCCCCATCGCCGGGCTCGCCGGGCGACAGCGAGGGCCACGTCGCTGGGTCCTGGACTGTCTGATCCCCATTCTGACCAGACAAGCAAAAATTCATTTAATCCCAATCCCCCTTCTTTCATCAATTGTATCCAGGCTGGGGGGTGGGATGCGATACCCTCCCCGGGCTCTACCCCCGGCGCTGTAGAGTCCCGACTGTCACCCGCGACCCTGTCCTTTATCGGGGTGCGCTGGGCGATATTGTAGGCATTTGCCCATTCTAGATATTGATATGGAGGCGTTTAGGGGCACGTTATTGTGGCGCCCGGCTGCGGGCATAGAGAGGGCCCTTTTATAAGCGCGCCTCCACTTGTAGGCTGCCCAGCCCTAGCCCGGGCCTGATTCAAAGCCGTATTAATACAGCCACCACCTCTCTCCACTCATCCCTCAAAGGGGAGAAGCCCAGGGAGCGGTGCGGCGATACTGGAAGCCAAGACGTGTCAGGGACACTACAGAGATGTCCTCAATTAACCGTGAAGACGATTAGAAAAACTCTTAATGCAATTCACGATATTGGGCGCTGTAATTGGCGCCGGTTGGGAGCGGGCGGTGGAGGCTTCATGGGCGCGGTGCGGGTGTATGGCGGTAGCAAGCAACACTGCGGAATTTAATTTAGCATGTTGTTGTGGTACATGCGACAGGGCCAACCCAATGGCTGTCGCACGCGTACTGTCGCACCGCAGTTTCCAATCGTCGCTAAAAGCCGAGGTTACTGAAAGGGAGACTTTGGATGGGGCATGGCTTAACCCCTTTCTCTCTACTACTCCGCTACTGATACCCTGCACCATCCCCCACCCCATCATAGCCGCAGAATGTGCATCATACTACCCGCGGCCGTCTTTATGAAGATCACTTTGTATTAAGTATGGTGAATCCTTTCCCCTACCCTCTGACCCACTCTGAGATAGGCCTGGCATACTGGCCCCTGACTAACCCTTCATACTTCATCACACCCCTGGAATAAATGCCCATAGGCTTAACATTGGGAACTCGTTCTCCATGCTTCTATGAGTATTGCAGTCCGTTCTCCATGGTTTATATCCTTTGTGTTGTCCATTCTTTTAGTGTGTACAGGGGTGAGATAAATACAGAAGAAAACAACAAGTTTTGGTCAAAGAAGTCATTCTCCAACTCGTTTGAATGCTAGTTTGACCAAAACTTGTTGTTTTCTTCTGTATTACTTGGAGGGTTTACTTGGATTTAGCTTGGTATTATAATACTCGTTGGAATTAGACTGTGCTACTGGAAAGAAAAGCTATTGTACAGAATACCAACTACATCTTGAACGTTTGAACCATTTCCCCCTATCCCAATGCACGTACGCACGCTCTGTATCATATCGCCTTAAGTGGCTTCCCAGTTGTGAGCTTTCAATACAAAACGCCTACTGAATCAGCGACGCCACTTTTCCTATTTCCCAAGAAAATCTTTCTTTGCATTTTCAGTTCATAAGATTTTGTAAAACAAAGAGAGAATAAACCTGGCCTTATCCACACCTGTAAACAGTGGTAAAATCCTTCCCACATAGCCCATCTCCATTCCATGGCCAATTACAAAGAATTTTCCATATTTTCTCTTTCTCATTAAGGTAGGAATTTCCACATTGGATGTATTTCCTCTATTTTTTTCCTCACGAACCCAATTGACATCCCTGCTACTTTTATAATGCCAGAAGAAAACACATTAATATTTTACTGCGGTGTCCCCATATACCATAGCAATGACAGGTAGCACACTTGGTGAACGTATATCAGTTACCGTATTCGGAAACTTCAATTATTGTGCGTATTACTAAATACAACACAGGCCACCGAATTTACACTATTCAGCAATGGAAAGCGAGCATTTGGAAAGCGAGCATTTGCTTCTTTAAGTCCAACACCGACATTATGAAACTAGACTTCAGCAAAGTAGCAAATAATAGTCGCTTCTATACGAGTCTGCGTACGTGGCCTACATCCGAGACACTGCCGCATCCCCTACCACCTGCCTATATAATGTACCCCCATTCCAGACGTCCGATGGCCATTGAGACCCCACAGTGTTATCAATATGTCCTTATCCTGATCTTACCTTGGGCCCGTGCACTGCCCACTGGCCAGCCACCTGGAACAGGAATAGCAGAATGTAAACAATCAGTGGAGCTTCTGTGGGTCGTCAAAGCCGGAGAAGAATGGGGGCCTGTGTGGCCACCGTCCGACGCCGCTGGCTTCGACCGTTGCCGCCGTAAAAGTATGCGGCCAACGGGTGAGGCTTTGGGAGTGGGGCGAGAGCCACCAACCGCCCACCGAAGCACAGAACCGGCCATAAAACTGCTAAAATAGGGTAATGGCCCACCCCTGCTGTGTCAATACAACCCCTCTTCCTTCTCATTCACCCCCCTAGGTGCAGATTTATTGCTGTGTGTCGTAAATAAAACTGGACTGATGTGTTTGTGTGTGTGTGGGTGGCGAGGGAGGGAGGGTGTAGGATGACTTTTGCTGATTTTTGGTACTGCGGTACAACTGTTTGTGTTGGTGTGAAATAAAATTGTCTTTTTTTTCTGTGTGTTTAGGGTGGGAAGGAGATTGGAGGACGAACGAGGTGACCCGAGGTGCATCAGGACACGCCCTAAACGTGGGTTAAAAAAGCCCCAGGGTAGAGTTGTGTGACCAACAGGAGTAGGTGGTGTCCTAAAGTGATGTAAATGGTGGCAGGATGGCCGGGTCGTGTCAGAATGAACTCAACTTCGTGTGCCGGGAGGCACTGACCATGCCGCAGAAGGCGTACTACCTCCCCCACCACCAACAGCAGCCGCCGCCGCCGCAACCGGACCAGCCCCCGCACCCCCAGCAGTACACGCCGGGCTTCTACCAGCAGGGCCCGGTCTACGGGGGGTACGACGCCTACGCCGGGGACACGGTGGGGTACAACAACAACCCCAACAACTCCAGGGCGTCATGTGTGATGCAGGGCTCCGGCGGGCCTCCTCCTGGGCTGCAGCACCCTGGAGCAGGCCCTGTCTCCCCACTGGAGTACTCCAGCTCCCCGCACCCTCAGTATGGGAACTCGTGCATGCAGGGGCTGGAGATGGGGTGCAGCGGGGTGCCCCCTGGAGGAGGGGGTCCGGGGGGGATGGCCCCCGCCCCGCAGGGCATGAAGGCCCCCCAGACGGCGGAGATTTACCCCTGGATGAGGGAGAACCGTCAGAACACCAAGCATCGCCAGCAGCAGGCACCACAGACACACCCTCCCATCACCACCTCAGGTAGGTCTCTCTCATAGTTAACTGTACTCCTCATTCAGATGTGATTTGGAGATACATTAAGTACTTATAGTATTGCTTTCATTATGAAAAATCTACATAAGATGATTTTTTTTTTTTTTTATGGGCCACACAACTTTTTTTTTTCATAGGTAGATCTTCCAATGTAGGGTATCCTGATGAGGTATAAGATAATCTTCCAAAAAATTCAGGAACCATTGTATGATGTTGATGAAATGGATTGATGACCACAGTCTGTGATACAAAGTACCTATACTCATATTTATGTTACACACTAAGGTATGTGGACCATAGCAATTTTTGTATGCGAACTTGCCGAAATAAACAAAACAAACAAACAAAATTAATAAATCTTATTGAATATCTAAGTATATTATAACACAATATAAACCAACATTATAGCTAATTCTCCTGATTTTCGCGCCGTTACTTCAATAATCTTTGCATTCTTAATTTGAACCTATTCTACTTCGTTTCCAATCCTTTCGACAATTTAGATACTTTTAGTCTAAAAACCCATATAAAGATGTGTCATATAATTCATATATTACCATCTAGTCTTTGGATATATTTTTTTCAAAACTACTAGATTTTACATTCCAATACTTCAACATGGCTAACCATGAGAGACCCTTTAAATATGCAAAAACAAACTGATAATGTGGTGTAATAATCGCAGGTGACCTCAGCATTGGGTATGACCTTTATCTAGACCTCATTAATCTGAGGCCAGTCAAGATTAAGCCATGATTCGTTTTCCACTGGTACCTGGTAGGATACCTAAACCAGCCGTACCCACCCCGGGGTACCAGCTCTCAGGATAAATTGATATTTCATTGCTCTCATCAAGCCATTAGCCTCAGTGGGGTCAAGGTCATAGATTAACAGGGTCACAACTCAAGGTCAGCCCGATAATCTGTGGGAAATTACCGCCCACCCACCTGCTATCTCTTGTCCTCTTATCTGGGAGGTGTGGAGTGATGAGAAATACAATATATGCAATAAACTAAATGAGTGATTATCCGGAAATCTTGTTTGACTTATTACATATGTACGGGGACATACAATGTAATTATGTGATGTTAAATCAATTGGAATAAAACACAATTGATTTGGCTATATTGAAGACAACCTGGTATTGAGACATTACACGGCTTATAATTAGGGATATAACTCAGCCGAAAATAGATTCATAGAAGATATGGAATTTGAGGATGGATATTTAAGTATACTTTATTTTTGAAACGAAAGGATTTCTCCATACACGCTGGTACAATATAATTGTATGATTGTACAGTCACTTGGAATAAAACACAATTGATCTGCATTTATTTATATATGTTGGGGTTTCATAGGAAATTCTATTTTCATAATCCAGGTACAATACATTGAAATCATGTTGCTTACAACATTCCATTCGTTACGTGTTATTGACATGTTGGATGTTTAGCACAGGACATAAAAATATGCTATGCATTTCTCCTTTTTTTCTTTTCATATCAAAATTAAAATGCTTAAGCTTTTAACAAGTTTTCAACAGTTATTGACTATTCTAAGTTCACTAGATAAGGCACAAGGTCAAGTATGGGGAAAGGGGAAAAGGACTTATACACATAGTGCACATTACATGAACTAATGATAATGACATGGACAATAAGGCAAGAAGACCAAATATGGAAGAGTAAAATCTTGTCTGATTTGCCTTACACGGGTGAACCGGTGCCATGGATATAACTGATCCGGCAATAAATTCACAGAAGATATTGAATTTAAGGATGGATATTTGAGTGTTAAAATTATTTATGTGAACCGAAAGGATTTGACTTGCATGCAGTAAATACCAGTCTTGGAAAATGTCTCATATATCATATACACAATATCATGGGTATTTGCTACCGCTTCAGGAATACCGATTGTTACTATTAGTGTACATAGACGTTATTTAGTTATAATATGACGTCAATGACGTGTCTAGTGACGTCAGACATGACGCACAAAGCACGTAGCGTCTGACGTAAAATAAACAAGCCTCCCTTGTTCCAGCCTCTTTTTGAGCTCACCATTCAGACACCGATTTATTGCGATTTATCAAAAAGTTGTCAATATTGATTCTCATTGTAGCCGTTCTCGCGGGCCCCGAACATGCCTCCAGCGCCAGTCCGTATTTATTCTGCCACTCACCACCGACAAATCCACGGGTTACATAAAAACTGTTAAAAGCCCTGCCCAGCGCGCTTTAGATTCAAGCTATTAAAATTGTCACCTCCCACCGGGCGACTATGATCAATGGTGTGGGTGCAGGAGGGTGGAGAGGGGAGGGGCGGGGCGGGGCAGGGGAGGGGTCAGGGGCTTTGTAAGGGGCTTACTGGATCATTGATCAGGATCTAACCTAAGGTTGACATGATCAGATCCTTGTAAGCCTAAAGCATGTCACTCCCGTAGGGGCGCAAAGGAGGGGGAGGGGGGAGAGGGCCCCTCGTTCCTAACCAGCATGTTTCTTGATAAGACAAATGGTGCTAGATTTATCTGGAAATTGTCAATTCAGACCCCCAAAAAATGAAACTGTCATGGTAGGAATTAGCTCCTTTTTGTCCGACTCCAATACTGAGTTTACTGATGCTTTTACTATATACCCATGCCGTATATACTGTAAATACGCACCGTTTCGGCATATGACGTAAAAATACCGTACGGGCCAGTGGTCCGCACACTAAAATACAGACCACCTACCCATACACATGTATTAAAATATTGGTTTTTAAGCTAAATGAAATTGGGTTTTTTTTTAAATTTCGAGTATATAGTAAATATATAACGTCCAACCATGCTTTTACAAGTCACAGAACTCGATGATGATTTACCGTTTGTACGGAACTCTGAGTAACGCCTCGGTCCGTACAAACCATAAATTAGCATCTCGTTCTGTGACTTGTACAGCATGGTCAGGACGTTCTATATAAGTACTTGGCAGAACCGAACGAGCATTTCTTCTGGTATGCAATCCCTCAGTCCTGACTGCCCCAGCAGTGCAGGGACGGAAGTTCGTGTTGTTATAATTACCACTGACATATAATTAAAATCAATTACACATTACTGCAGTCCCGGTGCAATGGTATCATCTGTGGGTTCATAAAGGCCCCAGTCGTGGTCTGTGCTAGTTCATGTGGTAATTATTTACCGTGAATGTTAATTAGCAATGAAGGGAACCTTACCGTTATGAGAGGACCTGTCAGTCCCTGCCCTGCCCTCAATGACCTCCATGTAAGTGTGTGTTCTAATTACTGCACCGCAATAGGTCCCGGTGGCCAACTACAAGGCACTCAGTGAACTCTGCGAGTGCAGACGAAATTATTTTTGAAGTGACAGAAGTAAACTGCACAAATTATCGCAATCACTGGCTATATTTGGAACATGTACCAGGGGTTGACTGGTGGCTGCATGGTTCATGATGTCAGCGAACATGTCGCGTTGATTCAAATTGAAGGATGAAGTTGGGAACTTCTAGAACTTATAGGAGTCTGACGAGGCTTAGCGGTTGAAAAGACACGTCCTACCGAATTTTTTCCAACTGTAGCACCGTTAAGGCGCAAACGGAACGAAGAAATGACACCAAAACGTCTAGAACTTACTTTATTACAGAGATGATTTTTTTTTATAAATTTTCCAATGAAATCCTCCTTTTCATTTTCGGTGTATGAAATCTTTTTTCTTGTGTAGAACGAAGAGAAAAAATTGGGCCGCATTCACAGCAATGAACAAATCTGCCCATACAACCAAGCCATATTCCATGGCCAATAACGATATCTTTTCCATGTTTTCTCAGTCTCTCTTCAGCGGCGAATTACATATGAAAACTATTTCCTTCCCCCCCCCCCCCCCACCGACATCTTTGCTTTAAGATACGTGTAAAACAAGGTTCAGTTATAGAGATATCGCTATGTGAGTGCATTGTTTACTGGGTAATATCCATACTTTACATAAGTGTAGATGATAATGGTATTTTCCCTTATAGAAATACATTCTTGGTTACTCCTGATAAAATGTCGATATTAATCTACGTTTCTGTCAAACAAAAATATAATTAATTATTTCATATAGTGTTTTCATGTGACACGCTTTGTAAACTGTACTTCAACTCACCCCTGGTATCACGCCGCCCCCCCCCCCCCCCCCAGTCGTAGGATTAATATTTCGAACTCGTACTTAACGACCACTGAGAATTATAAACAAGAAATCTAAATGGGGGATGATGTCACAAATATTAGCTAATTAGTCGGTAATATGGGCGAGATAAAATCTGAAACACACTCAATCTCGAGCCGCTGAAAATATGTCATTTATCTAGGTATGCAACGTAACCCGACTTAGCTTTGCCTCGTGAGATAACTCTGCAACCAAAACTCATGGCATATTTTCAGCGGCTACTGGTTTTCATGCAGCTTTTTATTGATATTCTCTGTTATAATGAGTGTGAGTCGATCTTAGCAGATCTGAGCAGAATATCATGCTAAATTCCTCCACATACAACTTAACTCTCAACCAGTCGTACTACTGCATGGAAAAAAGAGAAATCATTTTCTGACTGTAGACATACATACGTACAGATATTCAGGTAAATGTGGATGCGGTGATCCGTGTTAGACCACAATTTAGCAATGCAGGTGGGTGGGTGGGGTGATACCACTCAGGTATCTCCGTTCATGATGGGCAGGGTGGTATGACTCAGATATGCCCGTTCATGATGGGCAGGGTGGTATGACTCAGGTATGCCCGTTCATGATGGGCAGGGTGTTATGACTCAGGTATGCCCGTTCATGATGGGCATGGTGATACGGCTCAGGTATGCCTATTCATGGCGGGTGGGGTGGTACCACTCAGGTATGCCCATTCATGGCGGGGCGGAACCACTCAGGTATGCCCATTCATATTAGATGGGGTGGTACGGTTCAGTTATGCCCGTTCATATTAGGTGGGGTGGAACCACTAAGGTATGCCCATTCACAGCAGGTGGGTTGAGACGACTCAGGTATGCCCGTTCATGGCAGGGTAATACGATTCAGGTATGCCCGTTCACAGTGGGCAAGATGGTACCACTCAGGTATGCCCATTCATATCGGGTGGGGTGGTACAACTCAGGTATGCCCGTTCATGGCAGGGTGATACCATTCAGGTATGCCCGTTCATGGCAGGGTGATACCATTCAGGTATGCCCCTTCACAGCGGGCAGGGTGGTACCACTCAGGTATGCCCATTCATAGCGGGGTGATACACTCAGGTATGCCCATTCACGGTGGGGTGGTACGACTCAGGTATGCCCGTTCACGGCGCCCCAATTAACGGGCGGGGGCTGGCAGGCGGCGGGCACCGTGATGGATGGAGGCCAGTCGGTTTGGGAGAGATATGTCTTTCATTATTCAGACACCACATGTCGTTATTATGTCGTGCCTCTCAGAAACAATTAGCTAAATCCACCTTAATTGTGACGTCATTACAAGCAGACCTGTCCTGTGTGTCTATGGAGGGAGGGAGCCACTGGTACTGTAGACTGTAAAGTGTGCTTTATTCAATGCTACTCTTTCATGGATGTTTGCGAATACCTTCCAGATATTAATGATGGTTACAATGATACAATCTAACAGTAACAGTAACAGTAGACAAGGTGGTTTTAACATATGGGGACAGAGTTAGGGTGCCTGAATTGCCTTGTAAGAGAGGAACTCAACTGTGGAACCAGCTTGATTCCGTTGTTCAACATATCGTAGATTTTAAAGAGTTTCAGAAACATATTAAAAGTAAATACTCTACGTTCGATTGGAGATGAACTCACATTGGGAATTGTACAAGGCTAGTCCATTGATTCTTCTGCCCCTTATTTCATTACATCTCCATTACCTTTAGTATGGCAATTCCTTGGTCTGATTTACTAGAGTAGTTGGATATATTGACGTCGTAGTAGAGTCGCTAATGCTCGTGCATTACGACGCATCAACCACTCTTAGTTTACGACCGTCTGTCCACATGACCATCGATTATTGTCTATATATACCTGGTTGATACGGCCATACGTATAAAATAGAAGATAATAATTAGAATCCGTAGCTTAAAGGCATTTGTGATAATGCTTCCCACACACTCAACCTGCACCTTGCATCATACAGCAGCGCACGACGCAAGTAGTAAGCTAAAACGGTTTTAGGATGGCAGAACTTGATGGCAGAACTCAATCCCTTATGGCCGTGAGTACATGACGAGCCCGCAGGCCGAGTTACGTACTCATAGCCGTCAGACATTGAGTTCTATTATCAAGATGCATATCCTTAAGCTTGTTTTATTATACACCCTAGAATGAAAATAATTTACTATAAATAGACGTATAAGGCCGTCAAAGCGCAACTATTGCCTTTATAAGACGTGCAGAACAGTGTAATTACTGCACGTGGGTGCAGTACAAACTGCATACTAAGAAAGAACCTGATGAGTGTTTGGTCTGTGTCTTCGTTCGCCATCGAGTTTGGAGTGCGCAGTAATACGAACGAGGCGATAGTCGAGTGAATATTCCGAAGCACTCCAAACGAGATGGCGAATGGGGACCCAGATCAAACACGCAAATGTTTCTGATTTTATCTTAGCCTGGAAATATCTATCTGTTTATCACCCGTTGAGAATGAGTTACCGTGCTCGCAAGCCTGTTGAGAACGAGTTCTTATGTTAAGCCTATGGACGTGTATGTGAGGCTAAGATAAATGTACATACTGCATTCCCCAAAACGTGAGGTAATACTAACAACCATCAGAGATTGAGTTCTATTATCAAGATGCATATCCTTAAGGGCTGGTCTTTATTATACAAACTAGAATGAAAATATTTTACTATAAATAGACGTAGAAGGCCACCAACTATTGCCTTTATAAACCGTGCAGTACACTGTATTTACTGCACACGGGTACAGTACAAAATCCATACATACTGCATTCCCCAGAAGGTGAGGTAACGCGGGTGTAAACTAATGGCGGGAACGGAGGAGCTGTTTGTTTGAAGCAGACGACAATTAAGCGCGGTGATGTTAATGAGACGGGATAGACAGGTGAGCAGACCGGGCCGGCAGCTGATGATCACTGACTTGACGCCGACCTTGACGTGCGCCCAATTAGGCCGAGTCAGAAGCCAACGCTGCAGGTACATATGTCATCATCATGTCGGTCATGTCGGCCCACCCGGCGATAATACGCCCTGATGCCCTAATCGTCGCCTCCCAGATGGTACCATTAACATCGCTCTGTTTACTCTCATCCACATCTCCCATCGACAAGCAGACATTCTCCATGTCTTGTCTTTTTTTTGGTCATTGCGTATTTGTTTGTTTGTATGTAGGGTAGAGGGTACACCGTTTACCTGGAGATACCTGCGTCAATTGGTGTCAATCAGTTGGTTCATTAAGTGTTTTTGTCAGTGGGGACAAGCCTCTGTGTTTTTATCCTACCCCTAATATAAAATCCCATAGCTTTAACATTGAGATCCTGTATGCCACGCTGACTGGCATACAGAGTTTTATATGCCACTAGTGGCATACAGAATTATTATCACATAATATTCCAAAATCGAGGAGACAGGGTAGGATAAAATCAAAACCTGATTCGTTTTAATCTTGGCCACCGCATGCCACTCCTGGAGTTTTGACTCCGGACTTCACTCGGCTTCGCCTCATGAAGTCACTATGCCAAACTCTAGTCGTGACATACGGTGACCAAGATTAAAACTCATCCAGTTTTGCGATAATACATGTCTTTGTGGTTCAGTATACAGTGACAGGCTTGCTGCACAATGCAATCTTATCATAAATAGGCATTAAACTCCACAGATTCCCCGATTTCTCTTTTTCTCATAGACTTTATGTAAAACTGTCAAGAACTAAATTCAGTGAATACAGATAAAGTTGTAGAAATATGTTTCATAATCTTTTATTACTTCACATTACTTTAGAATTCTGATTCATCATGATGTCTTCTAAGTCCGACTGACTATCTGGGTGACTATCTGGGTGACTCAAAGAATCTCTGCCATTTTCGTCGGCCAATGCAAGCAGGCCTTTTGCTGGATGACTTTAATATTCTATCAGTTGGAAATAAATATGTGGTTGTGCCACATTGCAAAATTTAGGCAGAAAAATGTATGGATCATTTCAGGAGTTGGCTCATTTTAATTGACCGATTTTGGGTCAGCAGTGCCAAAGGTGTGTCAGTGATTCCTGACTGCAGATCGGTGACGGGAAATCGGCCAATTGAAACATGCCTACAAAGCAATGCGGAACCACCCACCACTGAATAAAAGCTTGGTCACTGAGTGAAAACTACTACCCTCACCAATCTTTCTATACCAACGCACAGTCGTAGGCTCCACCGATAGACTTTTTGGGTAACTCAAAAAATCTCCGCCGTTTCCGGCGACCAGAACAGACCCTGGCCGCGTGACGTCACAGGTGCGCTGTCCGCTTTCTCGTCCTCCCTGAGATCCCGTCGTCAGTCCGCGCGCTGCAATCAGGCCCTGAGGGAGTAATAAACCTGCGCTTCTAGCGACCAGCACCTTAGTCGGCGTATTCAACGCGCGGCCGTAAAACCGTCACTCCCGCCAGGGGGAGCACCGGAAGCCCCCCGCCCCCCTTACACGTCACACAGCGTCTGATGACGTAGTACACGCTGACGCCGCCGGCCGCGTTTGTCTCCATAGAAATTATGACGTCATTGTGACGTCATCGTGACGTAAGAGAGGGTAGTGTCGCAGTGGGCATGGGCCCTGACACCTAATCAAGTTATTACAATTCCGCCCCCAGCTCTGGTGGATGCAACAGGGCCTGGTGAATGTGGTCCGTGGTTGTCTCAGGTGTGACTGGAGCCTGTCCCTACACCCACCTCCCCGGGAGAGCGTGCGAGAATTGTAGCTCTACCGTCATTTACACCAAGGATTTACCTGATAACGTGTTGGTGTGTGGGAGCAACGAGTATTGGTGGGAGGAATAAGGGTGGCTGGGAGCATCAGCTCAAATTTGGTACTTTCTCATTTGTGTATTACAACGAAACGGCAGATTCTATTAGGATGCTTGGTTTAGGAAGTAGAATGGGAAAACTGACTGAGGGTGTAATCTGTAAATTGTTACGAACTCACGGACTGGTACATACTTCCGACTACCGTGCGTGAGTACCAATTTACAGATTACTGGCATGATCTGTTTTCCATTCATAAGAATTTATCTCTAATCGCCATTCTAAATCTTATTCGGGCATTAGACCTATTCCATCGATACTGATACGTCTCCATACATTAACATCCACCTTCGCTTTCATGTTAGTTATGGTCAGAGGCAAAGTGGGCCGTACTTGTCACACTAGGCCGTATATCATATCGTTTAACTACTTGAATGATTTATTTATGGTATCCTTGGCAAAGGTCAAAAACCGTATGACAGAAATGCAGAGGCGTATAATTAAGAGGAATTATTGTTGCATCATACAGGAAATGTAAAGGTATAATAGACACATCTGTTGCATAAGATGTCTCCATTAGGATAGTAGTATTTATACCATGACCTCACCATGCGGTACAAGCTACAAAATGATATTAGGATTTTGGTCCGTACGGAATGAATCGTTTATCAGAGTTTTGTACAGGTATGATAGATTCTTTCATATTTATCATATACCCGGAATTTAAAAAAAAGAAGAGAGAATTGCCATACTTTGGCCTATCAAGCAATGTTTTAGTTGATGCGCACGAAACAGTGTTTTGTATTTGTTTAAGGTATATTTACGTTGCGGTGCGTATGTACAGTATATACGTGAAGGGTATGTAATAAAAAGCAGGTTTCCCTCACTCATTCCAGACATAGATACACCCTCAGCGTTGAACCTTTACACAACCTCTGATTCTCTCAAAAGTGAAAATCTGGAATTAGGAAACATTCAATCTACTTCACTTTATCTGAAAGCAGATCTCCTATGTCATGTGATTTTAACATTCAGTTATCTAACATTTTACAATGGAAGATTGAGGTCTTATGATAAAAAGAAATATTATGTTCTGAAATATCTAACCACCAATGCATATATATATATATGTCCTCTCATGTATTCTTTATGAAGCTGGACTTGTGGGAGTCCCCAGCACTGTCTGAGTGGGACGTCGCGGGAGTGGGGCCTAATATACGGCCTAATGAGAAAAGAAATAAGATTGTCTTTCCTGGGTGGCCGCAATGAGGTCATCCACACTGGCACCCTGCCCTATTAGCAGAGCCACAACAGACTGCTTTCTGTATTGTTCTCGGTGATTAGAAGGCATCTGACGCATGCGCGTTCGAGTGATGACCTCATAAGTGGACGGCTCGAGTTTGAGACAAGGAAGAAGTACAGGAATATCAGTGGTTGAGACTGCGTGATGGTGGGGGATGGGGAGCATGAGAAACCAGTTGTAGGGTGAATAGAAATGGAGGGAATTAAGCTGGCGGGGAGGATGGCCATTAGAAGCGCCCACCAGGCATGCTGGAACCCAGTCCTGGCACGCGGTCAGATTTAAAAAGCTTTCATCTGCAGCGACCAGGGGGGCAGGATTCATAATAATCACAATAATTACGCGGGGTTCATTAGCTTCGTCTGGTATTCTTCCACGTTCGTGTGGAGGCACTGAGTTATGGCGGGAGGGTGGTGGGGAGGGGCCACGGCTGGCAGGCGCACAGAGAAGACCCCAACACCAGGCCACCTGATCACCAACTCCTCCAGTAAACCGGGGACTTTGTCCAAGAACTGGTCCTCGCAGGGAAGGGAGAGTGGAGGAGGCCAGGCAGGAACTGCATAGAGGTCCGTAGACATTGAAAATACAACATGAGTTTTGGTTTTGGAGTAATCTCTCGAGGCAAGTTTGGTTTTGGAGTAATCTCTTGAGGCAAATTTGGTTTTGGAGTAATCTCATGAGGCAAATTTGGTTTTGGAGTAATCTCTTGAGATTATGTATTGAGGCAAAGGCGAGTGAGATTATGTAGCAGACCAAAATGAATGGCATATTTTCAGTGGTTAACGATCAAGTGCAGTTCTTATTTTATCTCACCCCTATCACTGCCTCATTGGCTAATGTTCGTGATGTCATCGCCAGTTGAGCTTTTCTTTTTACAATACTCCATTGGCGTTGAGTACGAGTTTTTACTTAACCTTATCACTGTCTGATGTGCTAACATTGTTGTCATCATGGCCCATTGAGTATTTCCTTATAATACTTCATGAGGATTGAGTATGCGTTCCCAATGTTAAATCGATAGGGAAAAAATACCATGTGTGAGATCAAGGGTTTTCCTATCATAACACTTTTTAAAGTTAGTGTGATATAACTCTTGTGCTTTCTCCACGTAGCATAGTGTCCGCGAGCGACGTAGCAGGCAGCGTGGTGTCCAGATGCATCTGCAGGAGGGAATGGGGGCCAGGGTAGATGGGATTGAGAAGAACTAGCGGCTAATGGAACGTTCATCATTTATGAATGAGCGTGAAAAAAATAGATGAATAAATGATAAAAAGGTTTGGGTTACATTCAGTCTATGGGTCATTTATTTTAACCCACTTGCACCCAGTCGACTTGCCAATTCTACAACTGCATCTTTAGGGGCATAATATTTCAAGCACCAGTGGGTCACTGAGGTATTTCAGTCTATAGTGATTGGTCATGGTCAGTTGGGCACGCCTCTAAAAGACACTCAGACACTGGCCCTCTGCTCCATTCCCAATATCACAGTCTTAGCACGTAGATGGTGAAGGGTTAGATCTTTTGCAGCAAGCTCCAAGTCTATATTATACCTTTAACATTAAGGCAGAGTATATGAGCGTGTGGCCCGCGCTCAAAAGGAAAGACGAAGGATGGGGTTGGAGTGGGTACAGAGAGGGAGGGTTGTACCCAGCCTGGAGGCTCCTCCTGTGGTCTGAGATAATGAAGCCGGTGCTCACCCCATCAGTCCCCACCCAGGAGGAAGCCATGTCCACTCCAGACTTCTGAAGACATCGCTAACTAAAAGGGCCCTGCTGGCTTCTGACACACACCCCACACACACCCCACACACGGTCCTTTTGCCACAGCCCTCTTCCTCCACGGTCCTGTCGCTTACCATGCAGGTTAATGGGTTAATTTTGATCCTTTTGAAGCTGGTATTGCTACCTCGAGAGACAAGAAGCCTGCTGGAGAGTGGACCCAATTATTTGATGATCGGATCTGAGTTGGCTGGGCGGAGTAAGGATGGGGTTTAAAGATATGGCTGGAAGTAGAATATAAGGACAATGTAGCGAGATACACACATTGTATTTATTATCCACCTAATACGAAGTGTCCATAGAAAACACATAGGGAGTTTCTATGGACGTACCCGGCACATACGGATACGTATACAAGCGGTCGTATGCCCAAAACGAGTTTAGACGTATAGCAATATCCGAGGGATAATGCCTAGGGCTCTGGGTGTTATTTGTTATATTGTATTAAGTGTTATACACTTTTTCCCGACATATTACATGCCGATGATAGTTCGCTTTAGTTATGCATAATTTCTTAGTACGCACTACTCTTCATATGCGCGCGTCATAGCGACATAGAGCGTACAACATACCTTTATGCATCGGGTATGTAGATACACACTCTCTTTTTGTCTTTCATGGGCACTTTCTATTCGGTGGATAATGGAGATTCCGATACACTAAGGTGTCTATCCATGAAGGAGGTAGGCAGTAAGGTGGGTGGGGTAAAAGATTTTTGATTTTATGCGAAAATTTCCGTTATTATCTGTTGTTTAAAGGACAGAGAGATGAAAAGGGGTCAATATTTTTAAGAAATGTTGCGGATATTTTATTGATATCCCACAGTCACAATGATGTTTTACTTAATAGAAACATTGCGGTATTATCACTATAAAACGACATATGTGTATCTCCTGAATAAACATCACTTGACGATAGAGATATCACTATTTTAGATCCCTAAAAGGCAACCTTCGGCATGCTACAACCAACCGATACCCGATCCGGTCACGTGGTACGGCATCAACCAATCAGTGGCGCCGTCCCATCGGCTGTCAGAAATCCAGACGGCCCATATCGAGCATTTCTAATTACGATGGCGACCACCAGGTGAAATCGGCACCGCTAATTTCATGGGCCGCGTTCCTATTGTTTTAATTAGTGCCAAAGCCCTGACAAGCTGGAATCGATCCTAGTCGGTGGTGAATTGACAAAGCATCCATATCTGCCGTGACAGCAGCGTAGCCAGGCTTGCCATCGCCGTGAGTCCGTCCCATCTGTATGAAGGCAGGGCCATCTATCATTGTTGGATGACTGGACAACACCACACAACACCACACAACATCATGTCTGAAGCTCGTCAGTTGGCTGTCCCCACCCACCCGACGTCTCGGGGGGGAGATGGTCCGCCGACTATGTCTTTAATCCAATTAGGTTGTTTGTAGATTGACATTTCCATCGCTGTATGCATAAAACATGGCCACAATAAGCTGCGCTTGTACGCGGAGGTATTGTCTTACATCGTCATCTCCAGGGGTCTGTTTAATAATATAGGATCGCACATGAAGATCCTTTTCTTTACCTCGCACAAGGGTTGTGTTTAGCAATTTTAAAGTTCGTTCGCTAAGACAGTTATTGCCGTCCATAAGATCGTCCAAGAGTGTTGAGTAAAGTTTACCCACATCGTCCATGGGTCTCCTTGGCGTACAGAAAAGGATATTCATGTGTGCGCCTAGATTATTCAACATGCCCAAGGATCAACACGGAATTCATTTTGGATATTGGTGCTTGAATATACACCTAAAAGGTTTTACAAATGGACAAGAATCCTTAGATGTAATGAATAGCACTTTTCATCACTAATACCTTATCCCACTGAGGTCCCCACACACTACGACAAGCGTTTTGATACTCTAAGACACACCATTTTTAAACATTCCAACCCAGGGAATACCTGCCCTGCAGAGGCCTTGCCTGTACACCTTTTCCTTGTGCAAAATATTAAAAAAACAATAAAAAAAACAAAACATTCTGATTCGGCATGTATCGGGAAGGCAGTGGATTTACGGTTTAAACGCCTACAACAGAATTTAGATGCACCTCAAAAAGAAAAACCGAAATAAGGTTGGAAGGAGACCTACAATCAAGGTAGTTGATCACGTTTATATGATCATCCTACGATGTAGAACGGCAGTCCACAATATGTCTCCGATGAAAAGCTCAATTATATGGTGTCTAGGACACGTTAGATTGTTGCACACGATTGGTGAAGTCGGCGGCATATTATCAGGTTCTACGCTGCAGATATCCCGTGGATTCAGCTTCACATTACCATCTATGATATAAACCTGCCCAATGCGTCAACACTTTTGGACATTGAGCATCGTAAGGGCTGCATTCTTATCGTAGTAGGTGGACGCCTGGGCATACCCCTAAATTTGTTTTAATTGTACGAGTTTACGGATACGTCTAAAGAAGGGCTTACTTTGAACCAAAGATCACAGGACTATCACTGAGAATGAACCTTGTAATAATGCTATGTAGTAATTCCTAATTTCCCCCATCTATCCTATCATTCCTCTCTATATACTTCTCATCATGATGAGGAATTCCATGTTCACCAAAAAAATGCAACTTTTTAAAAAGAGTACAACAAATGCACTTGCCTCTGTATCGCAATAGAACCAACATAATTATGGACTAAATAGTATAAAGGAATTATACTTGTTCATGTATCCCAACCGCTTAACATATTTCTTCAGGTTAAATGGAGCTTACAGCATCATTATGATACAAGGGGGGATACTTTCAGGTAATGTTTCTTGAAGTAAAAGTTACACTTTATAGGTGTGAGAGAGAGTGTGTGTGTGGAGGAGGGGAGGGGGGGGGGAGTCTGGGGGATAATGAGAGTTGAACATCTTGAAGATAAATGAAGAATTCGTTTTAAATGTTAGTAGTGTTTCTATACACTACTTTATTATGTCATAAATTAAGATAATTGCCACAGTCCAAGACATCTCTATATATCAGTCCAACTTTGGTCTTGTATTGAGTCTGTAATTAAGCAGATCCTATCACAACATCATTACATCCACTTTTGTAGGGATGTATTTCATATTTCTGGCACGGTCTGAATTATAAGACAGCTGCCAAATGAGAAATAACTCCTGATAAACTTGTAAACTGGTTTACTGTCTTCGTATTTCGAAAGTACAGGAGGTGTTCCACTGGACTGACGTTGGCCGATTTGTTAGCCAGACACTTGCCGATCCTTATCGGATACCCTAGAGTTTCTCAAGTCTTTGATAATGGACAATTATTAAACTATTATTATCAGAATTGAATGCATTACAATATGCGACCTTCCTCTTAAAGGCCCAGATACAATTGATCGGCTGAGAATTCGGCCTGGTGGAGCACCCCCTTTAAATGTGAATCAGGTATATTCCCATGGCAAAGGCAGAGTGATATATCTGAAACATTTAACAATGTATAGTGTTCTATCACTGTATATCACCTAGATATATATATCAATTTATTACCCACCGAATACGGAGTCTCCATACTAAGCCTATGGAGCCTACAGATCGCTACTGAGTAGAATACGGACCTCCGGAATCTCCTAGGAGGATACGGATTTTTGAGTTGAAAGTAGTCCCAAACGTCGGTACTGAGTAGAATAAAATGGCGTGATCCGGTAGGTATTTTTGGTTTTTCTCAGGTAGAAATTCGAAATGTGAGTAATAAATACAATATAACCATGATTTGGATCTGTGTGGCCGTATTCTCCTCGTAGTTGACGCTACGCATTACTACGCGTCAACTACTTGGAGAATACGACCACGCAGATCCAAATCATGGTAATATTGTGCATATATTGACTGGTTTCAGATACAAGCGGCCGTATGCTCCAAGGAGTTGAGGTGTAGTAATATCCAAGGCATGCGAGGAGATTGTGCAGAGTAAAATCCGAGGAGCATAGAACTGCTTTTATCTGAAACCAGTCTATATTGTATTTATGATCCACCTTTTCCTGACAAGTGGCGTACCGATATTAGTTTATCTAGGTACACACTATTTTTTCATTCGCACTATTTTTTCCTTATGCGCCGTTTTGCAGCCCAGAGCATACAACATATCTGTATGCTCCGGGTATGGTATTACATACTCCCTATGTGTTTTCTATGGACAATTTGAATAAGGTGGATAATAAATTCACATACTTATACATCGCTATGTTAATGTCAAAGTTAAGACCATATGCTATAATTATTGTGTCGTTTACATACATTTAGTATCACATCTATTTGCAGTTTACATAACATAGGACGGGTGTTTCAATATGACTAAATACCTTACCTGGGATATCACTTCAAATAAGCATGTAGCTGTTGACATTATATGAGACTATTTAGTGCTTTAGGCCCGGCGTCCACCTACTACGATATGGCTCCGATATGGTCTACGATGCACCTCCCGATAAAAAATCAAAATCGCGTCAGAAGGTCACCTGATGTCGGGGCAGTTGACCACGTTTCTGCGATTAGACACCAATAAAAAACCCATACACGCATGGTGGATTGGCTTGTCTATGTCTACGATTTTGCACCTTCCCGATATGGCACCGATTTTGACATTTTGTATCGGTGCCATATCGGGAGGTCTACGATTCTATCGTAGTAGGTGGACGCCGGGCCTAATTATGTGTGACACAAAATTGTCATGTTCACACTTTATCAGACAGTTTATTGCATAGTTAGGACACTATACCCGGCGTTTGCATTAGACCCTGAAAATAAGACGACTGCAGATCGTCTAGACAACAGTCGTCGGGCCAGGTGGTGCAGTAGTCATCGGCGTCAGATTGTTTCAATAATCATCGGGTGGTACGAAATTGCGTAATCTGATGTTATTAGAGCATCTGTTTACAAGAGTATACATGTATATATATATATATATACATATATATATATATGCACAATATTAACCGGTTTGTCTGATACTCGTGAGTTCTGGTGATGATGATACCACCCTATGTGTTTTCTAAGGAGAATTTATATCAGGTGGATAATAAATAATTCTATTGTTACATATCCTCAAGGTGGTTATGAAGCATTTTGTTAAACATATCTTTACAACACTTCAGATGACTTTCCTGCTTTTCTCAGATATTTATTGTAACATAACAACACAGTACTGTGACAATGTCAACACTTTTTCAGACTCTATACTTGTATCGTTACAGATCCCCAGGCTGGTCCTGATGCGCCTGCTAAGCGTGCCCGCACTGCCTACACCTCCTCGCAGCTAGTGGAGCTGGAGAAGGAGTTCCACTTTAATCGTTATCTGTGTCGACCCAGGAGGATCGAGATGGCCGCCCTCCTCAACCTCACTGAGCGACAGATCAAGATCTGGTTCCAGAACCGACGCATGAAGTACAAGAAGGACCAGAAGCACGGCGCAACGTTGGGCGGGGACAGGATGGGGCTGGTCGACAGTCCTCTCGGTATGGGTGACTTACAGCAGAAGAAGAAGGCCGAGGGCCACCATGGAGGACCCAACAGTTCCCTGGAGGATATGGGGTCAGACAGGGACATGTACAGACTCCATGGTGAGGAGGGTGCGGCTGCCAACCCGATCCCCAACCACCAGATCTCTGGGGCACAGCAGCAGCTGATGCCGCCTTCCTCCAAGGCAGCCCAGCTCCTCCAGGGGATGCCCAGGAGGTCACCATCGCCGTCCCCAGTCTCGCTCCATCCTCACCAGGCGGGGCTCCATCCCGCCTCCGCCTCAGCACAGACCTGCCCAGGAGGACCCCTCCAGTCTCCGCCGCTGGGACAGAGCCCTCCTGCCCTCACCCACCGCCAGTCGCCAATGTCACAGCTCAACTGCACCGGAAATGCGCATTCAGGAACCGGAAGTCCCATGCCCCCAATGTCTCGGTCGCCGATGGAGGGTCATTCTCCGCTAGGTGGCATCATCCATCCGCAGAACGGGGTGCATGCGCAGTATGGCCCTCCTCCAGGGTCAATGGGCACGCAGATGACCTTTCACCATGGAGGAGCGGGCATGACCTTGCCCTTGGTGATCCGCCCCCGCCAGGAGTGTCCTAGTCCCGACGTCATGTCTCACATGTACTCCCAGGCCGCCTTCAACGCCGGCCCCAAACTGACGCACCTCTAAGTACACGCCAGGTACCGCCAGGTGGTAAAGCACGGCTTTCAGACTGGGTACCAGCGTGTATGGACACGCAATGGGAACCAGCCGTATGGTCAGATACTAAACAGGCCAGGAACCAGAGTGGACACATGTTCCGGTCACGGGGGTGCAAGTTGCCGGGCCGTAGGAGGCGACAATACCGCCGTGTGTGCAGGCCTCTAGACGGGTATGTGCACCTACAAGTCAGTGTCAAGGCTACCTGATGTTGTGTCTCGCCTTTAGGCAGTATATATACAGGCAGAACTCACGTCTCCTGTGTCCAGCTAGCACACAAGTAGAACACACAGACAATAGGAACAAATACAATGTGTGGGATTTATTAAGTCTTTTTTTGTAATCCACTTTGCACCCAGTCAACCAGCTACTTCTACAACTGCCTTTGCGGGGTCCAAATATTTCAACCACCAGTGGGTCAGTGAGGAATTTCTGTCTGGTGAGGGTCATGGTCAGCTGGGCACGCATCTCAGACTAAAATACTGGCCGTCTGCACCCACCCAAGAACACAAACTTGGCACGCAGTTTTTGCAGCACACAGAATATCTCTCTAACCTCTCCCTAAACTACAGGCAGAGTATATGAGCTCAAAAATCACCTGTACCCTTCTAACTTACAGGCACTTTACACAGACACGGTACACTATCCCTCTCTCGACTATAGGCAGTACTGACAAAGTTCAATGTGTCCTACTATATACAGACACCCTGTAGCCCACTCGCTTATAGGCAGTGTACACAGAAACCCGGTACCCTACTTGCCTATAGGCAAGGTACACCTACACCCTGTACCATAAAAGCCTATAGCCAGTGTACACAGACACCTGTACTATACAAGCCTATAGGTAGTGTACAGTGTACACAGACAATATTAGCTTATAGCTATAGGCAGTGAACACAGACACCTGGTACCCTACAAACCAATAGGCAGGGTACACAGGCACCGTGTACCCTACTTGCCCATAGGCAGTACACACAGACATTGTTTTAGTCCTTTGTATCCCACCGTATATACATCACACTAGGGTTTATATATGTTAACCAGTTTGGATCTCAGTCCAATATGTCTCCACATTAAAGTGGATTTGTCTACGTCCCTGTATGAATATGAAACCAACAGATGCTATGCAAAAGAAGTATTTATTGACTTATCAAACGAATGTTCTGACGATTTTACAAATGGCAAGGTAGCCATTCACCCTCGCTGCTTGTGTGTATGTATGAGGGAAGAACGTTTACATGTATGTCGTTAGTAGATAGTCTACGCATGCGCAGATAGAGTATATAAATGTAGACGTCAGCGGGTTTAAGCCATGACGTCATATCCGTCATCCCACGTCATGATCACGTGAGCATTGTGTGTTTACAGTTAACTGAATTCTGTGGTCAAGCTATGCTAGAGGATAGATTCTGCGACCATTCTATAGACCAGGGGCCCGTTTAATAAGCTAGGCTCGGACATAAAGACCCTTTTTCTGTAACTCCTACAAGGGTTGTCGTTTAGTGATATTTAAGTCTGTGTGCTATGACTAGCTCTCAATAATTTTATCCATGAGCGTTGAATAAAGTTGACCCGCATCGTCCCTGGGTCTCTATGGCATAGCTAAAATGGCCTACATGTACGATCCTAGATTATTAAACGGGCCCCTATATTTCTCCAGATGTAGTAAATATCTTACTCTGAATGGTCGCATTATTTCAATTACTTTGATGAATTGTGTGAATTTTCTTCTAATCTGACCAGTGAATTTTGGAATAGCCGAAATCGGATTTCCCTCAATATTATTGGAGACTCATTCTGGGAACCAGTCCAAGAAAAATTCCCAGTTCTTGTTTTTGATTGTCAACTACTATGATCTATCCGTGGTCATCCTAAAGTCACTGTATTTCTAACTTTATTTTGATTTAATTTCCTTTATAGTTAATGTTTAGACACTTTTATGTTTGCCTACGCATTTCATACCAACATTTAGAGTAGTGTCTTCGTGGTTATGAAACTTTTTAAAATTTTATTATTTTATAATCTAATTCAATTTTAGTCTAACTTACACATGTACGTAGTTGAAGTCATGTTTATTTGAGCTTTAATGTAGAAAGTTTTAATGTATGAGGTCGGGACCTGCGTATATCTGATGAAGCCTATTTCCACCTGCCGACTTCTGATATCCGATAAATTTATCGGGCACCACCAACAAATTATCACCGGACATTAAAAAAATGTCGGAGACCGATCCATATTCCGGTTTCTGGTGGTTTTGGCACCACTTCCCAACTTCTCAGGGATCAGTCGGCATGTTGAAGGAGACTGTCGATAAACAAAATCGCTGATCTTTGGCTCAGTTTTGTTGCAGTTGCACCGCTGTCCCCATAAGGCTCGTTTCCATTGGCCAATGATAATGACACCAATTTTTTGGGAGACCCTAAAAGTCTGTCGTTGGTGGTCATCGACACCACCTCAGTGACACATAATCTGATACAGTGCAGTGGATACCATGTTTTCAGTGCGTTTCACATGTGCATATTGATGGGAATACTTTCAGCGTCAACTGATTCGGTGGGTTGTGGTGTTATTGCATAGTTATCGCCAAATTAGTCTGTTACCATTTCAAATGCTGGGCCGTTTCCATTCACTGATCTTGTGTCGGTCGTTCCTGACTGCAGATCAGTGCACAATAATCGGCCAATGGAAACGGGCTTATAGTTACATATTAGAACGAGAGCTTCATAAAAATCGGCGATCATTTTGTCGGCAGGTAGAAGTGGGCTCGTAGGTGACTGACGTTGGATGTTCGTTGTGACTGGCACGAGTCCCGATAATGTCTCAGTTATTAGTAACCAACCCCTGAGTCACACCAATTGTCATCCGCCAGCCTCTCTCCAATGACTCAGATTTTGAAGTAGAAGGGAGAAAAAAGAAAAAGGAACAGAAAAAATATTACTGAAAATCTCTGCTCCATATAATACTCTATTATCTTACCCTCAGGAATAAAATAAATCTTGCCTAGTGTGAACGTATGAACTCCACATTTTGTACTTGCAAAGAATTTATGTATTTACAAGGAAATCCTCATCTCATATTTTCATGGTCATTATCAATATCGTCATTTCAAAAGAGAAATGAAGATAATTTTAGGTACGTTTACACTTGACCTAGATACATATATTTGAGGGTGGTGTCTGACTTTGTGTAATAAATGAGACTGATATTGCACGGGAGTGTGATATAACACCCACAATACGAACTGCTGCGTATTTTATTTGTATTTTGTATGAATTATGTATAACACACTCCTCACTAGCCCACCGTCTGGGCAGCCTGTCAGAATACTAAACTCATGTAAATGATATGACTGTCCATCTCATTGTCATCTGACATAGATGTCACTGTTCACCCATAGCAGTCGCTGTCATGTATTCTATTTTATTTTTTCACATGTTGGACCATTATTCTCATTAGATGCATGGAGATGTTTTAATGAAGACATAGTTTTGGATCCATGTCATTGGCCTCTCACCCACCACCACCATCACCTTCACCTTAGCTCCTATCTCAGCATACTCTCGTCTCCTTCCGTTTCCGGTGAGGTCAAGATGAGGTCAAGGTGAGGTCAAGGTCACTGCCCATGGGCTTCAGCTCCTCCCAGCCTCTTAGTGTCCAGTAACTAGGTGTGTTTCTACCGATATGACCACCGATTATAGCATTTAGCAGAGCCAACCGATTATGTGACACTTTTGCTGCGATATTTGTCGGGTGTAAACAAAAAGGATCAACGATTTAATTCTCCTTTATTACATAATATAGAACGACAAACTGATTTTTTGCGCCACCAATGAAATGTCTCTGTAGTGAATTTATCAGTGGTGGAATGAACTTGAGTGTCAAAAATCGGTCGGTAATAGCTCAGGTTTCAACAGAGACCAACATTGTTGCTGACCGATTATGCGTATAATCTGTGTCCTTCTGCAGATGAAAATGCCACATTATTAAGATTGCGCACTTCCCGTTTAGAGGTGGCATGTCGCAGGTGATCTGGTCTTCTTATTCTTTTATAGCCACCAATTATACATTGTCCAAGAAGAGACATTTCATAGTCATGAAGTGGATCGGTGATTTACTTGAGGACAGTTCAGAAAGAATTTTAGGATTTCTTTGTCGAATCTGGTTGACTTCACCCACCAACTCCCCTTCTCCGATTGGAAAAGCCACACTAAACATAATATCAAGAGACGTCACTCGTTTGAGTCTGAGTTTATTTATGCCACGCATTTTGTTGGCTCCGTAATTTCACGAGTCGAAGACGAGTGACATTACGGAGCCAACAAAATGAGTGGCATAAATAAACTCAAACTCAAACGAGTGGCGTCTAGATTTTATCCTACCCCGTTTCCATATTTTTTCAGTATCAGAAAGTAGTGACATAAACAACACTTTATGTCACTACCCGTGAACTAAACAAATCCCATGTTAAGTCTATGGCGTTAGTGTTTAGTGTGGCTTTATATATTGACGGAGAGAGGGACCTACCCTTTGATAAGGTGAAACTGTGATTGCAACTCTTCACCTCTGCACTGGGCAGTAATTTAATGTACGATGCCGAAAAGATCACTTTTTTTAGCCCTTCCCTGATCCCTTTCTCATCACCTTGTCTCAGTCCCAGCACATTCACGGGCACCTGGGAACAACCTCAGTCGGCGCGACACCTGATTGGTTCTTTATATCATCCAATCAGAGGGCTTTGTCTATCGCGGAGAGGAAGGTGACAGTGAGAGTAGTGGAGGGTGGGAGGGAGGTAGTGGAAAGGAGGGAGGGAGGCGAGGTGTGGAGCGCTTAGATGTAACTCTTGTTCGGGAGCAGAAAAGCTCATCGGGTTCCATTTCAGGTCCGGGCTTTGATTGTATTGTTGAGGTTCCCCCTGGACTTAAGAGGATTAGTCTTCTGGATCCGCTCCCCGCCCTCGCCCCTCACCCCCTGGAGAGGCGGGGCCGGGCCCGAGTCCCGCCCGCCGCCCGCAGATCACAGGCAACCTGCCCCGCCTCACCTTTGTACCGAATCCCAAACCGTCGGCCGATAATTCGTCTTAAATCAGGGTCCGTGTTACCCCCCCCCCCCCCCGCCACGTCCACACCCCGCCTCTGCCCATTACTCCCTGCCTTTACCCCCTCCCACCTCCACCTCCACGCCCCCTACAGGCCCCACCACGAACCACGCTGGATTCAAGTCAAATCACGTCCGGCGAGAAATGGCGGGAAATCAGTGGGAAAATGTCGTCTGCAATTATAGAACTGGATCAAGAATCGTATAAATACTCAATACTCCACGAATTTGGGATGCGTGGCAATCGTCATCGAAGCAAATCGGAGTGACGATTACGACACATTTAAACCAGTGGAGTATTGTGTATCTTACGATTCGAGTGTGGTTCTGTATTTATCTCACCCCTTGCACCGACATTAAATAACAAAAAAATTCAGAATAATTCAAATTACTTCGCAAATCCAGTTGGCCAATAGCATACGACATCATCTCACATCACTCCCCCACGGCTGTGGCATAGTATTGACACTTTACGTGGGTGATCGTTGAGTATTCTTTCCTAACGTTATTCCTCTGGCTAAACGTGCACCAGGGGTGAGATAAAGTTGCCTCTCTTCGTCTCCCTCTCTTGCTCGTGTCTTTTTATTCATATGTGTATTTTTAAAAACCACGTGACTCGTCCGGGCGTCTCGCTTACAGCGACCCCTGGTGGGCGGCAGCGCCTGTTCCGATATGCTAATTAGTTATGAAATCTAAGACGGAGCACAGACAGCTCATCCATGACGTCACAGATCGAATTACACCGGAACCTAAAGTGACGGGCGTCCGTGGCACGTGATCTGTGACGTCGAGCCGTCGCTGGTACCCAGCTTGATGACCACTGTTGACCTTGAACCTGTAATTAACGTTATTACCTGCCAGGTGCCAGCGGCGTCGTCCGGAACGCGCCACGTGTGTCGGCAGACGACTTTTTTTCCCGCGCTTTTGTCTCGCTCTTATTTCCACACCGCGTGTATCAATCGCATGTTTCCCTTTGACAATTGACGTCCTTGGTGGAAACAAACCTTAGAACTGCCACACGAGCTAAAAGAGGAGCGGTGTATGAATACAACCATTGTCAGTCACAACAAACCCTCTCCAGCCCTATCACTCCCCGAAAAAATCCGCAAAAACCCCTCCGCAGATATTTTTATTTGTGTTGGAGCTTGCCTCATAGGTGGGAGCAGATTTGTGGTGGACTGTATGGGGTGCAGGTACCTAAACTACCACCAGGTAGGCATTTCCCCACACACAGTAAGGATTCAGGGACTGGTGGCTTGGTGGAGGCAGGTGGTAGTAATCCATGCTGGTCCCTACGCGCAGGTGAACGAGGTTTTTACTCCGATTGGTGTCAGTTTTATGATGATGGTAAAGATGTGTATCTGTCTGCGAATCAGGGCCCGCCAAATTATACAAACAAGCCCCACACACTTATCTGTTCTTTTTTTTTTATAAAGGATTCTTATTCATGCTATAGTTACCGGTTTGGAGTGTTAAAGTCCTATCCCCTACCGCCTCTAGTTGCGGTTTTCCCCAGAGTCACGAACGAGTTTAAGGGGGAAACCTCCGTTCCGTGCAAAGTGTTCCCTTAAGTCCAAGAAGTGGATCTTACTGTACTTTGTTTAGAATGTAATTTGGAAGTTATATAGAACTGGATCGAGAATCGTATATATACTCAATACTCCACTCATTTAGATGCACTGCAATCGGCAGCTCGGTGAAGCTGAGTAATGATTAAGGTGCATCCAAACGAGTGGAGTATTGTGTATTTCACGATTTGAGTGCAGTTCTCACCCCTTTCAATGACATTAGATAGCATCACAATATCAGAATAATTAAAATTACGTAGCAAATCCATATGATGTCATCTCACATTCACTCCGCCATGGCTATGACATAGTATTGTCACTTTATGGGGGTGATCGTTGAGTATTTTTTGCTAATGTTGTTATTTTGGCTAAAATTGTACCAGGGATGAGATAATATTAGGAAACGTCCTTACTATGGACGAAACGGTTCCTGTTCTCGGTCAGTCTTTGATTTCATACTGCCTGACGCCATAGGCGGAAGGCAGTATGAAATCAAAGACTGACCGAGAACGAGAAACGTTTCGCCCACAGTGAGGACGTTTGCTTATTATATGCCTTAAATAAATGAAAAAACAACATTTTGATGACTTATTAAGTCACTCTCACAGCAGGCACGAACATTATCATTACTGCACCCCTAGCAGCGGGCAGTATTTCATAGATATTCGCACACAGGTATATAATAATAATGCAGTGGTCACAGTCAGACTTCAATATACCAAGTGTAGAGCGTAGAGGAGGTCAAACATTCATCATCAGTGCATGTGTTCATCATCATACCTTCATTCATCATTAGCATGGTCTTAATGTGTATAAAAGCTTTGATGGCTTCTAGGACTTTTTATTTCATTGTGCTCGTCCATTTAAAAAACCAAAGAGTTTAGAGAAGAACATGATCATATCATGTGCACATGATGTTCACTGCTGTAGCAGAAAACGGGTTTATGTGTAGTGTGATGTACAGATTTGATGTATGCTACATGAGAAAAGTACTTGTATGTTGTTAGTCTAAATCCAGTCCCATGTACAGATGTATATGTTCGTCCATTTGACAAAGGAACCTCCTGTTATCCCTTATGTTGGCGACAGACTCGGACGTTGTACTTACAGCCAGGCATTCTTGGTGAAGTTATTTGAGACAAAGAACATTATTCTGTGGATCGGAAAAGCGATTTCTTTTTTCGTTTTCTTATAGAAACACGAAGCAAAGTGCTCATGAGACCAAAAAACTTTAAACCATGAATAAAGAATTTCATATATATACATACATACCTGTTTGACTATGACTTGTCTTTTACGAACGAACTGATATATATATATATATATATATATATATATATATATATATATATATATATATATATTGACATTGACATTGATATCTTGTTCTTACTGGTATTAAGAAGGAGCTGTATGGAGATATATAGTCACAGACAATATGCCATGAGTTTGGGTCGTGCAGTAATCTCACGAGGCTTAGCGGGGCGAGATTATGTAGCAAACCAAAATGAATGGCGTATTTTCAATAGCTATGGATAAAGTGCGGTTCAGATTTGATCTCACCCCTATCACTTACTAATTGGCTACCATTTGTGACATCATTCCCATTGAGTTCCCTTTTGAAATACTCCATCGGCGTTGAGTACGAGTTCCCCATGTTAAGTGCGGATTGGAAAAGTATGAGGGTTGAGATATCGGTCCCTGGTTGAGGGGCATATTTCATATATATATATTTGTTTTTTTTAGACTGGCGAGGTGGGTCAATAAGGTATTTTGGTCTGTGGTGACTGGTCAGCTAGGCACGCCTCTAAGACTAAAATACTGGGCTTCTACACCCTATTAATGTCCCAGAGCTGGCACGCAGAAGTGAAGGGAATATCAATATAACCTCTCACTAACCTAGACAACGAATATGAGCGTGTGTCCCACGCTCTAAAGAGACACTGTAGGGTTGTCCGCTGTACAAGTGGCCACTGTACACAGAGATAGTAGTATATGAAATGAGAGTCTGTTTCTGGTTAGCCAACACATGAATTCAACACCTTCAATGTATATAGTAATAGTGAAGTTAGGCCTCATAATCAAATGAGTAAATTTATTATCTAATATGTTATCTGATATTTTACACTATACTCTCAGTAAAGCGACCACCTTGCAAATGCAACCATGCGACCAGATCCTTTGGTCGTAATAGCGAGAGTCTACTGCATATTGGTTATCATATTCTACATGATCAGGAATCTGGATTGTAAATACAAATGATCCAATATGGCCCCAGGAAATATCCTAAACATGAATTATATCCTAAACATTATATACCTAAAAATGGTGAAATTTTAGCTGGTCACGTGATATCATACCCCGTACGTCACAGTGTGACGTACGGCCATAAATACGTCATGGGTACCAGCGGGCAGTATGTGTAGGTCATACACCAATAGCTATATAGGTACATGTACATGTATATATACCAATATAGATGTACGTTTGAGGGAATTAAATACATGAGTCAAGATATGATTGAGTAAGAGATGATTTGTCCTTTGCCAGTTAGGCCTACACACTGGAGGTTCTCTATATTAACACACAGCCAGGCGTTAAGGCCCGACACGCTGGGCCTAGACGAGGAGGAGGAGGGGGGGGGGGTATCTATAATTGTGTCAACTCGGAGGAGGAGTTGGGAGCCCATTCATATTTTATAAGGTGTTGCATTAGGCTAAAATTACCTGTCCATCACAGCCTCCCGCTTCAAAATTTATACCCAATTCTACATACGGATTTTAATACGTTGCTAGGCGACGCTGCCTCTGGTTCTCCCCCTTTTTGCCGCTCTCCTCATAAAACGTGGAGAAGGGAAGGGATAATTTGAATAATTTTCCTAGCGGTTGATAATAATTTCTGTGGGCGTTGTTGTGGGACCGCTGGCGGCTGGCTGGCTGGCGCACGTGTGTGTGTGTGTGTGTGTGTGTGTGTGATAGACCTAGCCAGCTCCGAGCAGCTCCGGGCTAATTATAGCATCTAGAACGAGATGATACCCGCCAATTGGGGCCGCAGAAATTACAGGCCACGGGAGAGGATGAAAGGCGACCGGTGTCAGGCTGGGCTGGCTTCCGGGAGGTTCCTGGTGTTATTTGCCGGGCGGAGGGCCGTGCCTTGTGCCGGGTATTCTCGTGTGGCGGACAATCAGACACCTGATTGTAGCCCCGTCTCCGCTCCTCTCACTCACAATAACCCCGCCCTGCCTCCAGTCTACATTGTTTATACTGTCCCTTTATTCGTCATGGAGCAATGGAACTGTTATGTCTTTGATTGTTAAACCTATCATGCGAACTTTGTACTGTGGAGTGTTATTCCTTTATTCTGTAGGAAGAACAGCATGTTTTTGATTCTCTGGTCTTATATATATATATATATATATATATATATATATATATATATATATATACAAAAGCTGTGTGTGTACCTTTGAGTCCCAGTGATGAGAGTGGCGTGCATGAGCGATGTGTGGATGTTCCTGTTAAGATTTACCTGGATGACTTCTGTCGTGTGTAAATTATTCCACCTATTATATATACAAGTACATAAGCATACATCCATAAAGATTATTAACTTCTGTGACACATATATTATATCATAACCAAATGAAAACTTTTCCCCCTGCCATCAATTTAATGGTATTATTTGCCGGGCGGAGGGCTGTGCCTTGTGGCGGGTATTCTCGTGTGGCGGACAATCAGACACCTGATTGTAGCCCCGTCTCCACTCCTCTCACTCACAATGACCCCGCCCTGCCTCCAGTCTACATTGTTTATACTGTCCCTTTATTCGTCATGGAGCAATGGAACTGTTATGTCTTTGATTGTTAAACCTATCATGCAAACTTTGTACTGTGGAGTGGTATTCCTTTATTCTGTACGAAGTATAGTGTGTTTCCGATTCTCTTGTCATCATCCATAGCTTATATATACATATGTCATTATTACGGTGGTCTGCTTTCTAGTCTATTTTTGTTGTAGTTGTTATGTGTTATGGTAATACTTTATACAAATATGGATGAAACCAGAAATACTTTATGCAGATGTAGATGAAAACACAAAATCGTCTCCAGTTTGGAGTATTTCAAGTGTATAGTCATACATTTTGTATATGCAAATATCTATATAGAACTTATGTCGTGTGTATTTAATTGTTGTTAGGTGCTGCGACATATACATTATATTATAACCAAATGAAAACTTTGCCCCCTGCCATCAATTTGATATAACTAGGCAAAGGTTGTAACATTTTCGGTAATTTAGTTTTTCCTAAAGAGTCCAATGATGGTAAACATTGCGAGCCACAATAAACATAATTAGTCAACGAAACTGCAAAAGCAATGAATCCCTCATGAGATTATCTTAGCTATGAGTATTCACTTCCCCTCTCATTATTCTATACATGAATGATTGTAACTAATACCCCATATCAGAATCATATCAGCGATAATACAGGCTTTATCTCTAGTATCTCTCCGTGAGGGTTGAGACCTGCCCCCATCTCCGCAGCTGCAGCTGCTCCCCCTGGCGTGTCGTCAGGGAACCACGGCGCATGCGTGAGCAGCACGTCGGTGTGCGCGTGCGCACGCAGCCCCAGTTCCGCCGGAAGTCTCGCCGTGCGTGAGTTGGCGTGGTGGACGGACGAGAGTTGGCGAGTGTAGTTGGGGCTGGCTGTTGTTGAACGAGGTCTGGGATACGGAGTTTTAGTAGGCCCGTTTCCATTGGCCGACGAAAACGATGTAGGAGTTCTCCGATTAGTCTATATATTTTGCGTCAGCAGTGCTAAAGGTCCATCAGTGGTCCCTGATGGCCAATGTAAATAGGCTATTAGGAGAACACAAATAATTCACACCGTTTTTGTAAGCCAATGGAAACGGGCCTTTAAGGCCTGTTTCCATTAGCCGATTTCCTGTCAACGATCTACAGTCATAAATCACCGGCCGACTCTTGACGCGGCTGATCCCAAATCGGTCAATGGAAATGACCCAACTCGTGAAATGACCCATGACTTTTTTCTGTTTAGATTATGCAATGTGGCCCCACCCACCGCTCAGTGAAAGCTTGGTCACTTAATGAAATTTACTACCCTCACCGATTTTTTTGTAACAACGGGTAACTAAAAAAATCTCTGTCATTTTCATCGGCCAATGGAAATGGGCCATATTATTGAGGGCTGATTCAACTAGCATGAAGTTTTTTTGCCTGGCAAGGTTGGGCTGTATTTTGTAACAAGTTGCTGCATATTGATGAATCGGGATAAATCTTGTCAGATCTGGTCGTGCACTTGCCCCTGCGTGTGTAGCCCCTATTATCACTCAAAGGGGGCTTCTTCACTCCAGTGGTTCAACCAGACATTCTCACACGATTTATTTCGACCTAGTGTGTCAACAAATTGGGTGGGTCAAATATAGAACCTAGACGTTCTATATAAGTATTTGTTGAACCCTAATAATATCTTTTTTTTTAATCAGTACAGAGAGTAATAGAAGGAGACAAATTATTGTCACTCCCCAAGAGTAAATCCGGGTATTTCACACAAGGTGAGGTAAGGAGTGACACACAGTGTAATATAACCACCAACCTTCCTCTTTAGCACAACAATAAATCCTATTCCCATAATAACTCTGTTTTGTGACCATTACTATGGCTCTGGGGAAATTGGTGCTAGTATTGTGAAGGTAGAAGTAAAAGTGTCAGTCGGGTGGGAATGGTGGGTGGGTGGGGTTATTGGCGGGAGACCACACTATAAAGGCCTGTTTCTATTGGCCGATTGTTCCCAATTGATCTGCAGTCGAAAACTATCGACCAATTATTTGGGAGCACCAACGAAGAATTGGAAAGGAGCCGAGATGTGAAACGTTCACCGATTATTCTGATGTTATGCAATGAGGCTCTCGCCTACTTGTTACCTCAGAGACCGACATAAACAAATCGCTTTGGTATTGTCAACGGTCCTCAAGGCTTTGGCAGGTAAATTAAATCGGTTTGGAGTTTGGTACCGTACTCCATAATTTGTACCGACTATTTAAATATTGTCTTTTACTAGTTAAAACTGGTTTGTTGGGATCCATTTTTATACTAAATGAGTAAATTTAAACGTTTTGTCCAATTCATTCAATTTTGATCGGGCAAATAGGTCAATTTACATTTGTTTGATTTACACAGGATATATACTGAAAGGATGGTGACCTATGAACTTTATCACTTGGGTGTGTAGTATCATACATGTACTACATACTCTCAAAGTTTAAGAAAAATGACATAGGTTCTACTATGTCTAAAACGACTTTTCATATATTCTTTTATAACATTATTATATTACAGATCTGTGAATCAAAAACTAGTACGGGGACCACCGATTTTGAGGTCAGATAAATAATGTTCTACTACACTTAGAGATTAAATTATAAATTTTTCAAAAGAATGAAATGGGTTTTAATCTTCAAGCCAAGTTGTCTGATATTCCTTTAGGTAAAGCTTATATAAAGCAATTAGGATAGTTTAATTAATTCTAAAAGCTAGGCTCCACCCAACACATGTGCTGTGTGGAGTGGAACCTATGGGTCAGATCTCAACTGGGAGAGTTGTGGGTGAGTACCAAAACAGGACCAATCTGTTTAGAAACTCTCCAAGCATTATTCTGGGACCTTGTACTAATTTATACCTGGAGAGTTTCAGGCAGTCATGACATGAGGGCACTGCTCCAATGGTAGAGTATGGGTGCAGTGTTAGAGCATCACTACCTGCATACCTGTCAGACTGGAGCTAGGCATATAGCCTATCATACATGGGCGCCACCATGACGCCCCCCGAGAAGGTGTTCTTCACTAATGGAGGTGAAAAAGTAGGTGTTCTTCACTAAAGGAGGTGGAAAAGAAGTGAGTGATGATTGGGAAATGTCTCAACTTTAGCCTTGCTCACATATTTATATAAAGTGTTCCATATGGAAAATATCATGTCTTGGGTTTAATCATTATGTCATCCTGCTTTGGGATGGGTGTAGAGAGTCAAGGGAACCATGGTCAAATATTGAAAGGCAGTTAAATTTCGTAAGAACAAAGAGTCAGACCATCTAGTGACTGCTTCATGAACTAACTATTGCTCTGTCCCCTATACCAGTAGTGTATAAAACCGACAGCTAGGGACCTGAGGGCAGTCAGACTGGCCTGACACTCAGCAGTATACACAGAGCCGTGATTACCGACCATGACAAGCACTATAGGCAGTACAATGTCCACAACAAGAAAATATGGTAACTTATACAATACATGCTCAATATCTATTTATATCTGTGTACCTGTATCTGTGTATCTCTATTTACACAGGATAATCTCATTGTGTTTTGCAGGTTTTGTAATGAATTTCCAAGGCCAGGAGAGAGAAAGTTGGCAGGGCAGTGAGCCATGAAATGAGGGTCTAGGTTGTACTAGTCCTGTATAGGTTATTTGTAAATTTGATATTTGTTGGAGGGAGGGGAGGTATGTATGTAACTCTGTGTATCATGTGTCTCTCTATATATCTGTATGTGAATCTTTGTCTGTGTATCTCATTGTGTCAGTGCATGTATCTGTATGTAACTGCACTCTGTGTGAAATCTTGTAATACTAGGAGCTAATAGTATATTCATCATTGATGAATGAGCGTGCAATTATAAATGAATAAGAATTGAAAGTTTTGGGTTAGATTGAGTATACGGATCCTTCTCTATAACACACTTGCACCCAGTCAACTTGCCATTTCTTCAACTGCCTATCTAAGATCCAAACAGATCAAGCAACAGTGGGTCATGAGGTATTTCGGTCTTGAGTGATTGGTCATGGTCAGCTGGGCACACCTCTAAGACCCTGAGACACTGGCTCCCTGCTCTCTTCTCAATAGCACAGTGAATAGCACACAGGTAGTAAAGAGATAGTTTTCTGGAAGCTCATTGAAAGTTCAATGTGACCACTCTAACCCTGCCTCTAACCTCTAGATGATGTAATTAGCGCATGCAAGCACGCTCTCATAAGATCTACCTTCAATACTTCACCTGTAGCTTCTACCCTGTGCACTGACCACCATGCCCCTGAGTGTGGATCCTTTATACCCCACACAGTGCAGACTGCGACATGGGGACGGCGTGAACGGTCTGTGGCAGGTGCTTTACACACAGGCCGCCCTCTCAGACAGTGAGAGGGTGGTGTTATATTTTTTGAAATTATCATTAAGATTAGTTTCCGTATTTCACCTTTAATGACTGGGGTTCCTGCGGGTCAATAGAAACACCATATTAAGGCCTATTTCCATTGGCCGACGAAATCGGTGTAGATTTTTGATGTTCTCCTTGAGAATTGCCCATTCCCATTGGCCATCACCGATATACAGTCAGGAACCACCGACGGACCTTTAGCACTGCTGACGCAAAATATAAATAGGCTGGCTATAGGGTGAAATAGAAAATGGCCTTTGGAGGTGTCTGCGACCCTGCTGATCGTGGGTTGGCACCTGCGTACCACCGTGGGAACGGCCAGGTGAGAGGGGGGGGGTCTGTCTGCCCCACACTTCCCCACCTGCACGCCCCTCACCTGTGGAGCCCTCCGCCGGGCGGCCTGACAATGCCCACACGTCTGCTGTTACAGGTGAGGCTTCCACGACCAGCGCTGACCGGTCAAAGTCACACCTGGGGCGGGTTTCCTAAAAGAGCCGTGAGAATTTCTCCCCGGCACAGTCACAGACAATAAGGCCTGGCGTCCACCTAATACGATAGAGATTTAGACCTACCGATATGGCATCGATACAAAAAGCGAATATCGGAGACATATCGGCAAGGTGCAAAATCGTAGACATATATATCTAGACATGCTTATCCACAACGCATTGTATGGGTATTTTTATCGGTGTCTAATCACAGAAACGTGGTCAACTGCCCCGATATTAGCTGTCCTTCCGCCTCGATTTTAATTCTTTTATCGGGAGGTGTATCGCAGACCATATCGGAGCCATATCGTAGTAGATGGACGCCGGGCCTAACACATTTATAGGGCACATAGCTGTTGTGTTATGGAAGCTGCCATCTTTTCCCCCGACGGCCAACAATACACCAGGTGGCGGGTCCAGTTATGAATGGATTTTTTTTAAAGTATTTTGTTGGCTTGCCATAGAGGGGTTTTCTCTTTGTCTCACGATTATCTATAGATTATAACAGCAGATAATAATGGTTGTCCCCGACTGCAGTGATACTTACAATCTTACAATTTCCAGGCGGATGATAGCAGAACTAGCAATCACTCAGTGCCCTATAGGCTACTGATGGTCAAGGAATGTCCGTATTGGGGAGTTTTCTTCTTTGGGAATAGTCAAATTTGTATTGGAGCTCTTTTTGTTTTGGATTCTTTTAATTATAAATGACTGTGGAGGGATTCCGTGCTCCCGGATCCCTATTTTGACCAGTGGAATATAAATGTTTAAATATTTCGGTACTTTATTCAAAAGTTCCTAACTATAAACTATTATCATAATAAAGGAATTATTTAGGGACTATCAAGGTCAGGATAATGTAGATAATCTCAATCCGAATAGATACAATAATGCTGTATTCGAGATAATTCTTTCCTGTGTCCTGTTTATCAAGTAACTTAAATACCCAATAGTAACTGGTTTCAGATACAAGCGGCCGTAATCTTCAAGGACTGGACGCGTAGTAATATCCGAGCGAATGCAAGGATATTACGTAAAGTCTAGTCCGCGGACGAACGCTTTTATCTGAAACCAGTTTAAACTGTATTATCTATTCAGCAGTACAAATTAAAATGATCAAAGAAAAGACTAAGGTACTTTTTTCCGTAATCTCCGTTCTGTGTACGCCGGAGATTACAGCGCCCGTAATCTCTGCCTTGTGTATTACAAACTCCCGATAGGTTTAAAATGGAGACTCCGTAATCGGTGGATATAACAAATAGATATTTTCGACATTGGTCCATGGATAAATCCTGCAGAATTAGGCCTGGCGTCCACCTACTACGATATGGCTCTGATATGGTCTACGATACACCTCCCGATAAAAAGTCAAAATCGCGTCGGAAGGTCACCTGATATTGGGGCATTTGACCACGTTTCTGCAATTAGACACCGATAAAAACCCCATTACGATGCATGGTGGATTGGCATGTCTAGACATATGTCTGCTATTTTGCACCTTCCCGATATGTCTCCGATATTTGGTTTTTGTATCGGTGCCATATCGGGACGTCTAAATCTCTATCGTAGTAGGTGGACGCCAGGCCTTACTGTGGTATTGAAAACAGAGCAGGGAGCAAGTGTCTCAGTCTCTTAGAGGCGTGCCTATCTGACCATGACCAATCACTCAAGACCAAAATACCTCAATACCCATTGGCACTTGATGTGTTTGGATCCTAGATCTTAGGCATTTGCAGGAATTGCAAGTTGACTGGGTGCAAGTGGGTTACAGAAAACTATCCATAAGCTCAATCTAACTCAAACCTTTTAATTGTTATTCATTTATAATTGCACGCTCATTCATCTATGATGAACATACTCTTTGCTCCTAGTTAACTTATAAATTACTTGGTTGGAACATATAAAAAACTTTATCGAACTTGTACTATAGTCGTGCGACTATCCCTTTGTAAATCACCTGATAAAGGTGAAAGAGATTGTCGAAAAATAAAAATTATTTAAAAAAATAGAGACTCCGTAATCGGTGGATAATAAATAGATAGTTTCGGCATTGGTCCATGGATAGATCGTCCAGAATAAGGATCATCTCAATAAAAAAAAAAAAACATAAGGCCACTAAAAAAAACAACTTGTTTTTCATCACCAAGCCATGAAAAATATGACGAGGGCGTTTTTTTCATTTATTCATTCGTTTTTAGCTAGATCAAAGATGGCTTTTAAAGTGTCATAAAATGGGCTTCAGACATACAGTAAAACCCTGCATATGCGGACAGCCTCCGATCCGGGCCAAAGTGTTCACTTACGCATGGTGTGCAATTATGTGGGGTTTCCAGATTTTTACTGGGTATACTTTTAATGTATCTGTGACATCAGGAGCTTTAATTTGATACTAAATACACATACCTTTCATAATTTCTATCAAGGTTCATCTTATTTATGAAAAAAAATCTTATAAAATCGTTTTTTTTTTTCTGATGCGCGCGGTGATGAGAAACACGTTTTTTTAGTGGCCTAAGGTTCTCAGGCTGCAACTTGTAACTTGCCCAACACACACTCCACTGGTGAGTGTGGGAAACACTCTGCCGTATCTGCTGCCATACGGGTGTGAGGCTGGGAGTGAGAGGTGTGTGGAAGGCTGGAGAGACACCAGAAAGAGAGAGAGAGGGTCTGTGTGAAAGGGAAAACGATGCCCTAAACGTGTTAGCAATGACGCAACCGTTACCTAAGTCATCCCAGAGATGCTCTAACCTAGTCATAAATCAATGTCAGTTAAGGAGGAGGTCCCCTTGGTCAGTCAACTGGTCAGGGTTTGATTACAGAGCTCTCATAGAGAGACAGCACACCCCTACAGGCTACACCCCCCACCCATCCTCTATCTGATTAGCATAGACTCGGCGGCCGTGAGTGGGCCCCTTGTATGTACTGACCGGAGAGGGACGGACCATCGGCCGCCCTCCACTCCCCATCACCACTCGGAGATCAAGTTCGCCGCGGGTCCCATCACCATCTCGAGTACTCCTCAGTGAGGTAAGTGTAGCGGTGTTTTTGTTTTCTGTCTGAAGTAGTCTCTGATCTCTTATTTCAGAGGGAGTACGTACATGGTGGTGGTTGGGGATTGAGACACAGTGTGTGGTGGTGGTGGTGGTGGTGGTGGGGTTGATACTCTTGGATGACAATCCATGTGTTGAGTGTGTAGGAATCTAACCACACTTCATTCACAACTCGGGGTGGTGTGTGTGTATACGACGTACCCGGGCGCCCGCCTCCGCCTCCCGCCGGGGATCCCCTCGGGCCGCCCAGCCCCGCACGCCGCTGAGACAAGGACAGATGACGTGGGCGCGTGGCCACGACGTGGGCCGCCTATTAGGCCACATTAATCGGCGATTAATAATGATTGTTGTTCGCCACTTAGCAGCGTGCTTGTGCCTGCAGTGACCCAGACGACCCTGACCCTCGCTCCATTAAATCTCAGTCAACTCGACACCTGCAAACCTCCCCACACTCCCCTCACCTGCACAGACACGTGGTTTAACTCACCCCTGGTATTTTTGTCTCATAGGCTTAAAACATTGGGAACTCGTTCTCCATGCCCCTATGAGTATTGCAGTCCGTGATCCATGTTCTATAGCCCGTGTGTCACCCGTTCTTTGGTGTGTACAGGGATGAGATAGATACAGAAAACAACTCGTTTGGGTCAAAGAAGTCATTCTCCAATTCGTTTGAATGCTACAAGATATTCACTCGGCTGTCACCTTTTTCATATCACTACGCATGAAACTCGTGGAGAACTATGACTTCTACCAAAAGTTGTTGGTTTCTTCTTTAATCCACAACTCCTCTACCTGAGTGTGTGAGACTATTACTCATATCTTACAATCTACCAGTCATGATATGTCACTATTAGCTTTATCCATGGTATACAAAGTACCAATTGTATGGAGACTCAGTGAACCACTACCTCTTATTCAAAAACTTGTCAGATACCATAATCAAGGTCTACGGATTCAAGTCTGTGGTATACGGCATCAAAGCTATAATGTACGGGAAAATATTCTATTTCTGCTACAGAGATACATATTCCCCATTTGTATACCCTTAAATATGGCAATACCTAGGTTTAATTTATTGAAGAAGATGGATGATAAGTATAGCTAACGATGTTTTTGTATGGACAGGCTGTTCTGTAAACCACTCGAAGATGACGTCGTAATATACTTGCTAAGGCATTATCGTAATATACTCTCTAACGCTAATGTAATAGTACGCGTCAACCATTCGTGGTTTACGGCCGACTGTTTACAAAACCATCGAGTATTGTCTATTCACTCCACCCCTCAGGGTGATTTTGTAAAAGCTAAGAACGATAATGACTTTCTCTATACTCGTTGGCATCCAGACTTGTTCCCCTTTCTCTATACCAATAGGTAAGACTACAATTAGGATCTGCTAGGAAATTCATGTCAGTCCGCATTTTAAACGTGGTCGTCAGAAATCCAAAATATCTGCTGAATTTTTAATTTTACTATTTCTCCTTTCTGATAAATGGTGGGGAAAAAACCTCGGAAACAAGTAGAAGGGACTGGAAAACGGTTTAGACACCCATTATGGACTGCTGTATTGAATTTCTGGCCGACGTTTTGACCCTGCACGGGTCTTCTTCAGGGCAAGACATTTTGTTGTATACGATCATTTTTACATGGCAACGTAAAAGGTAAAAGATATCGCCTTCTCAAAAACTCAAATTTACGATTTTTCAATTATCGCCTTGTAATTCAACAAGGACCACGATGTGATCAATTTTTTATCGTCATCAAAATAAGACACCTCCCTTGTATTTCTCTACACACATATCCGTGGTATAAACTAGACGACTGAAAGATGGCGACTGTAGATCGTCTAGAAAGTGTGGCGACTGTAGATCTCTAGAAAGTGATCGTCTGTGGTGCCCTCCGGGAAAAAAAACTACCACCAAAAATCATCGACCCGAGAAATGCTTCCAGTGTTTACACTAGAAAATTCATAATCGTCGAAATCAGACCCGTTTATTCAATATCTAAAGGCATAGTTGTTCACCTATGGTGGTGTCACATGTGAATAATCGGGCGTTAATCCTTCCTAAATTACAGCTAAATGTATTTATTTTTTCATCAGCAAATGGTTCCATATTGCCTTCTGTGACGTTATAAATTTTGGCGCTTTCATTGGACGATTTCTAGTCGTGAACGATCCATAGAGGACAGGTGGTGTTAAATTCAAGAATCGTTACTCATATCCGTATAGTATAAAGGCCCGTTTCCATTGGCCGACAAACACTGTTTAGATTTTCTGCGTTCTCCTAATAGCCTATTTCCATTGGTCATCACCGATATACAGTCAGGAACCACCGACGGACCTTAGCACTGCTGACGCAGAATGAAGATAGGCTATTAGGAGAACACAGAAAATCTACACAGTGTTTGTCAGCCAATGGAAAAAGGCCTTAAGGGCCGGATTAAGATAGCAAACTCTAATCCTCTAAAGAAACTATATCTTTTGGAGGTACATTTTCCTTGTCTCCAGTCCTTGTATTCTTATCTAATTTCTTAATTTGCCCCCTCTCCGAAAAACCAGACAAACAAAAAACAACAAACAGGGTTCCTCCTATTCGCCTGTCCGGCCTTTAGTACTCTTCTTTTTACCAGTTTGTATCTCTCCTTCTTTCTCTCTCCGAACTTCCGTCAGTCTCTCTCTCTCTCTCTCTCCTCTCTCTCTCTCTCTCTCTCTCTCTCTCTCTCTCTCTCTCTCTCTCTCTCTCTCTCCTTCTCTCTCTCTCTCTCTCTCTCTCTCTCTTCCCATTTATCCTCTTTTTTTCTCCCACAAGATTTCACCAAACGTTTTCTCTCTGTCTTTCTGTCTCTGTCTCTTTGTGTATGTTTCTCTCATTCTCTCTCTTCCTCTTTCTTTCTCTCCCTCTCTCTTTGTTTGTATTTCTTATTTCTTTTCTATCCCCTGACGTCTGACGCTGTCTACCTCATTTTCTTCGTTCCCCCCGTTCTATGCCTCTGTCTGTCTGTCTGTCTCTGTATCTGCTTCTCTCCCTCTCACGATCTCCCTCTGGTCTTCAGTATGGGGTCTCATCACTGTTTTTATATGTTTATTCCTTCAGTCCTCGTTCTATTTCCGTGCAGTTTCTTGATATTGCGAGGTGTCTCGTGGTAACAGCATGTGCGGCGGGGTAGAACTGCCCCAGGGCTGGTATTTAATGTAGGCTCTGCTCACTTGGAGGCTTATCAGCGGCGAGGCGAGGACGTGCCGCTGTTATTTATCAACACGCTGTCTAATTCAATTTTCTCCTCGTGGTGGCTGTGGGCCGAGAGGAGGAGGGAACGTCACCGTCACGGGCCGAGTTCACCCAGCCGTGTAGGACGGAGAGAGGCGGGGAGAGGCTTCCTCCGCCGTCTCCCTGCTTATACAACCCGCCCCAGTCTCCCTGCTTATACGACCCGCCCCAGTCTCCCCGCTTATACGACCCGCCCCAGTCTCCCTGCTTATACGAGCCGCCCCAGTCTCCCTGCTTATACGACCCGCCCCAGTCTCCCTGCTTATACGACCCGCCCCAGTCTCCCTGCTTATACGACCCGCCCCAGTCTCCCTGCTTATACGACCCGCCCCAGTCTCCCTGCTTATACGACCCGCCCCAGTCTCCCCGCTTATACGACCCGCCCCAGTCTCCCTGCTTATACGACCCGCCCCAGCCCAACCCTGTCTCGCTGCATATACTCCCTGCCAAGCCTGCCCCAGTCTCCCCGCTCACCCTTCCCTGCCTGCCCCGATCCCCTCTCAGACCCCGCCCAGCTTGCCCCAGTCTCCCCTCATACCCTGCCCAGCCAGCCCCACTCTCTCCTCTCTCCTCTCAGCCCCTGCCCCAGTCTCCCCTCTCACCCCGCCCAGCCTGCCCCAGTCTCCCCGTTCCCACACCCTGCTCAGCCTGCCCCAGTCTCCCCTCCCTGACACCCCACCCAGCCTATCCCAGTCTCCCTTCTCCCTCCCTACCCACCCTGCCCCAGTCTCCTCTCATACCCCCCAGCTTGCCCCGATCTCCCCTCCCTCACACCCCGCCCACCCTGCCCCAGGTCTCCCCTCTCACAGCCCGCCCACCCTGCCCCAGTCTCCCCTCTCACACACCTCGCCCACTCCGCCCCAGTGTTCCCCACCCTGACCCTCCCCGGCCCGCCTCCCCTGTCGCCAGTACTCCACCTGTAAGCATGGCTGAACCCATGAGCAGCGCATGTTAAGAAAACTTAATTTGTTCACCGACACCAACACTTGTCAGCTTTGTCTGGTGATCTAGTGACCCTCCACCCACCCCCAACCTCCTCCCGGTGTACGATCAGGGGGTGCCCCGGGCCCCCTCTGTAGGCCTGAGGGGGCCGTCAGGTGGGCCCCTCATTCAGCCCCTCACCGGGGAATGCCCGGGGAGCCCCGTACGTGGACATACAGGTGTCAATCAGACCCCACTCCGGGCTGGGCAGGTAATGAAGGGCACGACTCCGTCCTTTGTGAAGGTCACCACACAGGTGTCTAGCCACACCTGTGTGCTGCCCCCGTCTCTGTAACCCTCTTGTCACGTCTGGGAATGCCTCTCTAAGGCTATTTCTGGCACCATTGGTTCTCTGTGAAACACGGTGGGGTTTATCTTGGTTCGCCTTGTAAAATCTCATACGTGTTTTTTCTTGTATTTTTTTCTTTTGTTTTCTTTTAGAGAGAGACATACGTGTTTATTCCATATCACAATCTATCATATAAAAGATTACACACAATATGATAATCAATATTAACTTCCGTAACCAACATTAGTGATACAGTCATACACTTTCGTGGTTCAAAGAGAAACTGCTCCCTTTTGGTTTTATTTTTAGGTTTTTGTTTTGTTATGATTAAGAAAAAATTGGAAAAAAACATCGTTGTTTAAAAACTTATCTAAACCCTGACGAACTACCATCTAAGAATTGCCACTTTATTTTATTGTCTGGGGAAGATTCCACAAAGTTCCTACATTATTTTTGTCCGTGTACATTCACTTATATCTCTATGTTCTTCGTTATTCATGTGTTGCTTGTATTGGTCTTGACTCTCTTATATTGTTGTCTACTTAAAGTGCATATATCATTGATTTCTTAACCATCATCGTCCTTGTATCTACTCCTGATTTCTGAACTAACACCATCTGAACTTACGATACACGTATTCTTCTTTCTATCAATTTGTTCTACGCTTCTTATGAGCCTTTAAAAAAGGTTTTAAATTGCCGTAATTTCTAATTATTTGTCAACATTTTAATTTGGCTTATTTTCAGTATCTCCGGATTGAGTGTGGTTCAGATTTTATGTCACTCCTATCGCTGACTGATTGGCTAACGTTTGTGACGTCAGGTTCTTTTTGTATAATACTCCATAAGCGTTAAGTGTGAATTCCCAATGTTGATAAGTCTATGGGGAAAGAATACCAGGGTTGAGATAGATAAGTATATAAAGCTGATAGATATGTATATATAAAGCTGATAGATATGTATATAAAGCTGAACTTCCTGCCTCATTTTCAGAGTCAACAAAGCGGAAACTCGACGTCGCTCCGAACCTGTCCGGAAAGTGCCGAGTATACCGGCCGAAGTCTCGTCACGGATGAGCTGCCACCAGAACGGTGAGTCCACAATCAGTGCACTTTAGTAAGAACGACCGTAAGAACAACTCCTTGGTTAGAAGGAAACTGGTGAGTGTTTGGTTTGATTCCCCAAACGCCATCGAGTTTGGAGCCTTCAGGGATGTGAACGAGGCGATAGCCGCGTGAATATTCTGAAGCACACCAAACGAGATGGCAATCAGGTAGACAGACCAAACACAAATATGTTCCTGATTTAATCTCAGCTTTGATAAGTTTATTCATTTATTGCCCATTGAATATGATTTACCATACTCGCAAGCCTATTAGGTTTTTTTATTTCTTTTTTTTCATCAATAAGACATTACAATCACCCTCACTTTGGCATTCTTCCTCAGTTCTTAGAATTAAGCCTATGAACGTTTATACCAGGCTAAAATAAAAGAGTATAATTTATCTCACCCATGTTATTTTATTTGGTTTCCCCATTCCTTTACCCTCAAATATTGATAGAAATGGGAATTTCTTTGCCTGCGATACTCCAAGAAGCCAAGGCCACTCTTATAGAGTAACGCCAACCGCTATGTTTTTGTCCCGCCGGTTTCCCGCCGGTTGCAAAGCAACTATGAGTGTTGCTATGCATGTTGCTTTGCGACAACATCACGGCGATGTCATAAGCCATAAGGCCCGTTTCCATTGGCCGACAAAGATTGCTTAGACTTTTTGAGTTACACAGAAAGTCTGTCCGTGGTGCCACTGGTTGTGCGTCGTTATAGAAAAATCGCTGAGGGTAGCCTATAAGGCCTGTTTCCATTGGCCGCTTTTCCGTCACCCATCTGCAGTCAGGAACCACCGACGGACTTTTGGCACTGTGGACCCAATATCGGTCAATGGAAACGACCAAGGTCGTGAAATGCCCCACGACTTTTTCTGCTTAGATTGTTCAATGTGGCACCACCCACCACTGAGTGAAAGCTAGGTCACTGAGAGAAATCTACTACCCTCAGCGATTTTTCTATACCGACGCACAGTCAGTGGCACCACCCACAGACTTTCTGTGTAGCTCAAAGAATCTAAGCAATCTTCGTCGGCCAATGGAAATGGGCCTCTAGTCGCATCGAATTGGTAAGAAAACGTCTGCCTGGGACAGAACGTCAGCCTTGGTACATAACTCCCAATTACTGCACCCCTAGCAGAAGTATGTAACTATACATTGTTCGCCAATTGGTGTACAGGAATAGATTATACTTTCTACCTGGTCCCACTCACATCCCCAATCCTGATGGCGTCATCCATGGTCAGAATAGTCGGAACTTCAGATCTCACCACACCAGATTGTATCAGTCACACTGACAACACAAGGAGGTCGTGTGTGACCCACCTACCTGACATGCATCACTGACTCCGGGCAACAGAAAATACACCCCATCCGCGAGTTTTTTATCCTCTATCTTTTTCTATATTTTTTTTGGGCTAACATTATTCGTGTATTTCTGTTTGGTGGTTACGCTACAGAGCCCTGGTTAGAGATCTAATCTGGATATGTTTGGGCATCAGTCGGAGTTGCACCGTTTAGAAGGTGTTTTTATTCTGCGTATTGTCCACGGCAGGAACATAATCTAGACACAGATATATGTCTCGTAGAAAAGGGCCGGGATGTTGTGTTTGATAAAAGTCTAATATAAGATATCAATGATAAGTTAAGGGGTATTTTTCCTTAAGCAAAACTTGAGAATATTTGAATAACGAAAGTCATTTCTATATTCAATTCCCAACATGAAATACTGAATGATGGATAAGCATATATATCTTTATCTTGTTCCCGTTAGGAGTACAGGAATATATACCAAACACATCAACGCAACTGCATTGGTCAGACCAGGCATTTGGAAAAGATATATTGACTGTACTTCCATAGCCTTTGCGGTAGATGTGCATGCACATGGATATAGATAATGTTTTGTTATGAAGATGAAAAGCAACACGCAGTTGACCATGGTTCATGGTAAATACATGTACCATAAATAAAGTAAAAGATAAGGATTATCGGATCAATTAGGATCTAAGGCTTAGTGTACAAATTTCTCCAGACAACCTACCTTTACAACTGGGTGGATATAATCCAGGTAGGAGACTGTAGGGAGATCTGCCATCTCTCTCTCTCTCTCTCTCTCTCTCTCTCTCTCTCTCTCTCCCTGTATCTCTCTCTCTCTCTCTCTCTGTCCCATCCTCTTCTCCAGTCCACATGTATACTGTACATATTAGAACTGACCGCTGGCTCTGGGTCCCTCTTATTATATAGGCGGCAGGGACTGTGTGCTTTATGGGGGATTAGACAGATTCCCAGGTGAGTTGTGTTCACCTGGCCTGACCAGAAGTACCTGTGGATTTACTCAGTGGGCGGCGGGGGCCGGGCCGGGGGCCGGGCCGGGGAGCCGTGCTTACCGACATGTCACCGGCTGACAGAGCGGCACACACGGCCGCCTGACCTCAGCCGACTCGGTCCTCAGACACCGCCCGGCCCCCGGGCAGATGCCCCTCACAGATGTCCAGGAGAGGGTCCCACCACGGAGCTGTCTACCTGTAACTGTGGGTCTGCAGGGAGGGTGATGTGAGGTGGTGGGGAGTCCATGATTTAGTGCCTGATTCTGTCCAATGTCGATGCAGTTCAAAGACTTAATTCTGAGAATGTCCACATCATCATATGTTCGTAGATACCGTTAATAGGACTTCATGCTCTGAAGGGACCTTAATTGAATAAGAAGAATATCTAAATATACCTTTTATCATAGAACTACCTCTGACAACTTCCTTGCTTTTATACAGGATTCATATATATATATATATATATATATATATATATATATATATATATATATATATATATATAGATAAGTAAATAGATAGATAGATATATAGAATGATAGATAGATATACACATACATTATATTATCAATCCATATAGCATTGGTATTGTGAATGCACATATATGTCTACAAGAGCAATTCTGAAATAGTACCCGTCCGTCATAATTCGCTTATTTGAATAGAGAGTAAAATTGCAAGAAGAGTGCAAACGACTCTTTTCCCTTGGACGTATATTAACATGGTCTGTTTGGTTTTCCTACTGATTCTATAGAACCAACTCTTACCTTAGTAGCTAAATAATTCTATCTTCAATTCACCGTATTCTTAAACGATTTATAGGAACCTCCATGGTAATTAAATGGATCCTTTTCAATCAGAGATACATAAGGTGATCATAGAACTTAAATACATGTGTGCCGCTAAAAAAGGCAGACGATTACACGTCGTAAAACACCCGCCAACATTCGCTCTCTGAGTGGAGAGTGTTATAGTGTAGCAGACGACATTACGTCCTAACACACCTCATTCACCAAGCAGAGTCTGCTGTATTTCCCCAATGTTAAGTCCGTGTTATTCCCGCTCTACACTCTCCCCCTCCACCGCCCGCGGGGACACAGCGCCTACAAATACGGCCGCATTTGTCCAGCATTATCAAAATAAATTGTATGAGCAGGGGAGATTTCCCAGTAGGATACATTTATCTGCGACGGAAATTTACCCAAGCCCTGGCAAAATGGTGCCATAATTCAGCTGTCAGCGGCGGCGGGGGGAGAGCGAGCTGAGCGCGTCACGCGACCACCAGGCGGCGCGTCGAGTGGGCGCGAGGAGGGGGGGGCGTGAGGGGGGATGTGAGGGGGGGGGGCGTGAGGGGGGTGTCAAGGGGGTGAGTATAGAGAAAGGGGTTAGCAGTAAAATAGGTGGACGTTGAGGTGTTTTGGCGGGGGTTATTGGGCTCTGCTGATATAATAAGTAATACAGCAAGCACTCCCCACCCCTACCCCACCATCACCACCCCACAACCGACCCGCCTATGTCTCAGCACCCTATCCTCAACCCAAACCCCAACCCCGGGGGTTCAAACTTCACCCCAGCCCTCCCCCGTATGATCATCCCAGCCCTCCCCTGCACCTTCATCCCAGCCCTCGGGGTACAGACTTCACCCCATCCCTCTCCCCGCACGCCCACCCCAGCCCAGGGGTTCAGACTTCACCCCAGCCCTCCCCCGCACACTCACCCCAGCCCTAGGGTACACACTTCACCCCACACTTCACCCCAGCCCTCCCCCGCACCCAAACCCCAGCCCTGGGGCTTCACACTTTACCCCAGCTCTGGGGGTTAAGACTTCACCCCATCCCTTTCCCCGCACGCTCACCCAAGCCCTAGGGGTACAGACTTCACCCTAGCCCTCCCCCACACACTCGCCCCAGCCCTGGGGGTTCAGACTCTACCCCAGTCCTTGGGTTTCAGACTTCACCCCAGCCCCGGGATACAGACTTCACCCCAGACCTCCCCCGTACGCTCACCCCAGTCCTGGGGGTATAGACTTCACCCTAGCCCTCCCCCACACACTCGCCCCAGCTCTAGGGATTCAGACTCTACCCCAGCCCCGGGGGTACAGACTTCACCCCAGACTTCCCCCACACCTTCACCCCAGCCCCAGGGGTTCAGTCTTCACCCCAGTCCTGGGATTTCAGACTTCACTCTATCCCTTCCCGCACCCTCACCCCAGCCCCGGGTGTGGCGGGAGGTCGGGGACGGGAACCCCGGTCTCCCGCCCCCGGGACTGGGCACCGGGGTCAGGGGGAGACCGGGGCGGGGGCGGTCAGTGGTCGGCCGGTGACTACAGGTAAAGAGGTACGTATTATAACTACCTGCAGCACGCGACTGTAGCGACGTGCTGCCGTAACACACACCACCCTGTCACCGCCGTCCGACATGCACGCACGCGGGACGTGCCTGTTAACGGGGCAGGTTTCCGTTAGAGCCAGTGGGCCAACGGTCAATGACCTTTATTTCAAAATCCAGCATAATTATAAATTTAAAAAAAGCCCACTTATGTTCTTCACTCAAGATGGACATTCACCAGCCATCATTGCTGTATACATATACATCTAAATCCCAACTTCTGTCAATAGCTGGTATTGTTTACCTTGTATAAGACCTCAGTTTGTAGGCTGTGATATGTACAATGTATTTCCAATAATGATATAGAACTGGATCGAGAATCTTATAAATAAACTATACTCCATGAGTTCCTATCCACAGTCATCGTCATTTAGGCGAAGCCGAGTCACGATGACAGTGCATCACAATGAGTGGAGCATTTTTTATTTTACGATTCGAGTGAGGTTCTGAATTTATCTCACTTCGTCCAAAGACATTATATAACATCACAATCTCAGAGTACTTAGAATTGCCTGGGCAAATCCAGTTAGGAACAGATAAAACTCCATGTGGATGTCTTGCCTACTTTCTCAAATTCTGGCCACTGATTGGCCAGTTGATTAGGACATTATCTGGCATCACTCTACCACTACCATGGCGTAGTATTGTCATTTTACTTGGGTGATCATTGTGTATAATGATTTGGTCATTCCTATGACTAAACTTGTACCACTGGTGAGATAATACAGTAGACCTGTTTAAGGTGGGTACTATTGGACTGGTGCGGTTACCTTTAATAGGAATTCTACTGTATATCTCCAGGTATCCTGGGAAAATACATGTATGCAATGAAAAAATGAGATGTAGTTGTGAAATAGCTGTTGATTTATGATCACTGTTTTTTTCTTTATTACTGTAAACGTTGCAATTATTCTATACTTGTCTATATCCCAACCAATAATATATTTAGCCCCAACCAATATAACTATATTCAGAGACTATATGTAGGCCTGGGTACAGATAGGGTTTAAAATGTGTTAATTCAATACAATCAAAAATCAATTTAAAAAAGAGTCATTGTTGCTTTTCATTATTGCTTTCAATACGAACATGTAGTTCAATTGGTGAATCCTGATAATGATTATGAATACAGCTAATACAAAAATACCGTGATCTGGAAAAAAAGCTCATTTTTCTGTACAGTTAAATAACACCAATTGTTTAACTTGTATTTGATCAGCAAAAAATTTGGCCCTCCACCCGAGCATGGTGTTTTATGTCCCAAGGTCACTGAGCCTTGTCCTTGCAGGGTGGCCAGGGATACACATACACCACACACACACCCATCCTTTGATGAGTTTAATTAAAACATGTAATCGCTTCACAAGAATCATTTTATGACCAGCTAAGAACTGCATCGCCCCATAAAGAGCTTTTACAGGAGGCTTTTTAAATTGCAATTTTATTTTTATGCATTTAATCCGCATCGCACTCAAAAATTTATCGGGACGTTTTTAGGCTGCTGATAAACTGCGTTTAACATGCTGTCCCCACTCTCGCCATCAGAAGGATAATTATGAACTAATTACCGACATTAGGTGAAACTTTAATCTGATAATGCCATCTAATTTGTCGACGGCTACTCAGAATGCTTGATAGCCATCTCTGCAGTCTCTGATCAAAAGATTTTAACATTTTTGATTGCAAACAGATTTGACACAGTGAGTACGTGTGGTATGAAAGGCGGTCAGGGAGTCGGTGCAACTTGGCGTTAAATAGAACCTGTGAATGGGTTATTAACATAAACGTACTTCAAGGTAGCTTCCTTTTGTTACAAATATATCGTAGCTACTTAGCCCATTCGGAGTGGATAATGCCTTAGGGCATACCCAAGCATAGACCGGGTAATTCCTTGAGTTATTCCTAAGCATAAGAAAACATTTCTTTTAGATTATACTACTTTATTATCTTTATGTGGGACCAGATATCTACCTAAACATTTGGAAAAAAAATATTCCCAGGCATAGACCAGAAAATACCGTGAGGCATTCCCCCGCATCTATAGACCAGATAATACATCGAGATATTACCCAGCATAGACCCTATAATGCCTAGAGGTATTCCCCAGCGGCGACCAGAAAATGCCTTGAGATATTCCCAAGCCTAGACCAGATAATGTTGGGAACTCGTTCGAGGAAATCGGGCCGCCGATTTCCGCAAATCGGGCTCTGATTTCTTAGAAAAAAGATACTGCCTGGAGACATCCCCAGCACAGACCAGATAATGCCACAAGGCATTCCCCAGCACAGACCAGATAATGCCTTGAGGCATTCCCAGCGTAGACCAGATAATGCCTTGAAGCATTATTTACGATATAAATAAATATTACCAATATCATTTTTTTTATCAAGAAATAATGAATCAATTAACATGAAACGTTCAGAAAATATGCTAAGATATAGCATTCAACATAATTAGGCAATACAAATAGGAGACATAAGGATGACGTGTCATATAATGTGATGAAATAAACGAATATGGGTTTGTTCGAAAATCGGCCCGTCCCATAGTGTTATACCCGTTCCTAGCACCTCCCAAACTACGGAACCCTTGTCACAGTGCATGGAGATGTCCCACTACCTTCACTGCCATATAAGGAATATAGTAGGCGATTTAACTCAGCTGCCAATGACTGCATTCACAGCAAACCACGACCTTCATCTTGACCTCCTTACATAGAGTTAATAGCATATTGGGACGGTTCTATAGTATTTAGTTGACCTGAATATTGTGGGCCAAAACTACCCTCAATCTATTTATATCCATATAAAGCATCATCTGGCAAACTTTAGCCCTTAATTAGTGGTTCCTGTTTCCATTCAACACAATCGTTATATCTAGATCACACATCGTATATCCAACAGCTCTCCCTATGGTATAACCAGAGAAACATATACTACCTTACCGTTACATATACATGCGTACATCCTCCTATGATATGGTAGCGTGATATGAGATAAGTCCTACACAATGAGCCCCCCTCCTGCACCCCGGCCCCCCGGTCTGATACCGCCCCTCCTGGCCCCGTCTCCATCAGATAATCAGTGATAATTATCCTCATCGCACCGTTCTAGTAATTACATACATATTTCATTAGAGGCTTCAGATTTAGAGTCTGTTCCTCAGATCTGTGTCACTAAGCCATCTCGCCTTATTGTAGATCTAGCGTTGTATCTATGTTTGATAATATCTCAGACAATTAGGCAGAGATAGGGAAGATTCTCAATCTTGAGGATGGGTGGATGAGGTTTTCCATCATGGATGTTTGTCAAAGTCTGTTCTGTTAAATTTGAGGTGAAGTACCTGTGCAGGTATCACCTTGATACCTCTTACCTTGATATCTTGATACCTGATGATCATCATTTGTTAGTCCATTTAAAAAAAAAACAAAAAAAAAACAACATTTTGGTGTCCAGATCTAGAGGTTTCATACCGATATTTATTTATGCTATCTCGATGGTGAGATTGTCACACCTTGTTACTCATTTATATTTACCTCATATCAATGATGAATGTTTAGCCTAAATAGTTGTCTGATAGACCATATCTGTGGTACACTTTTAGGGTGGATAAATGCTTTCGGTGAATCACACTCAAAATAAGATTATAAATTTCTGCAGCAGATTTGAAGTGGATTCAGACGGAGGAATTCATGTACTTCACAGGGTGTTTGTCTGAGACAAATCCTGCTGAGATTCCGTACTCTAACACAATCTCCTCGTCTGATTTGTATGATTCCATTTCCCTGAAGTGGAATCCACACGATGGGATTCACGTACCTTACAGGGTGTTTGTCTGAGACCAGATGAGATTCTGATTAGAATTTTATTTCTAAATGGCTATTAAATGTTAATTCTAATCAATTAAAGATATTTCAAGGTGGATGACAACAAGGCATTTAATCTGTGAATCGTTACCCACTCACAGACTCGAAAATAAGTCCCTTCCGCCAAACTGTATCGGGGCAAGTATTTGCTGTTCAGTGAGTTCGTGACAATTTACAAAGGCCCAGTCAGTTTTCCCACTAATCGACTCCTACATACTCACCCACTACCCTGGGGCCCGTTTAATAATCTAGGTTCCTACATGTAGACCTTTTTAGAGCGTGCTTGCACGCCTATATACATCATCTAGAGCTTAGAGTCAGGGTTAGAGTGGTCACATTGAACTTTCAGTGTGCTTCCAGAAAACTATCCCTTTACTATCTGCATGCTGTTCCCTGTGATAGTGAGAACACAGCAGGGAGCCAGTGTCTCAGGGTCTTAGAAGTGTGCCCAGCTGACCATGACCAATCACTCAAGACCGAAATACCTCATTGACCCACTGTTTTTGATATGTTTTGACCCTCGACTCAGGCAGTTAGAGAAATGGCAAGTTGACTGGGTGTAAGTGGTTTGTAGAAAACTATCCATAGGCTAAATCTAACTCAGACCTTTTATTTGTTATACGTTTATAATTGCACGCTCATTCATCTATGATGAACTTACTTTTTGCTCCTAGTTCTGTATGCCACTGAGACCCAGGGATGATACAGGTCAACTTAATCCAACACTTATGGAGGATATTATGGACGTCTAATTAATACTGTCGTAGCAAACAGATTTGAATGATACTAAATGATAACCCTTGTACCAGGTACAGAAAAGGGTCTTCATGTACGATCCTAGGTTATTAAACGGACCCCTGTCTCTCACCGTTTACCCACTGAACTCACCCACTCCCCTAGCCACCCACACGCTCCTCCCACCACCTCCCACCACCTCCCACATCCACCCAGTCCCTCGGGGGAATCAAAGCAATCGAGCTTAGATAAAAGTCACATTACCAAAACACCCATTCATAATGCATAAGCTCTGCTGGAGTTTTTTTTTCTTCCTCTCTCTTTGGCGGCTTTTCCAGGAGCGCACGCGAATTACCTCAACAAAAAACTAGCCTACCATGCGCGGTTGATAATTACGGACCGACGGAATATTTACTGGATCAGTATTTCGCCGGGGGTGGTGGTGGTGGTGGAGGGTGAGTTGGGCTGATACCCGCACCCAAAGGCACCAACCCCTGCCTACCTCCCAGACTGGATCCAGTCCCTGCATCCTATGGCTACCCTCCTCACTGGGATACTGGGTCTAGTCCCTGCATCCTATGGCTACCCTCCTCACTGGGATACTGGCTCTAGTCCCTGTATCCTATGGCTACCCTCCTCGCTGGGATACAGGCTCCAGTCCCTGCATCCTATGGCTACCCTCCTCACTGGGATACTGGCGCCAGTCCCTGCATCCTATGGCTACCCTTCTCACTGGGATACAGGATCCAGTCCCTGCATCCTATGGCTACCCTCCTCACTGGGATACTGGCTCCAGTCCCTGCATCCTATGGCTACCCTCCTCACTGGGATACAGGCTCCAGTCCCTGCATCCTATGGCTACTCTCCTCACTGGGTTACTGGCTCCAGTCCCTGCATCCTATGGCTACCCTCCTCACTGGGATACTGGCTCCAGTCCCTGCATCCTATGGCTACCCTCCTCACTGGGATACATGGGCTAGTCAGAGAACATACTATAATGAACTTTATTCTGATTGTGTTTAATCATTTGATGAATGTTTATAATCAAAGAATTGAGCAAGCCTACCTTCCTCCCAGCTCCTTAACCCCCACACCACAGTATACACCTGCACATACGCCTAAATAGCATGCTTTAATTCAATTCACCCTATGAAACAGAGAATTAGGACCAGGGCTTAGATATCAACCTCAACCATGATCCTTTGCACACCTGCACACACACCTAAATAACACAATTCAATTCACCTCACCCTACAAGATAGATAATTAGGAGCAGGGCTTAGATATGAACCTAAACCATGATCCTTTGCTCTCATTTACCGGAGGTTGGTTTTGGGGAGTGGTAGGTGTGTCTTGGTGTGGGTGTGTGGGGGGAGAGTGGAGGGGCTGGAGGAGGCGGGGTCAGCGGGTACATGTATACGGCGCTGCAGTAATTGCCTATGTTGGGGATAGCGGCAGGGGGTAGGAGGGTGGAGCGGCAGGGATGGGCATCATGCGAGGGGTTTTTAGGCCCTGGAGGGAGCTGGGCGAGTCTGGTCTGGAGGAACGACCTCTAAATAATGGATTTTTCATCTTGCAGCACGAACTCCTCCCAGTTTGATTGACAGCTGCACTGCTGGTTCCGTCATACCTGTGATGTGTCCGTGTATTGCTGGCCGGGCACCAGCGACCTGCTGTGACGTCATGGTGGTGTGTTTGTGTCTGTGTGTCTGTCTGTGTCTGTCTGTGTGTTGGGGGGATGTTAAGAAGTGTGCTGTACGATCAGACAAACATATCCCCATCTCCAGCTCTCATGGTGTCTGACAGATATGTATAGTGGATGTCAGCTCCAATGTCCCTTCACCCACAAAGTAACTCCTCTTGACTGACAGCGAGGACTACTTACATGTCTAAACGTGAACCACGTGGGGACTGGTCTTTGTGTAGGAATATACAGATTTAACATGCTACTCCCTGTGGGTCATTCTTTAATTTATTTACTAGACATCAACATGTCCATAAGCAAGCTTACCGTGTATATGCCGTGTCACTTTCGTCATTCAATGAATGCAGCTCTTGTGTAGAATATATCCAAAGGCGAAATCATATTATATCATTTATTGTGTTTTATTATCCATGGTATACAAAGCACCCAATTAGAATGAATTGGGACTACATACCACTACTAATTGTTTAAAAACTGTCTGATACCAAAACCATTGCCTTTAGATTAAAATCCATTATAAACAGCATGAAAACCATTGTATACGAGAAGATGATCCTTTTCGCTCCAGCGCAAAAAAAATAAAATATTTAGACCCTATTGAAATACATCTTAATATGGCCATTCCTAGTTTAATTTACTCAGGAAGATGGATAATGAATACTACAAACAGTGGTTTTGTGAACAGGCAGCTCTGAAAATCACTCTAGGTTATCGTAGTAATACACTCACTCACTTTCGTGTATTACTACGCGTCAACGCTCGTGGTTTAGGGCTGCCTGTCAACAAAACCATCGAACATTCTCTATTACTATTTATCTCACCCCAGATATTTTTTCTCCATAGACTTAACATTGGAAACTCGTATCTAACACCCATTAGATATTTGGGAAATATATCCAATGGGGGATAATGTCACAAATGTTAGCCCATTAGTCAATATTAAGGGTGAGATAAATTCAGAAACCCATTCAAGTTTAGGGTCAGAGCTCGATCCCATCTCATTTGAATCACATAGCAATTCACGCGGCTTCGCCTTGTGAATTACTACGTGATTCAAACTCGATGGGATACGAGCTCAGACCCTAAACTTTCATGGGTTTCCTCTATAGTATTTGATGGTTATGACTACCATACATAAAATCTGCTCCAAGAAACGTATTCAAAGGAGTGTAACATTGTAGAGTGGGACACGCTGCCTTGCTTTAGGAGAGGTTATAGAGAAATTCAGCCTTCCATAAACACTATCCCTGTGACATTGGAAAAGGTGCAGAGGACCAGTGTCCCATTAGAGGAGTGTCCAGCTGATCATGACCAAACAATACAAACTAAACTCCTCATTGGCTCACTAGTGATTGATATATTTGGACCCTTCAAAGGTAGTTGGAGCAGTGATTGCTTGGCTGGTTGCCAAGTGGGCTACAGCAAATGATCCACTGATTGGATAAACCTAAAACATGTTTAATGTTGTTTTTTAAGCTTCGACGCTCATTCATCAATGATAAACGTACCATTTGTTCCTAGTTTTTTTGTCCAGAGAGGATATAGTTTCTTAGTCCCAAAACTCTGACTGGAGACAGGCCAACATACTGGAAGAGAGTTTTTCTCGTGAAGCAAAGAGGGACGAATTAAGTTTTACTCTCTTTGGTAGAAGCAAATGTCATCATGTAGATCTTTCTGGGGGAGTTTGCTTTTTCGCTTAGTTAATAATTGAGACTTTCCGAATTCGTGGTGAACATTTGCCTGGAAGCAAAAATAAACTGATAATGATTCCCGTCCTTCCTGCTACCCCTAAACCTTCTCCTTTTTATCAAAATTGTCTTTATTAAAGAAATTTGATTTTATTCAATTTAGGGGACGAAATGTCTGAAAGAACAGCTTATATGTATTGTATATGTGTGCATTCAACAGCTTGTAGTGGTTTGGATTGTATTTGCTAGTTATTGTATAAAAGAACCTCCCTGGAGGAATACTCTATCTTGTACATTTTCACAAAGAACCAGTTTTTACTTATAATATAAAGTATTAAAAAATCACCCTGTGACTTGTAGGATATGCCTTTCAACATCAACCTTGGATAGAGCATACATCAAATGCCTTGTGGTCTAGAAAGTATGTCATTGTTAGGTTGCAATAAGTATAACCTAGGAACGAATGGTACACATGCTCATCATAGACGAATGAGCGTGGAATTATAAAAGATACAAAATAATTTGGGTTATATTCAGTCCATAGGCCATTTTCCCTTTCTCACTTGCACCCAATCAACTTGCCATTCAACTGCCTGTCTAAGATCCTAATATATCAGTCACCAGTGGGTCAATAAGATATTTCGGTCTCTAGTGATTGGTCATGGTCAACTGTGCATGCCTCTAAGACACTGAGACACAGGCCCTTTGCACATTTCACAATTTTACAAGATTGGCACTCAGATAATAAAGGGATATTTTTTTGCAGCATGCTGAAAGTCTATATAACCTCTCCCTAACCTAGGCAGCGCATATGAGCATATATCCCACCCTCAATAAAATAGTATGCCCTACAGAGTTTATATCACCAGGAACGAGTCTTAGACATCTGCCCACCCCCCAGCCTTCTCCACACTCCCCACCACCTACAAACCCTGCACCCTGGATATTAGTATCGATCGCCGCCTTTTTCCTGCTCATTGCTGACAATAGATACACATGTCACCGTGCCAGAGCTTATCGCATTATATGACCCCGTTCTAGCCACCGTGAGAATTCCGCCTCCATCCGTTCCCACGCTCCCGCCCAGCCACACCCGTCTGTATCTCGTAGACGGTGATGGATTGTCCCATTCACTGCCCAGCGGCTACCGTAAAACCTCCGCGAAAATGATACGTTTTATCTGAAAGACATACGCTTTTCCCCTTGTATGTTATCTATATACGGTATGTTTTCTATATATGATATCAACTTCAGCTGTTACTTTATGATTCATAGTTAAATGAGATCGTTATTTCGGACTTTGGTCACTATGTTATTTCTTATAGAAAAATATAGGTATACCAAAGGAATCGTATGTCATATTGAAGCAGAACTGATAAGTGGGTTATATCAAAAGGAAATCAAGATATAACCTAGTGTCACTGGAGTTAAGATATGAAACCAAATAACTACATTCTTTGATAAATGTCCCGATGTCAGTATCGGGGGATAAAGAAAGGAAGATGAAGGTATTGGCAGTAAAGGTTGAGCGATAATAGGAGTACTTCCGGTAGGTGTCGGGATCCGGTAAGAGTAGACCAGACCTAGTGGCCCAGTGGCAGGGTCCTGTAGTACGTAGTCTCGTTCTGGGATCGCCTTTAACCACGTGACCTGAGCAGGTTTTCTGTTCACAGATTTGTCCCGCACTGTTAGGCGAGCTGTAGGCCTAAATGTGGTTTTTATATCAGGGGTGCCCAAAATATATCAAAAATAGACCTGAGGTCTTCTAAATAATTTAGGCTCGTACTTGAAGACCCTTTTCTGGACGGCAGCGAGACCCAGGGTCGCTTTGGGTCAACTTTATTCTAGGACATCATATGAGGTATCCTTGTACCTTATACTTTCGGAGGCATAATATGTTCAACAGACCCATGCCCTATAAGGTGTGTACTGGGATGTGTGTTCCCTATTAGGCGGGGAGTGGTATGTATGTATAGATCTGCTTCAATAGACGAATTCATACATTGAATATCATCCTTTTAAAACGGATATCAGGTGAATCCCAACTTTGATAAGGGGCTTTACAGTGAATGCTAAAACAATCAAAATAATGAGGAAAAAAAGAACACTTTTTTAAGGTTTATTGGGATTTATTTTTTATTTTTTTCTGATATTCAATCACACAAGAACCAGTCTATACTGGTATCATCTATAGGATATAGATTACATTAACACACACGGTTTTGAATCTACTCTGTCTATTTATCCCTGTCGTGTTGCCTGTGCACTCCTCGCACTGGACGTTAACATGCGTGTTTGTCTAGCACACAGTGTATTTGCGTTTTAGTGTCGTGTCTGACTTAGTTCCCTGTGGCTAGCGATCCCCGTGGGGGCAGTCCATCTGTATTGGTCTGCGTGCAGGGCTGCCTGTATCTATCAGAGTCTGCCAACAGTTACCCCCTGTGTAAGCGGTCCGGCCACAATGCTAGGACTAAGGCCATACCCAGCGCTATGACCATTACCACTATGACCATTACCACCACAACATTACAGCTATGACCATACCCAGCGCTATGACCATTACTAACACAAGCCTAACGCTATGACCAACACTACCACAACACTACCACTATGAGCATCACTACCACAACACTACAGCTAAGACCATACCCAGCGCTACGACCATTATTAATACAAGCCTAACACTATGACCATCACTACCGCAACATTAACGCTATGACCATCACTACCACAACACTACCACTATGACCATTAACACCACAACACTACTACTATGACTATTACCACTATGACTATTACCACTATGACCATTACCACCACAACACTACAGCTATGACCATACGCAGCGCTACGACCATTACTAACACAAGCCTAACGCTATGACCAACACTACCACAACACTACCACTATGAGCATCACTACCACAACACTACAGCTAAGACCATACCCAGCGCTACGACCATTATTAATACAAGCTTAACACTATGACCATCACTACCACAACATTAACGCTATGACCATTACTAACACAACACTACCACTAAGACCATACCCAGCGCTATGACCATTACTAACACAAACCTAACGCTATGACCATTACTAACACAAGCCTAACGCTATGACTATTACCACCACAACACTACAGCTATGACCATCACTACCACAACACTACCACTGTGACCATTACCACCACAACACTACAGCTATGACCATTACCACCACAACACTACAGCTATGACCAGCACTACCACAACACTACTACTATGACCATTACCACTATGACTATTACCGCTATGACCATTACCACTATGACTATTACCGCTATGACCATTACCGCTATGACCATTATCACTGTGACCATTACCGCTGTGACCATTACCACTGTGACCAGTACTTCTGTGACCATTACCACTATGACCATTACTACGACAAAACTACTGGTATGACCATAACTACTGCTATGACTATTTTCAGTAAAACTTAGTTGATTATCGATATCTGAGCTAAATAATAACAGTCAAACATATCAAACTATCAGCAACCTGCTTCTGACCACAAAGTACATGTTCTCCCATTTCAGCCACTTATTCTATTCAATTTTGCGTTGTGGGTTGTTATTCAATGAATCTCTATGTTCGAATAGCAGATGTTTATTCCAGTTATTTCGTTTAACCAATTTGGAAAAACGATAAATTCCGTGAGGTTTGATAGATGACGAGTTGTGAAGAAAAAACACAAAATTTGTTCGCTTGGTAGTAGTATAGTGAACTGGCAGTTTCACCCAGGAGCCACTGAATCTAAACTCTTAAAGATATATACCCCAGAGAATGCACAACCATGTACATATATATATCCGAAAGCTTTGGGAAGTATTCCGAAGTTGAAAAAGATGGGGAAGTATATAAATGATGAATGTGTAATTCAATTCGATAAGTCTATACGATCATTGAGATTAAATCTAAACTCTAAATCTGCCCTCTCTGATACGATTGAGTCAGTTAACACATCATGAAATAGGATACAAGCATTCCTGAGCAATCCACTGCTATAGGGCTAAAAGCCCATTTCCATTTTACGTCAGCAGTGCTAAGGGTCCGTCGGTGGTTCCTGACTGTAGATCGTTAACGGCCAATGGAAATGGACTCTTAGTAGAGAGAACTCAAATAATCTTCATCGTTTTCGTCGGCCAATGGAAACGGGCCTTAGAACAGTGTACGGCAGCCGTTGCCATACGTATTATATGTACGAGTGAGACGAGGCACTATGAAAAGTATGAGCATGGGTGTATGTAGACTTGCTCAAGTCTTTGATTATGAATATTCATTAAATGATTAATCACAATCAGAATGAAGTTCATTATAGTAGGTATCCTTCTCTGACTGGCCCATGAATCAAGGACGTGTCCACTATGAATCAAACCTCCTGTTTATGGCCCAAAGCCACTCCCTGTAACCCTATACCTCCTCCTACCCGTCCCCCTTCCCTCCTCTAGTTCCCTAGCCGCCTGTGTTGTCATAGCAATTAAATTTTGCCTGCTCCTGACTGTACCTGATTGAGATCAAAGTGAGAAAGTATCAATCTCCTAGCAGATATCCTGATCAGTAGCCAAGATATCTGTATGGAGAGTGTATGGAAAACTGGAGCTAAACAGCGCCAGAAATCTAACACCATTACCGATTGTACCAGTCCCTGTATCCCAGCAAGGAGGGTAGCCATAGGATGCAGGGATTGGAGCCAGTCTTGGGTGTATGATAAAGCAGAGGAAACTTCGGGTCGGTCTTCATCCATGGTTCTTATTGTATGAGAAAGCTGCCGCCAAGATGAACCTATCAGCAGGGGCTGCTAGGTAATGGGCGCTCGTTTCCCGGCTAGATTGTTTGAAGGCAGTCTCCTGCAGTAGTGACTGAAGCCCAGACCAAAGCTGCAATCGGAAGAAAACACCCTTCGCCGCAATTTGACCGTCTGTCAACCCGTCTGTCCTTATCCCCCGCCGGATACCAGCGCGATCTCTATTGCGCCCAGCGGCCTCTGGTGGGGGAAAAGAATATTATCCTCACGGCGAGGTCAGATATCGTCTGCGTTATCTGGGTCAAGGACGGTCACGTGGAAAGGGTCACGAGAACACGCGAGAAGGATTGTTTTAACGCGCGATCAAGGTATCGCCCAGATAGGCCGACTAGCATTGTGGGTAGCCCGTGGGCTTTCTCCTACCGGCCACGTGATTGACACTCGTGACGTCTGACCATCGCAGCACGCATGCGCCAGCTGACACCTGACGTCATGGCTAGCGGAAGTGACGTCACCTCGGGCGTGTCGGGAAGGCGGTGGGAGTCAATAGACCGTGAAGATAAAGGAGTTGGTAGCGGGGGAGGGAAGAGGGTCATTGCTTTCCTTATCAGCCACACAGATAAGACGAGCAAGGGAAATGGAGGATCACTCAGAGGAAGAAATAGGGATGGATTTTTTTTTCTATTTGCGATTTTTGGTAATTCTGTCATCTTCAGTGACCATGATATCTACGTTTTTAGAAGATTGTGTTTAACAATCTCCTTCTTTGTGTTTCGTAGTCAAATTGATTCCTAATTACGAGTCAAAATGACAAGAATCTTAGTGAAAATAAATCTGCCACACAAAGGCAGTGACTAGGCACGTGCAGCTTAGAACCAGTGGTAATCTTGATTATAGTTACCGATGCATGGATTAGAATATTTACCATTTATTCCTCACTCAGTGAGAAGTTCACCTACTTTACTGACTTCCAGAGAATACATAAATGAATTAATTTCGTCAATTTCTCCTAATTTCATTTTGAGTTAAACTATTAAATTGATTTAAATTAGATGTGATTCTTAAGATTTTGTATATCAGAATAATTTCCGTTCATTATGAACAGAAGAACTGTATTTTTGGTCCTCAAATTAACCGGATCCCATATTCACAAGTACGGCACAAATATAACTATAGAGATATTCGTATAGAGTATAATAGATATAAAAGATAGACCTAAACCTCCCGAAAAGCTGTGAGTGAAGTTGTTAGAAAGAATTTCTTCTTATTTTGTGGCATTCTGTCCAAAGTATTTACTCGTCTGGATCTAATGTCCTCTAGATTTTATCATCAATCGATTACAAAGTCTATTGAAAATAGTATCGGGCCGCTCGTGTTTTACTATGCGTCAACCACTTGTAGTTTATGGCCGCCTGTCTACAACAATATTGTCGATGTACACGCTGTATGATAATCTGACCTGCTATCCCTTTTCACCGCTTACGCTCTTTTATTGCTATGCATAAATCACCCGTGGCTTATGGCCGCCTGCCCACAACACCATTGTCGATAAGCACGATGTATAAAAATCTGACCTGCTTCCATCGTCACCCGCTAACGCTCGTGTTTTACTATGCATAAACCACTCGTGGTTTATGGCCGCCTGTCCACAACATCATTGTCAATGTACACAATGTATAATAATTCGATCTGGTACCATCTTCCTCCGCTAACGCTCGTGTTTTACTATGCATAAACCACTCGTGGTTTATGGCCGCCTGTCCACAACATCATTGTCAATGTACACAATGTATAATAATTCGATCTGGTACCATCTTCCTCCGCTAACGCTCGTGTTTTACTATGCATAAACCACTCGTGGTTTATGGCCGCCTGTCTACAATACAATTGTCGATATACACGATGTATAAGAATCTGACCTGTTACCATCTTCACCCGCTAACGCTCTTTTATTACTATGCATAAAGCACTCCTGGTTTATGGCCGCCTGTCTACAACACCATTGTCGACGTACACGCTGTATGATAATCTAAGCTGTTCCCACCCTCTCCCCTCCCACTCTCTCTACGCATGCCCAGGTTGATCGCCATGTTGGCCTGTCGGCCTCCACATCGGCCTACACATCAGCCTACACGTCGGCCTACACGTCGGATATGTCTGCCTACTGGCCTAAATGTCCCGCGGATCCTAACGATGCACGACGTCGCCATATTTGCCCAGAGACGCTGACGTCTTTTTTCTACTTCCGGCATCTGCCAGCAACGCCAGCGGAAGTTGCTACAATCCCGACCGGAAGTGCTCCAAATTCAGCCATCATTACGGGAAACATTACGGGCTGTCGCGCGGGCGACGTCGCGCGCTGCGACAAGAAACGCGACGCCGACGCGACATCAGGGCGACAGCAATCACAACCAATTTCGTCGCAGTCTGCCTCTGAGGGAAGTCGCTTTTTGTCGCTAGTATTATTTTTCCCCTTTTTTCCCAAAAAAAATCATTTTTAACGTTGGATATTTCTTACGCATCATATCACTCCAGTCACTCCCCACAATTTATTTTGTCATGTCTTCTATGGGCGTCACACACAATATCACACCACATACCAAAAATTAAACCCAACTACCATTCTACTACTAACAACCCAGCCAATCCTAAATAAGTTGGGCTGGTACATGGAAGAGCATCCGAGTACGGATAAATGTGCTAAATCCCTTTTTCCTTGCATAAAAAAAAGTAAAAATAGAAATAAAATAAAGGTAAATTTCCCGGCAGCCCTCGGGGCTCGCTGGCTGGTTGCCGGCGTACGCTGTGTGGTGCGCACGCAACCAGCGAGCAGGCCCGCAGCAACGAAATGTCAATTCCGGAGTCAAACGCTTCAGCCTGTCGCCTCTCGTCTCTCAGCCCGCGCTTTTTTGCCCTTTTCGCCGTGACAGTGTTGCGCGATGGAGGTCGTGACCTTGACCTACTTACAGCTGGGAGCGTGTCAGTGTAGGCGGGGGGGGGGGAGAGGAGGGGGGGGGGGGGTCTCGTCATATTTTGATATACAGCAACACACTGGGATCTCTGAGCTGGGAGGTGTGTTCAAAACTGAGTGCGATAAAAGAATTGATCTTATCGTGGTCTTTGTTGCGTTCTCGTTACCTAAAGTGATCAGGTTTCATGGAGGACGGTCTGAGAAGACGATCACGAAAATATCTTTATCCTGAGTTTTGAAAAAGGTCACAACTCCTTTTAGGTCCATTGCTAGTTGGTTTCTATCCTGAATATTAAAACGTCTTCCAATAATATAGAAAGAACAGAAAGAATAACAACTGCAATAGATATCTTGGAATTCTGAGGACCATATTGTAAAAATGGACTGACACTCCAATCGTGGTCACTATCGCCTGAGTCTTCCTAATCGTAATCGTCCAGACAGTATCGTTCTTAGTTTTGAAAACACCTCCCAGGTCCATATTCATCCCGAACTTAAAATGAAGCACGCTGGTGAGCATTACCAGGTACAGGTAAATCCATATCTACAGGTGTTGTATTGGATGTTATCATATCTGATTGGAAATACCAAGGCTATGCATTAAAGTGACAAGATATTAGAACGTTGCATATGAAGTATTAAAATGACACGAAATGATGCTAGGAGATTGAATGATATGTCTAGATTTGTCTTAGTTTTAGTATTGGGTTTCTCCACCATTGTATCTTAAGAGGTACACAGTAATCTGAATGAAGGAAGTCTGTATTCGCATTGCAAGCTTTATTGTTGATGTTACTGCAATGGTTAGCTAGCTGTGGACTGGTTGCTAGTACATGGTGGAGCTGCATTATATATCTAACTCTGTTATGCCTGGGGGAAAGCCAACCATTGCTTCCCATGGATCGTCTCTTGTAGAGTATTAGTGAGGAGCAGGCTTGACCAGTTAGGCCAAGGGAAAGTGCACGTCCATTTCTAAATAGAGAAATTAGATCGTAACACTAGATAGGACTAATGATACATATATGTATTATATGTTTTAACACCATAAACAGATTCCCTTTTCTACTCTAGTGAGGGTAACCAACATATTATTTGCTTTTATAGGATGTGATATAGAAATGGACGTAGAATTTTATCGTTTTAGAGTATTAAAAGTCACCACTTCTGTTATATACACTTATAAAGAATGCTTGTTATTAGTATTGCTTCCTGGGTCCTTTTTACCTCTATCTTGCATTCCAATATCCAGTCCGATCGGACATTGGTATCATTTTAGCAAATGCGAACTAATATTCCCATTTGGAGGAATGCTTGAGGAGTCTTTTCATCCGTGAAGCCATACACATGTCAAGTTGTATAGAAATAGCCTTCCAGGTAGATTTATATTGAATTTATTTATCTATCAATTTTCCTGTCTTCTGGAATAGACTTATCTCATTGCCTGATTAAGATCTTCTACAGTCTCGAACTGCCTATTGACCTGTCTATCAAATTGCCCAAATTCAATCAATATACCAAGTGTCAGTTAGTCCCTATAAGGAGGTTGGAGTGGTGTAACAGTGCCCCACTATGTGTCAGTCCTCACAATAAAACGTAGATAGAATCTCGATCCATTCTGGATCCTGAAGTTAATTTGGATCGTGGTCAGACCTACAGTGGACCTGTGGGCCTGTGGGCGATAATGAGGGCATCTGAGTGGTGGACATGTTATGACACATGCTGCCCTGTGTTATGATACATGCTGCAGCATGTAAGCGGACAATGCTGAGGTGCAGGCTCAAGCCACCCACAACAAACACTCCATTGTGTACGGCAGGCCGGGGTCGGAGTGATATATGTGAACGCACCTAACTGGAGGACTCAATGGGGACTGGAGACACCGCCAGTCATTCTTTGTATCTCATTACTGGTAGAAGCTGGCAGAGGTACCCGCCTCACGCCTGTTGGCTCCAGGCCCAGTCTCACATGATAAATTGGTACAATTTGGAGCAAGCAGCTTTCTGGTTTGCTAACCCAAATAATTCTCAGGGGTTGTAGTTAATACAATGGGCTCTCCACCTTGACTATGACAGTTGTCCTTTAGTCAGTAGAGTGTATATATATTTCTTTTTTATTGGGTAAAGAGTGTCTCTCACAACAGTGATTTTTTTTCTCCAGTTTCATTTGCTTTTATTTTAGTAATTAACTTGAGTAACATGTATTCAGAGATGTCAATTTTCCTCTTTTCAAAGGAGATCTTTTTCTTCATTTTAAGTTCATACAATTTCGTTTTTCTTTGTAAAACAAAGAGAGAATAAATTAGGCCTCGCTCACACAAATATATGGTGGTTCAAACCTCCCTATATACCCTCAGCCTTATTCCAGGTCCTATAACGATGTGTTTACCATGTTCTCACAGTCTCTCTGAGGCAGTAAATTCCATATGAAAAAATATTTCCTCTCTTTTTCAAGACCCCACCTGACATCCCTGTGTATTTAAGACAGTTAGCAGGACCTTGGTAGAAAGCTTGAACTTACATATTGTCACAATAGAAGCTTTCATTGTTTTGATAAAACTACAAACTTTGCAAACACATGTTTTTATCTGTTTGTTTTATTTTACACTAATCATTGCTCTGGCCAAGTTGGTGCCACACATACAACATCTTAAAAACAGACTTTATCTTAATTCACATATCACAATTTAAATGATCGATGTACTTTCCCAACACAATTAACAAATGAATAACAATCAGAATGACACACAAGGTGAAAGGGGATGACAGGTTGATGGTTAGTTCACAACTTACTCCTCAAATGATACACCAATTAGAACTTCATCGTTGGTGACCTTTCTATAATTCATCTCATTCTTAAACAGTTCTGTGAATAACCTAGGACCGTAGAGAGGGCCCCCACATCCAAGTCCCAGGTGGGTTTCCGCAGTCACAGGTGTTCGAGGCCGTTATTCAGTGACAAACTCAGGTCTTCGTGTACTATTATGCTGTCAGGTCGAGTTCAAACAGATTAGGTCCACCGCAAATTGTTGGGCGGGAAGATGTAGTTATAGTATTTTTCCTTGTGAAGCAAAGCCTCTGGTTTGTTTTACATAGATTTCTCAGTTGACCCTCGCTATCACGTTTTGTTTGCCCACAAGCGTTGTTTTACTAGCTTCTGAACTTTATTCCACGCTGCATACATGTACATGTTTCTCTTATTGTTATTTATAGTATAGCCTGAATAGCATTCATATAACAAACTAGTATACTTTCTCTATACTCGCTGATATAGCTATGTATCGACTGTCGTTCAAATTGGCTTGATATATGGGAGGTTTTCATGAACAACATTGGAGCTCATGGGGTTCTAGTATGACTCAACTTATGGGAGTCTGTTCAAGGTATCGAAGTTTCTTTTATGAATAAACATGAGAGCTCATGGGGTTCTCTACTATCACAGTTAGTCTGCCAATCATATGGGAGGTTTACTTTTATGATTGTACATAGGAGCTCATGGGGTTCATTGGTCTCACAGTCAGTCTGCCCATTATATGGGAGGTTAATTTTTATGATTGTACATAGGAGTTCATGGGGTTCACTGGTCTCACAGTCAATCTGCCAATCATATGGGAGGTTTTTATGATTTTACTTGGGAGCTCATGGAGTTCACTGCTATCACAGTTATGCTGCCCATCATATGGGAGGTTTTCATGAATGTACATGGTAGCTCATGGGGTTTACTAGTACCACAGTTAATCTACCCATTATATGGGAGGTTTTATGAATGTAAATAGGTTTCACTTCTATGACAGTCAGTCTGCTCATCATATGTGAGGTTTTCATGATTGTACATGTAAGCTCATAGGTTTCACTGCTATCACAGTCAGTCTGGGTCAAGGCCTGGTTTTGATGCCCAACCCGGCAGTCGATACTCAATGACCCGCGAGGATATTCCCACATTGTCGGCGTTCTGTTCACACACACCAGCGTTCCATCTGCGTTTCCGCCGTCCTGGTCAGCGCTCTTCATGAAGGGCCAATCGGCTGTGGCCTTACAAGTGTCACTCGGCCGCCCCTCGTGTGCTGTAGGGCGGGGCCCGGGCTTTGACTTCCTGCCGCCGACCTGTCAATCAAACCTCGCCCGGCCTCCTCTGGGATCCCGGCGTCCAAATGGACAACATACCCTGGTGATCACCGACAAAGGAAGCCAGCCGCCAGCCCCGGCGAGTTGCCATAGCAACGGCGTTGACAACCAGTCCGTAATGCGCGCAAATTGGCTCGGCGGGCGCAGGAACGCCAATGCGCATGCGTATAGACCCGTTATAACGTCTTCATCCACCTCTAGTTCCTGCAGCGGTCGAGCCATGGCGCTGCACATTTGACCCTTGTCAGGGCAGGCCGGAGACGCTGGGACCCCGTGATCCGCAGTGTGCGACCCCCGTACGCCGTCATGTCACGTGACAGGAACCGGAAGTGAGCGAATGTAGGCCCTCCGGTGGCGACATCTGAAATGACAAAAAGGGCAAAAGATTAAGGGAAGGTCGAGATAGCAAACAGGACATAGACTCACATTTCTGTTGGATGAAGGGGAGAGAGTGTTTGGTGGCGATGGGGGTGGGAGGGGGGGGGGGGGTGGGAGGGTGTAGAGGGGGGAGGGGGTGTTATTAGACCCTGACGTGACGTCAACAAGAGAAAAATTCCGTTATTTGGCGCGAACGAGAAGGCGCAACCTTAGATCTCCGACCAAATCATTCAGATTACCAGTTGGGTTTTTTCTTCTTCCGGTCGCCCTGGGCTTTTAATTGATATAGCAGAGAAATGTTGGACGGAGCCTGCGGAAACTTCACTTGTGATAAGCGTAGATCGGAGCGAATCAAAGCAGAAGCAGCACGGCTAATGATAACGTAGGACCTGGGAATATAGGCTTCTGGCGATAAGGCTCAATTAGCGCTAGAAGCGGTAAACAGCACGTGTTCAGCAGAAGTCTCAGTCCTTAAAGCACCTTCTTAATTATGATGAGAGCTGATGGACGTCCGTAGATTTATATTGTAATCTAAGGAAGCTCCGTAGGCCTTCTCCCTCAGACTCGGCAGTCTCATCGTCTTTCTTATTATCCATCGTATAGGGAGCCAAAGTGAACCCGCTGAAACCACAGATACCCGTTTACAAAACACCATTTCCGGATAAAGGCGCTCAGTACTTTGACTATGTAGGTTCGAGATTATACGTGTGATTCTCCAATCTTTTAGATCCATATTTTTTATAAACTTAACAACTGTCATCGTAGTTTCAAGACAGAGTTATTCGGAGACGATAGTAGTAAACAACACTTCTAAAGTAACAAACGAGACCAAAAACAAAATTCTAGCCTCAAACCCCCAAACCTGCCGTTTTAGCGGGTTCATTTTTGGTCCCTGTACAAAGTATACTCAGTTTGCAGAGAGAAGTTTCGATCTAAATATAAAAAAGAATACTCCTTGAAAATGTATGGGGACTCAGTAAACAACAACCCATTACATAAAACCTGTCAGATACCATAACTGTGGTATACAGATTAATTTCTTTGGTATACAGCCTCAAAGCCATGGTATAAGAGAAAATAGTCCCTTTGCGCCATAAAGCAAAGAAATAGTCCCTTTTGTTATACTCTTTAGTATGACAATTGCTGGGTTTAATTAAGTCGAAAAGATGGATAATAAATACAACAAACGATGGTTTTGTAGAAACAGGCGAGTCTGTAAACCACTCGAGGTTGACCTCGTAATCCACTCGCTAGCGTTCATGTTACAACCTCTCGTGGATTACGGCTGCCTGTCCACAGAAACATCGTTTATTTCTATTTCCACATCGGGTTATATATAAAATATTAACTGGTTCCAGATATAAGCGGCCGTAATATCCGAGGTCTAGATGCGTAGTACTAAAGAAGAAACCAGCAAGTTTATGTGGACAAGTTTGATGCGGAGTGAATATCACATGGCGTTCAAACGAGTTAGAGAATGATTTCTCTGACCAAAACGAGTTGCTTTCTGTATTTATCTCACCCTATGCACACTAAAAGAATGGATGGTATTCTCTTGGAATATAACGTAAACGGTTCTATGGAAAGTATATTAGAACCCAACAAAAGTGATTAAAAACAAAGACAATGGAGAACGGACTGCAATACTCATAGGGGCATGGAGAATGAGTTCCCAATCTCTATCAAGTATGCGATAGATTAAAGTAGGGATGTACGCAAAATTCCAAAATTTCTGTACCTCACCCGACCCTCTCACTGCGTGTGGTGGACATCCCACTTTACCATTAGAGTAGAGTCAGAGGCTCTTAGAAACAGGCCCCAGGAAGCTGGCCTGGAGTTGGGCGAAGTTAGACCGCCACCCTTTTAAGTGATCCAACTTGATATTCCACGGAGAAGCCTCTGCCTGCACTGCACCGCTCTAAACGACTGTACTTTGCCGCTTGACTGCATCTCCGGCCTTTTACACGTGTCTCCAAATTGCCTCATCGCCCCGTGGCCATCTCCCCTTCCCCGCTACCTAAATCAAGTCCCCAGCCTCCCAAGTCCCCCTGTTTAACCCCATTTAGGAACCCCTCCTCCCCCTCCCCACTTCCTCTCTCATTCAACAGGTGCCCCCAGGTTTTGCTGGTACTGGGCAGACAGAGGGTACAAAAGGCTGGTCATTGAGGGTACCAGCGTGGCCTCGGGCGGTGATTACAATCAATACGATCTCCTTTGTCTTGTGGAGGTGGGTGGTCGCAGATACGGGGGGGAGAGTGACTGGCGCGCTCAAGGTTGTCTTTAATAGGGAGAGTGTGGCGCAGGGAGGGCGCATCAACCACTCAGTGCAGGCAAAAGGCGCCGGGAAATTACCTCAGGTAGAGATACGCATCCAATCTAAGTATTACAATTGGTCTATACAAGCTACGAGAATAGAAACTCTATGCTCTTTGATACAAGTAAAGGCTTACCTTGTCATCTCATTTATATGAGGTTGATATATATCAGTATACATTATAAAGAATCTACTAGTTTATCTCAGTTTTTTTTTATTGATTTTAATTGTAATATTGATATACTTGAAAAAGGTGATTTACTGCCGAAACGTTGTTTTACTGCATCACCAATAAAAGCCAACCATGAAAACCGACTTGGGCAGCTGTTGAGCTAAACCTCTTGCATTTTAATTGGAACAAATATGAATAATCATTTCCAGAAGATCTGGCCTGGAACTGAAATATCCAGTTGTCTTCTTTATCCTACCCCTAACAAAAAACTCCATAGGCTTAACATTGGGTCACTGTATTCGGTTTGGAGTTCAGAAAAATGAAAAATATCGCTCTAATGGGATACACTTGACAAATGACGTCATTTGTTAATGTAGAAGTAATTTAGACGGGCGGGGTAGGATAAATTCTAAACCAAACTCGAGTTAGTCATGTTATTGTTCATCGCACTCCGGCAAGATCGCGTATTACTGCTCTCGGCTTCGCCTCGCGCAGTAATATCGCGATCTTGCCGTCGTGCGATAAACAACAACATGACTAACTCTTCTCCCAATGTATAGATTATGTAAAGATCTATTTTCATCTCCAAACATACTGAGACTAGTTCAACTCACTGGTCCACAAGGACGCACTAAAGTGTCACTGTATACTAAACCCTGATTTGTCAACTAAAGGTCTCCTCTGAAAGGTAATATTTCACTCTGTGTGGCTCTAGGGTTCAACTGATTGTTTGTTTTAACGTCATAGACTGTCTGCGTAATTGAGATTTATAAGTTATAAATGGACATCCACGCGAACAATTACGCCTCGAGATATAGCCTGACGTATCCCTCCACTAATGGGACTATAATTCCTACGTGTGAAATTAGTGTATATTTCTGTCAACGCTATTTTAGACTTTTCTCTATATCAGGAGTGTGGCTCATTATCCATACAAACCGTATCAATGGTTGTCAAAGCAATTATTCTATTCATTCATGGAATATCTGTCTTATGACAGATTGAATTCAAAGTAGTTTTAAGGATTTATCCTACCCCTAATATAAAATCCCATAGGCTTAACATTGAGTTTCCGTATGTCACGCTGACTGGCATATGGAGTTTTATATGTCACTAGTGGCATACAGAATTGTTATCACGTAAATTCCAAAATCGAGGAGACGGGGTAGGATAAAATCAAAACCTGATTCCTTTTAACCTTGGCCAGGCCATTGCCACTCCTGGAGTATTGGCTCCGGACTTCACTCGGCTTCGCCTCATGATGTCACTCTGCCAAACTCCAGTCATGGCATACAGTGGCCAAGATTAAAACTCATCCAGTTTTACTATAGTATTGTCACATATCTAGATAGAACTGAAGATGCATGTAATTGTATAAATAGGCAATGCTCCATAAGTTTGGATGCGCTGCAATCGTCATCGAGGCGAAGCCAAGTGACGATTATGGTGCATCCAAATGAGTGGAGTATTGTGTCTTTTAAGATTTGAGCGCAGTTCTGGATTTACCTTTCATGGATATTAGAATAGTATCACAATATCAGAATGATTCAAATAACTTCGCTAATCCTGTTAGGAACATATAAATCTCCGTGTTGATTCTTGTCTGCTCTCTAAAATTCTGCCTGCGAATCAGCCAGTCAATGATGATGTCATCTCACATCACACTGCCACTACCACGGCATAGAATTGCCACTTTATGTGGATTATCTTTGTCATTGAGTTGAGATAACGTAATCTGTATATGTGTTCATTCGCTCGGGTACCCACTCATGTGTCCATCAGAGTTCAGTTTCTTAGCAAGATACTAATACCTCAAAGATAGTTAGCAAAGGTCTCTAGAGAAAAAACGAGGATATATGAACATGAGTCTATGATGTGTATCCAGAGAATTATTGCGTGTGTCAGGGAACGACAAATTTCAATGTAACAGAATTAGGAATATCGATGTCTGAATAACCACTCGAAAAAAAGATAATACTTCTTTGAAACAAACAAAAAACACGATATTTTAACCTATTTGTCCTCCACTCCCCCACATTTAGCCGTCGTTTCTTTTCTTTGTGCCTCTGACACGGGGCAGAAGACATTCCCCTGTTTTAATTACCGGATTACATTTCCTGTTTGTGGCTGGGCGTATCGGTGCCTCATTCAGTCCTATACTTGCTGTTAGGGACTCCTTTGACGTTCGTGAGAGCCCCACTCGGCCTCCACTCCTCGTTTTCTGAGCGGCTGACCGCGGGCTTTGTCCCTCCACCCAGCACCCAGTGTCGGGAGGCGTTCCGGACACAAATAGTGGAATTATTCAACTTATTAGAGTGGAAGTCCCCAGGGCAGGGGGCCGGGCTAGCTGTCAGGCTTCCGTTTTGGGGCATTTGCATATGGTGGGGTGCGGACAAGCCTCTAGAACCTCCCTAACCCGCCCCCATCTCCCAACCACTGCCGCCCATAAACGTGTTGAGTCGAAACCAGCTGAGAAAAGCACTTGATATGTGGGCAAACGATGGAAGGGAAAGGTTGCAGGGTAGGACCCAAACCACTTCATCCTTCCCTATATCGCCATAGGGTGGGTATAACCTTCGACCCACCATGTTCTCTGGGTATGGTCTCACTATTAGTAGCAGCCAAAGGGATCCCCAACCACCAACAACCAGCTGTGTAAAATACCGCACCTCGGACATGGGTGTTCCATCTGTAATATATGGAGACAGAGTTAGTGTGACTGAACGGAATCTGTTCCGAGATGTTTTGGTCAGAAATATTCACCGAGTTCGAGGAACGAGGTGCATACATTTCCGGCCAAAAAATCTCGGAACAGATGGAATTCAGACACACTCAGGCTGTTTCCTTATTATACGCTTATTCTTTTTTTTCTGATACGAGAATGACAGTGGTCACGTGATACGGAGGGGTGTATGAATGTTCTGTGACGAATATAATCTATTCTACTGGTCAGTAAAAGTGAGCCATTTGCACATAGGTATAGTTAGGCTTGCTCAAGTCTTTGATTATGAACATACATTACATGATTGAATACAATCAGAATAAAGTTCATTATAGTATGTATCCTTCTCTGAAAGGCCCATGAATCAAAGTGAGGAGGGGAGCCATATGATGCAGGGACAGTGAAGGGACAGTTTTGGGCAGCACGATGGAAGTCTATATGTGACCATTTAGGCAATGTATACATAATGTGCGAGCACCCTCAAGCCAGCTGTGTAAAATATCACACCTCGGATATGTGTGTTCCGTCTGTAATAACGTGGGCTGAAGAAGTCTACCACTGTTAATGTGGGTAGGTATATGAGTGAGTGGGCGCAGCAGTCAATCAGGGAGTGAGGGAGGTGGGAGCCTGCCAGTGCCTGTGGGTGTTGGTGTTGGCAGAGGAGGTATTTCGGCGGATTATGCGGCGAGCCACACCTCACTCACCACTCCCCGGAGGCACCCAGGAGGAGCCTCCACGAGTGTTTAATCCCTCCTGGCTGTCTGTTGGAGGAACCTGGCCGAGTCAAAGAGAGGCGGGAGATCGGGAGTAAGGGGTCGGAGCAAAGGGCAAGGGGATCGGAGTGAGATACAGAGAGAGAAACAGATATATAAAGAAGCAGATAGAGACAGACAGAGAAAGAGAGACAGAGGGACAGAGAGGGAGACAGATAGAGCTAGAGAGAAACAGATAGAGATAGGGAGACAGAGAGACAGACTGACAGACACAGACAGAAACATACAGAATCAGAAGGAGACACACAGACAGAGAGAGGTAGAGACAGAGCGAGATAGACAGACAGAGGGACAGAGAACCACAGAAAGATAGAGATGGAGATAGAGAGAAAGAAAAATAGCAATACAGGGAAACTAAGGTAGAAGGAAGGATTTCAAGACAGATATAAGGATAGAGAGATTGAGACAGGGAGTGAGAGAGGGGACAGGCAGATGAGCAAACAGAGTTGAGTAGGCAGGGTGTAGCAGGTAGAGAACAGGCAGGGAGGGAATACAAGATGGACAACTGGTGGATCTTTTACATCGGATACAGTGGTGCGGGCAGGCAGGGAGGGTTATAGGATGGACAACTGGTGGATCATTTATATCCAATACAGTGGCGCGGGTTGGCAAGCAGGGAGGTATTACGGTATATAGGAGGAACAACTGGAGGATTGCTAACATCTGATACAGGCAGGGTATAGGATCGACAACTGGAGGATTGGGTAGGCAGGGTGTAACAGGCAGGGGGCAGGTAGGGAGGGTATATAGGATGGACAACTGGTGGATCATTTATATCTGATACAGTGGTGCAGGCAGGCAGAAGGGGAGGGTATATATAGGATCATTTATATCTGATACAGTGGTGTGGGTGGGCGGGGAGGGGGGAGGATATATAGGATGGACAACTGGTGGATTATTCACAGCTGATACAGTGTTGCAGGCAGGCAGGGAGGGTATATAGGGTGGACAACTGGAGGATTGCTAACATCTGATACAGGCAGGGTATAGGATGGACAACTGGAGGATTGGATAGGCAGGGTGTAACAGGCAGGGGGCGGGGAGGGAGGGTATATAGGATGGACAACTAGTGGATCATTTATACCTGATACAGTGGCTCGGGTGCTGGTGCCCGTCCCGTATCTGGCTGTATTAATGGGCAGGCCGGAGCCGGCACCCTGGAGGGACCTCCTGTGGGGGAGCAGACCGCAGAGAGTCGTCGTGCACTGGAGGACGCTCAGCAGTGGCCCCAGGAGAGGGCCTGGTGGGGACAGACAGCGACCACACTGTAGGCCATCTGTAGAGCGGTGAGTAGTGCTGTGAGGTGGACGATCCCTGGAGGAAATATCCTCCAGAGAGCCAGCATTCTACCCACCCACCTCCCCCCACTCTCTCACCCCCACATCCCCTCTTCTCACACTCCTAGTGGATAATCCCTTTACCAGCCACAGTACGACACTTGATCCCACACTCATTGGTATCTTAACTACAAGCGCAGAGATAAACACACCATGGAGGAAGGCCTCATAGGATCACAGCTTCTGGATATCACCACTGCATGAACTACATCTAATACTACAAGACTGCAGAATGCATTAAGAACCTACATAACTATTGCATTGTATATGACTGTAGCAGAGCCTTACCGCTATATAAGTGTTTCTGCTCATATGCATTTGGATAGAATTTCTACTAAACCAGTTCAGATACAGCAATAATATCAAATAGGCTGCTACAGGATGACCACATAGATTTATAACTCCATCTATAAAACTGATACAACTTTCCACGGTTTGTATCTCGGAATGATAATTCCTTAACTAATTTCGATACTATATGAATACTATATCATGTACTACAAATTTGTTTCAACTGTATTATAACAAGAATCTCGCAGGGCAACTACCAGGAAATATAGCAATTACTACTATATATACTACAAATCTACTACAGCTGTGATATTACAACAATATCGGAAGGCAATTACTAGGAAATATAGTAAATACTATTATATGTACTACAGATCTTCTACAGCTGCGATATTACAACGATATATTGCAAGGCAACTATTAGGGAATATAGCACTACACTACTACTACTATCAATTCTCTGTGTGTAAAAAGTAGTACTATTAGTGGGTTGAGTGGCGTTACGGCTCCCGCCAGTGGGACGAGGCGAGGCTGTCAGTCACCAGTCGTCAGTCAGTCGTCAGTCAGTCGTCAGTCAGCCAGTCGGGAGGACTCCGGGAGGGGTACAAGGCTCACAACTGGCGTCAGGACGGACACTCGTCTCCGCCACACCAGGAGGAGGACCAGGAGGACCTCCAGGAGGAGGGTGAGAAGCACGCCCTGGATGTATACGTCATTAGGGGTGGATTCCCCGCACCGTTATCCACGCGTCGTGCTGGGACACGGGACCACCGCACACCCTCCCTCCCTCCCCCGTCCCCCCGTCCCCCCGTCCCGCCGCCCACACCCCGCCCGTGCCGGGAAGGCGCTCCTGTACGACCCTCCCCCCGCCCCCCGACGCCACCCGTGCTCTGTGAGCCCCCCGCCCGCCCGCCCTCCCCCGCTCCCCCGCTCCCCCGCCCGCCCGCCGCCCGGCCGTCCACACGCCGCTCCCACCACCGCCGGCCATACATTCACACTCCCCACTCCGACTCCTCCTGCTACTCCTCCAGGCTCGGGAGGTGTCGAGTCGCAGGAGGCCTGAGGGGAACGTACGAGGAGGAGAAGCCCTGGAGGAGTGAGAGTCTCTGTGAGGAGGAGGCGGAGGAGGGCGTGTACACACTGGAGGAACAGGGAGGGCTGTGTGCGAGTCGCCGTGGTGTAGAACCACCACCCACCCCCTGCGGAGTGGCGAGGAGACAGTTGTTACAAGTCATCGCCAGTCGTTTGTGTTGTGTATAACGGAGATAGAGCCACGCAGGATCCCCGGCCCGGACCCCCGCCGTCCTCCGCCCGCCGGACCACGTACTCCCGGCCCCGGTCCCGGCCGCCGCAGTCTCAGGTAAGCAGAGGGTGATTTACGACGCCTCCCACAGACCGGAGAGTGATTAATGGTCGAAATGACCCGCGCGGCGGAAAACTCAACAAAACGCGGTGATCCCGACACACACACACACACACACGAACACGGCACCACGCTGTTATACTACGGACCACGCTCTCCCCCCACACACTGAAAACACACACAGCACAGTCATAGTACAACGTTACAACTCTGTAGTCGCTACTTCAACATGAGTACTTATTTCTGGTTCTATTTTTCTCACGCTTGCCCCTTGGCCGTTTTATCATGGGTATGGTGTAAGGGGACATCGGCGGTGCTGTTGGGGCTGTCAGGATCGCTTAGAGACTGAGGGTGGGTTGATGATGTACCATCTCCACACCCTATCTGTCCGTCCACACCATCTACTTACTATCTCTACTCTAAAGCCTCTACGTTTCTTACCAGGTCTGAGTCCCAGACACTGCATGGATAAGATACTATGGAGAAACCAAACAAGAGTTAGTCGTGTTGTTGTTTATCGCACGACGGCAAGATTGCGTATTACTGCACGAGGCGAAGCCGAGAGCACTAATACGCGATCTTGCCGGAGTGCGATGAACAATAACACGACTAACTTGAGTTTGGTTTAGAATTTATCCTACCCCGCCTGTCTAAATTACTTCTACATTAACAGATGACGTCATTTGTCAAGTGTATCCAACTAGAGCGATATTTTTCATTTTTCTGAACTCCAGACCGAATACAGTGACCTAATGTTAAGCCTATGGAGTTTTTTTATTAGGGATAAGATACACAGGGACTCCGCACAGTTAGTTCGGTGTAAACACAGCTCTGTGTGCTACGAGTCATTGATCTTTACTCGCGTGCACAGCTCCAGTGTTAGGGTCAAACGCTGGGGTCAGGATAACGGGGGTAAAGTGGTTTGTGTCCATAATAACCGGGTTCACAAATACCAGCTGATTTACAGGGAATATTGCTAGATAGGGGCAGTTTTTTAGAGCGTGCTTGCACGCGCTATATACATATACATCATCTAGACTTTAGAGTGGTCACATATATATACACTTCCAGCGTGCTTCCAGAAAACTATCCCTTCACTATCTGTATGCTGCTTACTGTTCTACTGGCAAAGGAGCAGGGTGCCAGTGTTTAAGTGTATTAGAAGTGTGCCCAACTGACCATGACCAATCACTCAAGACCGAAATACCTCATTGACCTACTGGTGCTTGATATATTTGGATCCTAGACTCAGGCTGTTGAAGAAATGGCAAGTTGACTGGGTGCAATTGGGTTACAGAAAAAGATCCATATACATACTGAATGTAACCCAAACCTTTCAATCGTTATTCATTTATAATTGCACGCTCATTCATCAATGATGAACACACTATTCACTCCTAGTTTTACTGTTATAACTCCCACAAAGTGGTGTTTGTCAATGCGTGCTTCTCTTTGTTGACCGAGCACCAAGTGCTTCCCTGTGAACTTCATCCCCCTGAGGAGGGCGACCGGCGGGCCACCCCGGGGTGGGACCCCGACAGCAGGCGGCGACCCTGGCCGCCTCCCTCGGTGGGCGACCCGTCAACTTTTCACCCAGAGGCGACACCCGTCAGGCGGGGGTCGGGGTCTGACACGGGCTGTCCGCGCACCACCAAACACTTGTCTCTCGGCGCTCTCCTCCCGCCGTGGAGTGCGAACAGAAAAACATACGGTCGATAAAAAAAAAATTCATGACTGGAGGCTAAATGACAACCATTTTCAGTGCCGTGCTACTGCCTCTGGCTCTTATACGACCACTCTTATAATGGCGGAGGTATACGCGAAACTATTTGTTATTGTAGGGTTTTTTCTACTATCTCTGCCCCATCTAGAGCTTATGAATATTCCAGTACCATATACATCTGGAACATTGTGTACGCTAGACTCGTATGTATATCAGACTGTTTTATATGCTATATTTACATGTATATCTATGCAGTTTGATCGGAAGTATCTGGTTTTTATTTTAAGTATTCTGATTTTATTCCACAGATGAATATCAATGTGACAGCTTCTTATCTTCAAGAATATAGAAAATTCATATATTACCATTTTTAATGTTAACATCTGACACAAAATATTTACTCAGAGCAATAATTTATCGGTAACTCTGTCTTAATAAAAGATTTCGTCAATGTGTATATATCCAAATAATGTCTATAATCGTGGGTACAACCTATGATATGACGTTGTGTGGTAGAAACTTCACCACCACCTCTGTTACTAATCTATTAATCGTAGCAGACATAGGACTGGTTAGTATTGTAATATCTATAGCATAAGATCTTTAGAATAAAGTAGGGTCTTGCTTCTAATCATTAAATGAAAACAGTACTCGAATACACATGGAGTAGAGAAACTAATATAAAATCTATTCTGATCTCTTTGCATGGAGCAACGAATATAGAGAGTTGCATGGAGGGAAGATGAGTTCCTTTCAGTAAGGTGTTCTTAAAAGAAAAAGCGATAACAATACCCATTTCATCGTGGTATTTGTTTCGTTCTCCTGATCAGTCTTTATGGAAGACTGTCTCACAAGACCATCATGTAGAAATCATCATATTATATTCTCACATTTTTCACTATACAGTGTATTTAAACAACATGTATCTAGGACAAATGAAAGAAATATATTCAAATATTTTTACGAGATACTTATGCCAAATTGGAATTGTCCTGCACGAAGAATTATCGTCCATTACAATAAGAAGGCTTCAACTGTAATATCACTTTTAAATAACTTAAATATGAGGATATCCTTGCCAGTATCGCCTACGGAGGCCTATATCGTAGTCGTTTATTCAGTACCTTTCCTGCGCTTCGTAGCAATGTAAGCAATAGACCCTATTGAGGTATCCCATAATTTGTTCACAAGTTCCGTTGTTCGCTGGTTGCCGACGTCCCAGAATTAATGCAGTTTAACCGTTTTCAGAAATTTTCAAATTGAAATTTTGATGCCAGAAATGGAAATTTTAGCTATTTCTACTTGTAAATCCGAAATAATATTTAGTTTCTCCAATTATAAATCAGGAAACTCTGGTTCATGCTGTCGTTGTGTGGCCAGTCTGTCAGGAGCGGAACTTGTACTTACCCGGGGCGACAATAGGGAGTTTAGTAACCTCTGGAGGGTCTATGTAACGCATTTCCCCTTCTGCTTGTATGATTTCGACCCAGTCTTGTATTTTATAATCAAGGCAGAGATAACGACACGAACCGATCCAGATATCGGTGACACGTGTTATCAATCAGCGATCAATCCTTCCACCAGAACCCCGTGTCGATTCCCATGACCACCACCACTACATACAGCGACCTGTGATGGAGATATCAGTGAGGAAGGCATCAGAATAAAATATTCACCCAGTGACCCCCAGATGTAGACTTGCTCAAGTCTTTGATTATGAGCTTTCATTAAATGATTAAATACAATGAAAATAAAGGTCATTATAGTATGTATCCTTCTCTGACTGGCCCATGAATCAAAGACTTGTCCACTCTGACCAGAATCTCCTGTTTATGACCCCAATCTGCTCCCTGTAACCCTATACTTCCTCTTATCTCACCCCGGTATTTTTCTCCATAGGCTTAACATTAGGAACTCGTACTCCACGGCCGTGAGGTTCGTGTACTCAATACTCAATGGTTAATTTGGTGATTCATTTCATCAATAAATAGTGTTATACGGGGTGAGATAAAATCAGAAACCCACTCGACGAAAATAACTTGGTCTGCACTCCACCTCGTTTGACCACAGAGTAATTCACGAAGCGAAGCTGAGTGAATTACTCGGTGGAGTACGCACAAAGCTATTTCCATCTCGTGGGTTTCCTTCTAAATACCCCTCCCTCTCCCTTCCTCCAGTTCTCTGGCCTCCAGTGTTGTCATAGCAATAAATTTTGACTAATGCTGACTGTGACCCGATCGAGATCAAAGTGATAGGGTATCAATCTCCAAGTAGATATCCTGACCAGTAGCCAGGATATCTGTATGGAGAGTGTTGGGAATGCTGGCGTTAAACAGCGCCAGAAATCGGATACCATTACCGATTTGACCAGTCCCTGTATCGAGGAGAGGAGGGGTGGGGTAGGCGGAGGGAAACAGGGACTGGGGCCAGTCTACCCAAGATGCAGAGCCTGACCCCTGGTAAAGACCGTCCGACAGTTTGCTGGCCACTGACCCTAGACTGGCTCCAGTCCCTGCATATGGCTACCTTCCTTGGGATACATGGGCCAGACAGAGAAGGACACATATTATAATGAATTTTATCCTATCCCTAATAAAAACTCTATAGGCTCAACATTGGGTCACTGTATTCGGTCTGGAGTTCAGAAAAATGAAAAATATTGCTCTAGTGGGATACACTTGACAAATGACGTCATTTGTTAATGTAGAAGTAATTTAGATGGGCGGGGTAGGATAAATTCTAAACCAAACTCGAGTTAGTCGTGTTATTGTTCATCGCACTCTGGCAAGATCGCATATTACTGCTCTCGGCTTCGCCTTGCACAGTAATACGCGATCTTGCCGTCATGCGATAAACAACAACATGACTAACTCTTGTTTGGTTTTTCCATAGTATTCCGATTTTCTTTAATCATTTAATGAATGTTCATAATCCAAGACTTGAGCAAGTCTACACTGACCCCTCCCTGCCTTTCACTGTGGCTACAGGAGGAGTAGGTGTTAAGGAGTTCCTTTAAGACGGGCGGTGAGGGTCACTATTAGCATCCCTGTGATAACCTCCTCCAGGAGGTGGTGGTGAGCGCTGGAGTGGTTCCCATTACGTGGAGCGGCGCAGGGCGAGCTGCTCTTTTTCCGCCTCGACACCCGCGAGCCGCGGAGAGGTCTGCTCGAATCTACTCGGAGCTGCTCAGAGCTGCTCAGAGGTGGATCACCGAGTGTTAACTAGAGCAAGGTTTTGTTTTGTCACGGGGCTTTGCTGTAAGTTCGAGCTCCTTCCCCACCACGTAGCGACCACAGAATTTTTTTTTCCAACCATAGACCCCTTAGGAGAGATCTAATGGAACGAAAAAATTACACCAAAACTAGGGCAAGGTTTCCCCACAGATCTGCCTGAATCTACTGAATCAGGGACGTATTTATATAGAACTGCATCTAGACTTGCTCAAGTCTTTGATTATGAACATTCATTAAATGATTAAAGAAAATCGGAATACAATTCATTATAGGATGTATCCTTCACTGACTGGCCCATGAATGTGTCACTCAGAAGGGGTGGAGGGGTAGGATACAGGGACTGAGGCCAGTCTAAACTGCATCGAGAATCATATAAATAAACAATACTCTACAAGTTTGGATGCACGGCAATCGTCAGCGAGGCGAAGACAAGTGATGATTATGGTGCATACAAACGAGTGGAGTATTGTGTATTTTACTATTTGAGTGCAGTTCTGGATCCATCTCCCCACTGTCACTGACACTGACAAAATATCAGAATAAATAAAGAAATTTCGCAAATCCACTGATCCCGGATTGCTGTGACGCTGTGACATGCAGTCTCGGCGATTCTAGTCCCAGTTATAAAGTCAGGGTGTGAGAAACTTTTCAGATGGTATCTCGGCATTTCCTAAAGCACATACAGGATTTCTCATGTTTCGCCTGCACTTATATCCCCTATACAAGGTGGAGACGTGCTTTTCATGAGTTTACTTTGCAACTCAAAATTGAGGCCCTTTCTGGACACCTGTTACTTGCGCATGCTCAGAGACTACTCCGTAGAGGTTAGATTGCGGAAGTGAGAGCCCTACTACTGCTGACTGAAGCAGCTGAGACAATCCAAAGGGAGCGTCATTGGTTTAAGACAAGTCTTTATCTCACCAACTTAACATCACCATAAACTTAACATTGGGAACTCGTATCCAACGCCCATTAGATATTTAGGAAAAATATCCAATGGGGGATAATGTCACAAAAGTTAGCCCATTAGTCAATATTAAGGGTGAGATAAATTCAGAAACCCATTGAGGTTTAGGGTCAGAGCTCGATCCCATCGAGTTTGAATCATGTAGCAATTCACAAGGCGATGGGATACGGGCTCAGACCCTAAACTTTCATAGGTTTCCTCCATATCATCTCACTCATGTATTTTCCCCCAGTCTTTATCTCAACCCACGTATTTTTCACCATAGGCTTGATATTGGGAAATCGTACTCAACGCCAATGGAGTATTGATTAAAAAATACTCAATGGGCAATGACATTACTAATTATAGCGGATAGATCAGTGATAGGAGTGAGATAAAATTTGAACCATACTCAATCTGAATATTCGTTGATCCGTAGGCGTTTGCTACGTGTATGTGAAATTATTGTATATTTCTGTCAACGCTATTTTAACCCTTTCTTTACATCAGGAGGCAAGAATGAAACCCTTTGCCATTATTTGAAATTTAATGAAATACCAATGTATTGCAAGAAGAACGACATTAAGGAATAAATTCAAAATGAGATGAATCATGGAGATGTGCACGCAAGAGGAGTGGCAACTGTTCTTTGTTTCAAATAATTGTCAAAAATTGTGTAATTATACAGGACTTGACTTTAATGTACAGTTCTTCCCCACTTACGAAGCTCTCCGATTCAGTTAGAAACTCAAATTACAGGTACAGAACACAATGTTGACTGTATTAGAGGCAGTTCTCTGTGTGGTGTACACATATAAAACACATGTCTGCATTGTGTTTATGGAGGCGGCTAAGTATGATGCTCGTACTGGGAGGACCGTAAGTGGATATAGGAGGAGGCCTATAACATGCCTATTACCGGGCTATAACCACACAGTGGCTAACAGCAATAGGCGCGGGCTTTATGTGTCTGCGAGATGGTCCTTACCCATGGGGTGAACGGGAAGCGGGGGTTGGACGGTGAGGTTGTGGAGTCTGGAGACTGTGTTACATTGTAGCTGGACGCGGGCCGACATGGGACTGGGCTGATATGGACCCTGGCTGATATAGGACTGGGGTGATATGGGACTGGGCCGATATGGGACTGGGCTGATATGGGACTGGGCCGATATGGGACTGGGTTGATATGGGACCGGGCTGATATGGGACTGGGTTGATATGGGACTGGGTTGATATGGGACTGGGCTGATATGGGACTGGGCTGATATGGGACTGGGCTGATATGAGACTGGGCTGATATGGGACCGGGCTGACATGGGACTGGGTTGATATGGGACTGGGCTGATATGGGACTGGGCTGATATGGGACTGGGCTGATATGGGACTGGGCTAATATGGGACTGGGCTAATATGGGACTGGGTTGATATAGGACCAGGTTGATATGGGACTGGTCTGACATGGGACTGGGTTGACATGGGACCAGGCAGACATGGGACTAGCTGAAGATTTTTTTTTTTTTTTTTTTTGAAAAATATGTTTATTGACGGAAAGGTTCACATTACAAAAAACGCGATTTTCAACTTTTCTCGTCACAGAGAGTTACAGTTATACAGGTAACAGTTACAACAACGCACTTGACAGTCAGACACAGGACATGGCAAAAAATACCATTACAAACAACAATGAATAGATAGGGCAAGAAGAGGATCTTATATTAGACACACTTCTGCCGTCAGACAAACTCCACCTTTCCCAAGCGGCCAGCCATCACAAGATGGGACTGGGCAAGCATGGGACTGGCTGGAAACAGTACCTGGCTGACAGAGTACTGGACCTACATGGTACTGGGCCAACATAGGACCAGCGGGAGAGAGTACCAGACTTGAGATAGTACTGGGCCAACATGGGAGCATGCCGCCATTGAACCCGACGGTACTGGGCTGACATGGGACAGAGCCGTCATGGGACTGGGCCAACATGGGACTGGTTGGAGATGGTACTGGTCCAAGACGATACTGGTCCAAGACAATACCCATCCGAGAGAGTACTGGGTCCAGACGGTACTGGGCCGATATGGGACTGGGCTGCCATGGGACTAGGCCGAAATGGGACTAGGCAAAAATGGTACTGGATCCTCAAACTACTCATGAGAATTATCTCCACTTGAGTTCCCGAATACTGACTATCTACCATGACAATACTAGCACCGATGACTAGTAATGATATTCTGAGACAACCATATAACTCCATACCATTCCTATCAATTATAGACAACATTGAAAGAAAATAATACAGAACAGTCAAGAATACCACACATACACTCTCCTCTCGGTGTTATTCTTTCATTTCCTGTACCATAAAAAGGCTCAGTATTCATTTTCGGAACAGCCCCCTACTCTATAGCAAGTAGCTGGAGAAGGAGGAGTCAGACAGTGCAGGGACACCTCGCCGAACCAAGCGGATACTCAGCCGGTGAGAAATGCGTGGACCCCGAGGGCCTTGGCCTCTTACTGTACTCCACCAGTTTACAGGCGCCTTCTACAAATAACCAGTTGCCCACACGCCCCCAGACACCCATTCATTACCGCCTCGCCGCTAGGCGGCCAAACGCGCATTGCAATGCGCGTGCGCGGACAGGTAGCCGTACGCATGCGCAATGACGTATTCACCTGTAAGCTGGTTGTCGGCGTGTACCGGAATAAGTAATCAGTGTCGGAGACTGAAATAGTTTGAAAGGAATTGTATTAAAGCCAACTGGGTCTCCTACTAAAAGGCCCGCTTGGGAAGCCAACAATGGTTTCGGCTACTTAGCATATACATTGTGTGTAACGTGGTAATGTGTAGAATCAGAAACATTTCAGCTATTCCAGACTGACCCGTGAAACACACACACACACACACACACACACACACACATGTATATATATATATATATATATATATATATATCCATGCATGTGCGTGTGTATATCCATTGCTTGAATTATTGCTTGTTATTTTCTGTTTATTTGGCTTTACTATATATCCTGTGTGACGTTTATGTGACCTGGCTTATCATTGCCTTCGATTACAGAACATTGCATATATATTAGTGTAAAATAGAATATCAATTTGGTCAGACCCTTTGCCACTTGTACCTCTTTCTTAGCAACGAGTATATGGACAATAAACTATGGTGTTGTAGATAGGCGGTCGTAAACCAGGAGAGATTAACACGTAGTTATACACGAGCTCAAGCGAGTGTATTACGACGTCAACCTCGAGTGGTTTACAAAGCCGCCTGTCCATAATATCATCGTTGGTTGTATTTATTATCCATCTTTTCCAGCAAATAAACCAAGGAATTGCCACATTAAAAGGATATGTCAATAGGGACTATTTCTTTGCTCTATAGCACAAAGGGACTATTTTCCCGTATATCATATAGATACCGCTTTGAGGTCGTATACCACAGATTTGAATCCGTATACCACAGTTATGGTATCTGACGGGTTCTATATAATGGGTCTCGGTTTACTCAGTCCTCATACATTTTCAATAGGGTCTTCGTATACGATGGATAATGAAGAGAAATAATCTATCTCTATACTCGTTATTCTTAGTAAGAAACTAATCATACCTTACAAGTATCACAACATGTCTGCAATTCCCATTCCCATTTTGGACATATGGGCTCGTTGGTTAAATTACCCGGGTTCAGAGAGTAGGGTACCCACTTAATTAATCTTCAAGTTTTATGGCATTTTAATAGCAAACCCATCTAATGTCACATACATATCATCTATTGATACTCCTTTTTATCATGCGATCTCTAATTAACATATCGCGTATTCCTCTTCCTTTACCCTATTTACGTATACATGGATTCCTTTGAATTCCATGGGTTCAATTACTTTATTTTGAAATCGAGCCAAAGGTCGGTGGGCTTGGGTAGTATTGTATGTGTTTTTTTGTATGTGGATAAAGGCACAGTGTAATGGGGCTGGGATGAGTAGGAGGGTGGGGGTGGGGGTGGTGGTGGGGGTGGTCACATAGAATAGCTCTCCAGTCGTAGGCCACACACTGACCCATGTACTCACAGCACAGCCTTGGCCAACGCGGGGACGCATCTATATTCATTATTTGTCGGCAGGCGGCGCTATGAAAGAAGCGCGCGCGGACGCTAACCGTATCAGCAGCTTCCGGTTCACAATAAGGTCTCACTACGGTGTCTCGCCCCACCCAAATTGACAGAGATGCCTCGGTAGGGTCGTTAGGGGGCAGCACGGGATCCGCAGCCGACTCCGCCCATTTCCGCCGCTCCCCGCGCAGGTCATGGAAGCGTCATTAGGAAAATCTAGATATATTCCCGATCGTTAATAATAGACGGGTGTGTTTTAGCCCGAGAGGCGGGCGGCCAGGGGAAGGTGGGTGAGGAGGGCCCGTGCGACGCTTCGGCCCCGTGCGAACTGGGCCCAAATTGAAACAATGGCTGGGGAGATGATCCGCCGGGCTGCATCTTTAATACCAGCTGTTTGCCGGCTTTATTGTAGCGGGCGCCGGGCCCCGGGCCCACGTGATCAAACTTTCATGAGCGCTTCTGTCGCGCTTGTGTAAAGTATGTAGGAATTCGCTGGGCCGCCGTAACTAACCCCAAATAGGCCCAATTAGGGCCCCGCCGCTGAGCCCTGCGCGCCGGCCCGCCTCCACTTAGACGAATTTCGGTGCGGAATCAAAAGAAAAATTGGCAAGTAATGAGAGAGGAAAAAGTCATCGGCAAACAAGGGGATTTAAGCGGTACAGAAGGGGGGGGGAGCCCGGGGGGAGCCGGCCCCCTGCGGCTGGTGTGCGGGGGCAGGGAGGGGGATGGCCTGGAGCCCGGGGGTGGGGGTGAGGGGGCAAGGGACAGGAGGGTGCGGGTAGAGGGCCGCACGATCAGCAGATGTATAAATTAAATAAGAAACACAAATATAAATAAGGTGGGCGGCGTTGCTACAGGCGCCAGTCGGCGTAAAGGCGTGCTCCAGGGTGGAGGGGGCCGGGTGCAGCAGGCAGGGTGTTGTAGCTACTGGAGGAAAGTAAGCCGCGCACTGGAGTAGGCACCTGGAGGAGGGTTACACGCCCAACACCTCATCTTGGCATACACTCCATATACACACACATCACCCAGGTAGGTCCGCCGTCTTATATCCCACCACCAATTTACATTAATTATAACATGAATAGTATCATTATGATATAAGATCAATAATATCTATTTGGGATTTTTTTTGTCTAATTTCGGATTTTTTTCGGATTTTTTATTTTTTCGTACGTGTCTCCTTTTCTACCACTCGTGATCAGACTAATTCGCTTAATGTCTTGGCGAGACGAAAGCGGATGCATATTCATAGCCACTCTAGCCTTGGTCGTTCAATTCATCATATGTCGTCTTATCATCAGAACATCTCTGTGTTACCCGTCTATGACTGCCGCCAGTGTCAACTGACACCAAACCCAATTGGACGGTTTTTTATTTTACCTCTTTTGTTTATGTTAAAAACATCTATATTCCATTCAAAGTCCAACTTCTATAGACATCAACAAATAATAAGCCTATTATTGTCGGGGTTTTATTGTTACAAACCCTCACTCACACACATACACAAGTAAATCGCACACTAGGACAACGCGCACATGCACTCCGGGATCTAGTATTCAACTCTCCACACCTCCACCTACCCTCTTTGTATCTCTTGGCTGCCAACTCGCATATTGCTAGGTAAACATCAGCCTACCACTCCTAAACCTACCACTCCTAAGCTTACCATTCCTAAGCTTACCACTCCTAAGCCTACCTCTCCCAAGCCTACCACTCATAAGCTTAGCACACCTACATCTGCCACTCCTAAGCTTACCACTCCTAAGCATACCACTCCTAAGCCTACCACTCATAAGCCTACCACTCCCATGCCTACACCTCCAAAGCTTACCACTCCTAAGCTTACTTCTCCTATGCCTACCACTCCTAAGCCTGCCACATATAAACTTACCACACCTGTGCCTACAACTCCTAAGCTTACCACACCCAAGCCTACCTCTCTTCAGCCTACCTTATCCTACTACTCCTAAGTCTACAACTTCTAAGCCTACCACTCCTAAGCCTGCCCCATCTTATTCTTCTACTCCTATGCCTACCTCTCTTAAGCCTACCACACCTAAGCCTACCGTACCTTATACTACTACTCCTAAACCTGGCATTCATAAGTATACTACTCCCAAGCCTACATATAAACTCCTATATTAGAATCCTAATATTTTCACACATTTATCACCTTCAACTGTTTCTGCATGTATACACATTCCTCCACACCTACAGGTGTTCACACTTTACCACACACAGCTCACACACCCTCCTCCTGAGCCACCCCACCCTGTACTACTCCCCTTATTCCTCCAACCACCTGCATTTTCACCTCACCCTCTCCAAGTACAATCTACCCTTCTCAACCGATATCTACCCTTTTTCATTCTACCCCAATTTCAGCAGGCAGACCCTTAAACATGGCACGAATGAGCCAGTTTCACATTGATTCCTCCAGCAGTTCCAGTTTGTACTCAGTCACAAGATGATCCAAATCCATCCCACAGCCTCAACCATATCCACACATGTTAATCCATACTGATCGCCACCTTAACCCACTTTGAGCAGCCGTACTACTGTGGTTCTGACTTGTCTGTCTTCCTCATCTCACGCATTCCATCTCGTAGTGATATTACCCTGGCAGTTGCTACGGCGTACAACATCAACCGACCATTTTCAGATCACTTAAATCTCCCAGGTTTAATATACTTACAGCTCATTTTCTTCCACATTTCCTTTTTATTTTCTTGAAAGCAATTTTTACCGACTTCACCTATACAGCCGTCCTTCCACTCGGGCCCTAGCTCCCTACTCCTCGTTCTAATGGCGGGTGTTAGGCCGAATGGGCAGTGGGTACCATTTTCGTGTTAGTCTTTGGTGTGACCCGACCGGAGTTTGAACCCCTGATCCCCCATGCTCTAGGTGAACACCCCTACCACTTAGCCACTGAGCTTGGTAAATCGTCAACAGTCTTGTAAATATTCTAAAATCCTTCACTTTATGCTCAGTATTCATATCCTCCACATCAATGTCCCCAACACCACAACCCAACCTGACCAGCCCTAGTGGTCTGCAGTGCACATCTACACCTGCCTGCCTGCCCACCTACCTGCCTGCCCGCCTGCCTGCCCGCCCGCCTGCCTGCCTGCCCAAATGCCTGCCTGCCTGCCTACCTGCTTGCTCGCCCGCCTGCTCGCCCGCTTGCCCGCCTGCCTGCCTGCCCACCCGCCTGCCTGCCTGCCTGCCTGCCCGCCCGCCTGCCCGCCCGCCTGCCCGCCCGCCTGCCCGCCCGCCCGCCCGCCTGCCCGCCTGCCCACCTGCCTGCCTGCCCGCTTGCCTGCCTGCCTGCCTGCCTGCCTGCCTGCCCACCCGCCTGCCTGCCCGCCCGCCTGCCTGCCCGCCCGCCTGCCCGCCTGCCCGCCTGCCTGCCCGCCCGCCTGCCCAACCCCTGCCTGCCCACCCGCCCGCCTGCCTGCCCACCCGCCTGCCCGACCCCTGCCTGCCCACCCGCCCGGCTGCCTGTCTGCCTGGCTGTGTCATCCCGTTCTGATGGGCCGCTACCTTTGATGCTCATTTGAGAGTACTTTAGGAGTGCGGTGCGTCGGGCGGGCGTGATTCGGCCCCAAATGGACGTAGCGGGGCGGGCGCGGGCCACTTTGATGTGGGTCGGGCGGGGAGCGGTGCCCGTCCCGGCGGGGGCGGCTCCGGGGGGCGGCGCCGGGGGATCGGCGGCTGATTAGGGCCGCCTGATGACGGCCTCGTGTATCGCCGATGAGGGGCCGGGCGGGCGCGCTGACAGCCGCCAGCCCCGCGCCCCACGCCGCCAGATCCCGACGGCGATCCGGGATCAGATGGCGATCAGGACGTGATCCCGGGCGCGGCGAGCGGGCGGGAGGGGAGGGACCTGGAGGGGACTGGAGGAAGGCACTGGAGGACTGGTCACAGTCGTGAGGTGAGGCTCGGACAGGTGAGAGAGCCGCTCCGGGGCGGCTGTGGCTGTGGCTGAGGGGACAGAGCTGGACTAACCTACTCGTGCAGGGATATCGCATACAGGGATCATCCACTGGATCTGGGACGTCTATGTAAGTGTGAGGGGACTCTGTGCTGGTACTTACAAACACGTTGGATATCTGTACGGTTAGCACGTCGATCGGCATATATGTTTCTGTTTCCCTCTCTCCCGCTGCCTGCCTGTCTCTGTCTGTCTGTCTCTCCTTATGTCTGCCTCTGTCTCTCTGTCTCTATCTCTCTCTCTCTCTTTCTGTCTCTCTCTGTCTCTTTCTCTCTCTCTCTCTCTCTTTCTGTCTCTCTCTCTCTGTCTCTCCCTCTCTCTCTGTCTATGTCTGTATTTGTCTACCTCTGTTTTTCTGTGTATCCCTGTTTGCCTGTCTCTGTATATTTCTGACTATATCTGTCTATATCTGTCTATTTCTGTCTGTCTCTCAGCTCGTGTCTGCCTTGTCATCACACTTTGTATTGGGCTATTTTTCTCTTCATTTCTCTCTTCATCTGTCCCTCCTCCCCCCCCCCCCCTCTCTCTCTCTGTCTATCCCTTCTGCCATCTTTCCCATCTATCGATTGATCATCTGATATATTATTGTCTTCCACCTATACCGTGCATCTGTCTATTTATCGCTTCCATCAATTCTCCCGGCACTTCTCTTCCTTGTAACACCGACCACCATTCTCTCCTGTCTCCATCCAAGTCCTCCCTTTTCCATGAATCAGTCCATGTTCCTCCATTATTTTCCTCTTTTCCCCCTTTCTATTCTTGGTTTATCCTATTTTTAGAGAAATCATTTTATTCCACCTCTGTTTTTCTTTGTTTGAGCCATTCTCTCAGGACACTGCCTTTCTTCTCATCTTCCTCTCTGCCCCCCTCTCTGTCTGTCTCTGTCTGTCTCTGTCTGTCTCTCTCTGTCTGTCTGTCTCTCTCTCTCTCTCTCTGTCTCTCTCCCTCTCCTCTCCTCTCCCCCTCTCCTCCCTCTCCTCCCTCTCTCCTTCTCTCTCCTTCCCCTCTCCCTCACTCTCTTCCTCTCACTTACTCTCTATCTCTCTAGGTTCCCTCCTCTCACCCTCTCGCCTCTCACTCTTTCTCTTTCTCTCCCCCCCCCCTCCTCTCTGCCTCTTCACGACACACGGTTCACACGGCGACACGAATGGACACTTCGTGCCGGCGCTCTCCTACCAGTCAGGTTTGATCATTGGATCCCTGGTTTGGATCCTCCAGCCTCATGCTCAGGCACGTACCTGCACCGCACCCCCTGAAAGTGGCGGGGTTCTTAAAGTGGGGCGTCGCATTCACCCCACTCCATGGAGGCAGAGGATCAAGGGCCACCCCTCCCCCGGCCCCTAAACCCTGTGCTCATTCTCTGTATACCCTGGCAGCACCCAGTGAGAACAGAACCCAGTGAGACCATGCAGTACCCAGTCCACCCGCGCCCTTTCTCCGTTATAATACGGGGAGCTGACAGAGAGACTCCTGTGTTGTGGTCGCCGCTGTCTCAAAGGTCACGCACACGTTGGCCTCGTTCCCTTTAGCCTGCCTGTATCATCCTGGACCCGGTTCCATAAAAAGAATACACAACCATGGAAGAATATTTCGGAAATTTGGTGATCTCATCAGCTTTTACTGAAATAACACATATATAACACACACACACACATATATATATATATATGTATTTTTATATATATATATATATCAGAAAATGGAGGGCAGATAGGTTAAGATCTCACCAGTCTCAATTAGAATATTTAAAAATCTGTTTTATGTATCATCAGTCTGGCAGTGGCAATAACAATAGACAATAACTGAGTGAAGACTATTGCCAAGATTCATTTTAAGAGCTGGTATCTTGGTTCCAAGCCTGTTCACAACCAGGCATCAAGTGAGTATCATTAGATCTACACTTAATAGAAAGGATATTTTTCTGGGTACAAATATAAAGTATTTTTGGTATAGTTTGTATGGAAAGGTCGAGGACTATCACAAGGTTTTGTGGGTTTTTTAATAGGTGTGTTTATAATCGGCTATGGCGCCTATAATTTATTGTAATTTATTTGAGTTTGCGTATTTATATTCCAGTCTCGTTGTAACTCGACCACCATCGCCTTCATCCACGCCTCGCATTTACTTTCTCACACCTTGATTCTTTTTCTCGTCTTGTTTTCCTTTTTCCACTGTGACACATCTCAAAGAGCGTGTTTTATCAGGTGTTCATCTGTCAGCGGCAGCGCTGCCTCCTCCCTCCCTCCCTCCTCCCTCCCTCCCTCCTCCATCCCCCCACCCTCCCTCCCTAATCCCTTCTCACACGAGCAGGACCTCTCTCCTACCTCCTCCTTCCCTACCTACCTCCCTCCCTACCTCCCCCCTCCCCCACCCTCCCTCCCTCCCTCCTCCCTACTCACACGAGCAGGACCTCTCTCCTTCCCTCCCTCCTACCTCCCTCTCCGACCTACTCCTTCCCTGCCTACCTCCCTCTCTCCTACCTCTCTTCGATCCCTCCCTCCCTCCCTTCTACATCCCTCCGTCCTCTCACGTGCAGAACCCTCTCTCCTCTCTCCCTCCCTCCCTTCCTCTTCCCTCCCTCCTCTCACATGCAGAACCCTCTCTCCTCCCCTTCCTCTTCCCTCCCTCCTCACACGGGCATAACCCTCTCTCCTACCTCTCTCCCTCCCTCCCTCTTCCCTCCCTCCTCACACGGGCATAACCCTCTCTCTTCCCTCCCTCTTCCCTTCATCTTCCTCCCCTCCCTCCCCTCACTCCCCCGGCCTACCTCCCTCCCTCCCTCCTGCCCTCCCTCCTTCCTATCCCCTCCCTCCTATCTCCCTCCCTACCTCATTCCTCCCTCTCTCCTCCCTCCTACCATCCTCCCTCTCTCCTCCTACCTCCCTCCTACCTCCTCCTACCTCCCTCCTACCTCCCTCCTCCTCCCTCTTCCTCCCTCATTCCTCCCTCTCTCCTCCTACCTCCCTCCTCCCTCCTCCTACCTCCCTCCTACCTCTCTCCTCCTCCCTCCTACCTCCCTCCTACCTCTCTCCTACCTCCCTCTTTCCTCATAGCTTTCATACACTTGACTATATCAGGAGGGAAAATACAGCATAAAGCCATTATAAAAGCTATTGATGATCTAAGAAACCAGAACTCTTTATTTTCCATAGTTCATCGTTCTCCAACTTGCCTTGATCCACCTGACTGTCAGGGACGGCCGACTCGGAGCTCGGCCGTGTTCGGCGGCGCTCGGCCGTGTTTGGCAGCGCTCGGCACTTTCCGTGAGGTGCCGTGAGGGTCATACATCATGCGTGGTTGCGGCCTCTGCCGGCGGCACGTGTAGGGACAGCGGGTCGGTGTCAATACAACTCTCCCCGCACATCTATAAACTCCTAATTGGCCACTTGTAGGAGGACGGGTAGCGGAGGGCGGGCAGAGGGTGGGCAGTGAGTGAGGGAAGGGTGGGCAGTGAGTGAGGGAAGGGTGGGCAGTGAGTGAGGGAAGGGTGGGCATTGAGTGAGGGAAGGGTGGGTATTGAGTGAGGGAAGGGTGGACAGTGAGTGAGGGAAGGGTGGGCATTGAGTGAGGGAAGGGTGGCTAGTGAGTGAAGGAAGGGTGGATAGTGAGTGAGGGAAGGGTGGGCAGTGAATGAGGGAAGGAAGGCTAGTGAGTGAGGGAAGGGTGGACAGTGAGTGAGGGAAGGGTGGACAGTGAGTGAGGGAAGGGTGGACAGTGAGTGACGGAAGGGTGGATAGTGTGTGAGAGAAGGGTGCGCGGTGAATGAGGGAAGGGTGGGCAGTGAATGAAGGAAGGGTAGGCAGCAGTGAGCAGTGAGTGCGGAAAAGTGTGGGCAGTGAGTGAGGCAAGGGTGGGCAGTAAATGAGGGAAGGATGGGCAGCACAGCCAGCAGTGGGCAGTGAGCAAGGGAAGGGTGGGTATTGATGACTAGGAGTGGAGCATCAGCATTGGTTAGTAGTAGCAGGTTGGAAATGGAGAGTAGGCAGCAGTGGGCAGTGAGGGGAGGTTGGTCAGCAAGGAAAGAGTGGGCAGGGCAGGCAGTGAGTAGAGGAAGGGTAATAGAGTATGGGCCATGGCAGCTGAGAAACAGAGGGCAGGCAGCAGCGGGAAGTTAAGGGGCAAAATGGTAACAGTGGGCATGAAAAGCATCAAAGGGCAGTTACGGGAGGATAGAAGTTGTTAGTAGCTGGCTGATGGAGTGGTGGGCGGGTAGTAAGGTACAGAATGACAGGCAAATAGTGGCACGTATGTACAGAAAGATAGGTAGTGGTGGGCAGATACAGAGGGATGGGTAGTGGTGGGCAGATATAGAAGGATGGGTAGTGGTGGGCAGATACAGAGGGATGGGTAGTGGCAGGCAGATACTATGTGAAACCATAGGTATGGTGACAGTACGGGGTAAATTTATGAGTTGTTTCGGAGAAATCCATTCTGAACGAGCCGGCACGGCGAGTTCAGAACGGATTTTTCCGAAACAACGAGTAAATCTACCCCGTACTGGCACCATCACTATGGTTTCATATTATTATATACCTTAATTCGGTCTTAATTCGCTAAAACTGACCGTAATTCGACGTAGAAATCACTTGGCACAACTCGCAAAGACGATGCGTACACTAGCAGACACGCCGGATGTTGATAACAGGAAGTGATCACCGCGCAGGCGCGAATACATTATCCCGCCGCATAAATTACCGCTCGATCACCCTGCTACGCTCGATCGTGCCGTCGGACAGCTACACTCGAGCGGTGCAGTGTCTCCGCTACTTGTTGACATCGACGAGTCGCCCGATCGGCCCGTGAACGTATCGAAATCGATATTTCTCGCATATCTAAGCTATCTAAAGTGTATCATGTGGTTCGTTATCGTATTCCACCTCGATGTTTGATGTATTTTTTCACTAACTCGCTCCGTGGTTACTGTACGACGCCACAGAACTCGCGAAGTGAAGGGATCCGCCATTTTTGAATCTGGCACCTAGAATTCTGTTGTCGGCCTCTCGACCAATCAAAATGCGTTATTTCTTCAAAGGGTGCAGTCTGTCAGCCAAAGCGTGCCGGTGAGGGTCAAAGGATGCAGTCTGTTAGTCAAAGGGTGCAGTCTGTCGATACCCAAAGCCACCGGTACAAAGAATCACGGCGTACAGTGCATTCTGTGTACGATAACTGTACCCCTAGGAGCAGTACGTATTTACACTGATTTAGTGCATAGGTATATAATAATATAGAGGAAACCCATGAAAGTTTGGGGTCTGAGCCTGTATCCCATCGAGTTTGAATCACATAGTAATTCACAAGGCGAAGCCGCGTGAATTACTGTGTGATTCAAATGAGATGGGATCGAGCTCTGACCCTAAACTTGAATGGGTTTCTGAATTTATCTCACCCTTATTATTGACTAATGGGCTAACATTTGTGATATTATCCCCCATTAGATATCTTTCCTGATTATCTAATGGGCGTTAGATACGAGTTTCCAATGTTGAGTCTATGGAGAAAAAATACCAGGGGTGAGATACAGAAGGATGGGTAATGGCAGGCGCGTGAGCAAGAAGCAGGCAAGCCACACTCCCATACACTTTGTTCGCTGCACCTCACACCCTGCACAATAAAACTGTCTTCTACTTAATCACATAACTAGATATGTAAATGTGATCTCCCATCTCCCAGTCCATGCAACATATCCGTATAGGTCATGTATGTCAATACGCAATTCCTTTGTGTTTTCAATGGAAATTCTATGAAAGGTGGATAACAGATTGTCATGTGTGTATGACTTTGTGTAATCATGTACATTATTATGTGTTGACATGTCTATATGTTAACTGTAACCTGTATATCCTCATAGTAATATATATATATATATACCTGTGGCCGTAAGGCCTACGTACACCGCCCGCTCCTATCCCATGTCGTATATCGCGTACAGGCACAGTAACCCTGTTTCCGTATACTACGTTTCTCTAGAGTCAGACAAAGAACTGGGTCTATACTAGACCCTGTCAAGACTGCAGGCAAGGATTTGAGCATCGCAAGTAATTACCCATTATGTGTAAAATCAAGTGTATAGGCAACTGCCGCTTGGACTCTTGCCACTATCGCCATGCTCATATGGAAGTAAATAATCTTAAATAATATCGATAGTAGCGGCATTTAAACGCACGAGCCAAAATACGAAATAACATTTGTTTATGTTTTGTTGATAATGTCTTATGTATTGTGTTTTACGGTCCAACTTGGATAAAAACGATATCTAGTTTCTCCAAACAGATTGCAAAATAATAGTCTAATCTCTTTGGTTTCTATAGAGGATATTCTGATTTAAACACAAGTTTGAGGAGTTTTAAATCAATATAAGAAAAGTATTCACAGGTGTCCTGACAACGATGTATTACAACTAGATGAGGGCATAGTGATGGTGTTTGTTTGATACTCCATGGGTGTTGAGTATGAGTTCCAAATGTTAAGTCTAGTGGAATAACAACCAGGGGTGAAATGAAGAATCTAAACCAAGAAATCCATCCCACACCAGGACTTAAATCCACACGCACATGTATGAGAATCAAATATAACACATTTAATTACAATACACAGAATACTCCAATTCTGCCTTTCATGCACCAACATCCACCTCAGTGAAACACCTACCACCACCACCAACACCACACTCACACGCATTACTTGACACCAGGGCATGGCGCGGGGCCACAATAGCCTTCTCCAGGGCTGACAAAGAGGGCACTGGAGGTGGGGAGGCGGGGGCGGGTCAGGGGGTGTAGCGGGGTCGGCGACCCGGCGGCCGTTACTCCGGGCGGGGCGGCCGCGGCCTCCGGGGCGCCTCCGGGACCGTTTTGTACACCGGGCAATAAATCAAACTTTTTTTTCCCTGATTATTTATGGCCATCGACAAACCAGAAATGGACAATGTGGTTAGATGTGCTTATGAATAAGCATGTCTGTATGTGTAAGTGGGAGTGTGCAGGTAAGTAGGTGGCAGTCTTATGGCCTTCACTCACTTATTATGCGCATTATTAAGGCGGGGATTACATTGAAGTGTCCTGTCTATTATGTCCAGTAACGGGCTAAGTGTGGCCTGCATGTTAAACCTCTCATCAACTTTGACTTGTATTAATGCTAGTTTCAAATACCATCACACTTGGGTATTGTGTTCTCTAAACATCCAGTACTGTCGCACTGAAATCTTATATTATGGATAAAACCAGAGGTAACTATACATCAATATTTGCTTACATATATGAACTGAATTTACACATCTTAAATGGTGTAAATGGAAGGACACCTACTAGATGGATATTTCATTATAGCGTAATGGATGGTGGCCTATAGCATACTATACCATGCAGTACACTATACTGAAATCTTTTTACTACATTAACCAGATAAATATAATTCTATAGTATTTTAAATCGTCTCTATCACGTAGTGTGCATGTATCTCACGATGTTCCATACCTTTAGCGTTCACAATATCATTTAATATAAGTCTGCAAGATGTGATGAGTTACTACGATATAAAGATAACAAGCAAGTGCGCACAGTTCGCTTTCAGAAGGGGAATAAGTCACAAGGCATTTTAGGTGACGAGATTGAATAGCACTATTCCAAATTGTTCCACCTCGGTTCTCCGGGCTTTTCGTGTCGCTAGAGGTTCTGAATTAATATTTCATCGTCGCCACGTGTCCCTCTTTCGTATTGCGTCAAGATTCTCCGATAACTTGTATATTCAGCTAAGAAGCTGCTTGATTAATACGTGTATGTAGGCAGTTGTATCCAGCGTAATAAGGAACTGCATCGAGATCCATAGATACTGAATATATGCCATGAGTTTTGGTTGCGTAGTAATCTCACGAGGCAAAGCCGAGTGATATTATGTAGCAAACCCAAACTCATGGCATATTTTCAGTGGCTATGGATCGAGTGCGGTTCCGATTTTATCTCACCTCTATCACTGACTAATTGGGTGACATTTGTGACATCGTCCCCCATTGAGTATTTATTTCAAATACTCCATGGGCGTTGAGAACGAGTTCCCAATCTTTAGTCTATGGCGAATAAATACCAGTGGTGAGATAAAAAGGTATACAACGTTGGTGTTTCTGCTTTACTTTCTGTATCAGTCGAGACAACCGCAATTATGACATAGATCGTCCAATTAGCGCCAGTGTTTAATTTGCAGGAGAGAGGGGGTGGGTGGCTGAGGGAGGGGGGGGGGGTGATATGATGTCCTCCATCACCGGAAACAAGTCCCTGCTGGTACCTGGCCCGTACCCTGGTCGCACTCACTTAGGCCGCTTTTCTCAGCGAAATCAAAACCAATGCCGGGCATGATTGGTTGCAGGCCATCCCCCCTGATGGTATGCCAGGCGCAAAACAACCAACTTATTCGGTGTAATTACAATTTGGGGGGCGGGCTGGCGACTGGGGCTGTAAAGGGGGGGGGGGGGTGTGATGGATGGTACCGTTGACCCGTGGTGGAGGCGGGGAACCAGCTACACTTGTTACGCGCGGTGTTTTCTGGGAGGTTTTTTTTCCACGCTCGTCCGCCGCCCTCGACACTTGTCTGCCGGGCTCGCGGGCGTCCTCCGACTGTGCTCACCACCTGAAGATCGATGCATCTTGGTTTTCTTTTCATTGGCAGGTCTGGCAGACGACAGTGAACAGGGATAAAAGTCGTCTGGTACCACCGTGTCGCGAGGCGGGAAAACCTCACGCAGCTACAACACGGGGACGTCTCTATCTACGGATACTCCGGCACTGATCCCGTTACTACTACTATTACTAGCATCGTCACACGGACACAGCACAACACGCGCCCTACAGTCACCCACCCGCTGACAGCTCCGGGCTTACGACAATCCCCCACGCTGATTGGTGAAGCAGGCGTCACGTGGTCACCGCACGCTGGATCCGGCCTTGTACATGTTATTGTATTGAGGTAGACCGGGACCCCGGAGGAGTGGTGTACGGGGTTGCAGTGTGTATTCCCGCTCCGTGTGTATTCGGGAGAGTTTATTATTGTCTGGTGTTTGTGTTTTTTTGGGCTGTCACTGTGGCTGGTGCATGCGGTGATGGGCGCGGGCCATACTGACCTGGCCCTACTGACCAGGCCGGGAGGGGACGTTCTGACCGGGCCGTACTGACATGAGGGGACGTTCTGACCGGATATTTTGAGGGATTTAGAAGCAGACGACAATGATGATGGCGAGTTCGGCGGGACGCGCGCTGCACGGCCGTGTGGCGGCAGCGCGCGAGGGCGGCTTCCTGGGCAGCGAGCCGTGCATGGCCGAGCTGATGACCGACGTGCCGGGGCTGGGCGGCGGGCACCCCGGGCTGCGGCCCCCCGCCCCCCGCCCCCCGCTCCTCCCGCCCGCCTCCACCCCACCCCCCGCCGTCAGCGGCACGGTGAGCACTACCACGGCCCCCAACCGCCCCCCAGTCACCACCAGCAGTGATACGGGCGCGACGTGCGGGAAGGCCCTCAGTACGGGGGGCGATACCAGCAATCCGGCCGGAGGAGGAGGAGGAGGGGCGGGGGACGGGCGGGCCCCGGTCTCACAACAACAACAACAACAACAACAACAACAGCAGCCGCCGGGAGGGCCGCCCGGAGGGACGGTTAAACTACAGGAGTATGCCTGGATGAAGGAGAAGAAACCCAGTCGGAAGAATACCATGACGCAGGGCGGTGGCGTGTGCGCCGGAAACGGCGGAACGCACTCAGTGACCTTACGCCACGGTGGAGTAGGAACCGGAAACGTGATGACCCATCTTCCGGTGGATTCCTCAGGGCAACATCCGGGCTCTCTAGGTCGGGCGTCGTCGCAGCAACAGGCGCCAGGTGGCGTGGCGGGATTAGGTAATATAAATATCTCATCTTTCTTGATTCATTTTGTGTTCTGTGATGTATTAGAGGGAAACTATGTTCCGGTGAAAGGAAGTCAAAGTTACGAGGTAAGGCTTGGAAAAATTACTGCCCAAGGCCCTGGCCGCGGGCAGTAATTTTTCCAAGCCTTACCGAGTAATTTTGACTTCCTTTCACTGGTACTTAGTTTCCCTATTCCTATATACCTTCAAATGTGGTTTAATAAGAGACAATCTGATTGGTCTAAACGTCAACCTTGGGTAGTATACGGCAACCTTGGGTAGTATACCAACCTTGGGTAGTATCAGATAGTTACTCCACCCCCCAGAGCGTGGTGTAAGCATAGAGTGTACAGCCATAGGTATATAGGAATATCTCATCCTGCTCCAAGTTTAGCCATAGGAATAACGTTAGAAAAAAGTACCCAACGATCACCCCCCGTAAAGTGACAATATGGCTATGGCGGAGTGAATGTGAGATGATGTCATATGCTATTAACCAACTGGATTTGGAAAGTAATTTGAATTATTTTGATAATGTGATGCTATTTAACGTCAGTGAAGGAGGTGAGATAGATCCAGAACAGCACTCGAATCATAAAAAACACAATACTCCACTCGTTCGGATATGCCGTCATCATCACTGTGCTTCGCCTCGATGACAAATGCTGCGCATCCAAACTCGTGGAGTGTTGTGTATTTATACGATTCTCGATCCAGTTCCTTGTAAGTATGTCTTAATGAAAACCTACGTCCTTGTCGCATCAACCTACACCCGCCTCTGATCGTGTGTTACAGCCGGCCCACTTACACACTGACTTACATGTTGACTCTCTGGTCATAGGATAAGGGTGGGACAAGGATGCTAAAAGTAGCACTCAACCTCAGACAACATACCTCAATCTGAAATAACCACTGTGTATGCATGTTCCGGGGCTACATGGCCTGTCTCCCTCGCCCGGTGCAGTTAATAATAAAGCAGACTCATAAATTGTGATTTGGGGTTAGGGACTGGTGCGGTATATAACTGGGTAATTGTATAATCGCCACATAACTCAGCTGTGCAGCCATCCCCCCACCTATCACCCTCAAAACAACAGGACAAGGTGATTCCCTCACTCAGTACAGCATCTCAACAGGCCCCTACGAGCTGTAGAAGCTATAGTTTTATTATCCATCGTATACAAAGCCCCCATTGAAAATGTATGGGGACTCAGTAAACCACGACCCATTGTATAAAACATGTCATATACCATAACTGTGGTATACGGAATCAAACCTGTGGTATACGGAATCAAAACCATGGTATACGGGAAAAATAGTCCCTTTTGCTATAGAGCAAAGAAATAGACATAATCTCCCATTGGATATTTTTCCTAAATATCTCATGGGCGTTTGATACGAGTTCCCAGTGTTAAGTCTATGGAGTAAAAATACCAGGGGTGCGATAAATATAAATCATATCTCAAACACTTTATTTTCAATTTTGTGTTGGCTATACTGGAAATCGCTAGGCTTGGTGTGTCTCCGGCATTACCCCCTCCGCCCTTCCCAGTATTCTTGAGAAGTCTAGGCCTATTTATCTCCTGACGGGTTATCATAGAGCACGGACGTACACGGGAGTGCATGTGTTGTTAAACATGCTCCGGGCATGCACTCACCACGTGGTGGATGTTACACCCCGTCCTATAGGTCGAGACTCGTGCCACGACCATAGATCATCGAGTTAATGTCTCAGTCTCCCGCTATTAGTGATTTGTCTCGAACGTCACCGCCATTAACCCCCCCCCCCCCCATCGTACTTGACCCGGGGTGCCTCGAGGAGTGCCTTGTGCCTTGTGTGACGATATGGGGGGTTGATGTAGCCCCCCCCCCCCCTCACGGTCGTACAGACATATGCTTGTTGGGATGATACATGACCAACACGCGCACGACGGCCGCCCCTCCCCCCCCCCCCCCCGGCACCACCAATGTCCCAAAACCAGTGTAGTCCCCCTGTCACCCCCCCCCCCTCTCCTGACCCCCCGTGTAAATATATACCCAATAACACAGGGACAAAAAGAGAAAAACTAGACACGCCTGGAAAGCCGAGTCAACCACGCCAGTTATTACCTTTAATTCGGTGGCCTCTCTTTTAATCGTGTTTACAAATTGCCGATTAATCATGATGTAGGTAGACATGCGGCGCCCACTTAGTGTAACCCCCCCCCCCCCCCCCCCGACGGACCGCTCGACACTCCTCCTCAGGTAGATTTATCTTCTCCGTTATGTCGGGGTCACTGAGGTCACCTGAGAGGCGACAGACCGTGACCAGTACGACCAGTGCAGTCGTCAGCAGGGATTAGAGAACGTATCTGTATCATTGAGGACTTGTTGGAGGAGAAGTAGAGACGGAAAGAATACACAACACAGGGTTTCATTTTAGGGAGCGTTTACCTACCTACTCCCTAACCTTATCCCTAACCCTATCCCTAACTCTCTCCCTAACCCTATCCCTAACCCTATCCCTAACCCTATCCCTTTCCCTTACCCTATCCCTAACCCTATCCCTAACCCTATCCCTATCCCTAACCCTATCCCTAACTCTATCCCTATCCCTAACCCTATCCCTAACCCTATCCCTAACCCTATCCCTAATCCTAACTCTAACCCTATCACTAACTCTATCCCTATCCCTAACCCTATCCCTAACCCATCCCTAACCCTATCCCTAAACCTATCCCTAATCGTAACTTTAACCCTATCCCTAACTCTAACCCTATCACTAACCCTAACCTTAACCTAACTCTAGCTAGTCAGACTATTCCTTCTATATGACAATATCTTATTCATGAAACTTGAATTTGGGACGGGTAGAATTTTCCAATCGATTTCTCCAAAACGGGTCGAGTTCTCCTGACAACTATGGGTCGAGTTCGTTTTGGGTCAAGTTCTCCAGTAAGGTCCGGCGTCCACCTACTACGATATGGCTCCGATATGGTCTACGATGCAACTCCCGATAGAAAATCAAAATCGCGTCGGAAGATTACCTAATATCGGGGCAGTTTACCACGTTTCTGCGATTAGACACCGATAAAAAACCCATACAATGCATGGAGGATTGGCTTGTTTAGACATATGTCTACGATTTTGTACCTTTCCGATATGGCACCGATTTTGACATTTTGTATCGGTGCCATATCGGTAGGTCTGCGATTCTATCGTAGTAGGTGGACGCCGGTCCTTACTCTCTGCCCACACTCGTGGTTAATGAGTGGCGCACCCTGGTGGCGGGGCAGGTAAGACGTCCGGTGCTCCCTGGAACTCCTCCGGAGCCTGTAAAAGCCGCACTGCCTTATCAGGCGACCCTTGTGGCCTGGAGCGGTGAAATATTCAGCGGCAGTTTAAGCGGCGTCGCCCGCGGCGCCCGTCAGGATACACGAGGTGTTCGCGTGATTCCGCGGCACGGCTTCCCGTCTGCTCCCCCGCCTCGTCAAACATTCACGCGCCCACAAAAGGCGATCAGGCTCGGCCTTTGATCCACTGGGCACCCCGTACTCCGCCCCGCCCCGTCTGCTACAGTGTCCGCTGGGCCGACTTGCCAACCTGTTCCCCGCCTTAGCCCCCGCCCTGTCCCCTGTCCCCTGTCCCGTTCCTACCCTGTCCCATGCTCCCCCTGTCCTCCACCCATCTTCTGCCCCATCTCCAACTTGTCCCCTGCCCATGCCCTGCTTCCTCCGCCTCATCCCCTGCTCTATCCCCGCTGTGTCCTCTATTCCATCCCCACCCTGTACGCTGTCCCATCCCTTGTCTTGTCCCCTGACCCACTGTGTCCCATGCCCTGTCCCCACTGTGTCCCCATCCCCGCTCTGTCCCCCACCCTCTCCCCTGCCTAGTCCTCTGCCCACTCCTCTGCCCTGTCTGCCACACTGCCCGACTCCCCCACCCCACCCCCCGCCTCATCCACCATCCTGTCCCCTGCTCCATCCCTTGCCCTGTCACCTGCCCAATCCTGTCTTATGCCCTCCCCCCTCCTCCACCTGTCCTCTGACCTATCCAATGTCCCCCACCCCATCATCGGTCCCATCCCTGGACCCTTTCCCCTGTCTCCCATCCAATCCCCTATCCCGTCCCCCATCCTATCATTGGTCCCATCCCTGGACCCTTTCCCCTGTCTCCCCCCCCCCCCCCCTCCAATCCCCTATCCTGTCCCCCGCCCCATCATCTGCTCCATCCCTTGCCCCATCATCGCCCCATCCCCAGTCCCCTGCCACATCCTTTGCACCACCCCTTCTCCTGTCCCCCATTCCCCATCCCACATCCCGTCCCTGAATGTCTCCCTCCTTTCCCCCACCAATCCATCCCCCATCGTGTCCCCTGTCCCGTCTCTATCCCTGTCCTGTCCCTGTCCCGAACCTGTTCCTATCCCGCCACACCCCACCTCAACCTTGTCCCGTCTTTGTCCTATCTCTGTCCCGTCCCTGTTATGACCCTGTCTCGACCCTGTCCCGACCCTGTCCCGACCCTGCCCACACCTCGGCCTCTGTTTTGCCCACCTGCACTATTCATAGGCACGAGTCGCGGCCTTATAGTCCACTCACCACCTGTTGGAGTGAGATCAGCGACCTTAAGCCGTGTGTGTGCATGACTGCCCCCGGGCTACACAGCGAGCGCCACCTGTGTGAATCTCTGTGTGCTTCGTCGGTGGTGTTTTATGTCAGGAGCATGTGAGGAGGCCTGACAAGCAGGAAATACAGGGGCATGGCTGAGACTCGAACCTCAGACCCTGTGATTTACAGGACAGCACGTTACCAACCCAGCAAACCCACTGGCTTATCTTCATCTGATACGCCCTCCAGAGGTTACTAAACTCCCTATTATCGCCCAGGGTAAATGCAAGTTCCGCTCGACACTGACAGGGCAGACCACGACCATATGACCTATAGTTTTCCCATTCATATTTGGAGAACCTGAATATAATTTCGGATTGATTTGTAGAAATAGCTGAAATTTCGATTTCTGACATCGGATTTCCAATTTGAATATTTATAAAAACCGTTAAACTGGATAATTGTGGGTTACGGTTCAAGAGTCCATCACCATTCGAAGTTGGCAACCAGCGAACACCGGAACTTGTAAACAGACTGAATTACGGGATACCTCAATAAGGCCTATAGTGGGTCAGGGGGTTAGTTCATAAAATAAGATTCGGGACAGATTGAGATTGTCCCATCTATTCTCACAGTAAAAGACTATCATGAGAAAAGGAAAACGAATTGCCGATTATTCAGTTCTGATGTATGGTGATTTGAATTGATCTTGTTTACCCATGTCTTTCACTGGCGGGAATGTACTGAGACCCCACATGGACCTACTCAGGCTGATTTCAAAAGGATTAACTCTCTGTTGCGCTGCCCTGCCTCTCTTGTCTCTCTGTCTGTGTCTCTCTCCCTCTCTATCTGTCCCTCTCTGTGTCTGTCTCTGTCTTCATGTCTCCCTATTTCTCTCTCGGTCTGTCTTTCTTTTTTCTCAGTTTTCTCTCTATTTTGCCTCTCTATTTCTCTCTCTCTGACCTTCTTTTTCTCTCTCTCTCTCTCTGTCTCTCTCTGTCTCTTCATTTCTATTTCTCTCTCCCTTCCTCTCTGTCTCTGTCCCTCTGTCTGTCTGTCTGTCTCTGTCTTTCTCTCTCTGTCTGTCTCTTTATCCCTTTATTTTTCTCTGTACGTGTACCAGTCTACTCCTTTGTATAAGTTCAGGATACAATTACGTTAAGAACCCTGAGAAACCGGTATAAAAGGTTAGCGATTGGCGATACTGACCCATGCCTAAATAGTGCCTCCAATGATTCAAATATCTCCAGACGGTTACCAATTTATTCCTGCTGGTCATGAACGTAAAACAACTTACAAATAAGTAAATATCAAACCCGTACCATGCATTGTTGACCATACATCGAGCGTATTGTTGGCTTGCACCTTTTCACATATGTATAGATGCAGAGGAAGCCCCAGTGTCAATGTTTCTATCCGCGGTTGCCTCCCTAACACCTCCCCACAATGGCGTCAGTGTTGCCTGTTGAAGTTAAGCGGATAGTTTCAATGGTGGAGAACCCGTTTATTGGTCCCTGGTGACTGGCTCTTTCAGCCTCGACGCGCATACATTAAACCAGCCCTGTATGATGCTAAACTATTTTCTTTGAGACAAGTTTTGTTACGCAAACCCGACGGTGGCTCCCCTAGCGACGTCAAAGGGACGTTTGAGGCTGGTGACGTAACAGAGGGCGGGTATTTTGACTGGCGTTTCCTAAAACGCGGCTGGTAGTGGCGGGCGTAGAGGTATCTATTACCTGGGGCCGGGTGCGGTTTGTATGACGCGCCCGGGGCAGGGTGAGGTGTGTGAATGGAGGGGCAGCTCGCCGCCCAGACGAAATCACGTGCGTTTTATTCCCGCCTGACGTAACGGGTGGCCCGCTGGAGGCATGCTAATTAAGGTGTCCGGGGCAGTGGTCAATAGGCTCCTTTGTGTGTCTGTGTGTGCGAGAAGGGCGCCCTGGCCCCGCGGGGTGGGGGTGTGGTGGGGGTTTGTATCCTGGTTCTGTGTCGGATTTGATTGCTGGGGTCAAGGGACCTGCAGTGACAGATGCCAACTGAAAGGCAGCGGTCAGGAGACTGACAAGGGGCCGTAAAGTTAGACCTGTGTGGTAAAAGTGTCGTTACCACATCATGGGCCCCGCCACTGCGGTCTGTGTGGGGGACGTCCGGAGGGGTGGGTTTGGAGGGAGTGATATCCACCTTCCACCGCATTTGGGAGATGGGGGCAGGTGAACCTAAAAGGCTTCAACTTGGGAACATGTCTGTCAATATAGGACCAAATATGTTGGTTTACGGTGAACATTTTTTTGCGTTCCGATAAATTGTACCTTCCTAGTTGAAAAAAAAGTTTTATGACAAGATATATATTCAAAATCTGATCAAGGGAAATAATTGAGAACCTGTTGGATGGTAGATGATAATAGCACAATTAAGCTAAATGCTTCCCACCCCATTCTATACGTTAATTTGAACTACAATAAAAACATATATATGCAGGAGTGAAACTGGGTATAGAATTCATCTGAAATTTAATGCCATTCTTTACATGAAGCAAGCTATAACAATAATTACATGGAAGGTATTATGGAGGGAAAATGGACATGAAATTCATCTAATAGTTCATGTTCTGTCTCAGTAAAGGGGATATATATTTGGCTAGAATTATGTCTACAGCTGAATATTAACAGATTTCCTTGTGAAGACAACACAAGGCACATCACTGAACCTGCTATTTATTCACATCTGCTCTTTAGATGCGAGCTTTTTACGTTTGAAATCGCTGACATGTTTACAAACCCGATGGTGGTGGCTTCATGCGAGTGGGTTTAAACAGGAGACGACCATGTCATGTTTGTCTGTTATTTGTCTGGTAGAGCCGTGTTCTCTTCTGTCTGACCTTTTGAAGTGTCTAAAGTAAGCGACATGTGTTCCAAAGTAAATCCACGGCTATTTGTATGTTGACACTATAAATTCACACAACCCTAATATGGTGAGCATACAGTTCAACATCCAAAAAGATAAAAAGGGTAAGATTTATCTTACAAAGCCCATAATTCAATAAGAGAAATTGATACTCATTTGAAATGATTTGAATTATTTCATCGTCAAACATGGGAATAAAGTCTGCACAAAAACACACAATAACATGAGAAAATGGGGATTCTTCAAGAACAGATGTCAAACAAACATAGTTAAGTTTAAATTATTCATATCGTCGCCTGCACATGGTGGGACAGTTGATGCTTGGACAGAGTCAACACCAATTTACATTCCCATTTCACAGTGAAAGGTGCCGACATGCATTAAGGTTCTCTATGCCGTGATCGGGGCTCATTGGGTGGTCCCAACCTGTGCTAGAAGTGCACGTGAACGTCCACCACAGGCGAATAATATGAGAAAACGTGGTTGCTGAGCCCGTACGGGTGGCCGTCCGAGGTCATTTGATGAAAAAAAAATACGGCCCGACGCTGCAGGCAGGAGGGCCGTATTTTATCATCAAATGACCGAGAATGTACACCATACAGGCTCAGTCACTACGTTTTCTTATTACTATATATCTCCTACTCGTTTAAAAACCTGTTTTATTAACTTTTCTGCTCCACAATAAGCCACTGCCATTCACTACCTCCCACTGTCACAGCGGGTGCGAACATTATTTATACTTCACCCCTAGCAGCGGGCAGTATTTCATAGACATTCGCACACAGGTGTGTAGTAATAGCTTAATCAGGTATGGTTCATCTCTCATAATCGTTAGATAGCGAGAACTATAGGATATAGTTCATATCAAGATGTATCTCAATATATAGTGAAGGATGTATGATTCTGATATTAAAGGTTTAAAGAAGAAACCAACAAGTTTTAGTTAAAGTCGTCGTTCTCCACGGGTTTTATGCAGAGTGATAAGAACGAGGCAACAGCCGAGTGAATATCATGTAGCGTTCAAACGAGTTGGAAAACAATGACTTTGACCAAAACGAGTCACTTTCTGTATCTATTCCACCCCCGTACACGCTAAAATGATGGACATAACACATGATATAGACCATGGAGAACGAACTGCAATACTCGAAGGGGAAAGGAGAACGAGCTCCCAATGTTATGCCTATGGGACAAAAATACCAGGGGTGAGATAAATTATTGTATTTCATGTATAATCCTGTAAACAAAGCAACTATGGAGCAGGTAGTCAATTGTTCAGCAGGTGACATTCATTTGTTCAATGCCATCTCAGCATCAGGCTCTTTTGTATATGGTTTATGATTATCGGTGAAACTGGTGGCATATCGTAGGGTGTCGACGATACCGACATTCAGTGGAGTCAGCTTCACCGATTCTGCACCGATGTTTTTCTATGATAGAAACCTTCCCGATGTGTCTACGATTTTGCACCTTCTGCTTGTGAGGTCTACATTTTTGTGGTAGCAAGTGGACGCCTGGCCTAGTGCTGAACTTGGAGTTTTACATTACCATATGGCTCATGTAGCATATATTACAATATAACATCAGATTCATTAGTTACCCATCTCCCCATAACTCTCATCTCAGTTTATGCCCCATAGTCTCCCCCTACATCTATTTTCTCTTTACATCCTCTTCTATTATCGCTTCCCTTATTCGTGCCATTTTCTCCAACTATTCTCTTCAGGAATTCTCCTTTTTCTAACTCTTCTTATACTTCTACATAACGCGGTCATATCGTATGCTGTATCTGTCTCTCTGTCTTTCTCAAGCTTCTGCCTCTGTCTCTCTCTCTCTTTCCTTCTCCCTCTCAGTCTCCCTCTGTCTCTCTCTCTCTTTCCTTCTCCCTCTCAGTCTCCCTCTGTCTTTCTCTCTTTCCTTCTCCATCTCAGTCTCCCTCGGTCTCTCTCTTTCTCTCTCCTTCTCAGTGTCCCTCTGTCCCTATCCCTTTCTTACTCGCTCTCAATCTCTCTCTGTCTCTCTTTCTTCCTTTCTCTCAGTCTCTCTCTCCTTTCTATTCCCTCTCAGTCTTTCTCTGTCCCTCTTTCTTTCTCCCTCTCACTGTCCCTCTGTTTTATTCCCTCTCAGTCTCTCTTTCTATCTCCCTCTCAATTTATCTCTGTCTCTCTTTCTGTCTCCTTCTCAGTCTGTCTCTGTCTCTATCTGTCTCTGTGTTTCTCTTTCTCCCTCTTCTCTAAGCTCTTCTTTTAACACCTAGCCCGATGCCTTGTTCTCTTCTTTCTTTTACCATCCAACATCACCTCTCTCTCTCTCTCTCTCTCTCTCTCTCTCTCTCTCTCTCTCTCTCTCTCTCTCTCTCTCTCTCTCTCTCTCTCCCCCCCCCATCTCTCATTTGCCCACAACCATCCTTCACCTCCCTCCACATTAACTGGAAGTCTTTTACCCCAGCTCCCCACCCCACCCCACCTACCCACCCTCTATTCCCGCAGCCCGCTGCTTGCGACTAGAAGCTGGTAACAGCGAGGTGTATTGGGTCGTTATAAGCGCTATCCATACAGATAAATAATGACATTTCACACAAGTCTCCCACGGCCGGGGACTCTCCGTGTACGGCGCGGTGCGGGGATGTGTCCCCGGCGCAATCAGCCCGGGCCCCCGGCGCCTGGGCCCCCGGCTGGCGGCGGCGGGGTGTTGTCTTTTATTCATGGCCCACATGAAGCCGGGCGCCCGTGTAATAGCAGCCGGGATGAGGGGAAGACAGTGGCGGCATGTCCTCTCCGCCGGTGTGCGCTTTCTGTGTCTCTGCTGTCAGGCGTCTTGACAGCAAGACAACTGCCGCCTGTCACGACTCGAATTCTCGTGTCGGCGTGTCATGTCAGCCTCTCACACACCCACCCCTCACACCCACCCCCAACGTAACCTCCCCCCTTCAATACCCTACCCCACGTCTCCTTCCCCTACCCCCCTATATCAGCCCCCTACATTCCCCCTGTCTCCTTCCCCAGTCTCCCTATATCAGCTTCACACACATCCCCTCCCACGTAACCTTCCCCCTACCCTCCTCCCCACCTCTCCTTCCCCATCTCCTACCCCCCCCCCATGTCAGCCTCACATACACCCCCGTCCCCTCTACCCAACATAACTCCCCCCCCACCCTCCCCCACCCACACATCCCCTTCCCCTACCCCCCTATGTCAGCCTAGCAGACTCCCCCTACCTCCCCTACTTATTCCCCTACTCCTACGCCCCAATCCCTATATCAGCCTAATAAACACCCCCACATACACGTTCCCTTCCCATACTCCTCCCTATATCAGCCTCACAGACACCCCCTACCCCCTACCCCTACTTCTCTCTCCCCTACTCCCAATATGTCAGCCTCGCAGACACCCCCCTACCCCAACCCCCCCTTCTCTTTCCCCTACTCCCAATATGTCAGCCTCGCAGACGCTCCCCTACCCCCTATATCTCCTTCCCCTATTTCCCACTTCCCCCTATGTAAGCCTCACAGACACCCCTTAGTCCCTGTCCCCGACGTCTCTTGCCCCATCTCCTACCCCCCCCCCCCCCCCATGTCAGCCATACAGTCACCCCCTACACCCCCCTCCCCACCACGTCTCTCCCCCTACTACTCCTACCTCCATATTCTTCGTCCTATCCTCCCATATTGTCATTATTATTTCTTCTCCTGTTATTCATTGGTTATGTATACCCTTTCATACACCTTATAACCACCACCTACTCTTTCTGACTGAGTTCCATCAGTCCTTATACATTGATACAGTAGAACCCTGTGAAAGGGACCTTCCCTGTTTAACCACGTTTAAGGGGACACCCTGTTTGATACCTTATCATTATTCTTTTATTAACTGATCCCTTATCATTATATTATTCTACCTAATTGCAATTTTACCCTCCATGGTGCACCCCTTCGACAACCACCCCCACCCCTACCCTCCTCCACCCTTACCTGTTTCTTTGTTCTCTGAAGTTGGTTTTCCTGACCTTGTTATCTTAGTCTGAAACACATCCACAGACTTCACAATAGGAGCTCATACTCAACAGCCTTGCGAGAATGGTAACTTATACTCAACGGGTGATGAACAGATAAATATTTCCGGGCTGAGATAAAATCAGAAACATATTAGTGTTTCGTCTGGGTCCCCCGTTCGACATCTCGTTTGGAACACTTAGGAATATTCACTCGGCTATCGCCTCGTTCATATTACTGCACGCTCCAAACTCGATAGCGAACAGGGACACAATCCAAACACTCATCAATGTCTTTTCTTAGTATTACGTCTCATACACATTGGTTGGCATTTGAGTAAGTCTGTGATAGACTAGAGAGTTTATAATCCAGACGCCAAACCTTATCTCTCTTCCGTATAAGATTCACACCATTTGGCATGAAGATAAAACCGGTTTAGCAGTGACAGTAGATTTAGGACAGATCTGTTTTCGGCATAGTACAAGCGAACCGTTTCCCCATTGGAATACACGACCGCCTCCTCCCCCCCTCCCCCTCCCCCTCCCCCCTCCCCCTCCTATTCGCCCCGTCACGTGTCGACAGAACACGGGGTCAAAGGTCAGGCTGAAACAATAACGACGTCTGATTTTGTCTTATTTGAAATGAGATTTCTCCGTTGGCCACGGAATATGGTGTGAATAATTGATACGCGTCATACGGGCGCTGGCGCTTGGAGAGTGGAGGAGTGAGTGTGGGGGGAGAGTGTGTGGCGGGAGGGGTGGATCTAGCTGTAGGCTTCTGATGGCTTCCCCTTTTTATATACAGGGTAGGAAGTAGACTGGTTCCAGTCCCTGCATCCTATAGCTACCCTCCTGGTTGGGATACAGGGGCTGGGGTAGACTTGCCCAAGTCATTGATTATGAGCATTCATTAAATGATTAAACACAATCAGAATAAATTATAATATGTATCCTTCTCTGACTGGCCCATGAATCAAAGACTTGTCCACTATGAACGAAATCTCCTGTTTATGGCCCCAAGCTGCTCCCTGTATCCTGTATCCCAACGAGGAGGGTAGCCATAGTATGCAGGGACTAAAGCCAGTCTTGGGCTGGAGCTGGGGCTTGGCTTGTTTCATGGGCCAGTCATTTGGGAGAAGGATACATACTTTAATGAACTTTATTTATTCTTGTTATGTTTAATGAATGTTCACAATCAAAGACTATCAAGCTCGGTGGCTAAGTGGTAGGGGTGTTCACCGTGAGCATGGGAGGTCATGGGTTCAAACCCCGGTCGGGTCATACCAAAGACTTACACAAAAATGGTACCCACTGCCCATTCAGTTTAACACCCGCCATTAGAATGAGGAGTAGGGGGAAGGGCCCGAGTGGAAGAACGGCTCTATAGCGGAATTCGGTGATTCTGAACACACAATATTCCCTAATAAAAATTGCCCCCCCCCCCCCCCCCAAAAAAAAAAGACTTGAGCAAGTCTAGGGAGGAAGCCACTCTACAATTTAACAGCTCTCTTCACCAACAGCTCTGTGGGTTTATCTACAGACACCTAGAACGATTCAAGACCCTGTACTCCCACCTCCACCTTATCAGCTTGAGCACGTCACGGACATGGCCTGTAGTTCTATCTGCGGGTGTCATCCCGTTCTGCCCGCTCCTGTCTATCACTGCTGCCCCTCATCTATCCCCCATCTGTGCGCGTGTGGCTGGCCCGCCTGTGTTTTTGCCTGTCGGAGGATGATGAGGTGAGGCGTCAACGTGAGCATGTAGAGCGGGGTGGGGTGTGTTTTATAAACACGGCACCGCTGGTGAGGCCGTGCCTGACAGCGACTTGTGGTGGTGAGTGTGTTACAACTCACCACCACAGTATTGCATCCTACATGTGCGCCTTAACCCTTTATCCCTCCCTGGTAATCCTTTCCCTGTTAGATTACATGTATTCATATAGCACGACCTGACCATGCTGTACATGCTACAAAATGAGATGGTAAATTGTTGTTCTTTACGGAACAAGGCCCCAGGCTGAGTTCGGTAAATAACATCAATTCTCATCGAGTTGTATAGCATGTACAAGCATGGTGGGTCGTTATATATTTATTATATACCCAAAATTAATCAAGAGGTCATCCCAAGTGAGTGTAGGGTGACGAGCATTTGTGTGTGATATTCTATAATTACAAGAGGATTTGTACTTAAATAACTTCAAATAGATTAAAGATATTATTGCAGTTTGCAAAAGACTTAATGAAAAGTTTATACTACAAATCAAATATTAGTTGATTATCCTGATGGGCCCTTCATTAATGACCACAAATAATACATTTACATCGGTGTTCATGTGTAACCCTTCTCAAGAAAGGGTTAATCATAGTTGACTGGTATGAATATTCCTTGTAGAATTGATACATTGGAACCTTCAAATACATATTTCAATATTGAAAGTTAAAGGACAAATGTCATAATTCTGAGACAATATGAATGACTTTCATGAATTATTTTCTTTTGTTCAATGCTCCAATCAATTTACCTTGAATCGCCATTTTAAGACTAATTTGGGCACACAGAGCTGGTCCATATAATATTGTACGGCACAGTAGGCCGTACATGGTTTTTACGATATAAGGAGCAGAGATCAGTAGGTATGTAAGAACAATGTGCACAGGTGTTTAATAAATGGTCTTCATGTAGTCACCTTCAACAACTGATTAGCTGGGATCTGTAGGGCCTTCAAGTCCCACCACACATCCACCACAGCCCACAACCATGCAGAGCCCATATAGCCCACACAGGCCCACCTAGGCCACACTAAGCCCACCACATCTAGTCCCCAGGGCGACCCATGTCCCACGCAGCTTAGCATAGCCTAACGAAGTCATGAGCAGTTTAATCAAGCCTAAACTTCCCAATCTAACATGGCCTAACTAGTTCACACCCAGCCCAACCAGGTCATGTCAAGCCTAATCCCGCCTAACCTTGTCCTGTCTAATCAAGCCTGACCAGGTCAGATTCAACCAAACCAAGCCTAACCTGGCCATGCCAAGCTGAAGCAAGCCATAATAGGTCTTCCTCCATCTAATCAAGCCTTATCAAGCAAGCCCAAAAGAGCCTAACCAAGCTTGACCAAACCTATCCTGGCCATGACCAGTTCAACCAAGACCAATAAACTACATCAGCCAGCCCAGGCTGCAGAAGCCATGCTCAGGCCTACCAAGCCCAATCAGGTCAAGCTAAGGTTGTCAAAAGGCCACACCTAGCCCACATAAACATGTTTAGCCCTGCTATATGCATCTAGTCAACGAGTAGTCTCGTTGATCTAATCCATGCCCACAGCAGCTGAGGCACACTGACCTCGGCCTAGGGCAGCCCAGACATGAGGTTCATACACCCACACCGACTCTGCCTAGCCTAGCTGTTATTAGCTCAGCTATTCCAACCAAGCCAATACCAAGGCAACCAGATCCACCTGGTCAAATGCAGCAAGCAAGCCCAGCAATGCCAAGCAAGCCAATGCTCAACCAGACCAGACCCAGCCCAAGCCTATATTTTGGTGCCTACTAGTACAGACTAGCCCAGACTACAGGCCCACAGGCCCAAGCCCACCAGTAGTGCCTCAATCTAACTCAGCTGAGCAGCTCAGCCAAGTAGCTCAGCCCAGCCAAGTCCTGCCAGGCCAAGCCTAGCCAAGCCAAGCCCCAGCCAAGCCAATCCAAGACAAGCCCCAGTTAAGACAAGCCCCAACACAGCCCAGCCCCAGCATACCCGAGCCCAGCCAAGCCAAGCCACAGCCTAGCCCAATCGAAGTCAAGCTAAACCAAGCCCAGTCAAGCTTTGCTAAGCCCAGCCTAGCGCTAGCGCTAGTCCTAGCCCTAGCCCTAGCCCTAGCCCTAGCCCTAGCCCTAGCCCCAACCCCAACCCCAGTCCCAGCCCCAGTCCCAGCCCCAGCCCCAGTCACAGGCAGCCCAACCCAGCAAAGTCCAGCCCCAGCAAAGCCCAGCCCAGTAAAGCCCAGCCTGGCCTAACCCAGCCCCAGCCCCAGCTCCAGCCCCAGCCCCAGATCCAGCCTCAGCCCAGTCCAGCCCAAGCCCCACCCCCAGCCCCAGCCCAAGTCCCAGCCCCAGCCCCATCCCAAGCCCCAGCCCCAGCCCCAGCCCCAGCCTCAGCCCCAGCCCAGCTCCGCCCAGCCAGCCCCGAGCCGACGTTGGGCCGACAAGGCGGCTGTCAGGTCCGATTTGGCGGTCGGTGGGGCCCTGAGGACGGCGGAGACAGCCCGGGCTCACCTCCCGGCCCGCCGTGGAGGGGGCGGCGGGCGCGGGCACCGTGGGACCGGGTGCGCCCTAATGAGTGCCCACCCAGCAGAGATCACTAGATAATCTACCTGTCTCCTCGCATTGTGCGGCGGGGCCGGTGACGCGCGGGGGGGCCCGCCCCCTCCCCCTCCCCCCGCGACCCCTCGTTAGGTTCGCGTGCGCCTCCCGGTCTTAATAAGGCACTAATCACCAGCCTGCTGTCCCTGTAATTGATATTTCCCCTCTTTTTGCTGTTTGCTCTGTAGCGTGTATTTTTTTTATATTTTTTTTTTTAAATATATTTTTTTTATTTTCGGGTGTATTTTGTGTATTTTGCTGGTTGCTGGGACCCGGGAGAGGTGGATGGTGACAGGGGTCGGTACCCGGCCTGCCCGTCACGCCAGGGGCCTGCTATGACGGCACACGCCCCGACCTGCCCATTACCAGCTAATACAAGCCGACAAACGTGGAAAATGGCGCGTATCGCCTTCTACAGCAATGTGTGTCATAAACTCACCACTATCCACCACTCCTCCTGCTTCAGCCCCTCCTGCTCCTGCTCCTCCCCATCCTCTCCCTCCTCCTGCTGCTGCTCCTACCTCCTCGCACACCCAGCTTGATGCACGCACGTCTTGGAATTACAATGATATCTCTTTTAAATGTGTGAATCTTCCTTAAGAGGAGACTAGGAGATTCTAGGTTCATATTTTTGTATGTAAATAAGCATTTGCAAGCATCATATTAACAGCATTTTTTGGAAAACAATATATGGCTTATTATTCATTATGTGGGTCCCTCCTTTCCCTCCTCCCCCTCCTCCTCCTCCCCCTCCTCCTCCTATCCCTCCTCCTCCTCCTCTCCCTCCTCTCCCTCCTCTCCCTCCTCTCCCTCCTCCTCCTCCTCCTCTCCCTCCTCCTCCTATCCCTCCTCCCCCTCCTCCCCCCCTCCTCTCCCTCCTCCTCTCCCTACTCCTCCTATCCCTCCTCCCCCTCCTCCTCCTCCTCTCCCTCCTCTCCCTCCTCTTCCTCCTCTCCCTCCTCCCTCTCCTCCTCCTCTCCCTCCTCCTCCCCCTCCTCCTTCTCTCCCTCCTCTCCTCCTTCCCCTCCTCCTCCTGCCTCTACCTCCTTGCACACCCAGTTTCAGAGATATTGACCGTTTTCCCTCTTTCCCCATCCTACTTACACACGCTGAAGTCCTTTGATGATACAAGAAATGATAAAATACATACGAATGTGGCATTAATTGTCCTCTCATAATATATTCATAGGAAACCATATTGTTGATGGGATTTCTTTTTCGTTTTTCTGATCTGTAAACAGAGTATTTTGTGTGAGGTCTTATGCTGACCTTGATCTCTATATGAGATGCATATATGAGACTGGTTTTCAGGGCGAGTATATGTGCGTTTGTGTATTGTATGTGTTTGTATGTATAAACATATATATATATATATATACGTTATATGTACTTGTACATACACATGCCTATTGGAAACAAGTGAATGTATTTTTTGTCGTAAAATAAACTGGTGGAAAGCAAAAATCTTTTAAATAATCAAAAATTTGACGCAAACGCCGTGCATTATTTATATAAAATAGTTCCTATAATGCCCGTCAGGTGGCCGAAAAAGCCGTATTCTCCAAGGAGAATCTACTCAGTAGCGATATGTAGGCTCCATAGGCTTAGTATGGGTACTCTGTATTAGGTGGGTTAAAAATATATACACAATATTACCATGATTTCGATCTGAGTGGGTGTATTCTCCGCGTAGTTGACGCGAAGTAAAACTCGCGTAGTATTACGTAGTGTCATTACTCACCTTTCGTGTAATTATTAGGAAAAAAATCTTGTAAAATTGATGCAAGTGCCGTTTATTGTTTTTTATAGATTAGTTCCTATAATGCCCGTCAGATGGCCGAAAAAAACGTATTCTCCTAGGAGATTCCGGAGATCCGTATTCTACTCAGTAGCGATCTGTAAGCTTCATAGGCTTAGTATGGATACTCCGTATTAGGTGGGTTACAAATATATATATATATATATATGTTTATATATATACATATGTATATATACATATATATATATATATATATATATATATATATATATATATATATACATATGTATACATATAATATATGTATATATAGGTTTATATACATATACATGTACATGTATAGGTGTATATATATATACAGACTTATATACACTTAAATATATGTATATACATACAGACAATTAAATATATTTAATAATACATATATACTCTGTGTGTATGACTATATACACGCACATGCAGACTGAGTTGCTCCTATCTGAGTCAGGGCCCTCACATACTCCATTGACCTGCTGAGATGTAAACAGTGGCGGCTGTCTGGGACGAGAATAGAGAGATATGCGACATTTACATCTTACAAGGAGCCGCTCTCAATAGGTGGGACACGCATGCGCACTGAGCTGCTCCCCCTGGCGGCGCTGAGTGACAGCCTCCATCAACAGCCCCCACCATGCCGCACGCCCCCTAGCGACAGCCCGACCAACCAATATTACCGTAAATAGCATGCAGCTCGGAGAGGGAGGTCTGTGGTGGAGTGAGACTGTGTCACATGTGTCGGGCGTGGTTTAGTGGTTGTCTGTGGTGGAGTGAGACTGTGTCACATGTGTCGGGCGTGGTTTAGGGGTTGTCTGTGGTGGAGTGAGACTGTGTCACATGTGTCGGGCGTGGTTTTGTGGTTGTCTGTGGTGGAGTGAGACTGTGTCACATGTGTCGGGCGTGGTTTAGTGGTTGTCTGTGGTGGAGTGAGACTGTGTCACATGTGTCGGGCGTGGTTTTGTGGTTGTCTGTGGTGGAATGAGACTGTGTCACATGTGTCGGGCGTGGTTTAGTGGTTGTCTGTGGTGGAGTGAGACTGTGTCACATGTGTCGGGTATGGTTTTGTGGAGGTCTGTGGTGGAGTGAGACTGTGTCACATGTGTCGGGTATGGTTTAGGGGTTGTCTGTGGTGGAGTGAGACTGTGTCACATGTGTCGGGTATGGTTTAGGGGTTGTCTGTGGTGGAGTGAGACTGTGTCACATGTGTCGGGTATGGTTTAGGGGTTGTCTGTGGTGGAGTGAGACTGTGTCACATGTGTCGGGTATGGTTTAGGGGTTGTCTGTGGTGGAGTGAGACTGTGTCACATGTGTCGGGCGTGGTTTAGGGGTTGTCTGTGGTGGAGTGAGACTGTGTCACATGTGTCGGGCGTGGTTTAGTGGTTGTCTGTGGTGGAGTGAGACTGTGTCAGATGTGTTGGGTGTGGTTTAGTGGTTGTCTGTGGTGGAGTGAGACTGTGTCACATGTGTCAGGCATTGTTTTGTGGAGGTTTGTGGTGGAGTGAGACTGTCACATGTGTCGGGTGTGGTTTAGTGGTTGTCTGTGGTGGAGTGAGTCTATGTCACGTGTGTCAGGCGTGGTTTAGTGGAAATCTGTGGTGGAGTCTATGTCACACTACTGGGCATAGTTTAGTAGAGATGTCATGTGCCAGGCATGGTTTAGTAGATGTCTGTGGTGGAGTGAATCTATGTCACATACCCTTGGTTTGGTTTAGTAACTGTCTCTGGTGGAGTCAGTCTGTGTCACATGAGCTGGGCATGGTTTAGTGGATTTATTTCTTTAGATTGTCTCATTCCCAATTTTAGTGGAAAAGACCAAAATCCTAGGTACAAGATATGTCAAAACCACACATGGTTTAGTATATTCATCTTAGCCTGGTATAAACGTCCATAGGCTTAGCATTACGAACTCGTTCTCAACAGGCTTGCGAGAACGGTATCTCGTTCTCAACGGGTGATAAAGAGATGAATATTTCCAGGCTAAGATAAAATCAGAAACATATTCGTGCTTGGTCTGAGTTCCTGTTCACCATCTCGTTTGGAGTGCTTAAGAATATTCACTCGGCTATCGCCTCGTTCATATTACTGAGCACTCCAAACTCGATGGCGAATGGGGACACAGACCAAACACTCATCAATTTCCTTCTTAGTCTCTGGTGGAGTCTGTCTGTGTGACATCTGCCAAGCATGGTTTAGAGTGAATCATTGCTTACTGCATTATATGTTGAGTTGCTCTAAGAGCTGTTAACTGGTGTCCAAGCTGCTTGAGTGTTATTGGTATTCAAATAGAAATAGGTGTGGTCATAATCAAAGATCTAGTGACCTGCAATTTGCCATGAAAAGGGTCCTATCCTATGAGCAGTACACATTCCGAATTGAGGATATAATCTTAGAAGTACGGGAGAATTCAAGAGCTCGTGGATGTACTTCTCTCTCGATTTTCCTCTTGTTTAATACGGTCCCCGCGGTATTTGGTGCTGAGTGATGTTTGATGAACTGAATTCATCACATGTAGTCACTGTATTAAGAAACTGTAACCAACTGGTGAGATGGTTAGCAGTCAAAAAGGAAGTGACCCAAAGGACAAACACCTGCTACCTGAGTGAATTCATTTAAACAAAATCTTTGGTGATGTAAGATATTACAAAATGATTCCATTACAGTGAACCTTTTCCAACGAAAGGGCCTTGGCATCGAATACTAGTTATGTAGCTGGTTTTTATGGCTAGCCTGCATGGAAAGTACCCTTTTCTGTGGGATTTGAAGCATCTTCTCTAAAGTGCATGAACTGTCACCATGAACCGAACCTAACATTATTATCTATCTACATTTTGGGGTTGTTTTTCCACAGCTGACTTCCCCCAAAACTGTTCCTTCCTCCAAGTGCCCTTTAAATCTAAAACCTATAGCTTATTAATCTATATGATCTAGATAAGTTATATCAATCCATTAAACCACTGGTAGATAGATACAACCTTTAACCATGCTCAATTTGAAGAGAAAACCTACTTATGTCTTTCCATATAGGACACAGAGTAATTGCTAGTTCCGCCATCTTCTACCAATTGTAAAAAAAGTGCGGCAGGTCGAGGGACAAACTCTATTATAGGTTGTTATGATCCATTGATAATCGTGAGATGAGGCTTAACCCCTCTTTTGCAAACCGCAAAAAGAATCTATTAATAACTGCACACGCCACCTGGTGTTTCCTTTGGCGTCGGGGGCAAGATGGCTGCTCCCATAACACAATAGCTAGATGACACTGGGTTGAATTGATTTCTCATCTAAGAGGTTTTACGACAACTCTTCCCCCCGGGGGGCGCCTGCCGTATACAGGGCGCGGGAACGCCGTGTGTACCACGTGACGCGACGGATCTGTCGCCTTCCACGCCCACCAGGGGGCTGTGATCTCCGCCCGCTGAGACGCTGCGCACGCAACTTCCGGTGCGGCTGACTGGCCTAATGACGGCATGTCGCTGTATGCCGCCAAATAGAATACAAATCCAGACCGAGGCTGCTGGTGTAAGGCACTGGGGCGACGGGCGACGGGGAGGCAGGCGGCAGAGGGCAGCAAGCAATGCTGTAACTATATATGGGTCACACGTATAGACAAAGATATTAGACTATTATTCTCGTCCCTTTGTATCTAGGCTGTTTGTTTGGTTTGATTTAACTTCAAGTTGTCCATTATAGGTCCTTAAAAGACTTTCTCAAGGTTCTTTTACACCAGTAGAGTAGCTATTGTTCTAATAAGGACTTGGTCGAATCGGCCAAAGTCTATCAGAACATACATGGATTAAGAACTCTGTAAAGAAATATTGTACATCAATAATGACCAGGTTGCTGGACGCATGTATATCACAGAGCATATTCTCACTTCCAGTCAATGTAAACAATTACGACATCCAACAAAACTAGGTTGGTTTGTTCATCATTGATGAATGTGTGTGCAATTCATAAACGAATAACAATTAAATGGTTTGGGTTATATTCTGTTTATGAATTCTCATCTGTGACCCACTTGCACCCAGTCAACTTGCCATTTCTGCAACTGCCTGAGTCTAGGATCCAAACCTCAGCATCAGTGGGTCTTGAGGTATTTTGGTCTTGAATGATTGGTCATAGTCAGCTGGGCATCCCTCTAAGGCACTGAGTCACTGGCCCCCTTCTCCTTTCCCAATATCACAGTGAATAACCTGCAGGGATAGTATTTTTGCTGCACACTGGAAGTCTATATGTGGCCACTCGAACCTTTAGGAAATGTAAATAGAGCATAAGAGCATGCTCTAATAAGCATGTAATCCTGGTATGCAGTTGGCACTAGAGGTGGCGCCACCATCACGATCACATATCGCTTATTTAGGTCTCTGACCTTGACCGATTAGGCCCAAACTACGCTTGACTAAGGTGCTCACTCACATACTAGGCCAGGTAACGCCCGCCATTTTCCTGGTGCATTGTGGAGTGTTACTTCGCTGGTTCCCTGTCTTGCAGGCAACATTCATATTACCCTGGTGCTTCCGCTGACTCCCCGGGGGACTAGGGGATCAACAGCGAAATTTAGCTGGTCCACCCCCACCTCTGCCAATGACCGTTTGGTCCCACATCTAACAGTATGAGAGGTATGATGAATGGGATGGGATGAAACAGAATGTGTGTAAAGATCAATATAACAAATATTGACCTAATTAGAGAGTAACGAAGTTGTATTGACCCAATACAATTGAATATAAAAGAACCTGTAATAGACAGTAAATCAATGAGAGGGAAGAAGGTGATAGAGAAAGCGTGTGAAGGATTTGATATTATGACAATATTACTGATTATCAAACACCTTTGAATATTTATTTCAATATTAATTCTTTTCATTGAAATGATATGGTAAAATAAACCTATTCGTTTACACTGTACTCTTGGTAAAGCGACCAGCTCGCCAATGCAACCATTTTAACCTCGTCCCTAAGGTGGTCGTGATAACAGGAGTGTACTGTATGGTGGGTGGTCGTGATAACAGGAGTGTACTGTATGGTGGGTGGTGGTCGCGATAACGGGAGTGTACTGTACGGTGAGTGGTCATAATAACGGTAGTGTACTGTATGGTGGGTGGTGGTCATAATAACGGGAGTGTATTGTGTGGTGGATGGTCGTGATAACGGGGCTATACTGTATGGTGGTAGGTGGCCGTGATAACAGGAGTGTACTGTATGGTGGGTGGTGGCCGTGATAACAGGAGTGTACTGTATGGTGGGTGGTGGCCGTGATAACGGGAGTGTACTGTATGGTAGGTGGTCGTGATAACGGGAGTGTACTTATGGTAGGTGGTCGTGATAACGGGAGTGTACTGTATGGTGGGTGGTGGTCGTGATAACGGGGGTGTACTGTATGGTAGGTGGTCATGATAACGGGAGTGTATCGTGTGGTGGATGATCGTGATAACGGGACTATACTGTATGGTGGGTGGTGGCCGTGATAACGGGAGTGTACTGTATGGTAGGTGGTCGTGATAACGGGAGTGTACTGTATGGTGGGTGGTAGTCGTGATAACGGGGGTGTACTGTATGGTAGGTGGTCGTGATAACGGGAGTGTACTGTATGGTGGGTGGTCGTGATAACGGGAGTGTACTGTATGGTGGGTGGTGGTCGTGATAACGGGAGTGTACTGTATGGTGGGTGGTCGTGATAACGGGAGTATACTGTATGGTGGGTGGTGGTCGTGATAACGGGAGTGTACTGTATGGTAGGTGGTCGTGATAACGGGAGTGTACTGTATATGTTTGGTACCTGTTTGAGTGGGCGCACTTTAAAGTCATTCCTACATATACACAGAGCCTTAGAGACACGTAAACATGTTTGACATGTGCGGCTAAGAGGATAAGGAGTTTACATTGTTACCGTATTTCTACTTCCTGGGTCTGGCTTTACTCTCAAGACGTCTACAATGTAAATGGAGTGACTCTAATCAGAGAACTAGTCAGAATTCTGTCCATTTCTCTCCTCTGATAACCTGAGACTGTGCCTGACGAAAAGAACACGTTTGTCGTTAATAGGAATCTGTTGAAATCTAATAAACTCAGTGTAATGTAAGGAGACCTGGGCCCAGTTTGATAACTTAGGATCATATATATCACACATGTAGACTCTTTTCTGTATGCCATAGAGACCCAAGGACGATGTGGGAACACTTTATTCAACACTTAGGGGTCGACCATATGGACGTTTTATACTGTCATAGCCAACAGACTTTAATATTATTAAACCCCCTTTCTCCAACCCCCTATCTGTGTAGCCCTTACCTACCTGACTGTTTAACATGAAGCTATAAATTAGCTAAACCATGCATCTATGATATAGCTAAACCCTTTAGCTTTAAAGCTATGATCTGAGTTTAACATGTATCTATGATATTGAAACCATGATATATTTAAACCCTGTAGCCATGGAATAACTATAGCATGTAACTATGATGTGGGTTTGACATAAAACTGTGATATAAGCTAAACCATGGACCTATGACATAACTTTGATATAAAGCTGTGATATGGATTTGATATGAAGCTATGACATAGCTGAACAATGGAACTATGATATAGCTAATCCAAAGAGCTATGGCATAATTATAACATAAAGCTATGATATAGTTAAACCATGGAGCTATGACAACACTATAACATGATGCTATCATATGGGTTTAACATAAAACTATGAGATTGCTAAACCATGGATCTGTAATATAACTAAACCATGGAACTATGATATAACTAAACTATGGAGGTATGATATAGCTAAACCATGGAGGTATGACAAAGATACACCATCTAGCTATGGCATAGCGAACCCATGTAGCTATGACATAACAGAGCTAAAACATGTAGCTCTGTCATAGATAAACCATGACATGTGACACTATAGTGTCAGTAGTACATACACACCACCTCTGCATTCTCAATATTCCCCTATCCGACCCCTTCATATCATGCTCAACCTGGACAATTTTTAATAGTTACTCCCCGAGCAAGAATTCTGGAAATTAAATCTACGGAGGTGGGCGGGTGCTGGCGGGGGTAAAAAAGAGTTCATTAGTGGGCGCGTGGCGGGCCGGTGTGACGCCGGTGTAGTTGGTTATTAGCTAAGGGGAGTCTTGTCAATTTGCGAACTGCACATTTTTAATGGCGCTGGACAGTAATTGAGTCTGGCACTGACATGCAGTAGTGGGGCTGGCCGAGGAACGACAGCGATACTCGGCCGTGAGTGAAGGAGACTGGGCGATATAAACAAACCGTGCATTCTCCGTATGATGTCATGTCAGGGTCTGCCGCTTGATGTCGCCACTGTGCGTTGTGTTGTCCTAGACCGCTCTGATAGTGGTGTGTGGGTTCGGTGCATTGTACATTGTGTTTATACATCTATAGATCCAACCTTCTTGACACCTTAATATATATATATATGAATTTATATAAATATATACATATACATATATATATATGTATTTAAATATATGTATGTATTTAAATATATATGTATATATGTAATATGTATATGTAATATATACATGTATATATATATATGATATGTGGGTGCAATGTATGATATAAGATCTGCATTTTGAGTACGGCAATGACTGTGGGTTGTATGATTACAGAATTGATTATAATCGAATTCGATAAATTACTCAATATCATTGAAATTGAAATATTATGTTTTTCAATGTGAGAATATTTTATGTTTAAAATTGTAAGAATTCTAGATTATACCGGATTCAGATTCAGTCGATTTGATGACTTTGATATATTTTTTGTTTGTTAAATTCTATTATTCTTTCTCCAATAAAGTAGCTCTTTCGGGCAATAAGTCGAGTCCAAGCAAACATCATAACATCATATTTCCTCAATTCCATATCCTCACATCCTTATATGGAATATGCATGTTGACCTTAAGATGTTCACATTATATATGAGCTATTTACAGCCAATAATACATATTATGTGGCGGACATAGTTCGGGGAATAGGAATAAATCCCTTTTAAAAAATGGCTTTTCAAGATCATGAAAATACACACTGTCCCTACAATGGGAACTCAGAATAAAGAACGAATGGTATTCATAGCATTTTTTTCTGAAAGTTACATATTAGATTTCTAAGAAATAAAGAAAACGAAGTGAATAACAACCAAGATACTGTGATATAATGATCTGTTGTATAAACCAAAGTCCTTTATTAGACATTTTATTTGTAATTTCATATTACGAAGTTTATTTGCCTTTGTTGCTGTTGTGAAAAAGAAGGAGGTGTACAAATCCATTCGTGGAAATGCTGTATTTCGACTGATATCAAGATTAAGTTGCCAGCATTTGCTGAATTCATAATATTTCTGTTCGATTTTGTTGTTGATAAAAAGAGGAACTCAACTTTTGAATATGTTCCGCAAGGTTGAACCAATGTTCAGTAACTAATCCACATTTTTTATACCTCTTTTCCAGACTATGGCGACCTCAACAACCCCGGGTCAAACGGAAGCGGAAACAACCCTCGACGCCTGCGCACTGCCTACACCAACACTCAGCTGCTGGAGCTGGAGAAGGAGTTCCACTTCAACAAGTATCTGTGTCGACCCAGGAGGATCGAGATCGCCGCGTCGCTCGACCTCACCGAGCGCCAGGTGAAGGTGTGGTTCCAGAACCGACGCATGAAGTACAAGCGTCAGACCCACACGCGTCCGGAGGCCGGGGAAGGCGTCCTCCTGGGTGAGGACAAGGTCAGCTCCAGCAGCCCTGGAGCTGATAGCGTCTCGCTGCTCGATGATGGCCAGGGGGCTGGCATCAAAGATGGCGGCGGTATGAAGGGAGGTAAGACGTGCGGCGGCGGGGGCCAGGGCATCCTGAACAGCTCGTCTCAGAGCTGCACCGACAGCGAGGCATCAGGAGCAGAAACCCCCATCGGCACCGGAACCGGAAGTGAGGCATCGCCGCTGACCGACGACCGGAAGTGCGGCGATACGAAGCCGGTGATGATGGCGGTGGACACGACGGACGATCACGTCGGTGGCGGCGAGATGGCGGGCGGCGGCCTCGAGACAAAACTGGAGGAGGACGGGAAGCAAGAAGGCGGGAACGACGGCGGCGGCGGGAAAATGGAGAGATTCAAATCGGAACACGATCAGAAGGTGGGGGAGGGCGAAGCTGGCAAGGCGTACCTCTCAGACGCACCAACGCGCCCTGGTGGTTATAATAATATCGTGTCAAATTGTGTTTCCATGGCGACGTGCGGGCCGGCCGCCGCCATGATGGGCGGAAGTAGTCAGCCGCTGACGTCATCGCTGTCGCCCGCCTACCTGCGCTACGCCCACCACCAGGGGTCGCAGGTGGGCGGCGGGGGCGCGCGCCATCCGCTCTCCCCGCCCGCGTCTCCCGGTCTCCTCCACCCGGGCGTCTACGGCCTGCAGTGCGCACCCGCGCCGCCAGGGGACTTCCCTCCGTCCGGGTTCGAGGGTCATCAGGCGGGGCGCGGCGTGGCCCTCAGTCCTCCGGGCTGCTCCAGTGCGCCCACTCCCCCTCAGCAGCACCAGCCCGCTACCGCCACGCCACCTGGTGTAGCGCACAGGTTCCCCGGATACAACATGGCCGCCGGTTACCAAGGCAACGCCATGCACGCTCTGCCCCAGCAGCAGCAGCAGCAGCAGCAGCAGGGAGGCTACGGACAGGGGGTGGGGCATGCCGGGGTCGGGTATTTCCCACAAGGTAGCGTGGGGTCCAGACTGGGCTATGGCATGACTGGGGTGAATATGTGTGCCAGTGGAGCGAGCAGACACCCAAACACCACGTATGAAACGATGGATGTGAGACTGCATCCACAGCATGGCAACAGCCAGCAGCCACATCCACACCTCCAACAGCAGCAACACCACCAACAACAACAACAACAACAACATCAACAACAACAACAACAACAACAACAACAGCAGCAGTTACAGGAACGGCTGATGGGATACCCGGGCAGTTTCTCTCCCATGGCTGTGAGTAACGTGAACAATGCTAACATGCCGTGCTACGCCGACAACGGCTGTGGACAAACTACGGGCCCTAGCAACGGCCACGAGGCTGCGTACGGCGTGCCTGGTTACCACGGCTACGGCAACATGGTGGGCGGGGTGGGGGAGACATCCCAGACCGAGGCTCCAAGCAGCTACAGTTATACGGACTCCTTAAGGCATTACCCCGGAGGAGGGGGTGGGGGTGGTGGTGGTGGTCAAACGGAGGGCACCACCCAACAACAACAACAACAACAACAAATCAGCATCAACAACAACAGCTACTACTCGGAGCACCAGCAGGAGGCGAGTGGTCAACAGCGGGGGTTGGAGGGTCAGTATGGAGGCAGTGGGGAGCAGTGTGACCAGTCGTATAGTGCTAGTTACGGTATCACATCGGACTATAGTGTGGGTGGATGTACTGGCCTCAACCAGACCTCGCAGCCCACCAACAACTCACCCTCGGACTTCAGCATCTTCTCTGAGTTCTGTGCATCTCAGGGCGGAGGGAACTTCTACTGACCCGCTCACAGACAGACTGCCCTTCTGTAAACTGCAGCCACCTCCCACATCACGAAGGGATCCAAATTGGATCCTGGATCGAGTTAATTACTAACCTGCAAAACACTGCTCTTCTTGTTTGAAAAAAAAAACATGCTGATGTTATGGATATTCCCAATCTTCAGTTTTAAAACCCATCCCAATCCATCTCTTCCATAGCACACACCTCTCCACCCTTATATTGTCACTGTTACCCTTTCATCCCATTTTAAAGTCCCACCCTTCACCATAGAGACTGTTCCTAGTCTCACTGCCCCCAGCACCCATCCCAGCCCGCCCAATCTGATGAACAATACTATATCAAAAATCTGTACCCTTCGATAGCTCCACCATTTTATCCTGTACTGAACCCCAGTTATACACCCACCCGCCCCACACACTACTTTCACTGTATTCACCCCAGCACTCTCCATATAGGGCACATAGCTATTGTATTATGAAAAAGGCCATCTTGCCCGCCCCCCCCCCCCCCTCCGACGTTAAAAAAAACACCAGGTGATGGGTCAAGTTATCAATAGATTTTATCTAGAAGATCTTCTCTTTTTTGGGGAGGGGGGAGGGTGACATAAAAGGGATTTAGCCTTGTCACAATTATCTATAGATTATGACTGCAGATTATAGTGGTTATCCCCAGACTACAGTGGAGCTATATCTTACAATTTCCTGGTGGATGACGGCAGAACTAGCAATGGCTGTGTGCCCCATATTGCCCTCTTTCCCTTCCCCTCCTGCCCGCGCCCACCAGATCTCCAGTGAAGACGTGACTGTTCGCATGACAACACCATCACGGCGCCCCACATGAAGCCAATGTGGATTGCAGGAAGGGAGATGAGGGGGAGGAGGAGGAGGAGGGGGTGGAGCAGTGATGGCAAGGTGGTAGCGTGGTCGTTACCATAGCAACCGATAGGCAAACGGAGACGGGTCTCCACCCCACCCCTCCTGCTCACTCTCACAGCGGATGACACGTTTCTTGTGCTTGGAGATCCACGCGGATCAGAGTGGTTGCCTACTGGAGGGGTTTGATGAGTGGGGTGTAAGGAGAATCTGGATCACCCCCACCCCACCGTACCCCACACACAATCCACCCTCTCCCCCACGACCCTGCAACAACCCCTCTTTACCCCGCACTCTACCCCTCCTCTACCACAGAGTCACACAATTCACACAAGAGCCATGGTTATCACAAAACGCCCACTCTGAGGTGGCCTAGAGCCCCACCCAACCCCAGCTACCCCGGGAGGTGGGGTGGGGGTGTAGTGAGAGGGGGGAAGGGGTGAAGGGCACATGTGTGTTTACTACACAGGGCCCAGCTGGTTGTCTGTATCGCCGCTACCCACTGGAGTAACCAGGAGTTGCTCCAGTCCATGATAACTGTGTTCGTATGGAGGGCGGCTTGGGACCACAGGGTAATGAAGCGAGCAGTAAATTATTGATTGATTCCAGTCTGGCCCAATACCCAGCCTACCAAAAAAAAACAGCAAGACTTCCTTTTGTTCATATTTTGTACCCGTACTTTTCGGTAATTTTGTGTGTGTGTGTGTGTGTGTATGCAATGTACAAAGGTTATTCATGCATACAGATTTGATGCAAAATATTTCAGGTGAATATTTCTATATGTATATGAAGTTCTATATGTGTATGTAACAACAATGGCAGTCACACAAGGACCATGGAAGCCATATCAGCAGAGTCAAGCATTAGGTCAATAGTCATCTCTAAGGTGGATAATGCCACTGGTGAGATTGGTCCTTTTTTTCACACATAAACTACTATCATTTGACTATTTTCCCATACCACTTGGGTATGTGTGGTTGTGCTGTATCAATGTTTTGTCTACATTCTGTCGGACGATTAATAAAGGGCTGTCTATAATGTCGTCCTCATTACCATGGTCAGTATTGAAGCATTCTTCATCATTATTTGTGGATTTCCTTCATCAATAAGGGTAGTACTTATTTATTAAGCTGCACAATGTAAACTTGCAGCATTGACAACATGTGTTCATTTGTGGTCAGATCTTCCCAGCAGAAATCCACAGAGACACTGGCATTGTTTACTTAATAACTCTGTATAGGTTTCATTCTCTCTTGTCTTGTGGCCAAAACAAATAAAGATGATAAGGATTTATCATCCCTTCCCCCACAGATGTTACATTCAAGATGTGTGACTGTTGATGCCTGTATATATTAGTGTACACACTGGTGTTAGTCTTCAATGCTGTTCTGTTGACTTACAACTGATGCCAAAGTGGGCATGAGGAGCCTTAATGTCTGTCGATATATCACACCCAACATGCCCTTTTATAAACGTATTTCTCTTTTGCTTACTGTGTTTGTCCTTCGTGTTCATCTTATCAAAGTTTCATCGAATTCCCCAATTATCGCTCGGCTCTGACGGAGTATAATGAGGACGTTTGGATTGTAATATACTTGTAAATATCTCATCACCGGGCATTTATGGACAGTGCCGGGGCCCCTGAGTGTGCGCTGGAAGTGGGTTAATGAGAATAAAATGTAAATTCCCTGCCGAACATCGTGTGGAACTATGTGCATGCTGAAGCACGTCTGAAAAGAAAAATCACCGCCAAGCTCGCTGTGACCCCATGCTAGTGTTAACAATCGTGACTCACTTTGCGACATCCCCGCCCGACTGACGGCAATTAACGACATTTGTTCTCGGTGGCCATCAAACATAGGCGAGGTGTTAATTTCGGTGCGCGCGCAGCCTCCCGAGAAACCCAGACGACATTTAGTTCCCGCCAAAAAGACGGCGCCTGATATTGATATATTTTCTAACGCTGCGAGGAGTGAAAGCCATTATGGGCGGGAATAAGATCTCATGGAAACTGACAGAAGCAGACGACAATTCGAGGCGCGCGATCGTTTTCTAATTGCACTCTCACGCACACTCTTTTCGGGCAGACGAATTTTTCCCGCCCAAACCCTTCCACTACAATGACAACCTCTCCGGTTTCTGGAAATTATTTATCCCCCAATTTTCAGAAGTAACAATCCAGTAACCAAATAGCCACCATTAATTCCTCCTACCATGTGTCCTTTTATGAATTTTTCTTTTTATTTAGAAAAAAAGGGTAATTCATTTGAAATAAACATAAATATTTTAGCGCACCTATCATTTTCTTTGCTCTGCCGCCGAGGCTTCTGATCATGCTGGTAAACCGATCGCCCAAGTCAAACAATGTCACTTCGACTGACTACATCGACCGTAATTAATTTCGGAGTTAAAAATTCAGTCCAACCTGTCTCTGTGGTTTACTATTTCAACATGGGGTCTCGGCCGGCCCCGCGTCCTCCTATTTATTCAATTTGTGCCGGCGGAGCTCGGCGCCACTGAAGTATCCTGTGCGGGCTCCCGGCGCCGGCCCCGCGCGCCCGGCACTCGGCGCCGTGTCCCCGGCTGCCCCGCCCCGCCCGCCCGCCCGACCCTGCTAAAAAACAGCGAGACTCCGAGTCGCCGAGCGGGGCGATACTGTGACAGTGTAAACATGGCTGACGACGGCGGCGGCGGTGGCCGGGACCCCAGCCGGGCCCCGGCGGCCGACGGGCGCGTCTACCCGGCTGTGTGTGTGTCTACGGCGCCCCTTCCCTTCCCCCTCCTCCCCCCGCCGCCGCCCCGCACACACCGCCACGGTGATGGGGAAACTACCCGCTATACTAAAGGATGGGGGTAGTTATTCATTGGGAGATCGCGGGACGGAGACCGGCACGGGGGACGAGCCTTCCCCGGGCCCTCCTCGCCGCGTCCCGGCAGCGATCCCCCGTCTCCCCCGTCCTCCAGTACCGCGGACGCGACTGTGAAATTTGGGCGAGATCGTCCACCATCATAGCCCCCTAATAACCCCCCCCCCCCCCGAATCCTTCCCGCCGCTTGTCCACCTCCCCCGCCCCCCCCCCCCCCCGCACACACACGGTCCTCCAGTGTGTTGTCATGGCGAATGCTGACCCAGATCCTCCTCCAGGGTGGGCAGCCCGCGAGGCGCCGCGACCAATCGATAGACAGATCAATAGGGGAATCAAATTACGGCGCGATATGTCAGCGCGCGGCTCCCGGGGCTGGGGCGGGGGGAGGCCGGGGAGCGGGGCGGGGGAGGCCGGGGCCCGGGACCGGGGGCGCCGTCTGTCACCCCCCCCCCCCCCCCCCCCCCCCCCCCCACAGCCAGTACGAGCATGGTCCCCATCCAATGTGTGTATAAACTGTATTATTGGTTTACCAACGATTCACTATAAAAGTATGAATATATCATATGGAAATATAAACAGTTATAGATATGAAAACAGAAGTGTTATATAGAAATATAAACAGTTATAGTTATGAAAACAGAATATGTCATATGGAAATATAAACAGTTATGGAAATGAAAATAGATGTATATAGGACCATTCAGCTGGCAACTAGAAGCGTAAATGTATTAGAATATATTGGATATAAAATTGCATCATAAAGTTAATATAAATAGTCAAAATACTGAGATGCGTATTCACAAAGCTTGCCGCTTGGATAAGAGCACATGGGTTTATCGTCCAGTCAGTAGCGTGTATGTGTTGAGGCTGTTAGGACTGCTACAAATCACCGCCTCATATTTATACCGTTCCGTGTCTGGTCGTCTACCCCCCCCCCCCCCCCCTTCCCCCCGTCCCCCCGCCTCGCATGCCCGACAGGCGGCCCGCACGTCGGTCGTGCCGGGCCGGTCGTAAACGCGCCCCGTCCGGCGTGCCGGGCGCGGGGGGCGGTGCAGGGTGGCCGCCGGCGCCGGGCTCTGCGCGGGGGGACTCGGTACACGCGGCTCAGTCCGCCCCGGTCTCCCCCCGCCGACGACCGCTAATGCCGGGCTCGCACGCCCGCCCCGCTTTGATCTGCCGCCCCCGCCCGACCTATCCCTTAAGCCGCCGCCTCGGATCGTGCGGCCGGGAAGCTTTGTCGGGGACATTATCACAGTGACATCGAGCGATTCTCCACCCCTTCTTCCCCCATACACCTCTCTCCCTCTCTCTCTACCTCGACTCCGCTCACCAGCATTCCACCCTCTTCCGACCAGAGCCATATTATTTGGATTAAAGACTAACACCCCCCTCCCCCTCCTTCCTCCACCGTGGTAGATCCAGGAGCACGCAGACAGGAGATTGTCATGCAAATCGCGCACTAGATTAAGGGGCCCTACCCTCCTCCTCCTCCTCCTCCGCCCGCCGCCCGGCCGACGCCCCCGCGGTGGAGCCCGTGCCAATATCTCCACTCTCCCCTCACCGAGAATCCAACAATCCAGTGCTCCAAATAGCACCTACCTTTTTTTCACCTCCACTCGCACAAGCTTGCCAATATAGAGACACTATTAAGGTGCGGGAGGAAACGTGTATAAACAAGACCTGCAAGGAGGTATTCTAGTGTCTTTTGGATGTGTGGATGGGGTCCCCCCGGAGGGGTGGAGGTCAGTTAAGGTCATCCGGTAGGCGGCTGGGGTTGGGGTGGCTTCACTAGGTCAGAGAATAGAGGGTGGGGCGGGTTGTATAAACGACGTAGAGCAGTAGTTATGAAGCAGATCCAACTCACCTTCCAAACATCAACACAGACGGAATGCCAAAATGGACCACAGGTAAACATGCAATTTAAAAAAAACCACAAAACAACAGAAATAGATTAAAATCTATGTAGGGAGAAATGTTTTCTAATATCCACGAATGCCTGGACCTATGACACAACAAGGATTCTAATTTATGGGACTGGAAAGCTGATTCGACTGATTTAAGTAGAGCATAACAAATCTAACTCGTGTATAGAAGCCAGTAATTGAATTTAAAAAAATCAGGTACAGCTGATGTAGCGATAAACGACCTATATTGAGAACAATACCGGAGTCATTTATGTCAGCACGTAGGCTTTGGTGGAGTATGAAGTTGAGACAAGTGCGTATAACAACAAACCAAGAACTATATATCAAAATGTCCACGTCAAAGTTACAGTCTAAATGCCGACGTAATTATGGACCGCTACTGCCAAAGAGGAAAGAATTAATTCCCTAAGTGTCCCATTAAAAATAGATTTCAAATGATTTGGCCTTCTGAAATATTAATAGGCAACGGCGATCGAAGTTGCACCGAGAGCTAAATTGAAAAATTCAACATTTTTTATTTGCGAATTGTCATTGTTGTTTTCTGTTATGTTCATAGAGCACCGTTTTATGATTTTGTTGAGTTTTTCACGCTTTTCTTCGGAGATAGTGGACTGGGCCTTTAAAGTGCTATGAGTGAGTTTATAGGCGGCCTGGAGGGGAGGATAAAATACCCTAAGGACAGGATTAACCTCTCACAGGCCTGGGATATAGACTCCGCCTCCACTCCCACCCCAGAAAAGCTATCGATTAATTTGTACCTACAGTAGAGGAGTGTGGAATTTCAATATGTCCCATGTCGGGGTGACACCGTAGAATTTACCAGCCTGTGGTTATTGACTTTTTTTTCTAATAAGTAGATCCTGGATCTGTTGATAACCGAGGTCTGGGTTACAGTGATTTAGGTGTTAAATGTCGATTGAGAATGTTCGTTTTTGTAGGTAGCTTGGATTGGCTCCCTGAGGAAGCCACTCGGTTGTAGTGGTGTGTAAGCCCTGGCGTAGGAAGCTCGTAAAACATGGGCAATTTGTTTTCTCGTAAATAATGGCCGACTCGCTGCGCTCCCAGCTGACACACTTTTATTTACACAAATTCTGTTGTCGCCCGCTCTGGCCTGGCTTGTCTAACTGACCTAAAACTGCCACCTCCGGGAAGCCAGCCCCCTTCCGCGTTACCCGCACATGTTGTTTTGAGAAGAATCCCGCTGAAAATCCGGTTAATTCCGGATAACGAAGAGGGTATATCGGCAATGTTTTCAAATTGTCACTGGGGCAATATGGCGGCGGGCGGCAGTTTCAAGTGGGCGCTGAAAGTCGTCTGCTTCGCTCGCACGTGGAACTCAAAGAAAACAAAAGTGGCGGGAATCTCGACAACAACTCCCTGGAGGAGCAGCGAACTTACCGCGTTTTTTTCGCGCGCAGACGAGAGACGGGCGTCTGGGGGAACGCCGGAAAACTTGACGAACGCCGAACGCTGCAGGAACCCAATAACGCGGCGTCTATCCAAGATGGCGGCACAGTGCTGCACGCAGCGGAGAGTGGAGGGTGGAAGTAGTCGCGCGGGGATTTCTCCTGATCTCTCCTCAGTGATAAAATGTCGTCTGCTTTTGTGAAATCTCAGCGGCGAGGACGTGGTGGGCGATATTAGGGGTTTTAAGTGGAGGTGGACACCCTGGAGGACTGGGGTTGGAGGCACGGCGGCCGGGAACGCAGTGCTGGGGTACGGGGAGTACTAGATGAGGTGGCGGGCACACGGTCTCATCAATCCCTATACCGCTCATCACTAGCGCTCTGTTTATCATGTCGCATAATTAACTTCATTCCGGGAAGTAAGATCTATGTCTGGGTCTGCGTATGACAACCTTCACATGAGCACCTGGAGTCAAGGACAGGAGGACAACGTGTAGGAGGCTCACGCATTTACTACATATAAGCATGCGTTATTAACAATAATATAATATTTCCATATCAATTGTGTATCATATCGGAGTTTCCATAATTATCCATTATTTGTTAATCATAAAGGTATTATCTATTCATCACTTTATATCTGAAACTTCGCATATTAAGCATGTTTAATAAGTAATTTGGAAAGAAAGCAATTTTGATCATTTTCTGGAACACTGGGTCAACATTTTTATGTATCATTGTTTGGCTGAATGTAAATTATTATTCATATATTAACTACAAGTGACAACCGCCTCTTAAAAGCACAACACATGAATAGAAATATTCCCTGGAATATTATATGGATCTACCTAGATTATGCCCTATATGAATACATTAATTTTGATATCTGAGAATATCATGATGATAATTCAATCGAAAAATGAAGAATTTATGATTGCAAAAATCTCCTGGGAGCTGGTTGTGTGTGACGGTGAAAATGAGTAGATATCTGAGGCGGGGGGAGAGTGAGAGGGGGAGGGAACAGACGGTAATCGTCGCACTCATCGGGAGGTGAGGCCGGGTTGGTCGGGTTATGGGGCTGCCGACGGAGACCGGGTTGACAGGCGCCAGTCATCGGGGCTGTCGGCGGGTTGGTGCCGTCAGCGCCCGGCCCCACGCCCGGCCCCCTCGCCCGTCACTCACCCCACACTCAGCCTGCAGTCACCAAAATAAAAACACACAAAGCCAATCCACCCACCTGCAGTGGAACAAATTATCTAACATTGGCTCCATATCCCCACCAAAAAATGTATATATCCAGAGAGGGATATTATTGTATATGCCCAATTTATATTGTTCATTATTGGCCTTTTGTTCTCCCATTACATCCATTTTAGAGCGGGGGGTCTTGTTTATCGTTGACATCATCGGTGATAGGTAATATAGGTCATTTTACATTCATGAATAGTTTATTTGCTGGGTTGAAGCCTATCAGGCTGACTGACGACCTAAGTGGGGCTAACCATCTAAATTTGAGGTCGTATAGACTGCGATGAATAAAGCAGTTTGTCCCTGATTATCTCAATTAAATCCATCGCCGGGATTGAATATAAACACAAGTTGTACAAGGTGACCATAGACTTAACCCACGTTCTGAAACAGCTCCCTGGTCTCATTAGGCCACATTCACCTATACGCTGCTATTGTGCACTTTGTTTGCGGACTAGTCACCAGGTGGCGCAGATTATCATGGCTGATAAACACGGAAGCTGCAGAGAGACAGAATGGCGCTGTGGAGGAACATGAGATGGGGGAATATTGTATGAGGGCGACAATAATTTCTATTCCCGATTCATCTATTTTTTATGTGTATTTATTTATTGATACATCCATATAAAGGGATAACCATATGTACAATATATATATATATATATATATATATATATATATATATATATATATATATATTTATATATATCAGGTATATATACCATGTATATATATAGCCTAGATATTGTTACATATCTATTCACATTCAGAACCTAATATATAGTCTTATCCCCAATAATGTAGATATTTATAAGAAAAGAACCTATATAGAACCTCTATTTGCCCCATGCAGCCAACCTGTATCCCATTTAACAGACCCGCGTATTCATGTAATGGAGCATTAAGGGAGAAACCCCCACAATGAATAATCTAGACAGGTTAACACACTTACAGTAACATATCTAAATATATACATAAGTGTACCCATATATTACACTCTTATAGCTTTATATATAGAGTATATATATATATATATATATATATATATATATATATATATATATATATATATATACTATATGATATGATATCAATATTAATGCGTTTTGCATATAATGATAGTATTTGTGTATATCCTTTCATATCCTTTGATTATGTATGCTCTCAATATGCTCTCAATATTAGATTTTTATTATATTACCTATCGCTATATTCACATTATGACCTAGTATATACATATGTATAATATATATAACATGTCGCTAGAGTTCTCACTAAATGAGACGTGACAGCTTCTTCTTCCTACCGTGTCAAGCTGTCATTGCTCCAAGCTCATTGTTTACATATCTGATATGACATCATCTCTCCAGTCACCTAATTCAAAATACCTGTCTTCCGCCACGGAATCAGACCTATCTGACCCATCCCAGATATTCAACGTGTTTTGGGAACTCATCTCATGTATGGGTTTCTCCAATTACAGCTATATTTATTAATGCTTTATATATAAATAGTCATGTTATCCTATTGAAGTCAACGCACCTAATAAAGCTCCCGTCCCTTATACGGACGAGTCACAGTGTCTCTGTCATTCACAGCGTTAACCCTTGCAGGCCTGTTCCCACCACGACCTCATTTTGTCAAGCTCAATATCTTACTATTCTCATTCAGTATATAACACACCCTACAACACAAATCCCTCTCTCTCTCTCTCTATGGTGGAGGTCAATTAGCCATCCACTTATGCCCCTTCAGCCGTAATAATTGTGACATAGTTTAGACGCGCACACCTGTGGTGATTTACAGGCGTTGCTGGCGACTGTCAAAACGTGAGATGTGGGTCAGGGACTAATTAAATACAGATTAGAGATCCAGTGGTAAACGGTCTATGATCCTCGACGCACCTCCAGGGTCTGTATCTCCTTCCTATCCTGACCTCCCACCCTCCCCCTCCCCTCTCCTCCTCTCTCCCTCCCACCTGCACACATCTCAGTCGCACACTCCCATCCCTACTCTGACTCCCACTGTAGACCCTCTTTGCTAGACTGGCTTCAGTCCCTTTATCCTACCCCTACTATAAAATCCAATAGACTCAACATTGAGTTTTCGTATGCCACGCTGGCTGGCATATGGGGTTTTATATGCCACTAGTGGCATACAGAAGTGTTATCACGTAATATTCCAAAATCGAGGAGACGTCGTAGGATAAAATCAAAACCTAATTCGTTTTAATCTTGGCCACCGCATGCCACTCCTGGAGTTTTGGCTCCGGTCTTCACTCGGCTTCAACTCATGAAGTCACTATGCCAAACTCCAGTCGTGGCATACGGTGGCCAAGATTAAAACTCATCCAGTTTTACGAAAGTACACCCTCCACCTACCCCACCCCTCTTCGCCCTGATACAGCTGGGGTGGGGGGAGGGCACTTACAGGCGGTTTTGTGCTTATTGGACAAGTTTTTTTCCTGTGTCGGCCAATGAAAGGGAACATAGTACAATGCATTTCATCCTAATTTAATGTTATTATTTCTTGAATGTTCATAATCAAAGACTTGAGCAGGTCTACCTCTTTGCATATTCCTCCTGTAAGGAAGGAGTCGAAGAAAAAGATCCTCCGCTCCTCCGGCGATCCTCCGTGGGCCCCGGAGGAGATTATCTTACGGAAGCAGCGTTAATCTCTAATCCCTGCGGATTAGAGCGGCGTCGGGCCCCAACAAGTCGGCGCTGCTGGGTGGAGGTAAGAACAAACAGACTGCCCGTGCCGAAGTGTGTGTGGGGAGGGAGGGGAGATAAACACACCCATTGCTACTATCACACTCGGGTCTTCAGGTTCGATCCTGTCTTAAAATCCGGGTTAAATCTAGAAGATACTCGTAGAGAAGGTCCCATAAACCGCGTTAGGTTGAGGAGCTCAAACAAAAAACTCTGTTTTGTGAAAGCTGAAAAATGCTGTAAAGTGAAAAATAAATGTGGATGAGGACAGTTGCTGTGAGAAGCCTTATGTAAACATTCGCCGAATTTCCCGTAAAAAATACACTGCATAGGTCATGTATGTTCATTGTACTCTCTTGTTGTAGTAAAAATAAAAATACCATGTTCTACCGTTATTGAATGTGGAAAGATTGATATATAAACTAAAATTCTCGTCCGTGTTTTGAGATGGATAACTAGAAATGTACGCATTTCGGGTAGACCTACGTGAAGGTCTCCTTCACTCAGCGATTGCTGAATTTAGAAACATGCCCTTCATGCTTCGGCTCCAACTATTCAATGTATCCACAGTAGCTGGGGCAGAGGCTGACCTGAGGACTATGTTTACATTAGGTCTGGTATGTATCAATCTGAGAATCGAAGAATCTCCTGTCAGAGAAAATAATCGAGATATATATGAAAAAATATATTTGGTATTAATAACATGTGCCCCTATAAAGAACATTAAAAATCCCCATAAAAAAAACATTATATTTGGGGCCAGATATCACACACACGTATTAAAGCTTATATAAAGCAATTATGCTCTGTTAATTAATTCTAAAAATTAGGCCCCGATCCACACGTACTTGAAAGCCGTGTGGATCAGGGCCTACAGGTGCATACATCGGGTGAGGTGAAGGGTCCGGTCGCGACGGCCTGACCCGTAGTGTCTGACCTAGACCACTATATCACCATTCTGAGCACTGTGTGTACACGCTTCATTGACTCCCTGAGTCTCAGTGAGAGCACATACACCCGGCTGTGTTTAGGAGGGTGAGACTGGAATACACAACATCACAACATGACATATTGTTAGAGTGAGTATGATAAGTTATAATATATAAAAGTTATACCTTATAGATTTGGACTGGGCTATTATACTGTATAAATCTGTGTGTATTTTACCAGTGTATGTAGAGCAATGCCTGCCTGTGACTGTGTGTGTGACTGGACTGTGGGAGCACATGTGTGTCTGTCACACACAATGTCGACCTGTGTGATTCTATGTGTGCATATTGTATCTGTATTTATCTCACCCCAGATATTTTTTCTCCATAGACTTCACATTGAAAACTCGTATCTAACACCCATTAGATATTTAGGAAATATATCCAATGGGGGATAATGTCACAAATGTTAGCCCATTAGTCAATATTAAGGGTGAAATAAATTCAGAAACCCATTCAAGTTTAGGGTTAGAGCTCGATCCCATCTCATTTGAATCACATAGCAATTCACGCGGCTTCGCCTTGTGAATTACTACGTGATTCAAACTCGATGGGATATGAGCTCAGACCCTAAACTTTCATGAGTTTCCTCTATAGTATCTATATCTTCCTATATGTGTCTGTGTATCTGTGTCTGTCCGGTTATCACTCTGAATATGTTCCACAATTTCTCATATTGAAGGAAATAGTTACTCTGACAGGTATCCCACCATGGCCGACCTCTTATTTGTTGTGATCCATGCATATAAATAAGCTGTAGACCACCTCCCACCTGGCTTATATTATGATACCCCCTGACTGGCCCTGCCGCTGACTTGACTGGTAGCGACCGCTCTCACACAAACAAACCCGTACTCTCACTATGTGAGGGGCGGGTCTATATTTTTCATGAATTTATCATCAAGACTCATATCTGTACTTCATCTTTAATGTAATATCCTTGTGTCTATGTTAGATGTTTGTTATGTATATATTAATTTGTTTCATTCATATATTTGTTATATGCAGTATATATGAATACATACATTTTTTCATTTATTTACCATCTATTTATCAGTCGGTGAATCAGGTAAGCTATGTACACTGCTAATTTATCTAATAAAACTAACACTAATCATATATCTATACCCCCATAAAGGCAATACATTGTTCCAAGAACACACATCCACCACAATAAAGTAAGAACCCACCACACCAGTTTTTATGCACCTTGGAGAAGAGCAACATGCCGTTTTCTACACGCACACATTGTATACATACTCACACAGTGGCTTCGCTCGTAATTAGTTTCCGTCGTGGTGTATTGATTTATGATACGCTCAGCCCCTCTCCTCTTTTTTAAAGCCGAATCGCTGCGGTGGATTCAGTTTTAAATTAATTGGTTGAGGTTAGAGACCTGAACTCATGCACCGAGAGGCATGGTGATTATCTAGAGAGCACGACATGGTCGGGGTATAATGAGCCCAGTGTTGTTTTCGTCATGGTCCGATGACCTCGTTATGCAAATGAGGCCTCGATCTGAGACGGAGGTCAGAGGAACGCCAGCGGCTGCGTTTTAGACAAGCCGTCACCGAAATGGGTCGAAAAAAAGTATAATTTAGGTGACAGGAAATTTTGTGGCTGGGATCTAGCCTTCAATTATAACTGGATAACATGCCATTATTTGTGTCTGAGGACGTCATATCAGCTGCCAGAAAAATGGTGCGTGTGTCATCGCGGCTTTGTCAGTTTATTCGGATTTCGAGCACCGACAGAGAGTAGAAAGGATACGAGTACAACGATGGCGGATTGGTCTGAGTACTACGTGATATATGTCAGTGCTGTATCCCACATGCGTGCCATATGGATAATTAGTATGCACTGAATACGATGCTGTTGTTTATTATTGTTTATTGAAAACACATAAAAATTATGTGTTGATTAAAAGCAAGAACAAGTTATTCTGTTGATTGTATTAACTATATTGTGTTTTTTATGTATTCAATGTGCTGATAAATAATATATCCCCCCCCCCCCCCCCCCATTTATTAGAACTAATATTTTCCTGTTTCTTTTATTTTGGAAGTTGATCTTATAAAAAATATTGTTTTCCCTTTAATGTTAGGTGCTGATGAATTTTTTTTCTTTTGGGATTTTTTTCCCTATTCGTTGTTGAGTATCTTAATAAATGTTGCTTTTATTTTGTATGTTGATTGTATAAAAATATTGTTTTCCCTTTAGATGTTGGATGTTGGATGTTCGTGAATATTGCTAATTGGTTTAATTTAACATTATTTCCCCTTAATATGGTGAGTGTTGATGAATAATGTTTTTCTTTGGAGAATTGTCTATCTAATTCGGTGTTGAATATCCTAAGAATTTAGCTTTTATTTTGGATGTTGATTGTATAGAAATATTGTTTTTCCTTTAGATGTTAAGTGTTGTTGAAAATTATTTTTCCTTAGTGAGTTTTGTTTTGCTTTTAGGTGTCGAACGTGTTAATATTATCCATTAGTTGATACTGTGTAAGCTGTATATCTGTTAGTTTGGGGAGTTGATGTTTTAAGGTGTATATCTGTTATTTGGGGAGTTGATGCTGTTAAGCTGTATATCTGTTATTTGGGGAGTTGATGCTGTTAAGCTGTATATCTGTTATTTGGGGAGTTAATGCTGTTTAAGGTATATATCTGTTATTTGGGGAGTTAATGCTGTTTAAGGTATATATCTGTTATTTAGGGAGTTAATGCTGTTTAAGGTATATATCTGTTATTTGGGGAGTTAATGCTGTTTAAGGTATATATCTGTTATTTGGGGAGTTAATGCTGTTTAAGGTGTATATATATATATATCTGTTATTTTGGGGAGTTGATGCTGTTTAAGGTGTACATTTGTTAGTTTGAGTATTTGATGCTGTTTAAGGTGTAAATCTGTTATTTGGGGAGTTAATGCTGTTTAAGGTGTATATATCTGTTATTTGGTGCTGTTTAAGGTGTAAATCTGTTATTTTGGGGAATTGTTGCTGTGTATATCTGGGTGTGCTGGTGACCTCGCAGCTCCCTGACCGTTATTTAAGTGGCTGTCATCGACCTCTGCCCACCTGGGGTCACCGTGAACCGCCTGACCACCCTGACCATGTCAACCATTGTTCTCCCCTCCCCTTGTTTCTACGTTTTGTCCTGTCAGGGTGGCCCACAATAACACTGCGTGGGCGTGTGTGTGTTTGGTGGTGGTGGGAGGTGGGGGAGGGGTGGGAGATAAAGGTGGGTGCTAGGTGGGCAGGGGTGGAGAGGGGGGAGGGTGTGGTAGGAAATGTGGAATGGGGAGAGGGTGAGTGTATTACTATCGGGCACATAGTCATTGTGCTATGGAGGCAGCCATCCCGCCCCCGATGCCATCCAATACATCAGGTGACAGGATCAATTATCAATGAATTTCATCAAAAATATTTTTTGGGGCTTGCCATGGAGGAATTTTAGCTTTGTCTCAACATTATCTATAGATTATAACAGCAGTTGCCCCCCGACTACAGTGCCGCTATCTTACAATTTCCCGGCGGATGCTGGTGGAACTAGCAATCACATTGTGCCCTATAAGAGGGAGTAGGGTTAGTGTGTGGATTAGATGGGTAGGGGTGGTTGGGGGAGAGGGTGAGTGTGTTGCTATAAGAGGGAGTAGGGTGTTTAGAGGAAAACGTTTAGTGTGCGGGTTTGGTGGGTAGGAGGGGATAGGAGGGGAAGGTCACATTCATTCAATGGTCAACGTTTTCCGTTGCATTGTCCAAGCCGTATGCAGGATTACCAGAATATTGTGAGACCAATATTGTATGTATCATCAAAGTTTAGTTCTGTTAACTTGCAACGAGTGTATTGCAAGGAAGAGCATGAGAGCAATGGGAAATTATTGATTGCAATAAAAATCTAATAATAATAAAAAGGACATTAAGCCAGACACAATCGGGAATATAAACAGGAGTTTGGTGTGTGTCCTTATCTCCCCCCTGTTACAAGTTTAGCCATAGAAAAATGTTAGAAAAGAATACTCAACGATCACCCCCGTAAAGTGACAATTCTATGCCATGATCTCAGCGTAGTGAATATGAGATGATGTTATAGGCGATTGACCAATTAGCGGCCAGAATTTCAGAGAGAAGACAAACATCCCTAACTTGGAAAGGGTTGAGATAAATCCAGAACCGCACTCGAATCGTAAAATAAACAATACTCCACTCATTTGAATGGGCTGTAATCGTTAACCAGAGCTCTTTGCCTCGACGACGATTGCGGTGCATTCATACTGCATGGAGTATTGTGTATTTATACGATTCTCGATGCAGTGCTATATGAGTTGATTTCTGTCAAAGAGTGCAAAGAGTGTGTTGCAAGGAAGAGCAATGGGAAATTATTGATTCCAATAAAAATATAATAATAATAAATAAAGGACATTAAGACGGACACAATCGGGAATATAAACAGGAGTTTGATGTGTGTCTGTATGGAGTGGAGGGATGGGTCGGCGGGGTGAACATGTGAACAGTGGGGCTGTGAACGAGGGGGACGGGGCCCTTAGACAGGTGAGCGGCGGGGGTGCGGCGGGGGTGCGGTGGGGAGGGGTGGCGAGGAGGGGTGGCAGGGTGCGGGTTACACGGGTCGCCACGCCTCAATGACCGTCAAAGGTAGACCGGCGCGGGGCCCATCACCATGTCAGCGATACCTCAGCTCCCTTTGTGCACGCCAGCTGCCACACAATGCCGCGCCGCGCCGAGATAACAAGCAGATCGCCCGGGCGCATTTCTCCCCCGCCCGAGCAGCATTGATACTGATTGTAGCCGGTCGCCATGCACCCCCCACTCCTCTCCCCCCTCTACTGCTACTCACACGGCCAGGACGTCATGTATAGCCCCGGCAGAGAGCCGCGACCGGCATGTCAATCCCCTCCTCTCCGCCCAACCGTGGCCACCTGAAGGGGTGAGGTTCAATAAATAAATGAATTGGTGTTTGTGAATTGGTGCGTTTCAGGTGTGTTTGTGTGTGTGTGTGTGGGGGGGGGGGGGGGGTAGTTGATACTACTAGCAGCCCCTGGCACCCCCTCCCTCATCATCCCGAGCTCCTACACACAGTACAGCCATCCTTAGACTTGCTCAAGTCTTTGATTATGAGCCTTCATTGAATTATAAGAATAAATTAAGGATATAGACAATAACCGATGGTTTTGTGGACAGGCGACGGTAAATCACGAGAGGTTGACGCGTAGTAATACACAAGCGCTAGCGAGTGTGTTCCGAGGTCAACCGCGAGTGGTTTATAGAGCTGCCCGTCCACAAAACCATCGTTTGTTGCATTTATTATCCATTTTTTTAAACAAATTAAACCCAGTAATTGCCATATTAACGGGTATAATATTAGGAACTATTTCTTTGCTCTATAGCAAAAGGGAATATTTTTCCCGTATACCATGGTTTTGAGGCCGTATACCACAGGTTTGAATCTATATACCACAGTTATGGTATCCGACAGGTTTTATACATTTTCAATGGGGACTTTGTATACGATGGATAATAAAAGCAGTTAAACCATGTGTGCTTCCTATAGCTAGCCCGGGAATCAACTGTGAGGTGGAGAGTAAGGCCTGGCGTCAACCTACTACGATATGGCTCCGATATGGTCTACGTTGAACCTCCCGATAAAAAATCAAAATCGCGTCGGAAGGTCCCCTAATATCGGGGCAGTTGACCACATTTCTGCGATTAGACACCGATAAAAACCCCATATAATGCGTGGTTGATTAGCATGTCTAGATATATGTCTATGATTTTGCACCTTCCCGATATGTCTCCGATATTGACTTTTTGTATCGGTGCCATATCGGTAGGTCTAAATTTCTATCGTAGTAGGTGGACGCCAGGCCTAAGGTAGGGAGGGGATTTGGGTAAGGGAGGTGGTGGCGGCAGGGGTAGGATGTAGGACACAGGGACTGAGGCCAGTCTAAGCCATCCTATACAACTACCGAGTATTCCGTGTCTGTGTGTGTATACGGAGGAGTGGGGGTGGGGGGGGGGGAGGAGGCACCTATGGGATCTAGCCTTATTAAATAGATATTAGTCCGCCACACACCAAAAAAAAAGAAATAAAATTTGGCACGAATAGCTATTAGGACAACCATCTCGGTATGCAGCATATTAAAATCCAATATGGGTCAGGTATGAAAAAGGAGAAGCGTTATGTGGTTCATAGTGGAATTAGGAATAATTATAAGCGACGAGGGATGGTCGGTGAAATGATTACGGTATGGCACTAAAAGATGAAGAATGTCATAAAAAGGGAACTAATTAAAAAGCAATTAAAGGTGTAGAATGGTGTGTACATCGAACATGTAGGAAAAAAACATATTATAGTAATAAAATGTAAAGATGGGCAATCTTTTCATTGTAGTAGGTTTTGATTGTTCTCCGTGGAATGCGGAATATTCATGATCACAGTCAAGGAATACCATAGATATGATAAAAATTTCATATAGTATTGTTCGGATGCAAACAGTTAAACTAAAGGTAGAAAGTAAAGGTGTAAAATACATGTTCATTGGTATATCGTGATAATCACATAGAGTCCAGCAACTATTATACGGAAACTGGATTACTGTCTTCGTACGTCAAAAATACTTGGTAATATTAGTGATCCCATACATCCCTCTGCCTACGGCATCGGGATGTATGGGATCACTAATATTACCAAGTATTTTGACGTACGAAGACAGTCAGCCTGTTTTCGTATTATTATATACCTAAAAATGGCGATATTTTATCTAGTCACATGATCACATACCCCGTACGCCACACTGTGACTTACGGGTACATATACGCCATGGGTAGGAGCGGGTAGTATATGTAGTTCATACAGCCACAGGTATATAATAATAAAGTATACTCTTTTTCAGTGGAAAAAAACATGAACTAAGATCCAGGGAAATAGGCTCCTGTCCTCCATGGAGACAAAATCTGATTGTATCATAACAAAGGTTGTGAATGTTTATGAATGAAATGTAGATGTGGGAACTGGGGCTTAACAATATAACCACCATCTCCCACCGCTTTTTTCCATCCGCGACGTTTCTCGAAACCTCTAGGGAAAGAAAAAACTACAAACACATCTATGGGATCTGGCCTTATTAATGTAATGTAGGCCTATAGAATATCCAAGGAATCTCATGTAAACAGTGGCCGCCTGGTTCCCTGTAGATGATACTAGGAGACAACGTGTTTATGTTATAGATAGAGTATTCCGTTATAGAGTGCTTGATATTAAACCGCGATTCGTTTATAACGAGGAGAAGGCCGAGCGTCCGGTCACGCCACATCACGTATTGTACAGGGGCGGTGTGAGTAGTCGTGGAAAAGTGGGATTGTAGCCGGGCTGTGAACAACGGGAAAGTAGTCCCAGGTCATGTACCGCACTGTACGCACCTATAGGTACATACAGCTCACTGTACGCAACTACAGGTAAATACAGCTCTCTGTACGCAACTACAGGTACATACAGCTCACTCTATGTAATTCCAGGTATATACAACTCCCTGTACGCCCCTCCACGTACAACACACCTCCTATTACATACACCTCACTGTACGCCCCTCCTGTTGCATACAGCCCACTGTACGCCCCTCTTATTACATACAGCTCCCTGTACGCAACTCCTATTACATACAGGTCACTGTACGCCCCTCCTATTGCCTACAGCCCACTGTACGCCCCTCCTATTACATACAGCTCCCTGTACGCAACTCCTATTACATACACTATACAGGTCACTGTACGCCCCTCCAATTGCCTACAGCCCACTGTACGCCCCTCCTATTACATACAGTTCCCTGTACGCCCCTCCTATTACATACAGCTAACTGTATACGTACAGATAGGTCCCCGTACGCACCTCCACGTATATACAACTCCCTGTATGCAACTCCAGGTACATACAGCTCTGTGTACCTACCTATAAGTACATACAACATAGCGGGTCGTACATGAACTCAGCTCAGTATAGGATTAACCGAATTAACCTCGGCTTAACCAGGGATAATCCAATACACCTTGTGACTAGCCTGAAGAGGCGTGTTGATGGTATGTGGAGTAGGGGTGTTTGAGGACACGATGCTCAGAAAGAATCAGGGAGTGTGTTACACTGACAATGAGGCCATTAGGCGGGGTGATTGTGAGGACAGTAAGTGGGTGGTACTGGAGAGACAGGCTGGTGTGCTGGAGGGGCTGAGGTTGGGGGAAGGCTACAGACGACCCTCTGAGTAGCTCATCTCATTGCCTGTGGCGGATTATGAGATTAGCTCTATAAGGAGTGACCTCCACTCCTAATCCAACCCGGGAATGGGGATCGTAGCGGGGTGGGGTGAGTATCAGTCCTGTAGGGTGGGGATCGGGGAACAGGGATGGGGTGAATACGTAGGGGTAAAATTTGGTAGATTTTCCCAGAACAAAAAACTCCCACACCTAGGAGACACACCACCCGTTATAAGTGGCATTAGATACGGATATTAAGAGACAGCGATGAATACAGAGGCAGGTTGCAGCTTACCGCGATCCTCCACCGACTGGCCGTCTTGACTCCCATCTCCAGTGTCCAGGGCGGGGACTAGACCGCGGGCTGCCGCCGTGCTCCCTGCCCGCCCCGCCGCCGGCCGCTCCCGCCCGCCCTCCTCACCGCCCCCGCCCCCGCCCCTCCGGCCCGCCCGGAGCCCTCCTCCTGTAGGTCCTCCACCCTCTCCTCCAGTGAGTCCTGCTCCTGTCCAGGCCGTATCTCTGCTCCTGTGTGTTACTGGAGAGGATCCAGATCCAGGGGAGGCGGCTGGGGCTGTGGCGCTGGCGGTGGCGGCGTTGCTCCGGAGGGGGGTGTTTAGTGGTGTGAGGTGGAGGAGGGTGACCCGCCGCCACTCCCTCCTCCTCCTCCTCCTCCTCCTGCGGGGACACACGGAGGGAGGGGTGTGTGTGCAGGTGAGGCATGCAGCGCGAGGCCCGCCGCTCGCCGCTGTCCGTGCGCCCGGCCGCCCAGCCCGCCGCCAACTGACGACTCCGGCAGGCGGACCCCCGAACCGCCGCTATTAAAAAAGATATGTTTTCAATGTTGGCGGCTGAGGGGTGATATGATTGATTGGCTGCCGTTGGATAGGGCGGCGGGCGGCGGGCGGCGGGCGGCGGGCGGCGGGCGGTGGACGGGGATCGCCCAATCCCGCCCTCCCTCCCTCCCTCCCACCCGCCCGCCCGCCCGCCCGCCCTCCAGTAGCCCTATGGGGGAGAAGGGTGGCGGCCTGACAGGCAGACACCACGTGTCACCTCTACACTTACAATCAGCCTCAAATTAAATCACCACCGGCTCCGTTTGCTAATTAGACAGCGTGCCACACAGCTGCAGGCAGCCACACGCCGGGACCAGCAGCAGCACGGCACATCCGGCTATTGTCGGTCATGAAGAGGGATATCCCGAAATGTAAGAGACGTGAGGTTTATGTAATATCCCCAAATAGAAGAGACGTGAAGTTTACGTAATATCCCCAAATGTAAGAGACGTGAAGTTTACAGAATAATATCCCGAATTGTAAGAGACGTGAAGTTTACGGAATATCCCCAAATGTAAGAGACGAGAAGTTTATGTAATATCCCCAAATGTGAGGGACGTGAAGTTACGGAATATCGCTGACGGTAGGAGACCTGAAGTTTACCTAACATACCCAAATACAAGAGACCCGAAGTTCACCACATATCCTGAATATTAAAAGACATGAAGTTTACAGAATATTGTTAGAGATTTGAAGTTCATGGAATATCCTGAAATGTAATAAATGTGAAATTCATGTAATATCCCCAGATATAAGAGACCTGAAGGTCATGGAATAATGTCCTGAACTGTAAGAGACTTCATGGAATATCCCATAATGTAATAGACCTGAACTGTATGGAATATTGTGTACTGTAATATGCATGTACTTTATGGAATATCCCAAAATGAAGTTAATGGAAAATCCCTAAATGTACAAGACATGAACTTAACTTACTGACATATCCCAAAATGTATGAGATATGAACTTTACAGAATATCCAGTGATATAACAGACGTGAAGTTTGCAGAATATCCCACAATATAATAGACATGGAGTTCATGGAATATCCCATAATGTAATAGACATGAAGTTCATGGTGAGCATAATGATGATGATGATGATGATGATGATTATGATGGAGGGAAGGGTAAAGAGGTCAACATGGGATAAAAGCTATCATTGCCAATCAAACACAGTGACAAACATCCTTATTTTGATATCCTTCTCGGGTTTATCATAGAACACATGTAAAACGTCAATTACTGGATTCTATGAGAACAGGAGGAGAAACACGATGAACAGAATGATCCTCGTAAGGCCCACACACCCTGTAAACGTCCTACTCGTGTATCGATTCGCTAGCCGTGAGGGCGACTCCGAAGTAGCAGACTCCAGCGCTGGCGATATTCATTGGAAACCAACATCAAACCATGGCAGACAAAGAGAGGGGCCAGGTGAGGCCGTGGAGGGTCGGGGGCCGGGTTGACTCGGCGACCCGGCGGGGGTAACGGGAGACGGGCGGGCAAACACGGCCCGGGCCCCCACCCCGCCAGCCCCGGTCTACGCCGAGGAGCAGGTTGTGGGTCTAAGTAGACGACGGCGCCAAACAAACCCAGGCGGGCAGTGCAGTGAGGAGGTATATATACGGCCACAAAGCGCATGCTAAACCCCAACCCCCAATAGTAGGATGTGTAGCGCTCTAACCCCAACCCCCAATAGTATGTGTATCTGTAGACTGAAACCCCCCGACACACGCTTGAAAAGGCTCGCTGAGAGAAACGGGCATGTTTGCGTATAGAGGAGGGGGATAAGAAGGGGGAGGAGGGGTTGGATTAGCAGGAAGAGGGGGTTTAGAGTGTGCCTGATGCCCTCAGTGGCGGCTGTGAGGGCGTCGTTGGTGGCCTGGTGGCTTATTGACTGGGGTTGTTGGGCGATGATCAAGCGAAGCCAGTTTCATTGATTTATACCCCATTGCCCTCAGTGACCCCTGCAGCCGCCGCCACCCCTCCTCCCGCCGCCGCCGCCTACACCCACCTCGCTATCTGCTCCCGCGACACATAAATCCCGCTCAGTTAGCCTCTTATGCAATCCGCCGATCACCGCCGCCGCCGTCGCTGTCGTCACGGAAGTGGATAAATGAATTGGCCCGACGGGACCGCTTGTCTGTCGACGATGACATCTCTACGCACGCGTGTGTGCGGGATTTACGCGCGCGTGTGTTCTCTCTCTCTCTGTCTCGCGCGCGTGGGTTTTGTGCGTGTGCGTGTGTGTGTATATGTGAATGCGTGTAGATCTGTGTCTGTCTGTGTGTCTGTCTGTAGGAAGGTAAATCAAAATCTCCACCAGTGACTTCCGGTTTGATAGAATATATATCCAGATAACAAACAGGAAGTAGGGCGACGCGTCCTTCTTATAACTGATCTAACACTTGGAGAAGACGGAGACGCGGGAGGGACGCGCTGAACCCGAGCCCCGCGCGTCTCCCAACAACAAGTGAGACCCGCGCCGCTAGGAGCGCCACTAGGACCCCCTCGGAGGAGCCGGAGTACCCAAGTAAGGCGGGGGCCCATGTTACAAGACGCGCCCAGCAGAGGGCGTGCTAGTGGGGTGGGGGGGGGGGGGGATTAGGAGGAGGGGCGACGGACGCGCAAAGAGGCGGGCAGCGGGCGTCCGTGCAGCGTCCGTACGGCGTCGCGGGCTCCGGGCATATGGCGGCGGGTATTGTTGGCCCACTTTGATTATCATGCCTGATGAGAGCCCACCGCCGCTGCTGCCACCGCTGGCCGGAGGAGAGGGAGGCAGGAGGAGGAGGAGGAGGAGGAGGAGGGGCCACCTGATGGGGTACAAATGGTGAAAGTGGGCAGGGATCAGTGGGAGTCGCCTGCTCGCGCATTGCACGTGGGTGGCTAGCTCTCGGCGAGGCTGCATGAACGCGCGCGTACCGTGAGGGGGTGGAGCCGACGTGGACCGAGCCCCGCTGACGTAGTAACCCCCTCCCTCCCCCCCGCCCTCCCCCCACTCCCCCGCCCGCCCTGCTCCGTCACTGACGACTACTACGACGGGCTACAACCGTCACAGCAGCAGGAGAGGCGGCAGCAGCAGCCGTAGTGAGGGAGCCAGGTAGGCGGCGTCTACGTAGTGCGCACAGAGCGGACAGCACGGGAGTAGGAGGGCGCCGCCGCTCGCCGCCCGCACACTGAGGCACTGAGAGCGAGTAGCGAGACACAGGGACTACTCCTCCACCCACCGCCACCGCCACCGCCGCCGCGACTACACGGGAGGCGGGTACTGCAGGAGGAGCGCCTCCAGTGTGAGGCGGGGAGCGCCGGGCAGCACGGCAAGCACTGCGGCCTGACTCGGGCGCCCACTCCGCCTCGACGGGCGCTAGCAGGAGGAGGGGCGGCGTGCTCTGTGGGGAGGAGGGGCCGAAGGAGGAGGTGTACAACACTGGGCCACTGCCTGCCGCCCGCCACTGCCGCACGGCGCTCACACAGTGCTGGGTGTGTGTTCCGCTGCAGTCAGAGGGTAACTGCTACTACTGGTACTACTACTATACTACTGCTGCTGCTACCTCCAGTGTGCTTAACAGGACTCCTCCTATCCACGGTGTGCCACCACTGCCTGTCACAGCGGAGACTGACACAGCTCCTCACACAGACACACACATACACTCTCCACTCGCAGCACTCAGTGTTCTCCGAGCACAGCCTCTCCCCTCGTACCTGATATCTGCTTCTCTCTCCACGCGGCTCTCTCAGTCTCACTCACGCCGCCCGCCTCGCCATAACCATCCTCCAGTCGCCATGGCAACCTGGTGACTCGCAGCTCGTTGTTGTTGCCAATTGTCGTCTGCTTTTCGGGGAAAGACAAGGTCCAGGCCTCCGGGAGTAAAATCAGGAGGAATATGGTCCCCCTACGGGCTCCTGTGCCTACATAGACATTCACAATTCCCTCTTGAAAAAGTAAATCGGAACAGTTTGTCAACAGATCCATCACAGACGAGCGAAACCATGCTCGACCGCAGCCGCACGACGCTCATTGGCTACGGCGAGCCACGTGACCAATTTAACCCTCATAAGTCTGTCAGGAGCGGCGTGTAATTTACGTTCATTTATTTCAGATTTATCAGCGCATCGACAGGCGATTCTCACTGCCTCCTGTGGCAGGGGGTTCAGCGCACGGGGTTAGCGGAGCACCCCGCAATCAGGGACGATGAATTCCAACGGGGAATATACGATATGTAACTTGGACAATCACACCTACACGTCCAACTACGGGACCGAGTCACTGCCCACTTCTACCTATGGCTACACGAACGTAAACAATGGCCTCACCGAGTCGGCCCAGCTCGGCTACGGGGCCAGCGCCGGGGTTGCGGCGGTCTCCTCCGGGCCGGAGCACCTGACGCACCCGGGCCAGCATCACCCTCAGGGCGGGGGCCACCACATGTACGCCCACCACCAGGGCCAGTCGGTCATCTCCCCCGCCTCCCCGCCGCCGCACGGGTACGGGCCGCTGCAGCACCACGCCCACGGCCACCACAACCCGTGCCTGCCGCCGGGGCAGCCGCCGCCGCCGTCGCACTATGACTACTACGGAGGGTCGGTGATCACCAACGGCAGCCCCGGAGGAGTGGACCTCAACTCCGGGCTGTACTCGCCGTACGGGCCCCCGGAGCCGGCGCCGGGCCAGCCGCCGCACTGCGGCATCCCGACCACGTCCAACCCCCACGGCTACGATGTGCACGATGCCTCCATGCACGGCCTATCGCCCACCTCCGACCACCCTCCGGTTACTACCTACAAGTGGATGACCGTCAAACGTACAGTGTCCAAGCCAGGTGAGTCCAAAGTGCCCCTCTGTCTCTGTCTCCCTCTACACCCCCATCCATATATCTCATTAAACTACCATCTCTGAAGATACCCCAGAAACACTTTAAATACCCCCAGAAAGCTCCCCCCCATGATGTGGGGATATTGGGGCTGGGGCATGATGAACTTGCTCCAGGGTGTGCTACATACTTACAGTAGGCCTTACAGTAACCCACACACCTCCAGCACCTGTAGCCTGCCCCACACCCCAGTCCTCAAGGTTATCAGGCCTGCACTCTCCCCAATCCCCGCACCTGACACTCACAGCCCACCGTGTCTCCACGGTCCAGGTGTGCGGGTGATTAGAAGCACACCTGTGGGACTGACAGCCCCTGGAGTGAGTTCCCACGTGGTGGCTTCCTCCTGTGTATCCTCCTCCCCTACAACACCCCTGTCACCCTCTCCATCCCCAGTACACACCAAACCACTTCACTACGAGCCACACCTGCCTGGATATACACACTAGAGATAAGTGTTGGGTGATAAAGGAGGAGATATGGTGATGATAACACTGGAGGAGTGGTGTGGGAAGTTCTCCAGTGTACAGGCTTGTAGCAGTAGGAGTAGCGCTAGCAGTGGCCGCATGGAGATGACGATTCATACAATAGGAGGCGCCCCAGTCTAGAGGCCCCTCTCCCACTCTCTCCAGGCTCCCTCTACGGGACACACCACCATGGAGTAGCTTCCTCCTGGGTCTGTATCTGTGAGTGAGGGTGACTTATGGGGACCCGAGTTGCACCCTGAGTGGCCCAGGTGAAAGGTCGCAGGTACCGGTGGGTTTTTATGGTCTTTTAATTGGTGTAAAGTCTTGTTGGTGGCCAGAGGGGTGATGGTATCGGGGTGGCTGAGTCTGCTCCACTCCTCCTCCTCCTCCTCTCGGCACGTGGCTTGCCCATAAATCGCGCACTGATGACCCGGGAGCTACGGGGCCCGACACAGACCCAGCCCTGAAAGGTGGCCGTAAATCAGAACACACCAGGACTAAATCACCCCATCTCCCCTCACCACAAACAACCTCATTATTAGCTCAATATAATTCAATAACTTTCCACCGACTTTGTGGGGTGTGTTTTTTTTATATCATCAGAACTCCCCACACCCTTAAGGGACCCATCACTTATGGGAATGCTGACTGACTGGATATTGGGTTTTCTTTTTTCTATGTTTTATTTTGTTGGGTGGAAGTGGGGTAGGTGTCAATTTGTTGTTGTTCCCATGTGGTGGTGGGAGGGGATGAAGGGCTGGGTAGATTCTGGCTCTGTGACCTAGCTGGCACGTCACAGAGACATGCAGCCTGTGTGTTCACGTGCACGTGCACGCACACCGCCTCCCCTGCACGTGAGTTCCCCGCACAGATATCAATACCTCTCCTGTATCGGTGCCAGCCTTTAGCGCGACACCCAGTCTTGTCCGTCCACCACACCACCGGGTCCAGCCACACCTCACACAACCAGCTCTATTCAACAACCACAGACTCTGTTATAGCCGCTCATAATGGGCATATCTCTCCTTGTGTTCCCATGACTTAGCCACAAGTATGGGGACAGATAAAGGTCTCCCTGTGCCTCTCGCAATGGTGTACGTATTACCAATGTGGGAATAAAAACTGCAGCTCGTAGGCAAGACGAAATTTGCATCTCATACCTTAAGTGCCCCTCTGTTTTTCCTCCATTCACATTAGCCAACTTTCAGACATGTTGCATACTTGTAGGAGTTTACTGGTTGGGGGTGTAATAATTGGAAAGTGTTCATTAGGGTATTTGATATTATAAGATGGTTGTACGTAGAAGGGTGGAAGGTTCAGGGACAGGGCACAAAGTCTACGGCGGGTCGGTCAACTCCATTAGTAGTATAATGAAGGGGGCCTTATCTCCAGGACTGCAGTGGGAGGCGCTGCTTTACAGTGGCTCCCCTTTCAAGGTGGGTGATGGGTCAGACCCTACCACCAGTGTACGTTGGTGTCCTTTTACCTCCTGCTGAGATAGTATAAGAGCATTTTGCCTGACCCCCACACTCCCCCTCCACCTTTACCTTTACCCCATCCCTATCTCATATCTTTCTCAGGCGTGGTCTCCTAATTCCAGGTGAAACTTGATAAGCTGGCGCCCTTCAATAATTGACAGGCCTGGAGCCTGGAGAGGGAGTCATCCATTGTGGGCTGAGTGTGGCGGGGTTCGGGGGGGGCGGGGGGCGGCATGTTGGCGGGCGGTAAGGTGACCCGGCCCCCGCCGAGCCCCTCCTCGTTATCTATTGGCGTTTAATTGCCGTGTGAGCATCTCCTGAACTGCTCCGAGTAGCTCCTCTATGAGCCGGGTATCAACTCCCCTCCTGGTGCCCATAAATACCGGGGCCCGTCAGCAGGTAGAGGCGCCGTAACTCACCGCAGACTCCTCCAGCATGCTCCTCCAGCAAGCTCCTCCAGGCGCTCTCCATCATTGCCGATCACCCGGTGATCAAGGTGTATCCCCCCCCCCCCCCCCCCACCCCGCCCGGCCCGGCCTCCCCCCGACCTCCCCCCGGCCTGTGATGTCCTAATCCCCGCCAGCCTCCTGCACCTCCTCCTGCACCTCATCGTGCACCTCCTCCAGTACCTACCCAGTACACCCTGGAGAAGGGACGCCAGGCGTGACTAAAACCCCGGAGGAACACGTGGAGGAAGGGTTAGGCTCCTCCACCCTGACGTCTTACTTACTGGAGTACCTGAAAGCCCTGGAGCCCTGCCTCATGGTACATCTTACTGCCTCCTCCCCACAGTAATTGGCGCAAGTATGCAGCTTCTAGCCCCAGATCCCAGTGTGTATCTAAAACTCAAATAAACCCTCACAAAGTGTTCTGTTCAGAAAGTATCCCACAGGAAACAACCAGACCTCTTTTACGATGTATAAGTTATACATCAAATCTAGAAAGGTAATATTTCTCAGAAAACGCAGGGGTTTGGTCATAACATTATCACAGGTATGATAACATGGACATATACCTGAGAATAGGGGCTGAAATGTTCACATTGGGGTGGAGTTAAAACTGACAAGTACCACACACTGACTGGTTCACATCTTTATACCAATACCTGTGTTATAGAGTATGTCAGAGTTTGGGGAACCTGTAATACGGGTTTAACAGGTATGTGGGGATTTAGATGTTTCTCCTTGTCCACTGTTACTACCGCCTCCAATCCCAGTAGTCGGCAAGTGGTTGTCCAATAGTCGGCCAATGATGGGAGAGTAGTCGGCCAATAGTCGGCCAGCGGTCGGTCAGTAGTCGGCCAGTGTTGGGCCAGTAGTCGACCAATGGTGGGTCAGAAGTCGGCCAGTGGTTGGCCAATACTCGGCCAGTAGTCGGCCAGTGGTCGTCCGATAGTCGGCTAGTGGTACGCCAATAGTCGGCCAGTAGTCGGCCAGTGGTCGGCCAATACTCTGCCAGTAGTCGGGGAAACACCTGTACACCTCTCCACGCTACACTCCGGGGCGTTGGACGATACCTGAAACTAGTTCCACTAAGCATGGGTCAAACCAAGGAGTAAACCTAATCTGTTACCTGTACTAACCACAACTCACTGTATCCTATTCCAGTAAGTTACAAGACGCACTGGACTCGTATTACCATCCTCAGACGTATATATACTACATTGAAATGTTACATATCAAGTAAATTAACTCTACATATAATATCTAATATCCATATAGTACTTACTAAGTATCTTATTTACAATTCCCAATACAACAGATACATTATACCTTGCACTATAGTTTAAACAACTACATATCAATCTGAACACTGTTTAAACGTTTCGAGATTTAATTTATCCTTTGTTTTTAGTTTCGACGGTGCCCTTAAGCCACAACAACCACATGGTCTCTGGTAGGTCGACTTTATCAGAAAACAATACATACATACTTCTAGTTAAGCATGGACATTTTAGCTTGAGGAGAAATAGTTTAACTTTTTGATAAAGTGCATGTTCTGTTATCTACAACACACCTAAATGCTCCAACAATGCTGTGGTTTGTGCAGATGTCTATTATTCTAAACTAAACCCACCCAGAAATTCCCATTTTGATCATTTTCACAATGACATAAGTTCTCAATCATCAACACAATTTCTCAATTGAAAACTGACAACAAATTCCTATAGAGATGTTAGCAAACAGGGTAGGTGTCCTGGTAGATCATAGATCTGGCTTCCATGGAAATGCCCCTCATAGAGAAGCACCGTGTGGGATTTACTAAGTCTACAGCAGGATGAAGTGGAAGGAACAGGCCCTAAAAGCCGCTCCCTCTCGTTCGCCGTTCGCCCTGAAGAGGGCGGCTTAGTCAAGGCCCCTGCTGGAGTTAGGCCCCACCCTCCCGCGGATCCTCATTAGAATGATCCGGCCTCGGGGGCGGAGAGCGGCGGGAGGCGGGCACCGGAACCAGCCCCGCCCGGCGCCGACTCCGCCCGGCCCCGCCGCCTGCCCCCCGCCTGCCCCCTGCCTCTCAACGGGCTCCCACAGCATGGGTTTTCAGAGTAGAAAATGGGAGCCCAGCTGTGTATAATACTGTACAAAGCCTTGTTTTTTAAACTTGTATCATATAGAGTGGCCTTTTAGATACTTGCTTTCTAAAGGTAGATGCTATCAAAATATGCCTTTACACGTACAACTCATTGCTGTTATTTGATCACCAAACCTGTATTGCTGATCGTAGACAATAACAATGGAAAGTGCATCTCAACAGTCTATTTTTCATTTTGGGTTTTGGCCGAGAGAAAGGAAGCCAGCATAGATGTATAGTGGCATTGCCTTTAAAGGTTCGTTGTACAAACCTCGGCCTGCCGGGCGCGTGCGAATTTCAAAGTTCTAAATGATAATTGAAAATTGGTGTTTTGCTGTTTGCGTAGAGGTAGGGTAAACGTTGAGCAAAAGTTGAGAGGTGAGTCCAGCTAACGAGAGGTAGAGATTCCCCAGTATCGCAGCATTACTTGTTATCTTCCCATCACAATGTAATACACCAAAAGACTATTCCATCTACATGTATGCTGTAGTTGTGAGCTTTGATACACCATTCAAAAGAATCAATAGAAGATCGTAGAAAAAAGGCAAAACCAGAAGATAATTCCTTATACAGTTTCCATCACAATGTAATACACCAAAAAACTATTCCATCTACATGTATGCTGTAGTTGTGAGCTTTGATACACCATTCAAAAGAATCAATCAAAGATCGTAGAAAAAAGGCAAAAACCAGAAGAGAACTCCTTATACAGTTCACATATTGTTTGAATTTAGATATTTCCCCCCAGTTTATTGTTTTATACGACTATGGCACAGTTCTTACTACCAAGAAAAAAACACTTTCCATCGTCCATACCCCGGACTTGTGCGGCGTATCGGAGCTTCCCCGCTAAATTGATGGGTTCTGGCGGGGAATTGACCATCGCCCGGTGGTGTATAGTGGTTGTGGACCCTATTAAACGTCCATACAGCCCCCGCAGTGCCGGCTACGGCGGGAGGCAGGCACGTTTAGTGCTGCTCCCACCGACACCACCAGTGGATGCTATTTGATGACATTGGAGTCAAATCGACCACAACCCGATGAGAGGGGTATTAGGCGGGGTTTCGGGCGCCACCCCGGCCCACGAAGCGAGTGGCGCCGGGAGAGGTAGGTGGGGGCCCGGGGGGTTGGGCGCTGGTCAGTAGTGGTGGTGGTAGGACTGTATGGACCGCCAAGTTATATTACCCCAAGCCCCCACTCCACCGCCACCCGACAAGACCAGATCAATAGACCTCCGTCCCTTGATCTTTACTAGTCACTCGGACGGGGGAGACTCTCCATAAATGTCATTACGTGGTCGGGCGGCCAACGGAAGCCACTGCACCCTACCCCCGCCGCCCGCGCCTCTTGATGATGTCGGTCCATTTTGGCTTCGCCGGGTTGTATATGTATACATATGTATCGCCATGTATTCCTGTATATCATTCTGGTGTGAAAGTGCCCATGGTGACTGGGTACATGTTGATAAGCGAATGAAATGATTACTTGGCAATATGCGTGACTAGAATCAGATTTATACAATTTGGAAGGTGTATTTATACGTGTTATTACCTCCATGGCATGGCAGAGGTAAAATGCGAAGGACTCGTTGCGTTATTATTATTTCCATCTTCATAGATACATGCGATTATGAATATTTTAATTTTTCACTTATTTTTCTGACATTTACAAAAGATTTCAAACAATTGTTACTCTTTCTTTTCTAAACATTGAAGCTGAGGGATTAGTTGGCATGAAAATATGCAAATATGTAAATGAAAACAGCCCGATAATAAAACATGGTCGCGGCAGAGGACAGTGTGTTTTTGCGCCCAGTCCGTGGTGCATATTGAACACAGTCCCTGCCTCTATCTCTCACACTTCAGGAGGATGTCAATATGATGTCACGTTTATCCTCCAGTCTGATGGGCAGCACAAAACTAAATTATCCATCCCCGCTCTGCTCTGAAATAACCAACTCTTAAAAAAGAAAACTGCCAAAAAGTCCCAAAAGGCAACACCGGGTCTTTTTTCCCAAAAACAACCGGGCCTCAAAGGAAGGATGAAAGCTGGTTTCCATTTTGACAGGGCATTTCAGCCATGTTAGCCAACAAAAAAAGGATCGCAATCGGGCCGTTGGCAACAAGATATCAACACTGTCCGTTGCAAAATTCTGCCCGCCTCTGAGCCTTTGTGGAAGCATGTGCGGGGTATTCAACGCAATGTTCCGGTCGTTATGGCCACAGTCAAGCAATTCTGGTCCTGTCTACTGTAGTCTGCTTTTCAAACCAGCCCAGATTGTTGCTAAAAGCAGAGCGAACCCTATACGGAAACTGGCTTACTGTCTTCGTATGTCAAAAATACGCGGTAAAGTTTTGATCACATACATCCCGATGCCGTAGGTAGAGGCATGTATGTGATCAATAATTTTACCAAGTATTTTGACGTACGAAAACAGTCAGCCTGTTTTTGTATTATCATATACCTAAAAATTGCGAAATTTTACCCAGTCACGTGATCACATACCCCGTACGTCACAGTGTGGCGTACGGGTATAAATACGCCATGGGTGGGAGCGGGTAGTATACGTAGTTCATACTACCACCGGTATATAATAATATACTTTTCCAACTGAAAGAAGTAGATTACCTGAAAGTTATGAAACCTTCATAACTTGGAAGTTGGTGCCAAAAGCAATTGCCTTCATTGAAGCATTGCAGTCTTGTTTGGATACCCTATGATGGCTACGAGGTACATGTGGTACTGATATCCATGGTTAGTGTGAGAGTCTGTGAAACTCCTGCATGGTGCAATGTAATTAGTAGAAACCAAACGAGAGTTAGACTTGACAATGTTTATGCCACGTCGGGAAGGTCGCGTATTACTACACGAGGCGTAGCCGAGTGTAGTGAGGAGCAGACCTGACCAGAGTGGCATAGCCATTGACAAGTCTAACTCGAGTTCGGTTTCGTATTTATCCTACCTCGTCTATGCTTTTTTATTACTAAAAGATAAATATTGAGTCAATGACCAACAGAACTTTTTTTCATAGTAGCTGACATCCTGCTCTCTGATTGGTCAATATTGTTATTACTCTAGTGGCATAAAAACACTTTATGTCACGGCCTGCCACATAAAATTTCACTATATTAAGTCTACGGCGGTTTGTTATTAGGGGTAGGATAATGTCTGTATAGCTACTGGTAACTAATGGACTCGTAGACCGCGGACAAACTCCCTTCAAAAAGCTCCCGTGTGCCCCCCGCCCCGCCGGACCACAGCCCACGACCCCCCGGACAAAACAGCCCCCTGTACGACAGATGTTTATTGAATTGAAGCTCATCGATTTTTTAATAAAATCATAAATCACGGACGACCAATAACGCCATGGGACCCGGATCAATCACTAGGGGGCGCTGCATTAGACCCAGCGCGCTCCGACAATTAAATGGCTTCCCAGCGGAGCGTCGTCGTCGGCGACGTTCACAGAGACCCCCGACTCCCCGCCTCCCACAGACCGCAGTTCTCTACTGTGTTATCCACATGATACGAAACCTCCATAGAAAACACAGGGAGTGTATGTTACCATACCCGGACCATAGAGGTATATCCACCTTATACAAAGTGCCAATGGAAAACACATATGCAGTGTGTATGGACATACCTAGGGCATATAGCTATATCCACCTTATATACCCGGAGCATACAGATACAAATGTATATCAACCTAATACAAAGGGTCAATAGAAAACACATAGGGAGTGTGTCCCAACATACCCAGATCATACAGATATATCCACCTAATACGAAGTGTCCATAGAAAATACATAGAGAGTGTGTATCAACATACCCGGAGCATAGGGGTATATCAAAATAACATAAAGTTATCAATGGAAAACCCATAGGTGGTGTGTATTACCATACCCGGAGTATATACATATATATATATATATATATATATATATATATATATATATATATATATATATATATATATATATATATATATCCACCTAATACAAAGTGTCAATGGAAAACACATAGGGAGTATGTATCACCTTACCTGGAGCCTATAGATATACCCACCTTATACAAAGTGTCCATAGAAAACACATAGGGAGAGTGTATCAACATACCCGGAGCATACACCTAATACAAAGTGTCAATAGAACACACATAGGGAGTGTGTACCACCATATGCGTATGAAATGATAGTGCATACCTATCATTAGGATAGGAAAAAGTGGATGATAAAGACAATATAGACTGGTTTCAGATAAAAGCAGCTTTATGCTCCTCATAGTTGTCTCTACGCGATATCCTCACATGCGCTCGGATATCACTACACGTCAACTCATGGGAACATTCAACCGCTTGTATCTGAAACCAGTCGATATTATGTACTTATCCACGGAAATCCACGTTTTCATTTTCAGTATATAAATATCGGTTTCTTTGTTTAAAACAAAGATGATATCAATTAAGCCTCATTCATACCAATGAGACAGTGGTTTGAAACTCCTCATAGACAATCAGCCACATGCAATGGCCATCACCGAGAGTTTCCCACAGTTTCTCTCCAGTAGACAATTCCAAAGACTGTTTTTATTATTTTCCCCTGATCCTAACTGACATTCCTGTTCTACCAGCAACTACCGTCCACAATCCACTACCGCCTTCCGCCACTATCCACCTCCCGGGATGTATCAGAATGTAGCCATTTGTCCCTGATGGTGTCAACCTTACTGCACTTATATTATAAAAGTCCTAGTGGTACTGTACTAAGGGTATAGGAGTTCTAGTGGTACTGTATTAAGGGTATAGGAGTCCTAGTGGTACTGTAATGATGGTATTGGAGTCCTAGTGGTACTGTACTAAGGGTATGGGAGTCCTAGTGGTACTGCATTTTGGTATAGGAGTCCTAGTGGTACTGTATTGATGGTATTGGAGTCCTAGTGGTACTGTATTAAGGGTTGGAGTCCTAGTGGTACTGTATTGTTGGTATGGGAGTCCTAGTGGTACTGTAATGATGGTATTGGAGTCCTATTGGTAATGTATTAAGGGTATAGAAGTCCTAGTGGTACTGTATTAAGGGTTGGAGTGCTAGGGTACTGTATTAAGGGTATAGGAGTCCTAGTGGTACTGTAATGATGGTATTGGAGTCCTAGTGGTACTGTATTAAGGGAATTGGAGTCCTAGTGCTACTGTATTAAGGGTATAGGAGTCCTAGTGCTACTGTATTAAGGGTATAGAAGTCCTAGTGGTACTGTATTAAGGGTATAGGAGTCCTAGTGGTACTGTATTAAGGGTATAGGAGTCCTAGTGGTACTGTATTAAGGGTATGGGAGTCCTAGTGGTACTGTAATGATGGTATTGGAGTCCTAGTGGTACTGTATAAGGGTATGGCTATCGTAGTGGTGCTGTACCGATGGTATATGTCAAGGTGTCGAGGGTTTTGTGGTTGTTATGGGTCTGCTCCAGGTGATGGTGCGTGCCTGTGGTGGAGTTCCTGCGACTCCGGTGGTGATTTTCGTCCTGTTAGTATCATGAAGGTTCCTGCACGACTGCTCTTTGAGATAACAGTCATACTATGCTTGTAAATGTTGCAGTGCTCATCACGATGCCAGTGATGTCCCTATTGTGATGGCAGTTTCCTTTTTTGTATAAAAGGTAGAACAGCACAACCACTTTGGTATCAAATTAATGCAAGCATTTATTGCCGATTGTAAAACTGACGTTTCGACCATGACATAGATTTTATCATGGTTAATCTGTCACTGATTGTTATACTGAGGTACTCATCGAGTCATTAAATTTACTCATTTGAGGTACTAAATGAGTCATTAAATACGTTTGCGTATTGTAGATGATATATAGATAAGATTTCCATCAGGGTGTAGGTGGTAATAGTTGTATAATGTGGTGTTGCAGTGTGGTTCCTTTTTTCTTAATTATTAGTGTATGGTGTGTGTCTGTTTTTATAAGTAGGCCCAGTAAGTAAGATATGCAAAAATGAGATAATGCATAACAATGAAAGGTTGATACCCGCCTACTTTCTGGCATATCGAATATGAAGTACTAATTAACCAGTCCAAACGAGTTAAGTAAGCAAACATAAAAATGGGAGGGTACGAAAGGATAAAAAAAGTATGACATACTCCCCTTTTTTTCTCATATTGGTAAAATAAACTGCTGCTTATTAACACATGAATACGTTAACAGGATCTCGCGGAGATTGGTGGCGTAATACTAACTTGATAGGTGATCTAATATAGTTGTGGTTGTTGGTTGGAGTAGCCGTGATTCTGAATGCATGGTATAGTAGTAGAGAGATAGTGGTGATTGTGTTGCTGACTTTATTGTGATAAAGGTAGCATGTAGTGGTAGTGGTGATGGTGCTGTACTAATGGTATAGGAGTCCTAGTGATACTGTATAAAGGATATAAGAGTCCTAGTTGTACAGTTCTTATGTTATATGAGTCGTAGTGGTACTGTACTAATGGTATGGGAGTCGTAGTGCTGATATACTAAGGGTATGGTTGTCGTAGTGGTACCATACTAAGGGTATGTGAGTTGTAGTGGTGCTGTATTGAGGGTATGTGAGTTGTAGTGGTGCTGTATTGAGGGTATGGGTGTCGGTGGTACTGTTCTTACGGTATACGAGTCCTATGGTATTGTAGTAATGATATAGGAGTGTTAGTGGTGCTGTATAAAGGATATACGAGTCCTAGCTGTACTGTTCTTATGGTATAGGAGTTCTAGTGGCACTTTCCTGATGGTAGGAGTCCTAGTGGTGTTGTACTGGTGGAATAAGAGTCCTAGTGTTACTTTACTGAGGGTATGTGAGTCCTAGTTGTACTGTTCTGATGTTATGGGGTTGTAGTGGCACTATACTAAGGGTATGGGAGTCCTAGTGGTACTGTCTTGATGGTATTGGAGTCCTAGTGGTACATGTACTATACTAAGGGTATTGTTGTCGTAGTGGTATTATACTGATGGTATTGGAGTCGTATTGGTACATGTACTCTACTAAGGGTATTGTTGTCGTAGTGGTATTATACTGATGGTATTGGAGTCGTATTGGTACATGTACTGTACTAAGGGTATTCTTGTTGTAGTGGTATTATACTGATGGTATGGGTGTCGTAGTGGTACTGTTCTGAAGTTATGGTAGTCGTAGTGGTACTATACTGAGGTATGGGAATCCTATTGGTACCACACTAAGGGTATGGGAGTCATATTGTACTGTACTAAGGTTATGGTAGTCGTATAGTGGTACTATACTAAGTGTATGGGTGTCATAGTGGTCCATCTCTGGCGGGTGATGACTTATTGTCCGTACATAAAGCAGCATCAATCCTCCATTAGTAAAGTCACTGTGTATGGCGCACTCGGGACCGCTGCCAACTCACAACACGGCCGGGGTGAGGCGGGTCAGGGATCCCTCATGGAAGAATTCTCCACTGTTATATATCATCACATCATGTTTGTGTACACACATGTCATAAGTGGTGAATAGCTCTCGGCGGCAAGTGTGCTTTAGTGATCTGGATACGACTATAGAGCACGCAATGTGGTCCAGTGTGTTCGGGGAACTTCCCTTAAACCGGAGACACACCAAGCGAGAAATGTGGCGATTTTCGAAATTGCTAAAACAAAATGGCGTATATGTGAGCTATTGTTACATATTTCACTTGATTATTGCTTCTGAGACGCAAAATTATCGGTGGGAGATATTACTACGGAATAATATCTCATACAAATGCCATTTTGTGTTGGCGGTTCTTGAAGTCGCTGCTTTTCTCGCTTGTTGTGTCTCCGGTTTAAGATAATAACAAAACCTGTGAGCTTTGTCCTAATTACATAAACAAATGTGAACTCCCAAACTGTGTCCTAGAATAATCTCACCATCAGCCTTATTTCACAATAAATCTGACCATATTTCTGATCATAAATACTATAAAACCACAATAACATCAAATTTTCTGCATATTGTGAGAGATTTTCTCCCTGCCTACCATATACATATACGTATAGTATATGGTAAATATATAGGTAAGGTAACACAAGGGATACATGGAGTGTGGAAGGTGGCAGTGGCTTCCCGGGTTAAGTCAGTGGAGTGAGGGTCGTGGAGTTATGGCTGCGGGTCCCATGCCTACCTTGTCAACCCCCTACACTACAGAGGACGTGACCGCTCTATCCTCACTGCCCAGTCATCTGTCTTTGTTTCGCCGCTACTTGTAGTCAATATTTACCCCGGCTTGGGTGCAGATACCGACTTTGTTGTGCGGCCGCCAGCCCCGGACACTGTCGAGAGTCTGGGGCCATCTTGAAGTGTTTTACACCCGCTGCCCCCCTCGTCCCCGCCCGGCCGCCTCCTCGGGACCAGCTGGCTGCCTTTGACTTCTCCTCCGACACACATTTCCCTCTCTCTCACTCCCCCCATGAGGGTTAGTATAAAAACCCCGAGCATTGCGGTGTGTTACATGGCACAGGGACTACTTTTTTTTTCGGTTGTTTTATTGTTGATTTATTCACTACGTTGCTGGTTCCCCCTCCACCTGTTTTCTCCTTTGTCTTGCCGTCGGATCTTGTACCGATAAGAAACCGTTCCCACTCCACCACCCGAGCTGCATAAGCTCACCATGCTACATTTTATCATCAGGGAATTGGTATCTTTAATAGTAATCGATTTACAACTGAGAATAGCATGGCTTCTGCTGTGTTGGTATTGTTTATATACATGCATAGCAATATTCCACTCCCAGTTTGCATAGCGCGCAGTATTATACTAATATACGGAAACAGGGTTACTGTAGCTGTACGTGATAAATACGCGGTAAAATTGGAGTTTTTACCAAGTATTTGTCACGTACAGACACAGTATACCTGTTTTCGTATAATTATATACCTTAAAATATCAAATTTTTAACTTTGCTTCTGGGCGAGTTTTTGGATTTCGCCGCCGTACATGCCCTGTACGCCACATACATACCCCGTACGTCACCACGGATATAAATGCGACATGGGTAGGAGCGGGCCGTATGTGTAGGATATTCTACCACAGGTATATAATAATATAACCTTTACAGGCACACTGACACATATACCGCAACTTTCAGAAACATGTGACAGTAGCAGTGGAAAAAAATACATCAAACCTCACAAAGCATTGTCTCTCCCGCGTACATTCACAGGACTCAATGGGCTCTTCTGACACGGCTGGACCACCATGCTGGTCGCTTGTTAACCATCCTTTCATCAACTCTGCCTTCAGAATCAGGGAAATGTACCTGGTGCTTATATAGAACGTCCTGACCATGCTGTACAAGTCACAGAACGAGATGGTAATTTACCGTTTGGACGGAACGAGACAAACCGTAAATTATCATCGAGTTCTGTGACTTGTACAAGCATGGTTGGACGTTATATATTTACTATATACCCAAAAGTTTTTTTAAAAAATCATTAATTTGATCTTTAACAACCAGTATGCTAATAAACGTGTATGGCAAAGTGGTCCGTATTTTAGTGTATGGACCAGCGGTCCGTACAGTATTTTTACGTTAGATACCGAAACGGTGCGTATTTACAGTATATACGGCATGGGTATATAGTAAACAATGCCATATGGTTTAGAAGGGCTTCCATGCATCCCACAACGTGATATATGGCAATTGGGGTCTTCCATCGCCCATGAAGTTTTAAAGGACAAACCAACAAGTTTTGGTTAAATTAGCCATTTTCCATGGGTTTGATGGGGAGTGATATGAACGAGCCAAAAGCCGAGTGAATATCATGTAGCATTCATTTGGGGAACAATGACTTTGAACAAAACGAGTTGTCTTACCCCTATACGCACTAAAAGAATGGATGATACACAGGATGTAGGCAATGGAGAACGGACTTCAATATATCGCATTAGGTGTATACATATACATGTATCGGATTGTAATCTTCTTCTTTTTTTGCAATAAAGGAAATGTTAAGAAACAAAATACATGTAGGGGCATGGAGAATGGGTTCCCGATGTTAAGGCTATGGGACAAAAATACCAACAATGAGAAAATACAGAGAAGTCAATTTTACAACAGTCCGATACACACTACACTAACTTCATGCTATTTGATGTGTGTGGATGTAAATCATGTTGCGGGTAACTTTGCGATGAGTCATAGAAGTTAGTATTAATCATATTTTTACTACGAGGTTCGCTCAACTTTACCTACCTCAATGTAAACAAATACATCTCTGTCAGAAGTATGTAGTCAGGTGTGAGTCGTGAAATATGGTAGTGTTTTTTTTCAGAGATTATCAATATTTAATGCAGTTGAATCATTCAACATTATTTATCTTGGATTTTGGAAATCCAGTCTAAGTTTTTCAAAACCCAAATACAGTGACGGAAGCACTGTCAATGTGGCTTCTCCACTTTCCCAATGTTTATGATTGAATATCACATCGAATCAAATTGAGTCATGGTGTACAATAATCTGTTCACAAGCTTTTAAGATAAATTTCCCCTTCGCCAATCTGAAAAGGGTATTATTCAGACGCAAGATTAATTCATACCACTGTAGAAGTAGAATCGCGATATGGTGCTTGAGTGGCACTACATGTGCCACTACCGGAGGCAGGGACCAATCGTTGCATATCATTTTCCTATGACAAAACATGTACCAGGGGTCGATATACACATGTATACAAAACACACACATAAAGACAATACTCATAGATGGCAGATGTGACGCTATTTAACTGGGATTTTTAAGATTCAAAACCAAACGGGCATCGTTGCTTTCTGTGGAATGAGGTATATGCAAGCATGGTGGGTCGTTATATATTTATTATATTACCAAAATTAATAACATCTTACCATATATTGGCATAGAAGACATGTCGACGTGAAAGCCCACACTGCTAGAGTTTCAACTTGTTAGATATAACAGTTTATCCTACCCCTAATATAAAATCCCATTGGCATAACATTGAGTTTCCATATGCCAAGCTGACTGGCATACGGAGTTTTATATGCCACTAGTGGCATACAGAATTGTTATCACGTAATATTCCAAAATCGAGGAGACAGGGTAGGATAAAATCAAAACCTCATTCATTTTAATATTGGCCAACCACATGCCACTCCTAGAGTTTTGGCTTCGCCTCATGAAGTCACTATGCCAATCTCCAGTCGTGGCATACGATGGCCAAGATTAAAATTCATCCAGTTTTACGATAATACTGCACGGGGTTCAGTAATCATTTATACTGCATAGGGAGCGCTACATACTGATCACATATACTGCATGGGTATATGATAAATACGTATACACAATTTAACATCTGTTAAAGAAGACAACCACTCTCCTACATCCTGTGGTAGCTGGTTCGGCACCCAGTCTGAGTTTGTGAATTGTTGTGGCAGCCGGCCGGCCTCCCCTCAAGTATCCACATGGCGCCTAAATAGGCGCCGACGCTACTAGCGGCGGGTGGGACTGACGCCAAGTGAAGAGGCAGGAGTCGGGCAGGAGTCGGACGGGGGTCGGGCGGGAGTCGGGCGGGGGTCGGGCCGGAGTCGGGCCGGAGTCGGGCGGAAGACGGGCGGTAGGACTTAAGACGAAGGGATGGGGAGTTAGCTCAGTGGTTAAGGCATTGGACTTGAAATTCGAAGATTGTGGGTTTGAGTCCCACTGCAGCCACCTTTCTCCTTCATCCCCAGTAGTGGCAGATTTACGGCTATATCAAAGGCCAATCCTTCTCATACCATGTCTATATGGTGTGGTGTGCAGCCACTTTTCTCCTTCATCCCCAGCAGTGGTAGATTTACTGCTTTATCAAAGGCCAATCCTTCTCATACCATGTCTATATGGTGTGGTGTGCAGCCACTTTTCTCCTTCTTCCCCAGCAGTGTTAAATTTACTGCTATACCAAAGGCCATTCCTTCTCATACCATGTCTGATGTGATGTGGGAAGTAAAAGAACTCTCACCTCTCCACCAAATATGTAGGGGTGAGATTTCTACCTAAATTCATTACATAGATTCTATCACCACCCTGAGAACCTTGAGAAAGTCTGGTGTGAACCTGTAATGGTGAACTTGACGTCAACTCAACCCAACCCAGCCCAACTTGAGACGTGGCCGATTTCTCATTGCATCCATTGTAAGCACTCACCTTGCCCCTGTAGGTAGGAGAAGGAGGTTGATAGTGACACAGACAGACCACAGTCAATGTACCTCCCCGTGTGTACCACTGGCGAGCAGTAATTAACGAGAATCCCGCAGTGCCGCTATATATCACCTCAGTACTCAAACCATTAATCCTCATAGTTCAGACCAGACCTAATCCCTGTCAGCTTTCACCCTAATTTATGGTTTCATACCTTCCCTATAGGCAGGTTATTAATTGCCTGGTGGCGATAGGTGCATACAAGCGTCACTTCGAGTCCAGCAAAAAGATTCAGCAGAATTCGACATGTGAGGAGTTACCTTTTCTTCTGTCGTAATAGCCAGTACATTTGTGGCTTTGACGACTGGTAAGAAAGGAACAAGAAGTAGAGAAAAAAATCTCCAATGTCTATGTATATGTGAGTAGTGCTCAGGCCCTCTTATAGTTCCTGTATCGCTGCAGTTTTGATTAATGGCATGCCAGCACACTGGAGGTGCGTTTTTATTTCGGGAACTCTGAGGCCTGGTTTAGCCAAGTGGCGCGAGAGTTGGTTAAAGTGAGGCCCACCCCTCGCCCTGACCATCTATCACCTGTTCAGCCGTGGAGGCCGCCCACCAAGCACACCGGCTCCTAAACCAGCCCCACAAGCGGCTACACCCACAGGAGGGCAGGTTTTTAGGAACCACACCCTCTTTGATCTGGCCGCAAGGGGAGGTGAAGGGCCCAAAAGCTGTGAACCTGAGGGTGGGCAGAGAGAGAGAGAGAGAGAGGGAGAGGGAGAGGGAGAGGGAGAGGGAGAGGGAGAGGGAGAGGGAGAGGGAGAGGGAGAGGGAGAGAGAGGGAGAGAGAGAGGGAGAGGGAGAGGGAGAGAGGGAGAGAGAGAGAGAGAGAGAGAGGGGGGGGGGGATCCAAGCCCTAATAGGCCTTTTTCCGTAGGCCGGTGTCGCCCCTTATCTGGTTGGTTACGCAATGTCTGCAGCCAAACAACCTCATGGCAACGTATTCTTTAGCATTGGAGCACTGACTGTATGAGTGTAATACGTTTTTAATACCCATGCACATTATTTCCATAGAAATAAAAGCGATTGTATCAAATTCTATGGTATTCCAGCTCCAATTTGATGTATCATACATGCATATCACCTCACTGATACTTTAGATATACCTTAGATAACACAGAGACACCGAAACTGCATACACAATAATACATTGGCAGGCCTGGCTATAATACGCTTATCTTTTTCCAAGTTAGAACCAAGATAATTATCAACTATAAAGTTTAGACAGCTTAGACCCATAAATACAATACCATAGTTTGTTCCAGCAATTCAATCTGTCAAAAAACAACACTCCTGCAATCACACCTACCGTTCACACTCTAGGTGTGATTGCTGTCTCTATATATAAGCCACCTGATAGTAGCTTTATCTCGCCCCTGGTACAAGTTTAGCCATAGGAATAACGTTAGAAAAGAATACTCAACGATCACCCCTGTAAAGTTACGATACTACGCCACGGTCGTGCCGGATGTGCATGTAGGTGCGTTCTCCAAGCACAGGTTTTGTTCACCATGGAGGTAGTCGGGGAGGAGTCTAGCTATACGGCATATAGCCTATGATTCATGGGGGCTGCCATGACGCCCCCCCGAGTAGGTATTCTTCACTAAAGGAGGTAAAAAAGGAGGTGTTCTTCACTAAAGGAGGTATGAAAGAAGTGAGTGATAATTGGGAAGTGTCACAACTCTAGCCTTGCTGACATATGTATATAAAGTGTTCCATGTGAAAAACCTCATGTTCTGGGTTTAATCATTATGTTATCCTGCTCTAGGATGGGTGTAGAGAGTCAAGGGAACCATGGTAAACCATTGAAATGCACTTGAATATCGTAAGAGCAAAGAGCTAGAATATGGATCTGTCCCCCCAGAGGGGCCTGCCATACTGCTGGCCACCTTGTGACTGTTTTGTGAACTAACAATGGCTCTGTCCCTTATATGGAGAGGGTGTGTGTGTGTGTGTGGGTGGGGGGGGGGTGCAAACATCCACAATGGGATCCAAACTGGATCATTGATGACGATCCCAAGGCCCGTCTCCGAGGGGTTTTAGCGCCGGCCCAGGAATCCCATAGAGTCCTTTGTGCGCTGGTTAAGTGTGTGTGTTTATTTTCTATCCCCCCATGGTTAAATCTAACCGCGCTCTGTAAAGATATTCCACGTACACTATGGCCAGCCAGAACAGCTACTGTAAAGGTATGGCCAGCGGGCCCTTCGGATTTAACCTTACTGTTATAGGACGCGTTTATTATTCAAATAGGCGCTAAAGTGTGAATATATAAAGCCAGGAGTCCGCTGGGCTAAAAGTAGTTTATGATAGGCCTTACGATGCACCTCCCGATAAAAAATCTAAATCTTTCAGAATTTTTTTTTTTTAAGTTGTTTATTTACGGAAGAGTTCACATTGAATCCACGTGATGTTCAACAGTTCACGTTATTGATAGATACAGGGTAACGAACAGTGATACTATAGAGGAAACCTATGAAAGTCTACGGTCAGAGCTCGTATCCCATTGAGTTTGAATCGCGTAGTAATTCACAAGGTGAAGCCGCGTGAATTACATAGTGATTCAAACAAGATGAGATCAAGCTCTGACCCTAAACTCGAATGGGTTATTGAATTTATCTCACCCCTCACATTGACTAATGGTCTAAGATTTGTGTCATAATCCCCCATTGTATATTTTTCCTAAATACCTCATGGGTGTTGGATACAAGTTCATAATGTTAAGTCTATGGAGAAAAAATACCAGGGGTGAGGCAACGAGAACATAATACCAGGAGAGAATCACATGATACAGTCCTCAAAAGGGACATTAAGACAGTCTACAAGACAAGGACAGATTAGGAACCAATGATATGTTCATCATTGATGAATGAGTGTGCTATCATAAATGAATACAATTAAATGAATAGCAATTTTGTTTGAACCTTGATGAATCCACTCGAAACTTTGGTTCATGATAAAATGCCTACAAAATCAACTTGGCTGCCTTATGGTTGTACTATAGCTATAATGGATCAATTTTCCTGACGCGGTCTACAATCCAAACCAATGTGCTAGGATGACCTCCCAATAGGACAAATTGTATGGAGAAACCAAACAAGAGTTAGTCGTGTTGTTGTTTATCGCACAACGGCAAGATCGCGTATTACTGCGCTCGGCTTCGCCTCGCGCAGTAATACGCGATCTTGCCGGAGTGCGATGAACAATAACACGACTAACTCGAGTTTGGTTTAGAATTTATCCTACCCCGCCCATCTAAATTACCTCTACATTAACAATGACCTAATTTGTCAAGTGTATCCCACTAGAGCGATATTTTTCATTTTTCTGAACTCCAGACCGAATACAGTGACCCAATGTTAAGCCTATGGAATTTTTTATTCAGGGTAGGATAATATCCTAGACTGCACTACGACATGGGCAGTCTGACCCCAGCTGGCATCCCTACAGACTGTACGCAGACTGGACTTTCAGTCATGTTCTCGTGTGTACAGACCTCTGATACTCTCCACGTGGATAATACGGTTAAAGTCTGCCTCTACAGTCACAGTCCGTGTGGAGAAAATGAGCGTTTTTTGTGTCTGGTGGAGTTTATTACTTGTGACGCGTTACTAAGCAGTGTAACATGCCGGAGGACAGCGCTCACTGTGAGACTCAGACACCCGAGATTGCTCCAGTCAACGATTTTATACGCCGTGTCCTCGACGCTGTAAAGTGTTATGACACTTCTAATGGCTCATGTTTTCTATTAGCCTTCTGTGATACACGCATGTTTAGAGGATTACCAAGTTTTCTGAAGCCAATTCAAACGTATAGGCAGCAAACACTGTTGTCCAGTGTTTTGAGACCTTTGAGAAAAGTATAAATTATTCTCTCTGGTATCTAGTTAGTATCTAATGGGTATTAGACAAGGAACTGACAAGTCTTGGACAAGTTGTTGTTCTCCATGAGTTTGATGCGGAGCGATATTAACGAGGCAAAGCCGAGTGAATATTGTATGGTGTTCAAATAAGTTGGAGAACAACAACTTTAACCAAAAGTGTTGCTTTCTGTATAAATTTATCTCACTTCTATACATACTAAATGAACGCATGGTACACAGGATATAGACCATGGAGAACGGGCTGCAATACTCGTAGGGGTATGGAGAACGAGATCCCTATGTTAAAGCTATGGGATAAAAATACCGGGGGTGAGATAAATTCTAACTTTACTGATTGCTTATATAGCCTGTTGATATATGACAATCTGTACCACTAATGGTGTCAGGGTGGTAATATGGGTAGTATGCTGGCCTGCAGGATTGTAGGGTTCCTGGTTCGGGTCTGGGACATATATCACTCATTACCTTTCTTCTTACGCTCATTTAATTGATTTTCTTTGCCATAACCTTGGATGTTCCTACTACTGAAAACATCATCACAACCCTCATTTACACCCCATCAGTACCTTTATCTGAATCCTCCCCTTCATCCCCCTAACCGACCCCCGCCCCTCTTCCGCACATAGTGCTCCAGGCCTGCCATAAAAAACCCTCCTTTTCTCTAATGACAAAAGCGCCCTTAAAACACCCCATTTCCACCCAATTCTAGATACGTTTCGACCAGGTTTAAGGCTAATTGCAAGAAACAAACGATAATTGATTTTCCCCTGGGTGCCAATGTGTGTAGCTCCATCCAAATCCATTTGCAATATTGAAAAACAAAGTCTTCCAAAATGGGAAAAAGTGGTGTTTACGTAAAAATGATTTTTTCCCCCTGATGTTTGCCAATTTTGCTGCTGGGATGAATGATTCAATTCTTTTTGTTTGAAGGCAAACGGTTGTCATTTGCAGCTTCAATTTCAATTTGTAAGATCAGATCGCAGAAGAAGATTATTCAGACATTTTTTAAAACGGTTTGTGAATATTTGGGGAGCATTTACGAACACTAACAGTTAGGGATGCCTCTGTCATTCAAATCTATATCTAAACAGTTTTCCGAACGTTTTTTATTATCTATAAAAGTCATGGACACATGTACAAGTAAGATAGAGATTGATAAAAATGGGTTTTTTGCTTGACTCCTTACACTTTGAATATGGAGGATAATTTACATAAATTTGTAAGTGTATGGTCTCTACCCAATAGGTTATTTTGATACACCAAACAATGGCAGGAAAGCCCCATTAGATATTTTCCCCTTGTTCCCTAAATATCACAAAGGTGGAAAACACTTAGTACATGAATGACACTTAGCAAAAATATGATATGCATGACATAGAATTATTCTAATAACAAACATTGTAGGGGAAAACACTGGTTGGGTTCAATTTAGACTGGCCTCAGTCCCTGTATCCTACCCCTCCACCCCTTCTGAGTGATTCATGGGCCAGTCAGAGAAGGACACATGCTATAATGAATTGTATTTCGATTTTCTTTAATCATTTAATGAATGTTCATAATCAAAGAGCGTTGGGTACGAGTTTTCTATGATTAAGTCCATAGAAAAATTAGAATGAAACTCTGGAGGGGAAGATAACCTGGTCCATATGCCACTGAGTTTGACCATGGAATAATTCACGAAGCAAATCTGAGTGAATTACATAGTGGTCAAACAAGGTTGAGTGCAGACCAAGTTATTTTCATCGAGTGGGTTTCTGACCCTATATCTCACCCCATTCAGGCCATATAACATCATTAATCAATCTCACCCCATATAACATCATTAATCAATCTCACCCCATATAACATCATTAATCGATAAAATAAATCATCCAATTAGCTATTGAGTATTGGGTACACTACCTTCACGGCCGTGGAGTATGAGTTCCTAACGTTAAACCTATGGAGACAAAATACCCGGGTGTGATTATACCAGTGACAACCAGGGATTAACCAGTAGCATGCAGCGATGTGGCTACAGGACCATTACTGGTGATCTCACCTGTTCCGGGTCCTCCCTCTCCCCGCCCACCGTGGAGGAAAGCCCTGGAGGTGTTTGGTTACCATTAGCCATGCCTGAACCCTACAGGTAGAACATGCCGAGTGTAAATAGCGCCTCCATGGTCGGAGCAGACTGCCCCACCCGCCACCAGGGGTCGTGTGTGGGCAGGCCTCACGTCCAGTCGCTTATCTTAGCCTGGTATAAATGTCCATAGGTTTAAAATTCGGTACTCGTTCTCAATAGGCTTGAGAGTATGGTACCCCATACTCAATGGGTGATAAACAGATAACTATATTTCAAGGCTAAGATAAAATAAGAAACATTTTCGTGATTGGTCTGTGTCCCCGATAGCCATTGGTTTTCTAGTGCTCAGGAATATGAACGAGGCGAATATTCTGAAGTGCTTCAAATGAGATGGCGAACGGGGACACAGGCCAAACACTCATCAGTTTCTTTCTTACTCCCACACCCAACACTAAACATATTACTAGGTATGGAAACCTAAATCTCAGGTATAGTGGCCTCCCACACCCAACACCGGAATATATTACTTTGCACAAAAACCTACAGAGAAGGGACCGTTCCTTTACTATTTATGTCTCCATTCATATTATAATGGGATTTCCGGTGGCCGATTATTGGAACCGATAAATTCATTGGTCATAGCCGGCCGACAAACTAGGAAAATAAACATATGCCAACTGATTTTAGATCAGATAATCAGTGCTGGTAAATGGAAGCTACGGCACCACCCTCCGACAGGCTATACCTCTGATAAATTAAAACAGGGTTGATATTGGTGCTGAAGAAGTAGGAAACTGTTGCAAATGTCTATTGATACACCACTTAAGTGTTTTGCATTCGATAGTGACTTCGATCCCTCTTCTGTGCAGCTGCACCACCGACTGACTGATCATATGAAGGAAGCAGGGTTTTTTGTCAGCCAATGGAAATAGCACTTACTTCTACCTTGATTAGGGAAGCTTCCTTTTGTCTTTCTCTCTCCACATCATGGTGTCTGTTTTCCCTCAATCTCTCCCCTCGCCCTGACCATATCGGCCGTATCTCTATATGAACCACATCTTCCTCCATCACACATTCCGTCCTCTGCCTTGTTATTTGCCTTATCCCTCCCCCTTTGATTTCCCATCGTTACTGTCACCCCCTCCCCCTCACATACTCGGCCCCTATCAGTGTCCATCCCAGTCCTGTATCTTGTATTTGTAGTTTGTGTTCAGTTCACGTAGAAAAGTCAATGTCCCTGATTTCTGCTGACAGCGCATGGAATAGCGAGTGCCCCCCTCCTTGTTCTGTATTTCACATTGGTGGTGGCGGGGAAAAGGGGGGGGGGTCACCCTTACATGATATTTAGAAAGAACTGGAGCGAGAATCGTATAAATATGAAACACGCCACGAGTTTGTATGTCGAGCCATCGTCTCCGAGGAGTACCCGAGTGACGATGAAGGAGCAATCCAAACGAGTGGTGTATTTCATATTTATATAAGGAGGAGGACAGGCAAAGCGTGTCAAAACATGGAAATAAGTCTAACCCACAACAGATATGGAGTAAAGGCCTGAAGCCACTGAGCTCCCGACACACGACACACGACATGCTCCTGACACACTGCGGCAGAGTTTTGTCAACCTTTCGACATGGCTACAATGCGAGAATCTACTGTCATACTCTAACACGTTACGGCACAGAATTTGTCAACCTTTCTGACACACTACGACACGAAATTTGTCAACCTTCCGACACTGCTATGATGCATGAATTTATGTAACCATATCGTAGCCATGTCGGAGTGGGTCTGAAGCAGTGGGTGCCTGGATTTAAACACTGTCGGAATTCACATTAAAAAGCATTATATTGAGTGATAAAGATGACCAACATAAGTGACCTGCTGGATGGGTCTGCCTCTTCACCTGTGAGCTGTAGGGTGGAGTGAACGAGGTCCAGGCTGACCAACACCAAGTGAAATATCTACAATCTGAAAACCATCAAATTTAACACGAGATAAATGAGTCAAGGACATTCACTGTTCTGCAAATATATTCTAGTTTCTATAAATTTGAGTGACTTTTTAATAAAGCCTCTGACAACTTAATATCATATCGCAAATCTGGGTAATATACGAATTGCTTAAAGCTTGGGACACACCAAGCGAGAAATGCAGCGATTTCAGGAATCGTTAACACAAACTGGCGTGTATTTATGCTATCATTTCATATTTCACCTGTTATTTTCTTCTGAGACGATCAATTATGGGTGTGGTATATTATTATGAAATAACAGCTCACATACTCGCAATATTTTGTTGGCGATTCTGGAGATCGCTGAAGCCGGAAACACGCCAAGTGAGAAACACAATATAGCACTTAAGTGAGATATGTTTTAAATTTCTCCTGATTATTGCTTCTTAAATGCTAAATTAACGGTGGGAGATATTATTATGAAATGATATCGCACATGCTGTAGACACCCCAAGCGAAAAACGCAGCGATTTCCGGAATCGCCAACAGAAATTGGCGTGTGTATGCAATATTATTTCCCACCAATAATTTAGCATTTCTGACGCAATAATCAGGTGAAATATGAAATAATAGCTCACATACACTCCATTTTGTGTTGGCGATTCCGGAGATCGCTGTCGTTTCTCGCTCGGTGTGTCCCCGCTTCAACCAACTGCCGCATTTCCCCAATTATCGCCCACCAAGCAACATCTGCAAGTGATCGGGACAGATGAACTCAGTCCGTGGTTAAAAATACACTCAGCCAAAATAGTCTCCTCCTCCACAGCAAGATCAACACGCTAAATGTACCACAATGCGCCCGTTATAGCATACATTTAGAGATCGACAGCTATATGTTGTATATTAGTGCTGTTTACAATCTAGATACAGACTATAGGCTCGTTACAAATCTCGGCGGTTTTGATAGAAACGTAACATTCTCTGACACACTTATGATGTGGCGTCGTAATGTGTCATGCACTGCTGATGTCGGAAAGGGTAATATTTTCTGAATTTACAATAAAAATATTCATACTATGTTTTGTGATGAGTTTCAGTTTTTGAAATGTCAGCAGCGACAAAGTGAAGTTAGCCTAGATTTAAGAAAATTTTGGAGAGAATGATTTAAAAATAATATAAAATGTAATGCACTATCCTAAGAACTAAATACTGGAGGATTTTTATTGCATGATTTGTTCATGATTTATTTCAACCATACTTGGCTTTCCATGGTAGAAATTATAGTTAGTTATCCTTTAGGGAATTTAATGAATATCTGTTTTATATAACTTTAAAATCCACATACCGAGTGTTCCATACTGCATGTTGTTATTTATATAAGGCTCTAGGGACTTAGTGAATCACGTGAAACAGCTGGAGTTTGTATATAAAGCTGTAAATGTGAATATTCTTATTCATTTGGCTGGTATCAAGTGATAAATTGAGTTATAAGATGAGTTGTTGAAACATTTGTAAAAGGAAATTGTATAATTTCCACATTTTTACAGGTTTCAATGACTCCAAAGCCTAATGTGGGCAAGGGACCCTATATTGATATACAATTTCTATTAGATCATAATATTCTCTATCCATGAATACTTATATAGAACGTCCTGACCATGCTGTACAAGTCACAGAACGAGATGGTAATTTACCGTTTGTATGGAACGAGGCATTTATACCGAGTTCCATACAAACCGTAAATTATCATCGAGTTCTGTGACTTGTACAAGCATGGTTGGACGTTATATATTTACTATATACCCAAAATAAAAAATAAATAATCATTAATTTAATTTTTAACAACCGATATGTTAATACACATGTTTGGCAAGGTGGTCCGTATTACAGTAAATACGGCATGGTATATAGTAAAAAATAAAACTATGTGCAGTAAATACTATAAGCTTCTGTAGAATGTAGGAAAGTGGAGAAATTGCCAATTATACTTATTTTTTCGTGGAATGACTCATTTAATGATAGATTGATATTAAGCTGGTATCACAATATGCAGTGGCAAACCACAAGGCTAACTATGTAACCTTTAACAGCTAATGTAGGTCAAACAATAGACATATTGGATATGTACAAATGTTGACATCATTAATTCTGTACACAAAGATAAACATATCAAAGGTTAAGATGTATAAATGAGATTGCTGTGGCATGAAATTCCTATCTGTCACTTCGTGTACCAATCTTCACATTCTCACATTGAAGTGAGTGAGTTGATGGGGGGCGAGGCGTTGTCATGTTGATTACTGGCGTATTGTCGCTGATAATGGAGGTGTGGCATTGTGTTGACGTTATCTCAGCCTACATCGTTAATTTGTGAGGTTTATAGCGCACTAAGACAATCATGTCTGACGGCTCATAGTGACGGAGTGGTGCCCGGCCTTCACTCACTCACACTCACACTCACACTCACACACACACACTGAATTAAATACACGCCCCGGAAGTAGAGCGGATTCTCGAGACTTGTTTTGGGATTTGAAAAGAAATGGTATGATATTTTGGGACAATTTTCATTTGTTTGGGTCTAAAGAAAATGAAAAAAAACCTTTTGGGGAGACTATATGTAAAAAAAAAATTTAAATTGTTTTTGCAAAAAATATCTTATTTTCATAGATATATGATACATGGATTTCCAATCAGTTTTCCAATTGCGAATAGGTTCACATTATGTGTGGTACCGATGAGGATTCAGTTGGTGGTCATTTTCAGTTTTGACTCCCTTTTGGGGAATTTTTTTGTAAGTACAAAATGTATTTTTGAAGATAAAGACTAGCCCCCCCCCCCCCCCCCCCCTTGAGAGTAAACCACTTCTTAGTTGATCCCAATTATACCAAAATTCCTAGATTCCCTAACTATTTCTCTAATTTTCTTTGATTGCCACCCTAACTAAATTCATTTCTTACAGAGGGACGGGTCCATAGAATAGCAGAGCAGTGTCTCTGGAAATTTATTAATGTACAAGCTTTTGGACTATAGATTGTAGAAAATGAACAGTGAAAGACGACTGCTGACTTGATTGTCACAGAGAGGTCTGTTTTCAGGGTTTCAGGGTTTCTCGGTCTTTCCCATGTAAGAGAATAATAGCAGATATAATCTGGATTCAAATATTTTCAGTTTGGTTTCTAGACCTCACATGTATCTTTTGACCACGTTCTCGTGGTGGTGTAAAGTGAATAGATATCAAATTATAGATTCATCTCATAAACCAAACATGAATCAGACAGCATCCTGCACTATATGTATACATATATACATAAATCTGTACACACAGATACTGTCTTAGGGCATTGTATACGGATCTCAAATCCATTGTATATGAAATTCAAAATCATTGTACACAGAAAATACACTCTTCAATCAGATATCTAGTATATTTGTTTTTATATACAACACTATGCATATGGTTGAAGATTAAAATAATAGTCCCAAATGATATACCCTGCAATTGCATACGAAATATTGATGAACAACTAGTAAGATGTTGACCTTAGTCGGAGGGACACTTATATCTACAGAGAGACTGCAGCAGATATTGGCGTCATATTGATAGCTGTTTTCCCCCACTGGGAGTATCGAATATGCAAGGAATCATACAGTCCTAAACCGTCGGAGCATATTGCAGTTATCTAAAAGTGAAGTTTATACAGGAACCTAGTTGTTGACCTCTGGCAGTGTGCGGTGACTGACACGTCCATGTGTAACCCGTGGAGACCTCCCGTCGACTTACTCCAGGGCAAGGGTCATTGTTTCACCAACACAATCGGCGACTGGGGGCGGGTGGCGTCCACATGGGTCCTCCTCCTGGGTGAGGGTCGTGTGTGGAGTCGCTGCCAACTGGAGGCTCCACGGTCTTAAAGCCCGGTTCCCACCAAGCGATTTTGGGGCATTCAAAGGGCACCGGTCGCCGACTATCAGCCAGAATTTCTAGGACTTTGTCATGTCGCCAAGTGAGATGGCAAAATCGTCGGCGACTATTGCTCTACCCCCCCCCCCCCCCCCCCGTTGTTCGGGCCTGAGTCGGCAACTGAATTCTCTCTAAAAGGGCACCAGTCTCTTGCGATTCAATTTCACTATATACTATGGAGAAACCAAACAAGAGTTAGTCGTGTTGTTGTTTATCGCACGACGGCAAGATCGCATATTTACTGCGAGAGGCCAAGCCGGAGTGCGATGAACAATAACACGACTAACTTGAGTTTAGTTTAGAATTTATCCTATCCCGCCCGTCTAAATTACTTCTACATTAAAAAATGACGTCATTTGTCAAGTGTATCCCACTAGAGCGATATTTTTCATTTTTCTGAACTCCAGACCGAATACAGTGACCTAATGTTAAGCCTATGGAGTTATTTATTAGGGGTAGGATAAATCTCTATAGACTTCAAATGGTGTGACACGGTTCTGCCATAAAATATCTATATGCGGCGCATATGGCTTACATTGCCTTCTGCTACAGATATCCCTCAGCTCTGCTTTGTGATATCATTCCACGAAGAGAACTCATGCCATATATAAACAATCATATGAAATGTTATTACCTTTCTTGATATTATCCTCCTCCTATTACAAAGTGTCCATCCATTAGTGGTGTATTAGCGTCACATTCTGATCTTTGAGTAGTGGCCAGGCGTCCACTGAGCTACGTATAAAACGTCTACGACATGCCTTAGGACAGACCTCCCTCTGAAAACGTCGTGTCGGAAGCAAATCTAAACTCGTGGCAGTTGATTACGCTTCTACGATAAAACAGTGCACCCATTGACTCTGATTCACGATTAAAAAAACACCTACCGATATACTATGATTAGAAATACCTAACACTATGGCCAATTTATCAATTTTTTAAATTATAATCAGGAAGTCAATAGAAAGGCCTATCGTCGGGTATGGGGAGCGCAGAGGGTGCCAGATTTTACTCGTAGGATGTCTACAATATTCAAACATGTTAGATTGTTGCAGACTGTCTATGAAGATGGTGGCATATCGTCGGGTGTCTACGTTGCCGATATTTGATGGATTCAGCCTCACTGATTCTACAGCGACATTTGTCTATGAAACACACCTTCATGATGCGTCTACGACTTTAGACATTCTGCAGCGTAAGGTCTACATTTTTACTGTAGTAGGTGAACACCCGGCCCAAGTCGCTTGCCAAACATGTCCTTAAAACCGTGAAATGTAACGATTTCCGGAATCACCAACACAAAATGGCGAGTATGTGATCTATTATTTCATAGTTCACCCGATTATTGCTTCCGAGACACTAAAATATCGGTGGGAGATATTACTATGAAATAGCTTCTCACATACGTACTATTTTCTGTTGGAGATTCCGGAGATTGCCGCCTTGACTTGCTTGGTGTGTCCCCGGCAATCCAATGTCTTTCTCCGGTGAGTTACGATTGATCTTTGGCTCCTGACTCTGCCTATTCTCAACTCATCTTAGTGTGGCGACTCAAAATAGCAATGATTAATTATCCTAATAAATTATTTGACGAAAAAAAGAAACATGAATGTATTACAGGTGGGAATTTTCAGTTTAAGTAACAGTCCAAAAAAAGTCCTTAAAAATGTTTGGGAAGTTAGACTCTATAGCGGCATGACAGTGTTTAGTGTACAAGAGTAACTTTTAGAGGTCAGGTGAAATTCTCTACACTTGTTCTGTTTGCTTGAACCATCTACAAGAAAAGTTAACAAAAAGAATATCCGGATGTCAGTTCGACGCCATCTGCCAGATCTAGCCTTGTCTAGATTAAAGTAGAGATACCATTGTTGTGAGCATGACATGATAGAACAAACGTAGCCATGCGCCCACACAGTAAAGCTTTTTACCATTTGCCGACAAAATGATAAGCGATTGTTAGAAATCACTGGTTTAGGTAGATAATAGAAGGAGGGTGGTTGGAGTGCTAAAATTCAGTTACAAACTACGCCACAAAATCTACAAAGCGGGATTTTAATGTCGTACTCTGACACACTACGACACAGGTTTTGGCATCCTACCGATACTGCTAGAATGCATGGATTTTGATTTGTACCCATTCCTGACTGTATCCGAGGTCTGTGGTGTCAGACTTCAACTTCATCCGTGAATATTGAATGCATAGGTGTAAAGCTTGTCGGACGGTGATGCAAAAATACCGCCAAAACAGAACATAGATGGGTTGCCGATTTTTCTTTTTCTGCTTCCACTTTTTGGTTCTAAGTGAGAGGGTTAAGAGTCAGTCGGTGGTGGCTGACAAATTTATCGGAACAAAAAACATCAGCCAGTGGAAAACTTCTTTATCTTTACATGATAACAAAAAGATAACCGTACATACAGCTTACCAGGTATCATTGTTTATCTCACCCCTGGTATTTTTCCCCATAGACTTAACATTGGGAACTCGTACTCAATATCCATGGAGTACATGTATTTAGAAAAATGCTCAATGGGGAATTATGTCACTAATGTTAGCCAATTAGTCAATGTGAGGGGTGAGATAAACTCAGAAACCTATTCGAGTTTACGGTCAGAGCTCGAGCACATCTCGTTCGGATCGCTACGCAATACACGCCGCTTTGCCTTGTGAATTACTATGCTATTCAAACTCGATGTGATACGAGCTCTGATTCTAAACTTTTATAGGATTCCTCTGTAATCCCACAATTCCCAGCGAGATCTCCCTGTCGCCACCTTGTGAGTAGGAATGAAATAAACCCTCATTGATTTCGGGAACTTTATGCTTTGTCAGCAGAATTCCCAATTTCCGGTTATTCGCGGTTTCCGGCCATTTCAAGTTTTCGGGGAGGGGGGGGGGGGGGCTACGTGTCTTTTTTTTAAAATTCATCATAGTACAGATATAGTGGAGATGTGCAAATTTTCCAACTTGTTTTACTAAACCTCGCAGGCATTTCTAAGTTTACCGTTCAATATTGTTCCTATACCCAGTTGTACTCGAATGCGGTACATGGACTTGTTACTGAAAATCTCGTATCTATGTCCCTGACAGCAAAGAGCATAGCAGGAATTGTTCTGTTGCGTAGGCGCCTATTATTTCATCTTTCTTTTTTATTTAACGTAACGTTAAGTTATACAAAGCACAATTTGTCGTAAAAGTTTGGGCATTCTTCCATGTACTGAGGGGTTGCAGCTTTATTGTTCATGATTATGTATACCACTTATAGTTTTTTGAAAAACTATGTTGTATATGTGTTTCCATTTATCTATAGTAATCTTTCCCCAACAGGCCATATGACTCTGTAGGCATTTTTACTTATATTTCTTATATTATGAAATTTAATTTTTACTCGATATTCTACTTATACATCTCAATCTTATTGTACCGATTTAAGAAATATAACTTTAAATACACGATGAAAGCCGGGCTTTTGGTAAAATTGCATGGGCGAGGTCATTGATTTTAAACAAAGAACAAAGTCTGCAGTACCGTTTTAGGTATTTATGCCATATCTGAATGTTGAGATGACAAATAATTCATAACTGAAGCAGCACAGTTTATGAATTGGTGCGCCGGAAGATATAAAAGCGTGAGGTGCAGTTTTCCTCGCTGCACGTCATATACTCTTCATGCTGCATGTCCTATTAAACTTTAAACATGAGCATAATACATGCAAATTAGTCTACTTCTGGGGGGGAAATCTCAAAATAAGTAGAAATGAAGACACCTTGTATGTTATTTACTTTTAAGTATCATGGTTCATGTATATCTTTGGTGAGGCAATTTGTAGTATCAGTACGGTCCACATATCTATGTGTGCAGCTCTCTCTGTCTCTCTGTGTCTCTCTGTGTCTCTCTGTCTCTCTCTCTCTCTCTCTCTCTCTCTCTCTCTCTCTCTCTCTCTCTCTCTCTGTGTCTCTCTGTGTCTCTCTGTCTCTCTGTCTCTCTCTCTCTCTCTCTCTCTCTGTCTCTCTACACACACACACACACACACATATATATATATATATATATAAAAGTTTAGCCAAGGTTTTTATAGCAATTTTAGGGTATTGCTTTGAATAATCTATTTTGAAAAATCCAAATATACGAAGAAAGTCTCTCAGATGGCCTGACATATTCAGGTGGATTTCATCTCGTTGTTTTGAACAGAAGCAGGAAGTGTTGTCAAATGGCGGAGAGATGAAATCAATGCGATGGACAGAGAAGAAATTGTTTTTATTGATGAATTGATCTTTCATAGCAGACGGACGGCCAAACCTATCGACATAAAGTCACCAAGTGTCCGTGGATAGTCGCAAGGTCCATGCGAAGTCAAGATTGGGACCTGTATTGTCACTAAAATGGGAATTTGGAATTTATTCTATTTATTTATCTATTTGAGAAGATCCGTCATTGAATACAATGGTATCCAGAGGTGTTTTTCTTAGCATACTTTAACTTAATATCATTTGGTTGGAAAAAATGTTTCCTGGAAACTTTTTAAACTTAATATCAGTTTCACACCAAGAAATCTAAAGTATCTTGATGATAAATACAATTGCGTTGGTTGTATCATGCTTGGTTTACAATTATTTCGGAAAAAATTACATTTTTGAATTCGGTCGCAAGACTTGGAAAGAAAGATTGTTTATAACGGATTGGCATAAGTAAGTTCTCCATATTTGCATACATTGCCTAAGTTACCCTGTAGGGTTTTTGGACATTTTTATGCAAGTTCGTCACAAACAATTTTTTTCTTAGATTATCAGCTCCTTGTAAGGATAAAGGTAGTTTCTTCTGGAATACTTTGCTTCTGCATAAAGGACATTTTTCTCAGCATTTCCTTCTTTGGTCTAGGAAGCACAAAATTGTCTTTGTTCTGACTTCTTGTGTATCGCTATATAATACCGGGGACACACCAAGCGAGTAACGCGGCGATTTCCGGAATCGCCAACACAAAATTGCGTGTATGTGAGCTATTTTTTTCATATTCCGCCTGAATTTTGATTCTGAGACGTTAAATTATCGGTTTGAGATAATACTATGAAATAATATTTCATATATATGCCATTTTTGGGCCGATTTCAGGGATCGCTATGTTTCTCGCTTGGTGTGTCCCCGGCTTTACACAATCGAAGAAAACTGGAGCCTGTTTAATAATATACGCTCGTACATGAAGACCCTTTTTTGTACCTAGTACAAGGGTTGTAGTTTAAAAAAGATATTAAAGTTTGTCTGCTAAAACAGTCAAAGCGTCCATAAGGTCGTCCAAAAGTATCAAATAAAGTTGACCAACATCTTTCCTTGGTCTCCTTGGCGTACAGAAAAGGGTCTCCATGTACGAGCCTAGATTAATCAACGGGTCCCGGAGAATTGGAATAACTTCCTGAGCGGCAGCGGACGTCCACTGAATCAGTCTGATTTACAAAGGTCTTCGTCCATTAATGTAAACTTAAGTTGTATATCAAACTGGAGTGGTTGTCTGACCAGTTCCCGAGCAGACGACATTCAGTCAGTCATCTTCCCGCCGCCGCCGCCGCCGTCGCCGTCTCAAGGCACGCTAATCGACCTGTTAGGACATCCACCTCCCTCCTGATTACACTCCAGACTGGTTTATATAATTTACAATGCGACACCATTTGGGGTAAACCAGTGGGATCTTAGTCTAACCAGGACAAAATTTTATTACTTGAAATACGGCTTTTCTTTGAAGGTTTTCCGTTATTGCGGAGCTTCGTAAACTCCAGCGTTGTTTTGACTACTTCTTTGGCTTCAGCGCCTACAGAATAGAGTTGTAGGTTTCCTCCATAGATCTACACAAATGAACTGCAGAAGGGTATCATTGTCAATTCGTATCTTTATCAATCGCTATATTCAGATATATTCAGATATATTCACTATGTGGCAGGTGTCTGTATATAAGAAGACCGGGGTAACATGACTCAGGCTAATTTTACAGAGCTATAGCCAGTGCCTGTATAAGGTGTATGGAGACTGGGAGGTTCCTGTATATATGGAGACCGGATATAATGTGGCTATGACTTTACGGAGCTGGGAGATACCTGTATACGGAGACCAGGGTTAACATGACTCAACCAATAGCTTAATGCCGGGGACACATCAAGCGAGTCAAGGCATTGATCTCTAGAATCGCCAATACAAAATAACATATATATGAGATATCATTTCATAAAAATATCTCTCACCTATAGTTTAGCGTATTAGAAGCAACATCAAGTGAAATATGAAATAATAGCTCCCATATAGGCCACTTTTTGTTGGCGATTCTGGAAATCGCTGCGTTTCTCGCTTGGTGTGTCTCCAGCATTACGTAGATGGCAGGTACCTGCATAAGGCGTATGGAGACCGGGTATAATATGACTCAGGTTAACTTTACGGAGCTAGTAGGTGCCTGTATAAAGTGTATGGAGACTGGGAATAACATGATTCAGGCTTTGACTTTACAGAACTGCGAGTTGCCTGTATAAGACATACAGAGACCGGGGGTAACATGACTCTATCGTAGAACTGGATGAGTTTTAATCTTGGCCACCGTATGCCACAACTGGAGTTTGGCATAGCAACGAGTACTTTGTCTATACTCGTTGGGCATAGTGACTTCATGAGGTGAAGCCAAGTGAAGTCCAGAGCCAAAACTCCAGAAGTGGCATGCGGTGGCCAAGATTAAAAGGAATCAGGTTTTGATTTTATCCTACCCCGTCTCCTCGATTTTGGAATATTACGTGATAACAATTCTGTATGCCAGTAGTGGCAAATAAAACTCCGTATGCCAGTCAGTGTGGCATACGCAAACTCAATATCAAGCCTATGGGATTTTATATTAGGGGTAGGATAAAGTCTATGACTTGACAAAGATGAGAGGTACCTGTATACGCCCAGACCGGAGGTGTGCCGGGGGTGGCCCGGGGTACATCCCGCCCCGTGCACGCCGATCAGCCCGCCTCCCGCGCCCGTCTTTACGGCCCGCCGCAGTCCCCGTAACCCCGGCTTACGTCAGGGGCCGTAACGTCCATTCTCAGTGATCACGGCCCCTCCGACAGGTGAGAAATACGACCTTCAGGTGAGGGCCCGGCATGATCTATAGGGGTGGGGACGGTTTTATGGCCCCGCTAATAGACCTGATGATGTGGGTGAAGGGTTCCGGGGGAGGAGGCGGTGGGGCCGCCCCGGTCGTAATTTATCGCCGGACCTGAACCCCCGCGTTCCCCGGTGGAGATGGCAGGCACTCGCCGGCCTCCGTAGGCGCGGATTTGATTACCGTATGAGGGAGTTGGAGTAGGATACGCGGTGGTCGCTGGAGCGCCTGACTTTTAATCACAAAGATTGAGAGGGAATTTCATATAATATAGTTCCATTATTATGCGTATTTACGGATATAAGTCTGTTCATATGAAAAAAGAAGTATTCCTATGAAATTTGCGAAATGTTGTGAGGTGAGTTTTCAAAAGCAATGAATGATATGTTATCATGGCCTTCTCGTTATTTCACGGTGGTGGCAATCTTCCTAGTTTCCAATAAGATCCTTGTTTTCATTTTAAGTTTGAAAAAAAATCTTTTATTTAACTAAGGAAAAATAATTTGGGTCTTTTTCATACTTATAAACTGTATAACACAACTACTCGGAGAATACGACCATGCAGATCAGAACCATGGTAATATTGTGCATGTCCTTCTTTTTTTTATTTATTTTTTTTTATTCAGAAACAAATTTTAACGATGAACAAAGTTCGCCTAATTCGGCAATCTTCCACTTTGGGGAAATTCTTTACAATTGCAGAAGCTTCAACAATCAGATCGCTTTTAACGCAACTACGAGGGGAATATCTTATTGATACATAAGAGGTGTTTATTCAGACTTTCATGGTTTCATCAAGATGAGAGTTGCCAGTTTTCCTCGAGGAGTTATGTGGTAGGGGGCCATCCATACGTACGCACTTGGGTGGCGGCGTCAACAAAATTCGTAAATTTGTGTATGCTCCTTCCTTCCTCTATTGCGTACAAGATTTGGAAGGGGGGTTGGGGAGGTTAACATTTTCAGAAAATCTGCGTATACTTTATTCATGGCCCATAATGCATCTTTAGTTTCCACCTTAACGTTTGAGGAGCTCTAGGATATTGCCTTTTTCATCTTTTTAAGTATATAAGTAAATGCACAAGCACATCAAAGTTGTATACAACAAGTCCTTATTCTAGAAACAGTGGCATATCATAGGATGCAAAATGAGACAGTAGCATCGAAAAGTACATATCAACCATAGACATCAGGAAGAATGAGGATACACAAGTTCTGGATTTACTGTAAACACAGACAAGAACAAAAGTGTCAGACACAGACAGAGGATAGAGTCCTATCCTGGATATATGTAGACAACAGTATTCAGTTGTTCACATGGGTGAGATTTGGTTGAGGGGGAGGGGTGGGGTATGTGAGGAGTCCATAGCTTTTCCCCTTATCTCACCCTTGATATTTTACCCCAGAGACTTAACATTGTGAACTCGTATCCAAGCCAATTTAGTATTTAGAAAAAAAACACACTCAAACCTCCTTTGAATTGCTACGTACTTTACGCAGCTTCGCCTTGTGAACTACTACGCGATTCAAACTCGATGGGATATGAGCTGTGATTCTAAACTTTCATAGGATCCTCTATATTATCTTAGCCTGGAATAAACGTCCATAGGCTTAGCATTACAAACTCGTTCTCAACAGGCTTGCGAGAACGGTAAATCGTTCTCAACGGGTGATAAAGAGATAAATATTTCTAGGCTAAGATAAAATCAGAAACATATTCGTGCTTGGTCTGAGTCCCTGTTCACCATCTCGTTTGGTGCGCTTCATAATATTCACTCGGCTATCGCCTCGTTCATATTACTGGCACTCCAAACTCGATGGCGAACAAGGACACATACCAAACACTCATCAGTTTCTTTCTTAATATCTGTTTCCATCTGGAAGTACGAGGAGATCGTTGTCAGTATCGTCCGCTATGTAAATTATAGTCGTTGATTCAATTGATTCAGTATCGCTCTTTGTTTGAACAAGTCGCCCATGGTTAGTGCACACGAAATTTCATCGTCAATATCATACAAAAATATCCCAGCAACACTAATCATAACGTATATATTCACATATACTCCACCTATATGTGCACCTATCCATGTTAAGTGTGGGCCATTTTCCATAAGCCAACGAAAACGGCACCGATTAGTCGAGTATACCGACCCCACCGATAATGTTCACGCTGTACAAAAGTCGGTCGGTGGTTCTCCTTGTGAAAGGTCGGTTGTACCTGCACTGCAAAAATGCGATGGACGCTGACCGACTTTTGGTAGTAAACTACAGACCGCCACTGATTAAATCAATTCGCATTCATTTCGTCAGTGGGTGCAGAGGTCGGTCGGTGGTGCTAAATTGCATAAGGTGGGAGAGAAAATTAGTTGTCCAAAACTTTTGAATATGCAGGTCATATTTAGTACTTAATGTCAAAACTGCAAAGACAAAAAAACAAATTCAAGTAAATAAAGCCATGTAAGTAGTCATAGGAAACTTAGATAAAGTTAGGATCTAAGTAGAGCCAAACTTCATGAACTTTGTGAAATGCGCCCTTTAAATATAAGGAGATACACATACAGAATTATGATAAAGTGATGGTCGACTCATAACTTGAATATATATCTTTTTTTTTTAGAAGACAAAAGAACCAGGAAAGATGACAAAATAATTTTGAAAATTCTTAGGGTCAGGAGAGAAAAATTCAGACAAACACCGTTATATAAAGGAAAGGAGTAGTGGGATAAGTTACCTTTAACAACACAATTACTTCCTGAAGGAGACAGTTTCAAGATGGAAATTAAAGATATAATGCCGATTGTTCTAAATGAAGATGATTTTGAATGATTGAATCACAAGATTCAAAGAAAAAGATCAAAATTCCCGAGAATTTTGAAATGAAATAAGTGATGTGTTTTCTATGTTTCTGTATTTTGTATCCTTGTTTCATGGGACTTTATTAGGAAAAATTGCCACTACCAGGGCGAATAATGTACGTCGCTAAATCTTTTCTTGAAGAAAGTGAGTTTATCTGTTTATTCGCGTGCAGTTCACAACCTGAAGTGATATAACCTAGCTTATAAAAACACAACTGTTTGCTTTGTTTTGGATCATGCAGATAATCTAGGAACATACACGAAGATTATGTCCTTTAACATTGTTTTAGTCTATCCATAAGTGTGAATAAATTTGACCCACATTGTCCCTGGGTCTCTATGGCATACAGAAAAGGGTCTTTATGCATGATCCTAGATTATTAAACAGGCTCCTGAATCCTGCACTGAACTTCCATTTCGCGGGTCAGAAGTGTTCATGATTGTACCTCAGGCTGGAGGGACACGAGGATTGGCACTAAGATCTAGAGATTAGCGGGGGATAACCTGGAGTTGTTCCACTCCGTGTAAGGTGTCTGGGTGCTGCTGTACAGCCCCCAGATAACCCGCAGATAAGGAGCACGAACCTAATCCACACGCATTGATCAAGGCATGCACTCAATGCTGGGATCGATACTTCTCAAATAGCAAAGCCCAGGAGAACGAGGCCCTTGTTGGACGGTGCTTGTGGTGGTGGCTCATAACACATGTATATCATTCAACACGCATGATATATGATACCGCATGTATAAAGGATTTATAGTTTAATTAGAGATCGCATTCATAGGAGACTCTAATAGAAAGGTAGCATGCATTTAGTAGTATGACAAGGTGGTTTTATTTCTCGATCATTCTTATTAAATGTGTATTATTTTTATTGCATCATTGGGAATGTGAAGTTTAGGAGAATGTATTAGTTATGAATCAATTCCGGTTCTCTGATTTCCAGTGGAGGTTGTCAACTATAAAGTACATATGTAGGTTTATTGGGTGCTTTTATTAAAGGCCGTTCAGGAAGTAAGTCACATTTGCCTTAAGGACAGAGACCAGCTGTTAGTCGCATTCTGATTAAACCAGGAAGCTATTAAGACATAAAGTTGCAGTACAATATTTATTGACATGGAAAAATATAAAAAAATCGAATACAAGGTCATAAAATCGGGATGGGTTCTTGCCCAGAGGCGGACACCACTAAACTACTCAAGGCGTGTCTAGACTTGTGTTGTCTACTTCACTGAGATGGTTTTCTAGATTTATTCATCTACAATGTACACGTCAATTTAGAATAAACCTGACCCTACAACTTATGGCTAACTCTTTTCCCACTAATGAGCAAAGAATTTTTCTATTCAAAATCGTAATTTTGTAAATATGTGTGTAAAGCCTGGCGTCCACCCACTACGATAGAAATTTAGACCTACCGATATGGCACCGATACAGAAAGCAAATATCGGAGACATATCGGGAAGGTGCAAAATCGTAGACATATGTTTAGAGATGCCATCGTAGTAGGTGGACGCCAGGCCTTACCCTCCAGTTTTCAAACATGGCACTGTTTAATAATTCAGGCTCTTAAATGAACACCCTTTTATGGACGCCAACGAGACCCAGGAATGATATGGCTTAACTTTATTCAACACCTTCCATTGGTTAGGACTGTCTAAGGCCTGGCGTCCACCTACTACGATAGAAATTTAGACCTACCGATATGGCACCGATACAAAAAGCAAATATCGGAGACATATATCGGGAAGGTGCAAAATTGTAGACATATGTTTAGAGATGCCAATCCACTACACATTGTATGGGTTTTTTATCGGTGTCTAATTACAGAAACGTGGTCAACTGCCCCGATATTAGGTGACCTTCCGACGTGATTTAGATTGTTTATCGGAAAGTGCATCGTAGACCATATCGGAGCCATATCGTAGTAGGTGGACGCCAGGCCTTAGCGAACGAGTTTGAATATCATCAAGCGATAACCCTCGTATGAGGTCTGCTTGTACCCTGTACTTTCACAGGCATAAGTTATATCCAGGCTTAAGAAAACCTCAACCTTTTGTTGCATAGTGCAAACTTTATGTCATGCCCATCTATTGAAACTTACATTGCGTGCCTATACATCGCACCTCCCATACACCAAAGGTGCCTGGACATTGAAATACCAGTTAAAAGACGTTGTATAAAGGTGAGTACCAGTTGGCAGAGTATAAGAGTGTAGATATAGATAAAGCCCCCCGTGGCCCATGCCATCCCCTCCTTGGCATAGACAGGAGCTACACGTGCTCGGGTGGTGGTTTTTATGGTCGCCCCAAGTGGCTGCCTTCTCTGCGCCCAGGAGGAAATTGTTGTCGCACGCCTTCCTTTTGTCATGCAAACAATGACTGCTTTCCTCCACGGTGTGGGCGTCACGTCATCGCGCCGTCTGATCTCCTCCTGGGCGTCCTCCGGGAGCCACCCACCTGTTGTTTCCATGGTCACCGGGCGCGGCACACCTGAGACGCATGCTGCGGATTGATCCGCCCGAGCAGACGACATTCAGCGTCCGGCAATGGCGGGAAATCGGGACCAATGTCGTAAAAGGAAGTCATTGTCGTAAAAGAGAGGCAGTGAGTGCAGACGACTAGACTTGTACATGACTGGGTTCAGGACACGTTGCGCGCCCTAGTTTTCAGCTATGATATATGGAGACGTGGTTAGTGTGACCGAATGGAATCTGTCCCGGGTTGTTTTGGGCAGAAATATTCACTAAGTTCGAAGAACGAGATTAATGCTTCCGACCAAAACAATGAGGAATAGTTGTAATTCAGTCAGACTCACTATGTCTCTTTACTATTACCCTTGTTTGTTTGTTCTTTTGGATTGGTCCATGGAAGAGCGTCCTAAACGGATGAATGTGCTTACTCCACCTTATTTCTGAATAAAAATAATAAATAAAAAAAATATACCTGGAAATAATTAAAAACAGTGGTCGCGTAGTATGAAGGGACGTATGAATATAATTTCGTCACTCGGCGACGAACGGACTGTATCCTATTGGTCTCTAGGCATCCTATGGACCTATTTACTACGTTTTCTTATTATTATATACCTGAAATTGATGTAAAAAGCCATTTTATTCAATTACAAAGTCATCGCTTCATAGCCAATTCACTACGTCACAGTGAGCCCTAACATCATTTATACTGCACCCCTAGCAGCGGGTAGTATTTCTCAGACGTTCAGCCATAGTTGTACATGAATAACAATAACTAAAACTGAGTAGTTTTAATCTTGCCCACCGTATGCCATGACTGGAGTTTGGCAAAGTGACTTCATGAGGCGAAGCCGAGTGAAGTCCGGAGCCAAAACTCTAGGAGTGGCATGCGGTGGCCAAGATTAAAACGAATCAGGTTTTGATTTTATGCTACCCTGTCTCCTCGATTTTGGAATATTACGTGATAGCAACTCTGTATGCCACTAGTGGCATATAAAACTCCCTATGCCCGTCAGCTTGGCATACGGAAACTCAATGTTAAGCCTATGGGATTTTATATCAGGGGTAGGATAATAACTAAAAGCTGACAGTAGAGAAGATCCTCTGCCATCACGTAGTGTGTCTCTCGGACGTCAAACAAAACAACAATTCAAACCGAAACATCAGCATCAGTGGCAGACGTCTGATCAAATAACTTGTATAAGGAGCCATACAATTAGATTTCTTTAAATCTGAGCATGATACAAACCGTTTGCATTTAGTCGTGGCGAACTATCAAACAGCTGTTAGAGTTCACGATGCTTTAACCTGAGCAGTTCGTCATATCTACTATAAGAATCGCTGAATACATTGAACCCATTTCTTTTACTATCAATCAATTTTACGATGGGGAATCATTAACTGCATACCTCCACTGAATCGCCTACAGGAAGTTTTAGTGGTAAATTTACGATAAGGACTCGTGAGGAAGTGGGTAGGGATTCTTTTTTCAATTAGGCACGCCTATCCCTAAGAACACTTCAATTTACGATGGACCTATTTTACGTCGCGGATTAAACTCCCATGATGTGCAGGCGACCTCACACAACGTGGGTTCAGTGACACATCTCCACACTGCAGCGGGATCCCCGGACAGGGGTGATACGGAGTCCGTATTGCGGGCAGCATGTGATACAGAGTCAATATTGTGGGCAGGGTGTGATAAGGCCTTTTTCAATTGGCCAACAAACACGGTGTAGATTTTCTGTGTTCTCCTAATAGCCTATTTCTATTTTGTGTCAGCAGTGCTAAGGTCCGTTGGTGGTTCCTGACTGTATATCGGTGATGGCCAATGGAAATAGGCTATTAGGAGAATACACAAAATCTGCATCGTGTTTGTCGGCCAATGGAAACGGGCCTATATGGAGCTTGTATTGTGGCAGCATGTGATACGGAGGCCATACTGCGGGCAGAGAATGTGTGATACAGAGCCTGTATTGTGGGCAGCGTCTTATATAGATTCCGTATTTTGGGCAGGGTCTGATACAGAGTCCTTATTGTGGGCAGCGTGTGATATGGAGCTCATATTATGGCAGCGTGTGATACAGATTTGTTATTGTGATCAGAGAAAGTGTGATACGGAGTCTGTATTGAAGGCAGAGAGTGTGTGATACAGAGCCCAGATTGTGGGCAGCATGTGATACATAGCTTTTATTGTGGGCAGCATGTGATACAGATTCTTTATTGTCGGCAGCGTGTGATATTGATTCCGTATCGTAGGCAGGGTGTGATATGGATTCCGTATTGCAGGCATAGAATGTGATACCGAGCTTGTATTGTGTCAGCGTGTGATACAGAGTCCGTATATTGTGGGCAGGGTGTGATATGGAGCCCCTATTCTGGGCAGCATGTGATACAGATTCTGTATTGTGGACAGCATGTGATACAGAGCCCGCATTGCGTTTGATTGCATATTGCATAAGTTTGATATGGAGCCTCAATTGTGGGCAGAGTATGTGTGATACGGAGTCCGTATTTCTGGGCAGGGTGGGATATGGACCCTGTATTGAGGGCAGAGAGTGTGTGATACAGCGTCTGTATCGCAGGCAGGGTATGTGGGATATGGAGCCTGTATTGTGGGCAGCATGTGATTCGGAGTCTATATTGTGGGCAGCATGCGATACGGAGTCTATATCATGGGCAGCATGTGATACGGAGTATATATTGTGGGCAGCATGTGATACGGAGTCTATATCGTGGGCAGCGTGTGATACGGAGTCTATATCGTGGGCAGCGTGTGATACAGACTCTGTATTGTGGGCAGCGTGGGATACAGACTTTGTATTGGGGAGAGTATATGATATGGATTTGCTATTGTAGGCAGGATATGTTGCAGATATCAAGTTTTAACCAGTTTCTCATAACCCAATCGGTAAAGTAAGCCTATTTATATTTGCTCAATTCGTATAGGAAATGTACTGAAATATCTAGCTTTTTTTTCTTTTAAATTTTTTTCTTAAAAAAAACAAGGACATCCTCACATCTTGATAGACAATAAAACAGCCATTGTTCCCGTCACATGACACATACAGCCACCCGTCCCCCATCCAGGACAACACTATCACCACACCCCTCCCACCCCGCCTCCCGGGGGAGTATTTCTCTCCACACCAGGGGGAGTTATTACATTACCACCTGGAGCATCCCCCCCCCCTCCCCTCACCTGCACACCTAGGTGGCGCTCCGCTCGCTGGCCTCTTGGCGCCGTGGAGTCGCGTGGAGTCGTTAACTCCTGGTGTGGCGATGTGAGGTGTAATGAAAACGTCAGTCTTTACGCCGCTAGACGGCACTGCAGGCAGTCTGTCTGTGTGTCCACATGTCGTCACAGACGCCGCCCTCGGCGAAATACCGAACTACTACTGTTAGTGGGGAAGAATCCTAGTAAGTGGGGGGTTAGGTAAAAGCTCGTTTCCATTGGCCGACGAAAATGGTGTAGATTATTTCTGTGTTCTCCTAAAAGCCTATTTCCATTGGCCATCACTGATATACAGTCTGGAACCACCGACGGACCTTTAGCACTGCTGACGCAGAATGAAGATAGGCTATTAGGAGAACACAAAAAATCTACATCATTTTTGTCGGCCATTGGAAAAGGGCCTTAAGCCACCGAGATTGAATCAAAGTGGCTGAACTCTTTGGGAATACAAGTATGCTTATACAAATATATACAAAATGGACGAGGAAAGGGACATATATCTTAAATTGCTAGAGTATGATTTTTCTTGGTTAATGTGTTTTATCTCCATCCATTTTGTACACAAATATTTAAGGAAGACGTATACTCGATATTTCAAAATATTTAACCACTTCACTCCTCACTACGTACATACTTTATGGATGACCCCTTATAGGCATATCGGACGATTAACTTAAAAATTAAAACCCATGTAAATTTCCTAGAAATTGAATATGATGATCTCTAAGTGGTATAGACCATATTGCTAGTTTAAAAGAAATTGGGGATGCCATGCTTTGGACTTGGATGATAACAAACTGGATAAAACTTGATATTTTAGTAATTTGGCATTAGAATAGATCACAAGGAATCAGTTTGAACATAACATTGTCAATACTTAGAGATCACCAGGTAGTACCACTGCGAAGTGTAGGATATGCCTTGAACAGTTGTTCCCAAGGTTCCTTTACAATATAATAATAACTTTTGATAGAAAACATAACAATTACTGCGACGCTTCATGGCCAGCCGTGGCAGATTTAAGTTTCTGGAATATCAAAATGGCGGCAATCTTGATATAACCTCGTAATTGTCAATAAAACATCCCAGATTATGACCCCAACACCACCACGTGACCAATCTAGACGCCGGATCATACTTGCCCTCCAGGGCCACCAGATGGCGTGGTAGCATCATGATTGACCTAATTACAGATCTTCTTCATTGGTTGGAATCTGTGTTTCATGATTAGGGGAGTTTGGGTGTTGCTATAAACTTGGCAAAGCTTGTGGCTATAAAAGCTTCATGTTTGAATCCTAATAACTGGTCCGTGAGTGAGAGTTTTTTACTGTTTGCAGTTCTGATCTAATTCTCGTTAAAGATTTTAGACAGCAGAACTAGATGTCAGAGATGTTTTATGCCATTATGCAGCAGCTGTATAAATATTGATCTTGGCGACAGTTTTAGAGTAACATGATTATTCGTTAACGAGAATTCACTATTCATGTGGTCATTTTATGATGAAATATGTAATATATAACTTTTTTTCTGTGAAGAATATGGCAAGAAAATGATATAGACTTCGTAAATATGTTCAAATAAAGGTTGTTTTTTTAGACAGTGACATGTTTATTAGTGAGCATAGAAAAAGAGAGACTGTTTAGGAGACTGTTTTAGTGATTATCATTGCAATGCCTTCCATAGACCCGATCACTGTTGCGCTGAAATGATCGCTGTTGAATTGATCGCTGATAGCGATCATTTCAAAATGTTTACTGTAAATGTATGTGAACATGTCAGTTACAAGCACTGAGGCATGCACAACACCTACTCTAGGCTACTGGCTTTCAACAGTTCATCAGTAACAAAACACATTCAAAAAGAGAAAATGTTCCTCACATGTATATTACCCAATAGGCAATTATGAAATTTAGGATAAAAGCATGATATACAACTAGAATCCTCCGCTGCAAATATCTGGAATAAATGTCCATAGGCTTAACGTTATGAACTCGTTCTCTACAGGCTTGCGTGTACGGTAACTCATTCTCAACGGGTTATAAACAGATATATATTTCAAGGCTATGATAAAATCAGAAACCAATTCCTGCTTGGTCTGACTCCCCATTTGCCATCTCGTTTGGAGCGCTTCAGAATATTCACTTGGCTATCGCCTCGTCCATATTACTGCGCACTCCAAACTCGATGGCGAAAGGGGCCACAGACCAAGCACTCATAAATTTCTTTCTTAAAGTTTGTAATGTAACATATGGTGAACTCATAAACATACTTAGTTTCAGTTGACCTCTTAGTTAATACCGGCTCAATTAGAATACATCTCCGAACCACCCTCTGTAATTACAAGGGGTTAAATACAGCGATAAACGTTCAAAGTACCGCACCTTTTATTGTCCCAGGTTGAACTATCGTTTAACAAACTAATCACAACTAATGTTAATATGCATCCTTCTAGATGTTTCCGCCATCATGGAATTCATATGTGAAGAATTTTGAGAAGACCTACTGCTTGGTTTGTGTTCGGATTGGTTGAACTAGTGTATTTCTCTCCGAAGAAAGGTACTTCGTGTAATTACCTTATTTATGATTTTTTTTAATTCAGTAGAAAAGAAAAAGGAAAATGTTTATTCGCCTTTACAATAAGGCGTTCTTCCATATGTTCATTTTCAATTAAATGCTCTTTCACATTTTTGTAAGCAGACGCATTTCTTAATAATTAACGAGTTCGATATAATGAAACGTTTTCAGTTAAATGAATGCAATTCTAGTGAGACGGGCACGCTCCTTGTGAAATTTCATCGAAATTCCGAGTTATTTCCTGGGATATTAAGGGAGCACATAGTATTCTAAAAAATCTTCAGGGATAACTAAGGTATGCTAGTGTTCTGGGTTGGATAAAGCAGTCTCAATGGTGGACTTGCAGCTTGAAACTGGAGACACACCAAGCGAGAAATGCCAGTTGTCTCTGAAATTGTCAACACAAAATGGCAAGTATGTGAAATATCATCCCAGAATAATATCTCCAACCAATAATTTAGGGTCTTAGAACCAATGATAAGGTGGACTAGATGAAATAATAGCTCACACACACGCCATTTTGTGCTGGCGTTTCTCGCTTGGTGTGTCTCCGGCTAAACAAAGAGCGTTGGTGACGCCTTTTCCATGAACCGCTTTTCAGTGGCGGGTCCTTGAGGCCATCTTTCCTTTGCTACACACCACACTGATCAAGAAGTGCATCCAGTACTATCTGCCAGAAGATATGATTACACCTCCCAATTCATCCATACACATTGTTGTCATTTCCAAACGAAATTCAAAGCAATCACCCCAAATTGAGACACGATGGCAGTGGACTGAAATGCCTTGGAGTCTTGCACTTAGATACACTTTGTCGCAGGGGTCTTCCATTCTCTTGTGAATGCGGCCAGTGAATAGCTCCAACAGTGCCCAACCACGAAGCCCAACAAAACCCTGGCGGGTCGGGAATCCCTGTCCGTTTAAAATGCGGGCCCCAGCCTTTGATTAGAGCGGGAGGGAGGAAGGTTATTTTGACAATGGGAGGTGAGTGATCAGTCACTGGGCAGACAGCCGTGGACGCCGTCTAATCAGGCCAAAATATGTCTCTGCTGGAGGGAGAGAGGGGGGAGGGAGGGAGGGAGGGAGGGAGGGAGGGAGGGAGGGAGGGAGGAGGGGGAGGAAGGGGGGATGGAGGGAGGGAGGGAGGGAGGGAGGGGGGATGGAGGGAGGGTGGGGGGACGGACGGACGGACGTAGCGAGGGAGGCAGGGAGGCAGGGAGAGAGGAGGGAGGGACGGAGGGACGGAAGGAGGGAGGGATGGAGGAACGAACGGACGGATGGACGGACGGACAGAGGAAGGGAGGGAGGGAGGGAAGTAGACTGGCCTCAGTCCCTGTCTCCTACCCCTCCGCCCCTTCTGAGTGACACAGGGACTGGTCTCATCCGTAATCGGCCGTATAGACTGGCGCGACTTTGCACCACACTCCCCAAGCAGAGGTCTGGCTACTGGTCAGGATATCTGCTGGGAGATTGATACCCTCTCACTTTTATCTCAATCAAGACATAGTCAGGAGTAGGCGAAATATATTGCTATGACAACACAGGCGGCCAGGGAACTGGAGGAGGGGAAGGGGGAGGGGTAGAAGGAGGTATAGGGTTACAGGGAGTGGCTTGGGGTCATAAACAGGAGATTCTGGTCAGAGTGGACAAGTCTTTGATTCATGGGCCAGTCAGAGAAGGACACATGCTATAATGAATTGTATTCCGATTTTCTTTAATCATTTAATGAATGTTCATAATCAAAGACTTGAGCAAGTCTAGGAGGGAGGGAGGGAGGGACGGACGGACGGACGGACGGACGGACGGACGGACGGACGGACGGACGGACGGACGGACGGCTGGGAGGGAGGAGGGAGGGTGGGAGGGAGGAGGGAGGGAGGGTGGGAGGGTGGGAGGGAGGAGGGAGGGAGGGAGGGAGGGAGGGAGGGAGGGAGGGAGGAGGGAGGGTGGGAGGGAGGAGGGAGGGAGGAGGGAGGGAGGGAGGGAGGAGGGAGGGAGGGAGGGAGGAGGGAGGAGGGAGGGAGGAGGGAGGGAGGGAGGGAGGGAGGGAGGGAGGGTGGGAGGGAGGAGGGAGGGAGGGTGGGAGGGTGGGAGGGAGGAGGGAGGGAGGGAGGGAGGGAGGGAGGGAGGAGGGAGGGTGGGAGGGAGGAGGGAGGGAGGAGGGAGGGAGGGAGGGAGGAGGGAGGGAGGGAGGGAGGAGGGAGGAGGGAGGGAGGAGGGAGGGAGGGAGGGAGGGAGGGAGGGTGGGAGGGAGGAGGGAGGGAGGGAGGAAGGAGGCCCAGCTGGCCGGGCCTGTGTACGGCAGGCGTTGGGGGGTGTGTGGGGAGAGAGAGCCCGGAGAAAAGGAGATGGGTGTAGGAGATAACAATAGGCAGTACACAGGTATTAACACCTCTGTACCGCCCCCCCCCCCCCCCCCCACACACTCTGGTGATTGGGTGGGTACAGACGGGACAGGTGGCGCGCCAAACCGTCACACATGTGGGTTCATGAACGGAGAGGACGGGCGGGTTGAACGAGTTTGTATAGACTGCACGGTATGCGGGAAATACACTGAAATCCCCATTTTTTATTTTCAGTATATACATTTTATTCCCTTAAAAAGAGATATTAATATCAATCTAGCCTCAATCACACCAATGAAATATTGATCTAAGTTCCCCTCAAGTGTATGCCGTGGGCATTCCACATGAAAAAAAAAATTTCACTTTTTTTCTTATCCCAAATGGCATCCCTGCCTAATCAGATTCTCCATACTAAACCTATGGGAAGTGTGTATTATCTACCTAATACAGAATCTCCATACTAAAAATATAGAGAGTGTGCACTATACACCCAATACAGAATCTCCATACTAAACCTATAGGAAGTGTGTATTATCCACCTAATACAGATTCTCCATACTAAACCTATAGGAAGTGTGTATTATCCACCTAATACAGATTCTCCATACTAAACCTATAGGAAGTGTGTATTATCCACCTAATACAGATTCTCCATACTAAAACTATAGGGAGTGTGCACTATACACCCAATACAGAGTCTCCATACTAAACCTATAGGGAGTGTGTAATGCACTGGGCGGAGAGTGTGGGTGGTGGTAATATCCAACTTGCAGTAAGTTGGGATTATGGTTACAATGTCCCATGCATACAAAAGAGTTCGGGAAAAGATTGGTGGTCATGTTGTCCTTTCTTTGATATCTTAAACTTGAAATGCTGAATGATAAATACAATATAAACTGGTTTCAGATAAAAGCGGTTTTAATCTCTTCAGACAAGACTTTATGTAATATCCTCTCATTCGCTCGGTCACTACTACGCGTCCCCAGAGATTACGGCCGGTTCTATTTGAAATCAGTTGATATTGTGTATATATTCAAATATAACTATAAGGTAGAGACGGTCGACATGGCGATGCGAAAACGAACCGAAGCTCATGTGTCGTCAGTGATCTAATGAGATTATTTCTGTAATGGAAAATCGTTATAATTTCATGTCTTTTATTCTGACAATATCCATGATCGAATCTGATCATTTCCCAGGGAGTGAGCATTCTGGCTAACTTTTATGACCAGATGGACCTCTGCATTAGGAGATTGTATTTGTCTTTAAAGTTAAATTTGAAACTATATATATATATATATATATATATATATATATATATATATATATACATTGTGTATATGATATGTATATAGAGAGAGAAATGAGCTACACAGAGATATTTTGACTAATTTTCATTGAATGATGACGACTGGAAAAAGGCCACCGATTGTTGTGGTGAAGATTCCTATAAAATCTTAATCTCCAAGATTAGAACTCACTTATTCACTGTAGTATAAGTTTTGAGAACATGATGGACTTCCTCTGAAAGTTGGATTATCTTAGGATCCAATGTAATGGTTATACAATTCATCATTGATAAAATAAGACTAGAATTCTTAAATGAAGACTTGAAAACCGTTATTTTCGTGGCTAGTGTGTCTTCAATAAAAATAAGAAATACGGAGAATAAAAGATTAGCTAGCCTGCAAATATAAACAACGATTCTTCTGCAATCCCTCAACTCATTGGCACATGCAAACCTAAGTGACGCAAAGTGATTTTGAAAGGCGGCTTGGGGAGTTTTTCTAAGTATTCTCAAGGGCTCTTAAATAGATTCTCCATATTGCCTGCATTCAGTAAACTGCATGACAAAAAAAAACTGCGCATGTAGATGTCCCCCTGAGATGAACCACCGGATGCAGCAACCCCCACGCCCCCTGGTGCCTGGGGCTCTTCTCACACCCTATTGGCCCCGCCCCTTGGCCACGCCCACCGACTGCAGGCCCTCTTCACTGGCCACGCCCACTGTCCCACGTGATAGATCACGTAAACGCAGGGGGCGGGGTTTGATAATTGATGGGCCATGACCATGGCAACTGTTTATCTGGTTCTCTGTGATTACATGGGAATGCTGGTATCTCGCTGATAAGGGCGGTTCTCCAGGGTGTCAGTGGGAGTGTGGGAGGGTGAGGGGGGGGGGGGTAAAGGCGGGAAGATCTGTCAGCATTCCATGTTCCTCAGTCTCTGCAGTGCTCCATAGCACAAACCTATATCTAAGTGAACAATAATCTTTAGAAGACCAAAAATATGAACAAGTCAGGACAGCAGAGCCCAGGCACCCTTGGTTCTAAAAAATTTGAATTATTATATTCATGTGAATATAAACAATTTGTGTTTATACAAAAATAGGGAGTTTATTGGTCGATGGTATATATTTTGTGCATCTTGATTGTGTTTTCTTATATCCAGCGTTGCACATATTCATTGTCTCATATTCATGTATCTTGGTATTTTAGAAATTTCTCTTTCATTTTGCTCCCATTTTTGTTTTTAATATGCCTCACTCTAATTATGATATCTGGGCCTTACAATTCATAACAAGGAGAGAAGTACAGAACAATATAGGGTGGGGGGAGACAATATTGAGGGAGCATATGAAGTTGTTTATAAATACTCATTTCTTTGTTCAGTCCTCATATGACCTGAACTAATAGGCGTGGTTCACTGCAGATACTTTCGAAGAGAGTACGTATAGTCTAGTTGGAGTAGATTACGACTGCTTTCATCTGAAACCAATTTGTACTGTATTTATTATTCAGCATTGCTAGATGTAATACTCCATCTCTTCACTGGCAGAACTGTTCAACCAACAGAAGTGAATAAAACCTTTAAACAAAAAAATTGAATTACCAAAGAAAAGACAAAATGAACTTCGCACACACTACGTTGCATGCAAAAGTAGCTCTCACATCATATCAGTATCTGAGGACGCATATCGCACATGCCTATATGGGGCTGGGGTGTTGGGGCTAGGAGGGGTGGGGGCGAGAGTCGTGGCGCTAGTAAGGACTGCTGCGGGGGCGGGTGTTGTGGTCAGGGGAGGGCTGATTGTCGGGGTGTGGCAGATACGATATAAGACGTGTGTCCAGATAGCCATCAGTAGAGTTTATATCTGTTGTTGATTTGACAAATGATCTCATGAAAAAGGCATCCATCTTAATGAGAAGCGGCCGAGGTGCCAGGAGAGGAGACAGTCTGCCCGCTAGAGGGTGCTGGCTGGGGTAGCGCTTATACTGGTCCCCTGCCTTATAACCACCACTCCTACTTCCTCCGCAACCCTCAATCCACCTGTATCCTGTATCAGTGTGTCTGTTTACATTTTCTACCCTACTTTCCTAATTTTCATATTCTATCTATCCTCAAAATAGATCATGGGATACCAGGCTATCGGATTATTCACACTACATTTCTTGGGAAAGTTACATCATATGTATTAATTTCCTTGTATAACTTAATTCTAGAAGTCATCCAAAGTTTATTAAGGAAAAAAGGTAGTCGTGTGACATCGAAGAAGATAGAATTCTGGCCTTTTGATACCTATTCCCTATGTTTAGGTCATCGCACAGGGGAATTTGTACAGGTGGATTATCTTGGTATTATACACCTACCTGAACGCATCTTTTGGAATACCAAAAGGCGTTTCACTATTCACACGACTGATGAACTTTTTAAAGGTTCTCTTTCATAATTTTGAGGATTCATTCTACTTTCCAGAACACTTGATAAACTTTAATCTATTTGTACATGTACATACCCACTATAAGTTATGTTAAGTGTACATGCGTTTTTCACCTAATATCCACCTAATAGAAAAAACCCATAGAAACACATAGGGAGTGTGTATCTGCATACCTGGTACATACTCATACATATTATGAGCTGGGTTGCTATAAAGAAAAATGAAAAAAATAGTGGGTACCGAATAATAGTGCGTACTTAAATGAACCAACGAGTATAGATTTCTCTATACTCGTTGAATGAACCAACATCTGCCCGCCTCCTATCTGTAAAAGGTGGATGATGGATATGATATAGACTGGTTAAAGATAAAAGCAATCGCATTCTCCTGGGAGTCTACGCTGTGTATTATCTCATACGCTCGGATATTACTACGCGTCAACTCCTCGGAGCCTATGACCGCTTTTATCTAAAACCAGTCAATATTGTGTATTTGGATATTTTGAAGACGTGTGTGATCTGAGGAAAAAAAATCTAAAAATAAACGGTCTCCACCCCCCCCCCCCCACCCCCCCCCCCCCCCCCCATGGGGAAGGGGAGTTCGACACTTTGAAGAAAGAATTTTTCGCTCAATATTGTGTATTTATTCAGCGACTGTGGCCAGCACTGGGCCCGGCACCATGTTTCCCCTACACCTACCGTTATACCGAATATTTCTATGCATCTTTGTGGAGTTTTTCTTTGGTATATTACGCTAAAGTTATCATGATAACATCTGATACCAGCTTTATTTTCTTTCCGAAGCCTCTATTCAAAAATTAGTCAGCAATTTCGTGTTCTATTAGCAACTGATATTGGATAATTTAATTAGTTTTCATACTTTATTCCCCTCCGAAATTCCCCAATTGCCAAAAGCAGAATCTTCATTTCTTGAAAAATGAAATCGTCTTGTATAGTGGATAACACTTTTGTATTGAAATTTATGGAAATCTCACTGTATTTAAGGATTCATGCGTGTTTATTGAAATTCAGTGTTTGATTATTAAAATGTGGATTTGTAGGGGGGGGGGCGGGTGTTGGTTCTTTGGTTTTATGTACAACTTTGTATGTACAAACTTTGGTTGTAAAATAGGACTTCGCTGTGTTGTTATCTTAACGCATGGATCAATGTCCTAATTCCTCAATTATTTTTTTTAAGGTTTAAATAAAAACCTTAAAAAAAAATAATTGAGGAATTAGGTACTGGAGCAGATGGAAGATAGGTCTGCAAATCAGACCTAATCTTACCTCCAGTTTAGATAAAAACCGTAAAAAAAAATTTTTTCAAAAAGTGAACCGTTTGATTAAAGCATATTTGTTTATTTTTTTGCAGCGACAAAAGTGGAGTATGGATACGTACCACCGGGACAACCCAACATGGGGCGGACCAACTTCTCCAACAAGCAACTCACCGAACTGGAAAAGGAGTTCCACTTTAACAAATACCTAACGCGCGCGCGGCGAATAGAGATCGCCGCCGCGCTCGGACTTAACGAAACCCAGGTGAAAATCTGGTTTCAAAATCGGCGAATGAAGCAGAAGAAGCGGATGAAGGAGGGGACAGTTCATGGGGTGACTGACGGCACGACAAACGGTTCAACAGACACAAGTCAAGACCCCTCTCTCACGAGTGACGATAGTAGATAAGAGTTCTTTCATATCCGAGCTTTTTTTTTTCGTTGAACTTGAAGTGCCCAAAGTGTAGGAACTTATATATATATATATATATAAAGAGAACGTGTAAACGTGTTATTATTGTACAGAAATCAATAACAACCATTTTCTTTCTGCAGACGCCGTCACGTTAAATAAAACCAGACCAAGTTAAATGAACACAGAGGCCAAAATGAAAATAATAATAATACTAATGCTCCACGGAGGGGAAGAGCATGAGGGAGAATAACGCGACGAATTGGTCGTGTTTCTTTCTCCTCCCCCTCCTCCGGTACCGCCTAGGTGTGGATATTCCTGGTTCGGGAGATTCTCGCGAGATCTCGGAAGGGAATCTCGCTGAGAATGGAACGCTGAGACTGACTTCCGGTGGCGTCCCGTGATGGCGCGTGTGTGTGAAGGTGAAGGTCGGCGCGTGGACTCCCAGCTCGGACGTGGCGGGTAGGATTTGAAGAAAAAAAAAAATATTTGAAACAGGAACAGTGTACTCGGTGTACTTTGTGTGTGGTGGTGGGTGATGGGCGTCCGCGTCCGCCTCGGACCGCGTCCGCCGCGGACGGGACGCTACCCGGACCCCGCGTCCCGCGCTCGGGATCCCGCTGCAAAGTCGTCTGCTACCGCGTGACGTCATCACCGAGCGCAAGCGGCGCGCGCCGATATCACGCGATTGTTCGTGACGACCTCACAAAACAAGAGGGAGGAGAGAGGAGTGGAAGGCTGAGTGTACCCCCACAGACCCCCCACAGACCACCACAGACCCCCACAGACCGGGCAGCGGGCCAGGGGGACGGCGGACGGGCGGGTCGGCGGGTGCGGGCCGTGTCCGGGCTGAAGGGCCGTTCACAGGCCGGGAATCTACTGCTGCTGCCTCCGTCGGGGACGCCACGAGGACGGCCGACACGCGGGCGCCGGGGAAAACAAGGGGCGGCCTCAGATGACCGCCCAATGCTGCTAGAAACCCATGTTGAAGTTCATCTCTATTTTCCCCCTTTTCTGTTTTTTACTCCACTTTTGGTCGTTGAGTGAGACACTTGCGACGATGCTGCTGCAATGCGCGCCACTGGGAGTTGCCAAACGAAGGAGGTGGTCCAGGAGGGAGGGCCTGGCAGCTGTAACATGGCGGCTTCTTGAAGGAACACTCAAATAATGAACTAGAACCAATCAGATTGGTTGTATCATCCGACTAAGGACGCCAAACACGCCGGCAACATGGCCGATGATTGGCCCAGCTCTTAGGGTCTGAAGCAGGCACGGACTTGAGAAGCACTTCTCATTGTTGTGAATACAGGGTAAATCTTTCACTTTTTGTGGTGTACTTTTATTTGAACATGCGGTCTTCTACACCCATGTTGTGTGTCTATATCGATTATCCAATACTAAGCATACATGTATATCTATAAGGGAGTGTACAGGTTGGAAATGACCATTCAACACTGGTCGATATGTATGTAATATTCGCGTTTTCAGAACACAGCAACCGAAAAATGGAAAATTATTCCACTCATATATGGGTATCGCAGCGTCAATAGAAACTCAATTTCGACACAGAAAAGCATGAATAAACTGAACTTAGATCCATTAATCATCCACAACCACTCCAAGAGTGGACCACAACTAAAATCCTCACCAAATTCTAAACAGATCATTGACAATAGAACGCACATATTCCCGTGACGTCATTTGCAACCCAGTTCATGACGTCATCCACCTCACTGTACAGCGTCTCCATTATTTTCTAATAACAAAAATCTGTTGTTAAAAATCAAGTCTGCGAACGCAGCTGACATCATACAGAGGTTTTGTGACGTCAAACTCTTTGCCGACGTCATGGACCCTCTTGTGACGTCAGCAGTGTTTGCTGACGTCGTTAGGGGGTTCAGTCTTGCGGATAATGACGTAGTCTTGCTGTGAGACCCGTCACCTTTCTATCACCACTACTGTGTACTTATTCTTGGATGACTGCCTTTGGAACCTGCTTACCAAAAAAAAACACAAAAAAAAACCAAGTGATGTCGGGTGGGGGTTGTGAAGTGTCACCGTCATTGCATTTATGTCATTCATATCACGTTTATGTAATACTAAAAAAAAAATAGTGTAGAGATCTGATAAAATGATCTGATGAAAAACTGAGAAAATCGACACAAGCAGTGGCACAATACTATAGGAACTAGTCTACGCCTTCGAAGGCCAAGATTATAGCGTGCAATATTTATTGTCAAGGAAATATAAAGTATATTTCTATATTCTAGGCCTCGCCTTCAACGCGGCAAAACAGGGTAAATTGAGTCAGGACGAAGGCGTTACTTATAACCATTTGGATTATCATATCAGATTTTGTGCTCTACATTTCAATCTCCAACCTCGTATCAACGAGAGTGCGAACCGGTTTGAAGCTGATCGCTCCGGAGTGGTCGGGGAACTCCGGGGAACTCCGGAAGACTCCGGAGTCATACTACTGCTATAAGCCTGTGAGAGATTACAAGTCATGTACTTAATTATTTATGGACTGGCCCTGAGTTGGATGGACTGGATACCTCTCCTTCTACTGCTACATAACACTGTTACATTGAAACACTGGGGAGTGGAGTTTTCTAACTGAAGGGTGTCATGTATAGAACTTTGCTTCCACTATTTACTGGTTCCAAGGGCTGCCATAGCTGCATACTTAATACCTGTATTAAAATGAAACTTCCTTGAACGATTGGTTGTTTTAGATGACCGGATAATCCAGTCACACATTTTTAAATAGAGGTTGGGGGTGAAGTTATATTGAGGTGTATTAATTATCAATTAACATGAATACTATCAGGCCTGGAGAGTCGGTCATCTATTGTGTATTTGTCAAAAGTGTGGACAATGGTGTCATGTGATGTGAAGTCTTGAAGCTGATTGGTCAAGAGAGTGACTGGAAAGTACACCTTATTTTCTTGTTCGTGAGAATCTTATAACTATATGTACTACCGCGAAAATTAGGTCAATACTATTTTGGTGGAATTACTCTCGAGAAAAAAATAGAATCCAATGTTTTCTGTGATTTCTCAGTTTGAAAAAAGAAAATAACAGGTGGATTTCGCCCAGCAATACCGATGCCTAAAGGGGATGATATTGGACCAATATACCTTACTTAAAGGATGTAGAACAGAATAGAAGGCAGGGTTGTTGTGGTGGTGTGTTGGGAACAACACCCACCCCCCACCTGCCTACCCACACCCCTACACACACTCATACACACAGCTGGATTATCCTAATCCTTGGGCCCGGATTCTCTGTGGGAGATACCATTGTCAGTGACGACTATTTATCATTCTATTTATTTCACAAATCTGAGATTTTTCGAATTGTGAAGTTGAACTATGACGGTATCTGTAGTGTATTTTTGTCTATGTTGTAAAGGTATTATCATGCGATGATGGCTTGTACAGCATGTACAACAACACCCACTGTTGACCCCTAACGGACTGGGGGGTTCTGCCCCCACACCCTCGTGGCTGTATATGGATATAAATATTTACTAATAATCTTGGACGAACGTGGTATCAGGACAAAAAAAAATACAGATATTATAAAAATTTTTAATGAGTTCTAACCATCTTCCCAACTTCCCCCCCCCCCTCCCCCCTACCCCAATCACTTTCATGTATCTTTTTTATTTTTGGTTACGAAGTTTCCATCATGATTCCATCTCTGATTTTTTGTATATTGTGCAGACTTCTGATGCTTTTCATACGTGTATGGTAAACCTGTTACACCGCTAGCAACACGTAGTTCCTGTTGCCTAATTTGTTATACATGACAATCTGTTAAGACAAACGGGTTTTTTATTTAGTTATCGATTACATAGCATGATTTTTCCAGGTGATAAACAGTTCTAACTGAGGACAATCAGCATTGCACATATACGATTCTCCTGATTAACGGTATGACATTCGGTGTTTCATTTAGAATGGAAAGCGGTAGCTTATTCTTTGTTAAGATCTGCAAAACTTTGTGGTTGATATTTTGGAAGCCGTTTGTGATTTACCCATTTTGGGTATGGAGGCAATAAACGTGCACACTCACTATATATATACTCCATGAGTTTGTCTTGTTTTCTTCGTCTTTGAAATGATGCTAAATGAATTATAACGACACCTACTTAAATTGACTGGTTATTTTAACATCTAACCTTGATGAACATATTGATAATGGTGAAGTAAGTATATAGGCCTGTTTCCATTTGCTGATGAAAACGGATGAGATTTTTTGAGTTACCCAGAAAGTCTGTCTGTGGTGCCACCGACTGTGCGTCGATATTGAAAAATTTGCGAGGGTAGTAGATTTCTCTCAGTGACCAAGCTTTCACTCAGTGGTGGGTGGTGCCACATTGCATAAACTAAGCAGAAAAAGTCGCCGGGCATTTCACGACTTTGGTTGTTTCCATTGACCGATATTGGGTCAGCAGTGCCAAAAGTCTGTCGGTAGTTCCTTACTAGATCGATGACGGGAAATCGGCCAATGGAAACGGGCCTTATGGTTAAATGACAAAAGGGTCAATAATAATGGGCGAGAATCTAAATTCCCGGGAAGGACAGTTACCATAGCCTGGAAGCCTGGCCTATGTGATCACTCACATTATAGGCCAGGTAACGCCAGCCATTTTTGGGGAGCACTATGGGTAACGCCTCCATGTTTACGCTGGTTCACCCCTAGAGGGCATGGCGCAATCTGCTATATTTTTTAAAGAAACATCCTAATAAGTTATCTTTCATCTTTTGAAAGGTTGATATTACTTTATTTTGTTTCATCGTACTTTATAAACAAGTATTATTAAGTTATTTGAGGAACTTCGTGAGGGAGAGAGGTTGTGCTGGCTATCCTTGCAACTGGAAAATAAGCGGGGAACTAGCGAAAGTTCAAGGTCATTCTCTAGAATTACTTATGAAGGTGATACTGTCCCATATTTCAATGGGACAGGGAAGCAGTGTTTAGTTACCGATGAAGTGAAGCATCATGGAAAACGGTTCGAGATCCGTATATAATGTCTCTGCTTGGAGATCTATGGTCACTTCCGGGTATTGAATGTTTCCATTCTTTCAGTGTTCATCAAGTAATCCTTTCACCCTGCTAAATAGTGTTTAAAATCTCCAAACAAATGAAATGAAGTATAACTTTTCAATTCAGAGAAATACGTCCACTTGCAAACACAGTCTTGAAACTTCTGGTCCTCTTTAACTTAAGCATATCAAGCTTTATAGACAAAACCAATATGAATGGATAGGTCCGACTAATATCATGAGTTTGATTGCATTCACTGACTTCCCAGCAAACACTCCAAACATGTGGATATATGTTAGTTTCCAACCAATAGTAACTCAAAAGTCAAAATTACTTTTGTTTAATAATATATCATATTGGGAAATATCTGACGATTACACAACATGAAAAATCTATGTAGATTTATTAACCTAATTTCCGTATATTTCAAACTTAAAAAGATGTAACTTTACGTGGGCGTAAATCATGCCGATGTAAACTTACACCAAAACCAAACCATCGTTGTATCTAACGAGTGTTATCGTGGTATCAGCATACCTAAAGCCTCAGGTTTAGGCTGTACACCAAAGGCAGTAGGCTGCAGATCTGTTTAAGGCTGTATACCATAACAGGAAGACCATAGACCTGTTTTGGGCTCTATGTTATGCTTAGGAGAAACCAAACAAAAGTTAGTCGTGTTGTTTTTCATTGCACTACAGCAATGTCTCGTTTACTGCGCGAGGCGAAGCTGAGTGCAGTGATACGCGAGATTGCCGGAGTGCAATAAACAACACGACTAACTCGAGTTTGGTTTAGAATTTATCCTACCCTGTAACAATAAATAAGAAATAACATAAAACTCACCGATAATCAGTGATAATCATTGGTCGCTTTTCAAATGATGTCATTTGACAACTGGATCCCACTAGAGCGATAAATTTCATTTTCATGCACCGTAGACCAAATACAGTCCACTAATGTTAAGCCTATGGAGTTTTTTATTAGGGGTAGGATAAAGGTTGCTATATACTTGTTTTAGGCCGTATGCTACAGGCTTTAGGCTGCATACCTGTTTTAGGCCGTATGCTATGGAGAGTAGGCTGTATACCAGTTTAGGCTGTATGCTGTAGGCTTTAGACTGTATACCAATTTTAGGCTGCATGCTATAGGCTGTAGGCTGTATACCTGTTTTAGGCTGTATGCTATAGGCTGTAGGCTGTATACCTCTTTTAGGCTGTATGCTATATGCTGTATACCTGTTTTAGGCTGTATGCTATAGGCTGTAGGCTGTATACCTGTTTTAGGCTGTATGCTATAGGCTGTATACCTGTTTTAGGCTGTATGCTATAGGCTGTAGGCTGCAGACACGTGGCGGCCCCTCGTGGCATACAGCCTCACGGCGTATTTGACGATTGTCAGACCCATGCAGGCCTCCCTTATGCCGTGATGTCCTTGTCAACACTCCTTGGCGACAGGTTTCCAATGTTTGACCTCCAAATGAGACAATGTGTGTCTTTCTCTGTTTACCTTCTCTTGAAAACGCAGAATCATTACATGTCCAGAGTCGGCCGTGTGGGAGAAATAATCTAAACAAAACAGCTTCTGTCAATAGGAGCGCCTGGAGGGACATCGACAGGAGTCCAGGGGTGGGCGCCCACTTATTGACACAGGCATGTTTAGGCCGCAGTCGGTTTATTCCACGTTTCTGGAAGCCTACATACTGCACAGTGTACCTGTACGAGGGAGGGAGGGGGTGACTGACGATGTGACTGATTCTTGCCTAATCTAGGATGGCACTGTTATCATTGGTAGCAGATGTTGTGTTGGACTTAATTAGTTTGTGTTTATTCTGAACTCTTCTGCATGACTGAGTACGGGATTGGGTTTGTCGGGGAATAGATATGTGAGTCAGTAAGTCAGTGAACAAGTTAGTGAATAAGTCAGTAAATGAGTCAGTGAATGAGTAATTATCTCAGTGAATGAGTCAGTAAATGAGTCAATAAATATGTCAGTAAATGGGTCAGTGAATCTGTGTATGAATAAGTGTATGAATCAGCAAATGAATCAGTAAATATGTCAGTGAATTAATCAATGAATATGTCAGTTGTTGAGTCAGTGAATGAGTTAGTTAATGAATGAGTCAGTAAATGGATCAGTAAATGGGTCAGTGATTGAGTCATTGATTATGTCAGTAAATGAGTCAATGAATGAATGAGTAAATGAGTCAGGGAATGAATGAGTAAATTAGTCAGTGAATGAGTCAGTGAATGAGTCAGTGAATGAGTTAGTGAATTGGTCAGTCAATGAATCAGTAAATGGGTCAGTGGATGAGTAAATATGGCTGTGAGTCAGATGATGAATCAGTGAAAGAGTCAGTGAATGTATTAATGAGTTACTGAATGAGTCAGTGAATGAGTCAGTAGGTCAATAAAAAGTCTTAAAGTCAGCCCTATCAATCCTAACCACTCGAGTAAGTTTCACATTTTATCTTGAATTCTAATGATAATAATAATGATAATAATAATGATGATAATAATGATAATTATAACAATAATGATAATAATAACAATCATAATGATAAAAACATTGTTATAATGTATACAAATGAGAACCATTTTGTACTTAATGCCAGTTGGGTATTTTTATGCTACTCTATAGAATGTTTGGTATGATTTTCTGTTGTCAATTCTATGGAGAAAGTTGGGTGGGAAAATAGACAATAATCGATGGTTTTGTGGAAAGGTGGCCTTAGTCAATTGGTTTCACATCGGGAATCAATGGTTATGGTTTCTGACAACATAGACACAATGGGTAGTGGTTTACTCCGGCCTCACCAGTACATCTTTACAATGGGGACATGATAATCAATGGATAATAGAATGACATTCCTAACATTATCTCACCCCGGTATTTTTCTCTATAGGCTTAACCTTAGGAACTCGTACTCCACGGCCGTGAAAGTATCGTACCTAATACTCAATGGCTAATTTGGTGAGTTATTCCAGCAATATATGATGTTATACGGGGTGAGATAAAATCAGAAACCTTCTAAGGACCAGACAGCATGGTTGTCTGCTGTTGTCTTGAGTGTCCATTATAATCCAATGTGGTGTTTCCACCTGCTGACTACATAAAAGGATCCATGTAAAAAAAAGTCGGTCGGTGGTCACTATTTGAGAAACTATTGGTGTGCATAATCGTTGGAGGTCAGCAAAATTGCTGTTTTCTAAAGGAAATCTAAATAGTCGCCGAACGATTTTTTCACACTCAAGTTCATTCCTCCGATGAATTCAACACACAGACATTTCGTCGGTGTTACAAAATGTCGGTTGATGGTGCTATATTATGGAATGTTGTCATTCGCCCTTTTTTTCCACCCGATGTTTATCGCATCAAAAGTGTCACATAATCGGTCGGCGGTGCGAAATGCCATAATCGGTAGTCATAATCGGCGGGTGCAAAAGCCTCACAGAACCCAAAAGTTGCGTCAATCTCTCCTGTAGCTAAAACTCACACTCTGACCAATAAAATACCTCACCGCCAATTCACCCACACTCCAGAGAATTTACTCTCCAAGCATTGCCCTCGTGGGTCGGCCATTTGTTGTTTGGTCTCAGCGCGCCCGTTTGTAGCTCTAAGAGTAAAATGCATCACAAGCATGTCGACAAGATGATGGCCGGTCGGGGCTATTTGCCGCCGATTTGCCGGCGGATTGCTGGACGTATCGGTTCTGCGGACTGGTCGCGGCTTATCGGTGAGAGGCAATAAAGCTATAGCTGGACGGGCCAGGAGGGGTTCGGGGGGTGTTTGGGGGCTCTGTGGATCAGGCAGCGGCCAGGCTTGCCATGGAGCATGCAGGAAGGACCCCCAAAGACCCGCCAAACTACCCGCCCGCCGCCCGCCGCCCGCCGCCCGCCGCTACCCGCCCTTCTCTGCCCGCCCTCCTCTGCCCGCCCTCCTCTGCCCGCCGCCCGCCGCCCGCCGCCCGCCGCCCGCCGCCCGCCGCTACCCGCCCTACTCTGCCCGCCGCCCGCCACCCACCGCCCGCCGCCCACCGCTACCCACCCTCCCAACAGGGGCGTAAATCAAGCAAGCCCGCGCCGCCACCTTATTACTCGCATTGAGATGCTGGGATGGAGTTATTTCCATATTGCCCGGCGGTAGAGTCCTTTATAGACTCCCCCACATCCCCGCCTGCCCTCCCGCAGCCCGGCCCGCCCCTCCCGCTCCCAGCCACCGAGAAAAATAAATCACCTCTTTCGATTTTCCCATCGCCTCTGCGGTCGACAGCTTGGAAGCCCTGCCCCCTCGTGGAGTCGTCATAAAGGCAGGGGGTGGATTCAGGGGTTAGATCACGGCCGTGTTTTCCCCACTGTTTTTATTGTATTTTTACCCCCTCCCCTCCCCGCCGTTGTGATTCTTGGTTTTGGTGAGTCCGGCATGGGGGAGTGATTGTGCCTATATGGCCTCTTGCAGCCCTCAGCCTGCCACCTCGCCGCTCCCGTCTATTCCCCTGCCGCACGCCTCCAAATTGCCTGCACTGACTGGGCCCGCCGTTATCATTGGGCGATAATAGAGGGTCAATGAGGATGCGCATGCGCCAGCCTCGCTTTGACCAGCCCTGGTCTTCCGGCGCCATTTATTTCATCGGCAGTCGCGTCTCCCGTCGTGCCCCGAAGAGACCCGGGACCCCCCGCGACCCCCCCGCGACCCTCACGACCCCCCGCCGGGCTCGGCATGGGGGCGGCGGCCGGCAGGGGGCGTGCATGGACCGGAAGTGGGAGGCGTCGAGCCCCGCGTTCTCCTCCCGCAGTCCGGATCTCTCCTCCCAGATCTTTCGCCGCGCTAGCGCTTGCTAAATACGAGCGCAGGACCTCTGCTAGGAGAGTGGTAGTCCGGATCTCGTCCTGAGTCTCGCGAGATGACGTCATAGGCGAGCCAGGCCTTGATTAGGCGTGGCGAAGGCGTGGGTGCCGATCTACGCTGGCCGCCAGAGCTACATCTACGTAAGCTCTGGTGGGGTTAAATCCGTGGCCGCCTTGACCCACTACAGGGACATGTCTGTTACACTCCTGCCAGGCCTTTTGTACTGCTTGGAGAGTGTGTGTCATTTCATAATCTCGAAGCCAATTTTCCATTTTCTAAAATCATTTCCTGTGTATTTTTTTTTAAATACAATGAACATAAATCTTGGTTTCTTTATCAATTTGTCAGTGTGAGTATTTCCTATTAACTATGCCTGCTAAAAAATTGAATATTTCCAATCAAGTATGACTGCTTTTAGAGTATGTATATCGTTATTTATGATCCCACATAGGCAAAACCATGGTTCCCCTGTAAGGTCTCACTGAGCCTGAACAGAACACACAATAAAATCAAAGATCTTTATTATATTTTGCGTTTTATTGAATGAAGAAGCAATGATGGTCATTGGACGACGATCCGTGACATCTGGCCGTACATAGAACAAAATTACCTGGCGCACACCACAGATACCACCCGGCCGATTTCTCACCCGATCAATTGTTCCTGGGCCCTTAAGAGGAAGCTCACATATTGTAATTTATTTAATTCTGATAATAATAGTTTAATAAATGACCATTTTCAAAGATTTGAGAAATTCTAGGGCATCCGATAATAATCGGCGATTGTCTGGCTCCGGAATCGGCTACCGTTGGTCCAGTGGAACACCCCCTTTACCCGACAAACCCCTTAGTCGAGACAGAGGTGGCGGCCAATCTAGTGTCGATGTAGCCGCATTCAGGGGCAGGACTATAAACGACTTCACTAGAAGCGCCATCTAGGTGTGACCTGAGTATCTCCAGATTCATCTTTCCACATCCCGTCATTTGACATGTTGACCGGGGAAGTGCTTTCAACCATCGCACGCCTCACAGTGCTAGACCCATGTCGGGGACTGCTCTGCTGGAAGTTAGATCGGCTAGAACTGGGCACAAAAAAGGGAAAATAAACTAAAGTCGTATTAAGTGTCTTAATATGGCGGTGCCACGCCTGATCGCACACAGCGAGAAATCTATGATGACAAATGTTCCACATCGATTCAATATTGAACCAGGGGTAGTTTTTTCCCTCTCTACTTCCGCTTTTGAGACCGTGATGTAGAGACTAGCGAACGAACTACTTGGGATCTTTATGAGATGAAACCATGTAGAACTATCGTGTATGTAGACAATAATCGATGGTTTTGTGGACAGGCGGCCGTAAACCACGAGATGTTGACGCGTAGTAATACACGAGCGTTAGCGTCTGTCAACATAACCATCGTATGTTGCATTTATAATGGATCTTTTAGAATGAACTAAACCCAGTATTTGCCATATTAAAGGGTATAACAATAGGGACTATTTCTTTGCTCTATCGCACAAAGGGACTATCTTTCTCGTATACCGTAGTTTCGAGGCCGTATACCAAAGATTTTAATCCGTATACCACAGTTATGATCTCTATCAGGTCTTATATAATGGTTCGTGTTTCATCATACATCCCCGAAACATTTTCAATGGGGTCTTTGTATACAATGGATAATAGAACCAGTAATACAGCACGGTGTAAAATAGTGCGGAAGTAGTTGCACGCGCAATGATACATGTGGGTGGTGTATTAATGGTGCGACAGGCCGCTGGCTACCATGGTTACCGATTTATCTCAGCCGGACGCACACCGTATCAACGCGCCCAGCCATGCGTTCCGCCGTTCCCCGCGAGGTGGCACTAATCTCCACCTATCGTTAATCAGCGCCGCCGCCGCCGCTCTCCAAACACAGGTTCAGCCCCAGAACGCCACCGGGGCAAGCGACCGAATATGTGCTGGGAGAGTGAGCGGCCGACGCTCCTGATTGAGTTTTCACTTCTCGCGACACATGAGAGAACGCGAGATCTCGATCCATATAGGATGCACTAATGGAGATTTCCCTCCGCAAATTGGGAAAGAATTGTGAAAAAAGAGGTGAAATATCAGGAGGGCAGCGTTTATATGACTCAGGGGGGAGAGAGAGAATGCTGAGAAAACGAGAGAAAGCAAAACCTACATAGTGTTTATTATCTGAAGTAGTAAGGGAGGACACTGAATGAAGTGAGTTTCAGGCCAGATTTCTTTTTATTGCAGAATTATTGCCGCTGTATACGTTGCCTATAAAAAGTTACTCATCTTGGCTTGTTGTTGGGATGTGGATCACATCAGCCGCTTTCCGCCTCATGATAAATGATTGGGTAAGATTATTTTGACTCACAAATCTAAGGTTGTCTGACCGTGTGAATTTGACGGGATTTCAGGTGGTTATATTGTATAATTAGTTCTGACTTGAATTCCTATGGAACCTTTGGGAACCTTTGTTATAACATGGATTAGGGTGTTAATTTCATGGTTGCATTAAGACAATCTTATTGTATTATGTTTTTGTTATCACATGTTATGTGGTACAAGGGTATTATATGCAGTTTGGCAAACAAAGCACTAATATGCTCTTTATTGAAATATGACTGCAACACATTGTATTCGGACTGTCCCCGTACGCAAACCAGCCTTGTAGCTGATCGGGGGCAGTATAAACAAAGGAAAAAAAGGGAAAAAAAGGGAAAAAAAGGTTAGAGTGGTCACATACAGTTTCAGCGTACTGAGAAAAATCTATCCCTTCACAAGCTGCATGCTATTCACTGTGCTATTGGAAAAGGTGCCAGTGTCTGGGGGTTTGAGAGGCGTGCCCAGCTGACCATGACCAATCACTCAGGACCGAATTACCTCATTGACCCACTGTTCACTGCTTGATATGTTTTGATCCTAGACTCAGGCAGTTAGAGAAATGGAAAGTTGACTGGGTGCAAGTGAGTTACAGAAAACAACCCATGGACTGAATCTTACACAAATCTTTTAGTTGTCATTCATGCTCCTAGTTGCTGATGCTACTGCAATGCTGGCTAGCTGCGGACTAACTCGTACATCAGGATATCGCTATATGATAACTTGTTGTCTACGCATGAGGGCGACCGTATTGATTGTAACGAAGGGACGGCCTTCGCGGAGTGCTACACGGAGCGAACTTCACCAATCAGTCCAAGGGTAAGTCAACGCACTTTTCTCAGTAGAGGCATTAGAACGTAACGATAGTATTAGCAATGAATAAAAGTATGTTTACACATTCTTGATAACACAGTTTCTGGCATGCCTTGGTTTCTACCATATAAATAGTCACCTTGGTTTATTACATTAAAATCCACTTGCCCCCAGAACAGATGCAGGATATCCCCCAACTAGGAGCAAAGAGTATGTTCATCATAGATGAATGAGCGTGCAATTATAAACGAATAACAAATAAAAGGTTTGAGTTAGATTTAGCCTATGGATAGTTTTATACAATCCACTTGTACCCAGTGAACTTGCCATTTCTTCGAATGCCTAGATAGGATCCAAACACATCAAGTGGCAAGGTATTTTGGTCTTGAGTGATTGGTCATGGTCAGGTGGGCACACCTATAATAGACTGTGACACTGGCTCCCTGCTCTGTCCTCAATATCACAGTGAATAGCCCACAGATAGTGAACGGATAGTTTGTATGCAGTACCCTGAAAATCTATAAGGACCCCTCTATCCTCTAGATGATGTATATAGCGCATGCAAGCACGCTCTAAAAATGATTAATTTTCTGAAAATTGGATCTCCAAGTGATGCCGATATTGCACTAATTGCATGTGTGAACAGTATCGCCAATATCCTGGCCACAAGGTTGCTCGGAGTGAGCAGAGTGACCTTGGTGATGACCTTGGTGGTGACCTTGGCGGTGACCTCTGTAGTGGTCATTTCGACCCGGTGGTGGTCACCGGTAATTACATGATGAAGTGGTCAGATAAATTGACCAGACAGGGCATGGCTTGTGTGAGGAACAAAAGATTGAAGCCAGTGACCAGCTGGTCCGGGCTAATTCTAACGGCCTAACTGACCCTTTTACGTCCAGTGCTTGGTATTTTCTAATTCAATATATTCCCTGGGTGACTCCTGGAGGAATGGACATATTAAGAAGCATCCAGCCAATCAATTCTGCTTAAATCTACCCAACACTTCTCCCTACTAAACATGAGATGAAACTGAACATGAAAAAAGAAAGAAGATGATATCAATTTATTATCCAATTTATACAAAGTCCCCAATCAAAATGTATGGGGATTCATTAAATCACTACCCATTGTTTAAAAACTGTCCAATGACATAACCATTCCAATTTATTGTATACGGCTTCAACTTCATTGTATTAAGGGTAATAGTTCCTTTGTGCTATAGAGCAAAAGAAATAGTCCATATTGATGTACCCTTTAATATGGTAATTCGTGGGTTTAATATATTAGAGAAGATGGATTATAAATACAATGAACAATGGTTTTGAAAACAGGCAGAACCCAGTCTGCGCTCAGATTTTAGCCCACTCCAGGTCTGGCCAGAACTCTTGTTCTAACTCACTTTAAAGGTAATTTTTGAGTCTGGTTTTGGTTGTACATACCTCGAGACTTCTTCCGGTTTTATCCTACCCCTAATATAAAAACCCATAGGCTTAACATTGAGTTTCTGTATGCCACGCTGCCTGGCATACGGAGTTTTATATGCCACTAGTGGCATACATAATTTTTATCACGTAATATTCCAAAATCGAGGAGACGGGGTAAGATAAAATCAAAACCTAATTCATTTTAATCGTGGCCACCGCATTCCACTCCTGGAGTTTTGGGCTCCGGACTTCACTCGGCTTCACTTCGTGAAATCACTATGCCAAACTCCAGTCGTGGCATACGGTGGCCAAGATTATAACTCATCCAGTTTTACGATAATATCTCTATTGTCACTCATAATTTTACTTCCTTGTTCTCTTCACATTGTTACTAAACCTTCATACTGTACGACATTTTGACTCAGTCCTTGGGGAGGTCGTTTTAGTGGGATTCTACTTTATATTTCAATGACACTCCTTATTAGAATTCAAAAATGGGATAAAATCTGAAACCAATTCGGGTAGTTTCGGGTTGACTAATATACCATTTGTTTGATGGCTATGTGATTTAACTCTATTTGGCCTAGTGGAATTACTACGCAATCAAACTCATGGAGTATTAGGCAACGCTAACCACTCTTATTGCCTTGAAGTGACTTTTAACTCGACCCTTGGATTTCTTTTGCTCATAGACTTAACATTGGGAACTCGTATCCAACGCCCATGGAGTATTTAGAAAAATGACTCAATGGGGGATTATGTCATAAATGTTAGCCAATCAGTCGATGTGAAGGCGGAGATAAATTCAGAAACCTAATCAAGTTTAGGGTCAGAGCTCGATCCCATCTCATTTGAATCGCTACGTAATTCACGTGGCTTCACCTTGTGTATCACAACGCTATTCAAACTCGATGTGATACGAGCTCTGGCCATAAACTTTCAAAGGTTTCCTCTATAATAGCTACCGATAAACGATTATGGAGAGTGAAGGCTACCCAATAGAAAAAGTTTATATTTGTTATCAAAGCAATACGAATTTATCATGAATAGAACTGTAGAGTCCATAAAACCACACTAGGTTCACACTTCTCCAGCGAACGCGACAATAAGCTTATGTAACACAGTAGCACAACGGGGACTTTAAAAAAAAAAAAATTTATAGCTTTTCTTTATTGTCACTTTTCATTACATGGTGCTTCATAGTAGTTTTACATTAATATTCATAGAAAATCGTCGATAACAATATCGAAGAAAATTCCGTCAGTGATTAATTCAATCGGCTTCCTTTGTCGTTCCCTTGACTGGTATATTGGGTTGTGGGTATTTTTGAAGGCGTAGTTCATAGTAATAACGGTAAAGAATATTATATTATCCTACCCCTCATATAAATCTCCATACACTTAACATGGAGTGACTGTATGCCACGATTATGCCATATAATATTTATATGCCACAGGTGACACATGAAGTTAAAAACATGTGACAGGATAAAATCTAAACGTCACTTTATTTCATATAATTGTTTACATAGCATTCGTTGTCTTCTGCTACAGATATCACTCAGCTCCGTTTCATGATATCATACCGCGAAAACAACTCATGCCATATAAACAATTGTTTGAAATTTCGTGACGTTTCTTGATAGTATGTTTCCATGGTATGAGTATCAAGTACATCCACTTTGGGTTTTGTGACTCGAACCTTAAACCTCACATCTTACAGTTCAACCCTCTGCCAATCAATTTACAGTGAGAAATAAAGAGATACAGGAAATAGATCTGAGTTAGGTAACTTTACAACCCGCCATCTATCTACAACGATATTATTAATCTTTATCTCACCCCAGATATTTTCCCCCATAGACTTATCATTGGAAACTCGTATCTAACACCCATTAGATATTTAGGAAAAATATCCAATGGGGGATAATGTCACAAATATTAGCCCATTAGTCAATATTAAGGGTGAGATAAATTCAGAAACTCATTCAAGTTTAGGGTCAGAGCTCGATCCCATCTCATTTGAATCACACAGCAATTCACGCGGCTTCGCCTTGTGAATTATTACGTGATTTAAACTCGATGGGATACGAGCTCAGACCCTAAACTTTCATGGGTTTCCCCTATAGTATTTCCATAGCGCGATCTTTCTGTGCTGTAAGTATGACAATGGAAATACCATTAATCTCATCTTGGCCTGGATATCCTGGATACTGTGATGGAATATCTCCATGTAGACAGAGCCTGTTAGTATTGCATCTAGCATGTAGTCGATCTCTACAAACTACTGCCTGCCACACTCACCCCCGTCCGCCCCCACCACCACCACCATAATCCATGTGCGTGATAACAGCTCCAAGTTATATTCGCTTCAACTTTAATTTCACTGCCATTATACCCGCCATAAATCCTCGCTCTCCGCTACCTCCCTGCCTTATCCCAAGAGCCTGATGCCACTGTAACTTGTCAGTATTAATACCTGGACTGTATATAAGTATAATATCTTGTCTTTTGGGGGTGGTTGGGAGGACAGGGTGTTGTTATATTGGTGGACCGCGAATAAATGTTGGCGCGAATTCAGCGTGGTGGGTGGCAGGGATCCGCGTGCATTGGAGGCTCACCTAGATTCCCGCTGCCATAGATGCCAGGATCTAGAACATCGCGGGGACGTTTCCTCCGTGTGAGCAACAGGAGGAAACGTCTCCACAATACACCCCCTCCCCTGACACATATACACAGACACACACATACACAGACCCATAGGTCCAGGATTTTTCTAATTTTTTTTTATTAACACAAGACGGTTCTACTCCTGGTAGTTATCCTACTCCTGATGTAAGATCCTATAGGCTTAACATCGAGTTTCCATATGCCACGCTTGCTGGCATACGGAGTTTTATGTGTCACTAGTAGCATACAGAATTGTTATCATGTAATATTCCAAAATCGAGGAGACAGGGTAGGATAAAATCAAAACCTGATTCGCTTAAATCGTGGCCACCGCATTCCACTCCTGGAGTTTTGGCTCTGGACTTCACTCGGCTTCGCCTCGTGAAGTCACTATGCCGAACTCCAGTCGTGGTATACGGTGGTCAAGATTAAAACTCATCCAGTTTTACGATATTATTCTATAATACACCACTATTTTCCAAATCTATCTCAAGTCGTATACAGAATACATTTGCTTCATGCGCACTTTGAACTCTTTGACAGAAGCACAATGTTGAATGTCATCGTTTAACAGATCCCAGAGCTTTGTGCCCCGATACCAGGTTGACTTTTGGAAGATACTTGTTTTTGGCATTGGGGACACAAACTTCACTTTGTTTGCACTTCTTGTAGACCTCCTGTTGCTGAGAACATTACTACTTAACAATGATTGTTTGTACATGAGGGTCAATGTACAAATGCATGTGTTCACTGCACTGGTCGCCACCTCTCCTGCATGGAGTTGTCCCATTACACGCACTGCCATATAAGGAATAGAGTAGTCCCAGTAGCCAATGACTGCATTCGCAGCAAACCCCAACCTTCACCCTGACCTCCTTACATGATATTTATAGCGCCTTGGGACGCTTCTACAGTCGAGACTTGACCTAAAATCTAATGGGCCACAACGACTCTCCCTCAAGACCACTACCCTCGCCTCCCACTTGATAGGATAAGAAGAAACCACACTTAGATCCATAGCCGCTGAAAAGATGCCATGAGTTCTGGTTGTGGAATAATCTGGCGAGGCAAAGCCAAGGAAAATTATTTACCTTAGCTTGGTATAAACCAATGAAATAGAGACCCAGGGATCATGTGGGTCAACTTTATTCAACACTAATGGATGACCTTATGGATGGCTAATATTGTCTTAGCGCACAGACTGAAATATTGTTAAACGATAACCCTCGTATGAGTTACAGAAAATATGTTTTCATCTATGATTCTAGATTATTAAACAAGCCCCAGATCTCAGTTTGCGCACCTTTTAGCTTTCTCCAGTCCTGGCCAGAACTCTTGTTCTAACTCACTTCACAGGTACTGTGGGAGTCTCGTCTCAGATGTACGTACCTCGAGGCTATTTCCGGTATACCTCTATTGTCACTCGCTTCCATAGCTGCCAGGATGTATTTTGTTAACCTCCCACCCACCCTAACTTCCATATAACTAGGAGCAAAAGGTATGTTCATCATTGATGAATGAGCATGCAATTATATATGAATATCAATTAAAAGGTTTTGGATATATTCAGTCTATGGATCGTTTTCTGTAACCCACTTGCACCCAGTCAACTTGGCATTTCTGCAACTGCCTGACTCTAGGATCCAAAAAAGAAATCTTGTAATAGTCTCCTATAAGGCCTGTTTCCATTGGCCAACGAAAAGGGTGTAGATTTTTGAGTTACACAGCAAGTCTGTCGGTGATGCCACTGACTGTGTGTAAGTTAAGAAAAATCGGTGAGGGTTGAAGATTTCATTCTTTAGCCAAGCTTTCACTCAGTGATGGGTGGTGCCACATTGCATAATCTAAGCAGAAAAAGTCATAGGTCATTTCACGAGCTGGGTCGTTTCCATTGACCGATATTGAGTCAGCAGTGCCAAAAGTCCGTCGGTGGTACTTGACTGTAGATCCGTGATGGGAAATCGGCCAATGGAAACGGGCCTTTAGAGATACTAAATGCAATAAATCCAACACAGTAATAGAATGTAGATCCTCCTGAACCTTTTCCTGCTCTTCGTATGGCACAGGTTCTCCCCAATCTGTCCTTGCCCCCTGCTCCTGTGTCCCCACCTCCATTAGAACCTCCTCCAGGCCTCCTCCAGCCCCCCCCCCCCCCCCACACACACACACACATCCAGCCCCCCTCCCACACACAGATTACAGTCCACTTAGACTTGCTCAAGTCTTTGATTGTGAACATTCATGAAATGATTAAAGAAAATCAGAACACAATTCATTATAGCATGTGTCCTCTGACTGGCCCATGAATCACCTGTGACACTCAGAAGGGGCGGAGGGGCAGGATACAGGGACTGAGGCCAGTCTGCTTCCCTCCCTCCCTCCCTTCCTCTGTCCGTCCGTCCGTTCCTCCAGCCCCCCCTCGCATCCACAGATTACAGTCCACTTAGACTTGCTCAAGTCTTTGATGATGAACATTCATTAGATGATTAAACACAATCAGAATAAAGTTCATGACTGGAGCCTGTATCCCAGCGAGGAGGGTAGCCATAGGATGCAGGGACTGGAGCCAGTCTCCCTGTATCCCAGCGAGGAGGGTAGCCATAGGATGCAGGGACTGGAGCCAGTCTACCTGTATTCCAGCGAGGAGGGTAGCCATAGGATGCAGGGACTGGAGCCAGTCTACAGTCCACTGTGCTGTTGTATACCGAAGCCCATCCAGGAAGGAGTTCTATGTGTTTAATAAAAGCTGCTCTGGATCTAAAGCATCCTAGCCCTAGGAAGCAATGTGAGATTTCTGGGTTATCATGCGATCAGGCTGGTGCTTTCAGACTGGGTGTACTCCGTCTGGTCGACTGGAGGAGGGAGGGGGAGGGGAGGGAGGAGGAGGGTGGGGGTGCAGCAGGCTGTGTTTCTTTTTATGAATTCAGTGTAAGCTGAGATCCCTGTCTGTGCATGGTACTGACATTAGCTATCATGATAACGATCAACACGATTGGCATCAGTCCTCTATACATATGTCTCTACTTATTTCCTGGCAGTTATTAAGGTTAGACTACGACTAACATGGATAAAAATATGGAGGTAGAATTGGCACTAAAAATGAAGCACTGTTTCCTTAGAGCTCAGATTCGATAGGGTACAGAGCCATTGTTAGTTCATAAAGCTGTTGCCAGGTGGCAGATAGTATGGCGCCACCATTCAGTGGACAATTCCTGAACTGTTGCTCCTTGTTCTTACGAAATTCATCTGATTTTCGATGTTTTGATATGCCTTCTTTGTCTCTCTACACCCATTCCAGTTGAAGATTACTTAAAGCCGAAACTCATGTTTGTTTTCACATAAGAACTCTATATACATATGTGAGAGAGACTAGAACTGTGACTGTGAACTATTGACTCTCTCACTTAAACTTTTTCCCCTCCAACACCTACTCAAGGGTAAAATGGCGGCTGCTAGGGAACATTACCTATCTACCCTATAGCCGTCAGTTCTGTAAAGTGGGGTTCACATATAGAGACTAATGTGCCTGAGTCAAGTGTACTTCACACCTTTCCCCTATTCTCAGATAATTCTCCTTTGGTACATAATTCTCATGGCTTTTACCAGTCTCAAGGGAAAATGGCAAATTTGATTCACATGAAAGGACACATCTGGTACATAGTCTCAGACATAGTCACAGTGAACACTAACCCTGGTACTCAAGTACCCTTGAGGTGAATGGTGTGAAAACATGTGATTCTGCTTGCTGGCCTCCTATTGCCTTTGGTTAGGCACTTAGTTGGCGACTCTGCAGTGGGTCCATTTGTCTCACCAAAATGACCTTCTAGATTTTGAATGTGTTTAAAATCAAAGTCTCATGGTATTATGTACATCATTAGGGAAATTTTCACCGACAATTGCAGGGGAAAATACTTGTCTCAGGAAATTGGAACCATACACTTCAGACAAGAAGATTGTGTTCCAGTACAGAATCTCAGCAGGATTTGTTTCAGTCAAACACCCTGGGAGGTAAAAGTTCACTAAAAGGATCCCACCGGATCAGCAAATTCTTGCCCTGACGTCATTAGACAGGAGGAGCATATTTATAGATTCCGGAGTGAGTAATAATTATCAGGTTAAAAATCAGGTCGGTTTTTATTTTATTTTATCATCCATCGTATACAAAGTCCCCATTGAAAATGTATAGGGACTCAGTAAACCACTACTCATTTTTCAGAAACTCTCAGTTAAATAATCATTGTATATATATTTAGATCCGAATGTATATGGCCTCAAAGCCATTGTATACATGAAAATAGTTCCTCGATGGCAAACGGGAACACAAACCAAATACTTATCAATTTCTTTCTTATTTTGTGACCCCTGGTATTTTTTTCTATAGACTTAACATCAGGAACTCATACTTAGCGCCCATGGAGTACAGTAGAAATATACTCAATGGGTGATGATAATACAAGCGTCGTTATGGGTGAAATAACATCTGAACCTCACTCATCCATAGCCACTGAAAATATGCCATGAGCTTTGATTGTGGAGTAATCTCATGAGGCATAGCCAAGTGAGATTACATAGCAAACCAAAATTCATGGCATATTTTCAATGGCTATGGATCTCGATACAGTCCCTTCTTACTACCCATCCCCTGTGTACATTTTTACCTGTCATACTCCTCTATGACACATCCAGCCCCCACTGAGAGCCCTCTACGCCGCCGCTCTGACACTCACATCACGTGGCCAATACGCATGCGTCGTGTTTACCCCCGCCCCCCTCCAGCCCCCCTCCAGCCCCCCTCCAGCCCCCCTTCTCTAACCCCCTACCGGGTACAAATTGGGGTAACCTCTCCCCGACCAGTCGATCAATGCAGATCGATATCCACCCAGCGTCTGCCTGACCCAGTTTATTTTATCCTCACCGGAACCGGAAGTACAACTTTTTAGCGAGCGGAGTGCGTGCGCAACAAACAAGCAAGGGAACGGTAAAAGCAACGTGTTAAAAATAATAAAAAGCGGGATAATTTAGTTAGTGTTGAATCCATGTATGAGGGTTGTTGTAGATGTAAATGCTTTACAAATCTCGGCTGCGCAATGCTGTAGAGATGAATGGTGATCAACAGTAAGTGGGGCAATTTGTTACCGGCCTAACATGCATTTATGAACGTGAAATGGACAGACCAAGTACCTCGTTAATAAGAGTGCCCACGAATACGTTTAGAGGATGCAGTACTATCGTAAAACTGGATGAGTTTTAATCTTGGCCACCGTATGCCATGACTGGAGTTTGGCATAGTGACTTCATGAGGCGAAGCCGAGTGAAGTCCGGAGCCAAAACTTCAGGAGTGGAATGCGGTGGCCAAGATTAAAACGAATCAGGTTTTTATTTTACCCTACCCTATCTCCTCGATTTTGGAACATTACGTGATAACAGTACTGTATGCCACTAGTGGCATATAAAACTCTGTATGCCAGTCAGCGTGGCATACGGGAACCCAATGTTAAGCCTATGGGGTTTTATATTAGGGGTAGGATAAAGGATGAAACTTTGAGTTTATTCATTCATTGATGTATGGTTCTGGTGGCTGGTTGACTTGAGTTCGTTCGTATCTGGCTGCATGGAGTTGTCCCCCCGTATTAACTACCATATAAGGAATAGAGTAGTCCCAGTAGCCAATGACTGCATTCGGAGCAAACCACGACCTTCACCCTGACCTCCTTACATGATATCTATAGCGCCTTGGGACGGTTCTACAGTCGAGAGTTGACCTAAAATCTAGTTGGCCACGACCACCCTCCTGGTGCTGGTGCTGGACGATAGGATAACTCCAAATATCAACGACATCTTGGACGATATTTTCAATTCAGTGTTGTATGACAAAACAGAAGATATTTCCTAAATGAACGTATTTGTATATAACATCTCGTAAGACCTTTAGGTCAGTCTTATCGTCAAAACATCTTATGCTTACAACACATTAATTTATACAATAATAGAGCCCCAAAGAGAATTCTAAGATACTTTTTTTTTGTCGCTCGTAGTTTATTCAACTGCCCCCTGGCTCTGTTTACATTGAAAGGAGGCAGCACAGGTTGAAACTTTGAGTTTATTCTTTTATTTGCGTATCTTCAACTTTTGGCTGTGTTTTCTGATTTCTTATAGATACGCAAATATTGTTAGCCCAAGTATACGACGTAATGCCTGTTCCATCTGGACGATGGCATGTATTTCATCGTCTGCCTTGTTCTGGCGGGATCGGCAACAATCTCTTGCTGATTATTGATAAACCATTGTGAAATTAGCATAAAACAACACCCTGGCAATATCTGGTATCATCTGTTCCGATCCTCACACCCTATCTTTAGTGTCTGAAAATGTTAGAAATCTCTGATTTCACCCGATCGCAACTCTGGATGGGTTCCACAGCTCTAGCCCCGTAGACTGTATTATGATTGATTACAGTTAGAATTCGATTATCCCTCAGAATAGTCACCAATACAGTATACACAACGTTTATTGACCTCAAAGACACCATTTACCTTTGACTTGACACTCTGAGTAAACATTCTAGGGTCCTAGCAGAAAACGGGTGCACTAGAATCGGCGCCCTTCGAATACGCAAAGGATAATGGAACAGGGCAGCTGATCTCACCATATTATGTTGTTCCATTATACCAATGGTACCCGAAGAGTAAATCAGACACTGTCAGAATCATGATTCGGCTGAGAATTCGGCCAGATGGAACAGCCCCTTAAATAATTTTCAGATATATCACGTGAGCAAGTTGTTCAAATACAGGTTCTTCTGTTTTTATATTAGTATGGCATGGGTTTCATTAACCACCGATTACGGAGTCTCCTTGGAAAATGCATTGGTTGTGTGTTATTTGCAATCTCCTGCTCCTGAAAGTAGAGTGGCATACATTCACATCACAGGGTTCAAAGTCTCATGAGATTCTGTTCCTTTTTAGGGTTAATGTCGCCAACAATGCCATGGGAAAAACTTGTCTCAGGGAAATGGAACCCTACAATTTAGACGAAGGGATTGTGTTTAAGTAGAGAATCTCAGCAGGATTTTTTTCAGACAAACACCCTGTGAGGTATATAAATCCCATCGTGTGAATCCCACTCACTTAAAATAAAAGTCCCTAGAGTGTCATCAAGACTCTACATTAGAACTTCATAGCAAACTGAGAAATTGCTGATATGTTACTAGAAATTTATGAAATATGAAAAGATGATTCTGGTGATGATAATCAATAGACACAATGGACATAGAAAGTACAACTACGAAACATGGGGGAACTATATCATATTTGTAAGGCTACACCGAATTATCCTCGTCTTTGCCAGAACTGGCTCCACTAAATCAACGGCTGCTTGTATCTGAAACCAGTTAGTATTGTATATTTATTCTTTCTCTCCCAAAAATCATTTCGCCCATAACCTGAAGCCATTCCTTTGTCTATTCATCTTTTACGTACAAGGACACTTCCGCTCCTTTTCCCGAGTGTATTTCCCTTTGGCTATACTAAACAGAAAATGCATTTATATTTAAAAAACCCGCCAGCCAAGGTTCCATGCTGAGACCCCTAATTGGTGACACCCCCAAACCAAAAAAAAAATAATAATAAAAAAAAATAATAATAAGAGCAGTGGACCACATAAAAAGTACAAAGTGAAGATATATAAATAAATTAAAATAAAGAAGAAAAATATGAAAAAAATTTGAAAACCATAGGGAAAGTGACCACAACAAAAGGTGAAGATACATAAATGAAAAAAAATAATGAAGAAAAATATGAAAAAAATATGAAAACCATAGGGAAAGTGACCACAACGAAAGGTGAAGATATATAAATAAAATAAAATAACGAAGAAAAATATGAAAAAATATGAAAATCATAGGGAAAGTGACCACAACAAAAGGTGAAGATATATAAATGAAATAAAATAACGAAGAAAAATATGAAAAAAATATGAAAACCATAGGGAAAGTGACCATAACAAAAGGTGAAGATATATAAATTAAATAAAACAACGAAGAAAAATATGAAAAAAATATGAAAACCATAGGGAAAGTGACCATAACAAAAGGTGAAGATATATGAATAAAATAAAATAATGAAGAAAAATATGAAAAAAATATATGAAAACCATAGGGAAAGTGACCACAACAAAAGGTGAAGATATATAAATAAAATAAAATAACGAAGAAAAATATGAAAAATGATATGAAAACCATAGGGAAAGTGACCACAACAAAAGCTGAAGATATATAAATAAAATAAAATAACGAAGATAAATATGAAAAATAATATGAAAACCATAGGGAAAGTCACCACAACAAAAGGTGAACATATATAAATAAAATAAAATAACGAAGAAAAACATGAACAATTATATGAAAACCATAGGGAAAGTGACCACAACAAAAGCTGAAGATATATAAATAAGATAAAGGGGGGAAAATATGAAAACCATAAAAAAAGGTACCACAACAGAAGGTGTATAGTATGACTGGTCACGACGAAGGTTCTGCTTGGAGCTTCCCTCCTCAGGGCCCTCAGGGGGGAGGGCGGGTGGGTGGGTGGGTGGAGTGACGGGGGTCAGTGTTGAGGTGTGGAGGCGGGGCGGTGAGGGGCGGACTGGAGATCCGACCCCGCCCCATCCATCACCCGGCGTCAGGTGGGCTCAGGCAGAACACCTGGTCTCATTACCTGGTGCTGCTAATTGGTCGGGGGTGGGGCCGGGGGTGGGGCCGGGGGTGGGGCCGGGGGGCGGCCGGCCGCACCCCGCACCCCGCCCCGCCGGGCCTCCACCCACCCCCTCCTGGGGTCCACAATGTCCTGCCGACCTCGGGTGGAGATTGTTTGACCTCTAGTGATATCGCGACACGTTTGTGTGGACGACAAAAATACAGAAAAAAGCAAAAAATGCATCAGAGGAATTTTTTATCTTGTATTATCCCGTGGAGCTTCACGGGGTGGTTTCTATGGGATAGAGCGGTGGACTGGACATGGGGATCTAGTATTGGTCCCTGATACGGTGTATCTAGTGTATCCTGGCATCTATTGAGAGAAAACGGTGTTAGTGAGCCCGTAGCGATTGGAGTTTGAGGTCTTCCATCGAGTACAACTACAGTCCAACGCCGGAGGGACGATAGGACGAGAAAAGCATCGCTACGGGTTCACTCACTACGTTTTCTTATTACTATATACCTAAAATTGATGGAAAAACACCATTTTATTCACTTACTAAGTCATCGATTCTTAACCTTTTGGGATAGTCAATCACTAATTCTCAGTGAGGCCAGACATTATTTATACTGCACCTCTAGCAGCAGGTAGTATTTCATAGACATTCGGTCATAGGTCTTTGATAGCATTTTATATTTCTTGCTATGGAAAAAAGAGGGATATCTATGTGGTATGGGCATTTAATTTGGTATCACAGTCCATTGGTAATCAATAAATTTGTATTACAAATCGTGAAAATCGTTTTCCAATGGAATATATCAAACGATTACAAATTTCCTGAGGAATGCATTAAATTAGACATTTCTCTATGAAGCTACACGACATAATCTAGGAGTTATTGAGATTCATCACTTGAATTGCTTACAGGAATCAAGATATCTTATTTTCAATACGAATAACAACAGAGATACTTAAGGGAAACTAGTTAACCTAATTGGGATGGGTCCTCGTCCCTTGTTACTTTCGCTAAACCTACCGCATAAGCTCTACGAGCTCATGCGAGCTCATGAGGTAGGTTTAGCGAAAGTAACAAGGGACGAGGACCTATCCCTATTAAGTTAACAAGTTTCACTTGTACTATACACCTCTAAATATCTGTAAATATTTAAAAACTCGCAAAAATGTGTCAATGTTTATGTGCTAAACAAAGTCGTCTTGGCAGGCGGAAGTGACTTTCTGCTATGCGACTTTCTCACAATGTTCATAGCCACGATTTCGTAAATGAAATTCAAACTATTAGAAAATTCTTTTCTTTGGGAATAATAGTGTCATAATATTATTCATAAATTTCTTGAATATTTTTTTTCTCCAGATATGGTATTTCCGATAATACACATTCTCACGTTTCAGATTAAGTGTTCAAAGTGTGGTGGTATGGCGCCATACCGGCAAAGTATAGTGGTATGCCTCAACTACCACTTGGATAGCAGAGGTTGGTATTTGGAGTATTTTGGGGCATAGGTGTATAGTACTATATTCCTCACCACCACCACCACTAGTACCAACCTACACCATTATCACTAAGAATATCCTAATGGGGTCATCTGTGCCGACTCGTCCTCGCTGTCGCAGCACCCCTCATTTCACGTTGGTTAAATCCTTAATCTCCTTCATTTTATTATACAACCATCCCCACACACTACTCTCACCAACAAACGCAGGACAGCTTATATAACTAACTATGGGCAAATAGTATGTTCAGCATTGATGAATGAACGTGGAGTTATAAATGAATAACAATTAAAAGGTTTGGGTTACATTCAGTATATGGGTCTATGGGTCATTTTCTGTATAACCCACTTGCACCCAGTCAATTTGCCATTTCTACAACTTCCTTCCATCTAGGATCAAAATATATCAAGCACTCAGGTCAATCAGGGTTTTTTTCAATTTCTATTTAGGTTTTTATTTATCCTGGAGGGAACGCTTAGAGAAAGTTCTTGACCGCTATAGTACCTACAGAGTAGGTGTACATGGTGGAGTTCAAGTTGAAAGGACACTTTGCTTCATACAGTTTTACATAAAGCAGTACTACATAAAGCAGTATAGCCCAGGACAATTTCAGTCTCTAGTGGTTGCTCATGATCAGTTGGGCACGGCTCTAAGACATTGAGACACTGGCCCTCTGTTCCTTTCTCAATGTCACAGTCCTAGCACAGAGATGGTGAAGGGTTTTTATCTTGCAGCCAGCTCAAAGTCTATGTGATAATTCTAACCATTAGACAGAGTATACGAGTGTGTGGCCAACCACAAAGATACACTACGAATAAGACCATGACCAACAATAGAACTAACACTAAGAATAACATAATTGCCAAGAACCACACAACTAGCACTAACAGCAACACAACCAACAACAACACAACTAACATTAACAATAAGAAAACCATCAAAAACTAACAAAGCCACTAATACATTAACAAGCACAACTGTCACTACTACATCCACTGGGACCACCAACACTAACAACAAGACAATCCCCAACACCCCAACCAACACTAATAACAACACAAATACCAACATCACAACTTACACTAACAACAACACAACTACCAACAGAAGAACAAACACTAACTAAGCCACCCCTCCACCACTACGACCAACACCAATACAACCACCACTGATACAACTACCATTACTATACCTCCACCTCCAAGATAGATATACGTAATAACACAACCACCAGCAACACGACCACCATTATGATACCTCTACTTCCACCCCCATCAACACAACCACAAATATTATAACTCCACCACCACCAAAGCCAACACAACTACCCCCGACACGACCACTATTACTTTACCTCCACCACCAAGATAAATATACGTAATAACACAACCACCAACAACACGACCACCATTATGATACCTCTACTTCCACCCCCATCAACACAACCACAAATAATATACCTGCACCACCACCAAAGCCAACACAACACCCTCGACACGACCACTGTTACTTTACCTCCACCACCAACATTAATATATGTAATAACACAACCACCAACACCACCACCACCATTAGGCCTGGCGTCCACCTACTACGATAGAGATTTAGACCTACCGATATGGCACCGATATAAAAACCAAATATCGGAGACATATCGGGAAGGTGCAAAATCGTAGACATATGTCTAGACATGCCAATCCACCACGCATTGTATGGGGTTTTTATCGGCTTCTAATCGCAGGAACGTGGTCAACTGCCCCGATGTAAGGTGACCTTCCGACGCGATTTTTTATTTTCTATCGGGAGGTGCACCGTAGGGCATATCGCAGCCACATCGTAGTAGGTGGACGCCGGGCCTAACTATATCATCGTCACCACCAACACCAACACAACCACCACCAACACTAACACAACCGCCATTACTATACCTCCTCCACCATCACAAACACTAAAACAACCAATACAACCAGCATTACTATGCCTCCACCACCACCAACACCACCAACATTACCTCCAACAACACAACCAGCATTACTATTCCTCCACCACCACCAACATTTACACAACCAACACAAACACATCCACCAGTACCATACCTCCACCACCAGCCCCACAAACCATCACCCCCCCCCCCCCCCTCCTTCTCCGCCCGCCGCAGCACGGCGCTGCAGTACCACCCTGAAAGAACATTAAAATGTAATCGAGCAGTGTTTCCGGAGCGGAAGTCCATATCGTGCGCGCGCACATTAGCCATGCCCAATGTCCCATGTTCGGATAGTTGCCTCAATAGCATGTAGATGTCGCTGTGAACCGATCCTGTGTTCGCTTGTCGTCAGAGAAGACCTTCTCCCTGTTACCGCCCGCAATCACAAGCCCCTCAGCCAACTGCACGGTCACATACTTCTCCAATGGCGTGCTCAATATTATTCCAGCTTTTTTTTTCTCAGTATCACTTATTTTTCTTCATTAGAGGAGGCTTCGGTGGTAGAATAATGGCCCTGGATGTTGTTGTATTTTTTTTTTTTTTTTTTTTTTTTTTTTGACAGTGGGCTTTGTTTCGGGGAGGGTTCCTGATCAGCACCTGGCTTGCTAACAACTAGCTTCGTTCTGGCGTGGTGTTGTGGCCTGCGAGGCGTGTGGGGGCGTGGGGGGAGACCGGGCAGGGCTTTCTCTCACGCAATACACCCGGGGCTTGATGCTGGCGTGGCCTGTAAGGTTAGATCCTGGTCTCCGGCGCCTCCACCCCCAGCACCGTACCTACACCACGGGCAGTTCGCGTGCTTACCTCAGTCTCCACGGTGAACTCCACACAGGTGATTCTTGATTTTATTACCTACCTAATACGAAGTCCCCATATTAAGCCTATGGATCCTCCAGATCGCTACTGAGTAGAATACGGACCTCCGGAATCTCCTAGGAGAATACAGCTTTTTCGGCCACCTGACGGGCATCATAGGCACTAATTCAAAGCACGGCGATAGGGTTGAATTTCTAATTATACACTAGATTTTTTTCCTAATATTTACTCGAAAGGTGAGTGATAAATACAATATTACCATGATTTCGATCTCTGCGGCCGTATTCTCCTTGTAGTTGACACTACGCAATACTCCTCGCTATCACTCGGAGTTTTACTACGTGTCAACTACGCGGAGAATACGGCCACTCAGATCGAAATCATGGTAATATTATGTATTTATTAGCCATCGTATACAAAGACCCCATTAAAAATGTATGGGGACTCAGTAAACCATGACCCATTACATATGAAACCTGTCAGATACCATAATTGTGGTATGCTGATTACAATCTGTGGTATCCGGCCACTCTAAATTGTAGGGTTTCATTTCCCTTAGATATGTTTTCTCCCCTGCAATCATTGGCGACTTTTGACAAGGAACAGAATCTCATGAGATTTTGAACCCTGTGAGGTACATGAATCCCAACGTGTGAATTCCACTTTAAATGGGATTCACACGGTGGGATCCATGTACCTCACAAAGTGTTTGTCTGAGACAAATCCTGTTGAGATTTGGTACTGGAACACAATCTCCTCGTGTGAATGACAGGGTTCCATTTTGCTGAGACAACTTTTTCCCCTTTGCAATTGTCGGCGACAATCACCCGTAACAAGGAACAGAATCTCATGAGATTTTGACTTTAAACATCTATAGGGGCATTTTGGTGAGACAAATGGACCTGCTGCGACCATGTACCTGCCCTATCCAATAGGTGTCCAGCAAGCATAATTACATGTTTGTAACACCCTACACATCAAGGGTAATTGAGTCCCAAGTGGTCACTGCGACTATGTCTGAGATTATGTACCAGGTGTGTCCTCCCATGTGAATCAAATTCGCCATTTTTCCTTAAGACTGATAAAAGTACTTAGCCATGAGAATTTTTTACCAAACGAGAATTGTCTGAGACTAGAGAAAAGGTGTGAAGTACACCAGTCTCAAGTACATGAGTCTTTCGTGTGAATCCCACTCCAGACAAGTCTTTTCCCCTGCAATTGTCGGCGAAAACTACCCCTAATAAGTTACAGAATCCCATAAGATTTTGATTTTAAGCGTGTCTAGAATGTCTCAGGGAAAATGGAACCCTACAATTTAGACGTAGAGATTGTGTTTGAGTACAGAATCTCAGCATGATTTGTCTCAGACAAACACCCTGTACATGAATACATGAATCCCATCTTGTGAATCCCACTTCAAGTCTAGTAGCAACGGCAACAAGCATATAGGTATACAGAAAACTAAAACTGAACTGTAGGAAACGAAAGTACGTTGTAATTCTCTATTTTCATCCCAATAAAGAAAATGTTTAACAAACAAAAACAAATTGAGCTCAATAGGTTATAGAAATTCCGAAACACGAATTGTGCTACCTGGAGACAATTGTGACTATGCGGCTATTAACCAAAAATAGCGTCTACCACGAGTGGTTTAGATAGCTGCCTGATAATGAATAGATAAACCATGAATCAGAATTTTGATTTCTAAAAATTGGATGAATGCGCTGATTTCATACAGGTGGTGTTGAGTGAGATGCGGTGGGCATACAGGTGATGTTGAGTACATTGAGGTGAGCATACAGGTGGTGTTGAGTGAGATGCAGTGGCCATGCAGGTGATGTTGAGTGAGATGGGGCAGGCATACAGGTGATGTTGAGTGAGATGCGGTGGGCATACAGGTGGTGTTGAGTGAGATGAGGTGGGCATACAGGTGATGTCGAGTACATTGAGGTGGGCATACAGATGGTGTTGAGTACATTGAGGTGGGCATACAGGTGATGTTGAGTACATTGAGGTGGGCATACAGGTGGTGGTGAGTAGGATGAGGTGGGCATACAGGTGATGTCGAGTACATTGAGGTGGGCATACAGGTGGTGGTGAGTAGGATGAGGTGGGCATACAGGTGATGTTGAGTAAGATGAGGTGGGCATACAGGTGATGTCGAGTACATTGAGGCGGGCATACAGGTGGTGTTGAGTAGTTTGAGGCAGGCATACAGGTGATGTTGAGTAGGTTGAGGCAGGCATACAGGTGATGTTGAGTAAAGATGAGGTGGGCATACAGGTGATTTTGAGTGAGATGAGGTGGAGACTCGAACCCGCCCGCTCTGCACCCGTCTGGCCGCCTACCTATAGATGCCTGCTTAGTATCGTGACGCCCCGACCTAGATCTCCTCCAGCAGGCATCTGGAGAAGCCAGCCTCCTAATGTCCCCGGTCACGGACTGCCGGCAGAGGCGGCGGGCACCAGGAGGAAAAACAGGGAGCAGAGTCGGCCGCCGGACCGTGGAGGGAGGAGGGGAGGGTGCAGGAGGAGGAGGAGGAGGAGGAGGGGAGGACGAGGAGGGGAGGGGAGGAGGAGGGGAGGGTGCAGGAGGAGAAGAAAGAGGAGGGGGAGAGGGGAGGAGGAGAGGAGAGGGGTGCAGGAGGGGGAGAGGGGAGGAGGAGAGGAGAGGTGGAGGAGAGGGGTGGACGAGGAGGGGTGGACGAGGAGGGGAGAGGTAGAGGAGGGGAGAGGTGGAGGAGAGGGGTGGAGGAGGAGGGAGGGGTAGAGGAGGGGAGGGGTGGAGGAGGAGGGTTGGAGGAGGAGGGGAGGGGAAGAGGAGGGGAGAGGTGGAGGAGATGAGGAGGGGAGGGATGGAGGAGGAGGAGGAGGGGAGGGGTGGAGGAGGGGAGGGGGAGGGATGGAGGAGGAGGGGAGGAGGAGGAGAAGGGGGTGGAGGAGGAGTGGAGGGGAGGAGGAGGAGAAGGGGATGGAGGATGAGGGAAGGGGTGGACGAGGAGGAGGAGGGGAAAGTAGAGGAGGGGAGGGGTTGAGGAGAGGAGGAGGAGAAGAGGAGGGGTGGACGAGGATGGGAGGAGGATGGGAGGAGGAGGAAGAGGAAAAGGGCATGTAGGAAAGGAGGCGTGGAGGAGGGGAGGGGTTGAAGAGGGGGAGGGGAGATGAGGGGTGGAGGAAAGGGGAGGGAAGGAGGAAAAGGGGAGGGTGAAGGAGGAGGGAGTGGAGGAGGAGTAGGGCAGGGATGGAGGAGGTGGGCAGGGGTGGAAGAGGGGTAGAGGAGGAGTGGAGGAGGAGGAGGCGAGGGTACGGGAGGAGTGCAGAAAAGAGGGAGGGATGGAAGAGGTGGGGTGGAGGGGGATTGGTTGGGTTGAGGATGAGGGTTTTTTATGAAAGGTGGAGGAAGTAGACAAATAAAAGTGTAGGTGTGTCTAGGTGTGGGGCATGCATGTATTTAAGACTGAGGGTTATAGGGACAGGTGATTGGAAGGAATAGATTTAGGATCAATAATTCTAGAATGAATTAAGGGTAGAAACTATGGTCTAATAGTTACAGGAAAGGGATAGCTTCAGGAGCGTTGTTAATACGTATCAATTTTCTTCCTAATACGTTTTTCAATAAGTTAAATTTCCTTTTGATGACCAAGGTATGAGATATTCAAGAAACATGGAAGTAACTGGGCGATAATAGGAGGAAACGTTAGGCGATGGTACATAGGAAGTGTGCATGTGAGGAAGTATGTGTTTGGAGAGAGGTTACGCACTTAGATGTGAATGTGCGTGTTGCAGGAGTTGTGATTGGAGAATGGAATGCCTCACTCGGGGACCAGGAAACCCTGGAGGAATACTAAATCCGTATCTAAATCTGCCCCAATCTAATAACCCGACCCTTCCATGTGCTAGAAGATGATTAGTTAATTAATTAAGTTCTGTTTGGTCTCATTAGAATACAATTCATTAATTCTAGTCGGGGAAAGTCGATGTCAAAGTACATTCAAATAGTGGGAAGCATTCTAAACCATATAGTAGCTGAGGAAAGTATTCATTTGATGTCAGAGTACATTCAAATATTGGGAAGCATTCTACACCATATTTCATTCAATATTTCTTTCTATATCACATGTTGTTTGTATTTCCTGATATCCCCCAATAGTTATTTTTTTCATGGCCATATCTATCTATGAGCATAGTTTGTGTTTATGTATATAGTTTGGACATTATGATAGTGTTTTTAATTGCCTGGTGTGATTATTCCTATAAACTTTTTATATCAGATAACATTCTCATGTTTAACTTTTAGATTTCAGTGGGTTTTTTCCTCGGGTCCATTTAGACTACAATTGGTTATTCTCAATTTGTTACTCTCTTAATCTATAAATACCATAATAATCTATTGCGGTTCTTATAGTTAAACACCGGATCTTTTAACGAAAATAAACCCGGAAAGGGGGAGGTAATTTCCATTAATGAACCGAATGAAGTAAATTCAGTTTTTTAGACTCGTCCCACAGTGTAAAGAAGATGGGGAGGGAGTTGTTTGAGCTCCCCTCCTGTGCGGTTCGGAGGCTGGGATCGGTCCAGTTGGCATTTACTCCTCACACAACAGCTGTGTCAGCAGGGTTTCTTCATGTGGAATGTGTGAGCCTTAATTAGTGGGGTTTGGTGGCGCTGAGCTAATTATCGTCATCAAATATTCAGTCCGTACAACCCGAGCCCAACCCCAGAGAGGAAAACCCTCAATTTATGAGGTTTTAACAAGGGGGGTGAAGGGAGTAATGGGATATAAGTATGGTGGCGGTTTGAGGATGTGGTTTGGTAGCATGTGCTTGTACTACAGGGTGTTCCATTGCATTGTGGTGCTGTGAAGATTTTCAGAACAAAATATCTAAATGCTGGCCTCTTTTTAATCACATTTATATCAGGAGAATAACTTGTAAATCATTTTAATTTACCTTGAATGAAATGTCAGGTACATTTTGACAACGATTAGTCAACCGCAAATAAACTTTATCAAAGGTAAAACAGTACAACCACTTTGGTATCAAATTAACGTAGGCATTTATTGCAGATTATAAAACATTGTAAAAGATAACATTTTAAGTCCCTTTTTGAATGAAGAGGCTGCTCCGAACAGCATACCTTTAATGCTTATAGTTATGAACAACCTTATCTAACAAATATATCGTATATATAGCGCCACTCCATATGATTCATTGACACGATGCGGAAAAGCTGGTCCCTATATCATAGAGTTCTACAATGACTCCGTCAATTTTTCACACAATCAAATCGTCTCAGCAATTGATCAGGTTTCAATTGAACGTGCAAAATCCTTTTCAACGAAAAACCAACATCGCTTCTTTTTCAGCGTATTTAAAAGAAAGTTGATCTGGTGAAATTTCTCTATTGAAGCTAATGTACGATGCATAAGCTTTCTTCAATTCTTTGAAAAACAAGAAGGCTGAACTTTAGTTTTTAAAGCATAAATGTGTAGTATTATATAATTACTATAATCTGTGAAAGTTTGAAGAAATGTCATTAGTTTTATTATGTGAAATACAACTTTTTTAGATGTTTGCATATTCTATTATAACATCATCATGATAATAATCTCTAAATCAATAGCTCACGCAACGAACTATTATATGGCTGTGTGTCTACAACTTTAAGGCCACTTAGCAAACTATAATATAGCTGTATTTCTTTGTCACTTTAGGGCCACCTAATAAACTATCATAGCTGTGTGTCTTTCACTTTAAGACCACCTGAGTAACTATTATAACTGTGTTTCTGCAACTGTAATGCTACCTAACAAACTATTATAGTTGTGTCTCTGCCACTTTAATGTCACCTAACAAACCGCCATAGTCGTATGTCTCTGCCACATTAAGGCATAACAAACTCCATCTTTGTCTTCTGCTACCGTTGACTAAATTCACCATCATCCTAAAACAGGGACTTTTTTTTATTCATGGAACAAGACATACAGTTCACCCTAGGTTTGGGCGTTTTTCAACGTAGTCGGTTCAGGGTTCTGTATCTACAACTCAGATGTAATAGATGACAAAACACATAAAAGGCAGATTACATCGAGAAACAGTATAGTAAATTAAATACAATACTGAATTGGTGAGAACTATCTTTTACATATATACTATTCATAAAAGACAAGGACGAGAGGGATGATTCGGGTACTTTTAACGAATCCACTTGCTGACTGTTCTATTTAAGCCAGCACTAAGAAGCCATTGGAGCTGAACGTGATTGTGGCTTCCTAGTCTCCGGGTGGGGCTCGCCCGAGTCAAAGTGTCAACTGAGTATACTACTCAGTGCCGGGACTCCGGGGCACGGGCCGGGTCGACAAGTTGACGGCGTTACCTGCCCCGAGTCCCGGCGAGGCCCCGCGACGACGGGCGGTCTCCGTCACCCCCGAACGACCGCGAGTCACGGTGAACCTTCGTGCCACTGTCCTGGCTTTAGCACTAGACGATTATAGGCGGGGTTTCTTGAATTTAGCACCACCAGGGCCCCGTTGCTCCAGGATTACGACAGAGCTGCGGATCGCAGAATAGCGATCCGAGGGCCAAAACGTTGCTCCTGACATTTTGGTGATCGTGTCGCAATTGCATAGGCGCATCGCCGCGTAAAAAACGGCTTTTAACGATACTTTTTACGTAGACCTTCACAGCACTGCAGATCGTGTCGCTGTAGGTTAAATACAGCCTTTAATTTTTTTCTCTCCCAACTCCCCACTCCGTACGTGCTTTAATATATGAGCATAAATCATAGTTTCCTAGTGCTATACCAGTAATCGATGGATCAATGTGTGTACCATTTTCGTTCATACATTAAACCTAGGTCCTCAAGTTAGCTTAGGACTGTTTGTCAAGCCTATCCGTTGTTTACGGTTGGGCGATTCCGCACTCTCCCGAACAAAACAACAGCAGTTATGACCTACTTTCAACATCAAGATCTGTGTTAATCCCTTTTCTTTGTCCACTTTGTGTCTTAACTCACATCATCAATTAAACATAGCCACACTGGTTAGAGATAAGAGAAAGAGGTATTTGAAACTTTGAAGCTTTATAGAGGATAAGGCCATATAAGATGCATAGTGGCTTAAATTGTTAAGACAAAACCCACAAAAATATGAACATACATGTACTTTCCTATAGAATTCATGGCTGTAAAACTTAAACGATTGCCAAGAGCTCAATGTTAATAAAGACTACAATTGGTCAATGCAAAGGGATGACGATGGAAATCACATGTATTCTCCAAACGGAAATAAACCTCTTATGAAAGAATAAAGATATTTCGAAGATAAACACACTTACAACATTTATAGATTTCATCTTTCTTATCATTAGAAGTACATATTGCTTTCATTGATCGCTCCTTTTCGTCTTTCTTGTCAAATAGAGATCATAAGAAATAAATTCATTACTGTTTTTATTGAGTGTGAGCCATACGCTCATATACGTTGCCTATAAAGCTTAGAGTTATCACATAGACTTTGGGCTTGCTGCAAAAACCTAGCCCCTCACTATCTGCATGCTAATAATTGGGAAAGGTGTAGAGGACCAGTGCCTCAGTGTCCTAGAGGTGTGTCCAGCTGACCATGACCATAGATCTGGATCCTAGAGAGGCAGTTGTAAAAATGGCAAGTTGACTGGGTACACAACTACCCATTATGGAGAATTCTAACAAACCTATCTGATAGATACAATGACTCGTAATGGGCACTTGGTAGATATATAGATACATTGTTGTTGTTGTTTTTCGGTTACGGGGCCAGGCTTTATATATCGGTATCTTTATATATCGTGTATCTATAAACTGTATGCAGTTTCAGAGTACATAAACCTATACTAGAATCAGGAGAGGTTAAATCATTAATCATTATTCTCCATCTCATACAACCTGCCTAGGCTGATTGTCGCTCAGCCACTCATTATCTAGTATTACTGTACCATATATATGGGTAATTTTTCCTAATGTCTATGACTGAGAATATTTTACCAAGTTCACACCCGGATATGCCAAAGGCCGGTTTAAAACCAAATGTCAATATTTGAACTGATGCCTAATAAAAAAAAACATAAAAAAACACTGAATATAATACAAATATCTTGATTGTTATGTTGTTCTTTTGATAATTGCGTAAATTATTCTAGTATTAGGTGTCAATTAAACTCGACTTTTCCTCCAGCTGTTTGCCATTGTTTCCTTCTATTTCTGCGCTCGTTCATCAATGATGAAGATGCCAATTGTTCCTTGTTTCTCTATCCTTCCACACAGTATCTCTATCACTTGTCCTGGAGCCCTCTTGTATCTCTCCCTAACCACCTCTCATAGAAGTATTCAATAAAAGTCTCCACGCCCCAAAAGTACCTATATGATTCATCATTTATATATTTCAAGTCAAGTGTCGCTCAGATCTTCCATTTGCAATACAAAATAAGTACATGTTGGTAGTATTATTTACAAACGTATACCCCTAGATGGCCTGGATAGTAATTGGGAAAAAGAAAAAACCCATGCCTATTTTACCACTTAAGTGGCCTGTTTGAAATGAACTTATGAGAAGTGAAAAGTGTCCTATAGAAATTGAAAATTGCACTTAAAATTGAACATAAAACATTCATGTGAACATATCCTTCTACCTACTCATGATACGCTATCATTATTTCATGAGATTACATAATAATGTTATACGGATTGTTTTAACCTACATCACTCTTTTACCCCTTCATCCCCTACATCCATTTTGGTTATTTTTTGTATTGTTGTTATGATTTAATATATAATTGGCAGACACAGAGGGTATACTGTACTAGAGATTGATGAGACAATACATGTATATGTTTGAAAACTTAATGTTCAAATGTAACATTTGAACTTAGGACCAATTTATAAAGGATTTTTTTAAGCCGAAAAATATTATTTACAAAGAAAGGTGAACCTGTCCTCAACACCACATGCCATGCCCTCCCTCTCCACACCCTCACCCTACCTTCCCTCACCACCGCATACTGTACTCTCCCTCTCGCCTTCCTCTCCCCACTATCTCTCCATTCTCTCCCCACCCTTCCCCACTCTCTCCCCACCCTCTCCCCACTCTCTCCCCACTCTCCCCACCCTCTCCCCACCCATTCCCCACTATCTCTCCACTCTCTCCCCACCCTCTCCCCACCCTCTCCCCACCCTCTCCCCCACACTCTCCCCACACTCTCCCCACCCTCTCCCCACCCTCTCCCCCACACTCTCCCCACACTCTCCCCACCCTCTCCCCACCCTCTCCCCCACACTCTCCCCACACTCTCCCCACACTCTCCCCACACTCTCCCCACCCTCTCCCCACACTCTCCCCACTCTCTCCTCGCCTCTCCAAACCCTCTCTCCACCCTCACCCCACCTCCGCATACTGTATCCACCCTCTCCCTGCCCTCTCCCCACTCTCTCCCCACCCTCTCCCCACCCTTCCCCACTCTCTCCCCACTCTCTCCCAACTCTCCCCACCCTCTCCCCACCCATTCCCCACACTCTCCCCACACTCTCCCCATCCTCTCCCAACTCTCTCCTCATTCTCTCCCCACTCTCTCCCAACCCTTTCCCCACTATATCTCCACCCTCTCCCCACCCTCTCCCCACTCTCTCCCAACTCTCCCCACCCTCTCCCCACCCTCTCCCCCACACTCTCCCCACACTCTCCCCATCCTCTCCCAACTCTCTCCTCATTCTCTCCCCACTCTCTCCCAACCCTTTCCCCACTATCTCTCCACCCTCTCCCCACTATCTCTCCACCCTCTCCCCACCCTCTCCCCACTCTCTCCCCATCCTCTCCCCACTTTCTCCCCACTATCTCTCCACCCTCTCCCAGCCCTCTCCCTGCCCTCTCCCCACCTCCCCATCCCGTCCACGACCCCCCCCCCCCCCCCCCCGTCCTTGCACCACGCATGCCGCTGCGCCGTAAAAGCCCAGTGCTGATGAAGCCATTTTCTGATCCGCTCCAGGGTTGAGGCCAGAGTCTGGACTGGAACAGCCCCCCCCCCCGACCTCTCATCCCCCCCCTCCTCAACCCCCCCCCCCCCCTCCCCCACCTCCGCGTCGTCGGCGGTAAAAGCAGGGTCCGCGCCAAGGACAGGCCGGGCGGCGCCGGGCGGCGGGCTCACCTGGCCGGGGACTGGGCGGGGACGGACGGCACCGAGCCCGGGGCCGGCCCGTAATGTGCGCGTGTCACGATAATACGGGGCGGGGGGAGGAGACACCCCCCCCCCCCCCCCCCCCCCCCACAATCCCATTTACAAACACACATTTCTGTTCCAACCCATACCTTACCCCAATGTTGTATCATCATATATATTTTACTTCGCAGCGATTTCTGGAATCGCCAACACAAAATGGTGTGTGTATGTGAGCTATTATTTCATATTTCTCTTGATTATTGCTTCTGATGCGTCAAATTATCGTTGGCAGATATTGCTATAAAAAACATCTCGTATACATGCTGTTTTGTATTGGGGATTCCGGAGATCGCTGCCTTGACTCGATTGGTGGGACCCCGGATTTAAGCGGGAGACACACCAAGCGAGAAATGCAGCGATTTCCGGAATCGCAACACAAAATGGAACGCCGGGTCTTAGTATCTCTGCAAATTATGCCTAACAAGAAACATAAATAAGTTTACCCTCCTCGTCCCTCCATGTGTTCTCCATGGACGTCAGCCTAGTTCCTCTAATTAGGGGCAGGTTTCATTTATTGTACTTTCTCTTGGCTGTTCTACCATGGTCCTTATTTATATGATTAAATCACTTGATATTTATAAACACATTTACATGTGAATGAATGTTGATATAGATATAAATCCTATCATGGAAAGTCCTCACACTTCACAAAACCAAACACTGGGGTGCAACCGCCAATCTTAAAATCTGGCTTTGTGCCCGAAAGTTTTCCACTTTGCATTTCTCTCTTTACAATGCATGAATGCCGCCAACATCGTAAAATATGCCCAACCAGCATTTGGTATGATGAAATTCTCTTTTGTTATATATTCTAATGATGTGATTTGTTAGGGTTTAGAGGTTGGGTAAAATCTGGAATATATGAACTATGAACAGTGAAGTTCATAAGAAAGAAACTACAGGCCCATTATGTTCAAAAATAAAACAAAACAAAATATGGGAGCTAGAAAACAGACCATAATGAAGGTACAAAATTTATACTCTTGTATGGTTGCACGGTCGCTGGTATAGTCATTAATATGTTATGAAAAATAATCAAAATGTACATGTATATGTGAACACTGCTCTTAAAAAATGGCATATCACTCAACTCTAACCACTTCCATTGGTTTAGAATTTATCCCACTGTGATGAGTCATTGAAAAAAGTCAGTTAAACATAAAATTGCATTCTAACTAATGTCAAATTCGACATCTATCGTCAAAGATTGTTTGGAGAGAACAAATTGGATGTACATGTATATGAATGGAGTTTGGAATTCAGTAGGTATCTTCAAATAGAAAAATCCATCTGTATATTGGAAAATAGAAAGAATAGAAAGATCATTCAAAGAATAATGGAAGGGGCATAGAACTCAAATAACTACTAGGAGAAAGGGAGGGGGTCATTTATTTCCAAACTTTATTTAGAAAACTTTGATAAAAGATATTAAAAAAGAGAGCACGGAGTAGCAAATATTGCTATACTTAATAGCTTGAAACAATCTGTTACTATTGCAAGATTTATAATGTGGACATTATTGTATCGGGTACGTAGTTTATATAACCTCAAATGACAATTGCAAAGTGATGGATTGTGCACATGTTTCATGTGAATATATTTCCCAAATTACATGTAATTTACAATTGAAAAAAAAGTATTTTTATCTCACCCCTGGTATTTTTTGCCCATACACTTAACTTTGAGAACTCGTACTCAAGGCCATTGGAGTATCGTTAAAAAACACAATTGGGGATGATGTCACAAATGTTAGCCAATCAGTAGCCTAAGTGGTAGGGGTGTGATAAGAACCGCACTTGATCCATAGCTACTGAAAAAACACCATTCACATGTTTCATTCATTAGTTTGCTGAGATGGCTCCACAACCAAAACTCATGGCATATTTTCAGTGGCTACGAATATCGCTGCAGTTCTGCCTTAATGTATGTATTTATGGGTGTGTGGGTGTGGGTGTGTATATCCATTACCCACCTAATATGGAGTCTCCATACTAAACCTACGGAGTCTATACATCGCTAAAGCCGTAATTTATTTAGTAAAATCCGGCTTTTTCTGCCACCAGACCCGCACTAAATGAACTATTGTATATAAAGAATTCACGGTACCTGTATCGAATTTCTAATTGTTTACAAAAAAAAATTTCTAATAATTAATCGAAAGGTGAATAATATATAGAACATGACCATGATTCTGATCTGTGTGGCCGTATTCTCCTTGTAGTTGACAAGATGCAATATTACTCCTCGCTATCTCTCGCAGTATCACTACGCGCCAACTATGCGGAGAATACGACCACACAGATCCAAATCATGGTAATATTGTGTATACATACATATGCAGTTATGGCACTTAATGTTAACCACATACTATGACTGTGCGGCATGCTGTGTAGCTCTCCCCCCGCCTCCTCGCCCGGGGTGGCCGCTGGCCGTGTCGTGCGCGGCGACCATTACGCTCTGCGACCGTTTCGCTGATGGCGGCCGAGAAGCGGGCGACGACGACGACGACGAAACAGAGCGATGTTTAGAGATAACCACCGCCGCCGAGTCGGCAATTAAAAGCAGCGCGCGCCGGAAACAATGGCATGTCGGCGGCACACGACGACTAATTTACGTCGCCCCGACACGAAGCTGCCCGCCCGCCCGCAGGTCCGCTCAGAGCTCGTCCGCTCAATGCTCGTCCGCTCAAAGCTCATTCGCCCAAACCTTGTCCGCCCACCAACTTCTTGCTCTTTTGCTCGCCCATTCGCTCGCCCATTCGCTCGCCCATTCGCTCCCTCATTCCCTCGCCCATTCCCTCGCCCATTCGCTCGCCCATTCGCTCGCCCATTCGCTCGCCCATTCGCTCGCCCATTCGCTCTCCCATTTGCTCGCCCATTCGCTCGCCCATTCGCTCTCCCATTTGCTCGCCCATTCGCTCGCCCATTCGCTCGCCCAGTGCTTGCTCGCCCAGTGTTCGCTCGCCCGAAGCTCACATTATATTAGCACCAATTTCCGGAATCGTCAACAAAAAATGGTAAGAATGTGAAATATCATTCCATAGTTTATCTGATTATTGCTTCTGAGAAGCTAAATTATCAGTGGGAGATATTACGATGAAATAGTATCTCACATACTCGTCATTTTCGGTTGGCGATTCCGGAAATCGCTGCGTTTCTCGCTTGGTGTGTCCCCAGTTTAACTCGCCCGTTTGCCCGTTCGCTCAACCTCCCGCTCGTTCGTTCGCTGACTTGCCCGGTGGTAGCGTGCTGTGCAGATTGCTTGCCGCTGAGGCTAAATGCGACTGGGCAGATCGGGAAATTACCCTCAACCCCCGCGCCCCGTCCCACCATCATCATGCAGATACCCCCCCCCCCCCCCTCTCCCTCTCCCTCTCCCTCTCCCTCTCTCTCTGTCTCCCTCTCTCTGTCTCTCTCTCTCCCTCTCTCTCTCCCTCTCTCTCTCTCCCTCTCTCTATCTGTCTCTCTGTCTATGTCTCTCTGTCTCTCTTTGTCTCGGTCTCTCTGTCTCTCTCTCTCTGTCTCTCTCTCTCCTTCTCTCTCCCTCTCTCTCACTCTCTCTGTCTGTCTCTCTCTCTGTCTCTCTCCCTCCATCTCTCTCTCTCCCTCTCTCTGTCTCTCTGTCTCTGTCTCTCTCTCTGTGTCTCTCTCTCTCCCTCTCTGTCTCCCTCTCTCTCTGTCTCTGTCTGTCTCTCTGTCTCTGTCTCTGTCTCTGTCTCTGTCTCTGTCTCTCTCTGTCTCTGTCTCTGTCTCTCCCTCTCTCTCTCCCTCTCTCCCTCCCTCTCTCTCTCTGTCTCTCTCTCTCTCTCTCTCTCTCCCACTCCCACCCCCCACACATACCCCAAACCCCTTTCCTACAACCCATCCACCCATCCACCCCTCCCCTCCCCCAGCTGCACACGACCATACCAGTCTGCAGATCCACCATGCATTTCCGCACCCATTATGCTAATTACACCATTAATTGACCGCCCATTATATGACCGTAAAAAACAAACGTAACATTTTAGACTCACCTGAGAGGAAGTGCTCTGCCCCCACACGCACGACGGACGCTGGTGGCGCGCCCTGGCGGTGGAGTCCCAGATGGGGTAATTACACCCCTCGTGCCGGTGTAAGGAGGATGGGGAGTGGAGGTGGTAGGTATTGATGCCCAGAATGTGTATTTGTTGGTCTGATGTGGTATTGATATGCTTTCCCTACGCTACATCATCCTAAACACACATCTTGATATACGCCGCTGTAGTGTTCTTTTCATCCGCTCTACTATCTCACCCCTGGTATTTTTGTCCCACACGGTAAACATTTGGAACTCGTTCTCCATGCCCGTACGAGTATTGCAGTCTGTTCTCCATGGTCTATACCCTATGTGTCGTCCATTCTTTTAGTGTGTATAGGGGTGAGATAAATACAGAAAGAAACTCATTTTGAAACAATGACTTTGACCAAAACCTTGCTGGTTTCTGCTTTAGTACGTTAGCGCTTTCATGATAACCAAGTTGACGTCATTACGCCACATCTTCATGGTAATCCAAAGTAATTTGGTTTTTTTTATATACTATTGATATTAGATATCATAAAGTTCTACAAAGGTTGGGAAAATATTATCAAAATTCTCGCATTTTTTCATTTAGAATTTTTTTAAATTATACCTCCAGGCATCGTTGCGTACAATTCCTGGAAATGCCTCTAGGCATCAAGGCGTATTATGTCCGAGAATTCCTCCAGATATCGTGGCACACTTGTCCTGGGAATGCCTGGAGGCATTTCATCGTACTACACCTGGGAATGCCCCCATGAGTCATGACGTACTATTCCTGGGAATGCCTCCAGGCATCATGGCCTACTATGCCTAGGAATGCCTTCAGGCATCTCAGGATACTATACCGGGGAATGTCTCCAGGCATTATGGCGCAATATGTCTGGGAATGCCTCCAGGCATCATGGCCTACTATGCCTAGGAATGCCTTCAGGCATCTCAGGATACTATACCGGGGAATGTCTCCAGGCATTATGGCGCAATATGTCTGGGAATGCCTCCAGGCATCGTGGCGTACAATGCCTGGGAATGTCTCCAGACATCATGGCCTACTATTCCTAGGAATGCCTTCAGGCATTATGGGGCAATATGCCGGGGAATGTCTCCAGGCATTATGGCGCAATATATATCTGGGAATACCTCCAGGCATCATGGCGCAATATATCTGGGAATACCTCCAGGTATCATGGCGCAATATATCTGGGAATACCTCCAGGCATCATGGCGCAATATGCCTAGGAATGCCTCCAGGCATCATGGCCTACTATGCCTAGGAATGCCTCCAGGCATCACAAAAGTGATAAATAACCCTACACACATCCTAGAGACTCCAGTCCGCAAACAGTTCACTGCTCCTTTCCCCAGTCCCCTCCTGGTGAAGCCATCCTTTCCTCCAGGGTACCTTAGCGCCTCCAGGTGCTGGAGGACGCGGCGGGGGACGTCCCGGTCCCCGGCCCCGGGCTCCACACGACGACACCCCGTGGTGTCCCTCCCGTAAGTCCACGCTCACTGCCCTGCCTCCACAGATATACAGGAGGACCTCCAAGGGGAAGGCCCCCCGTAGCCGACCTCCCGCGTATAGCCAAGTGTTTAATTTGGGGGAGATAAAGATATATCACCATGGCAAGGCGATGATTAATCTACCTGTCACGAGCCACTACCATGCGCCTATCCCTCATGCTAACCTCACTGCTTTATTTGCAAATTCTCTTGACTTCTTACAAATAGACGCCCGGCCCATTGGACTGTCTATACATTAAGGTATGGCAAAGGTAGTGTTTAGGTGCGTACCCGGTAGAGATTTGATGGGATTGTATTGATATGTGGATGTTTAATTTGTATTATCTTTATTAAAACTGTTGGTGGAGGAAGTTGTGTGTGGAGACTTTGTCAGAAGTGGGTGAAGGGGCAGGGATAGGGGGTTGAAGTGTAACGGGGTAACGGGGCAGAAGGGCTGGAAAGCGTGGGTTTTTTTGATTGAACGAGGGAAGGATGAATGAGAGAAGGAAGAATGAAAGAGGGGCGATTGGGAGAGGAGTGGGTGAGAAAGGGGTAGATGAGAGAGAGGTGGGTTGGAGAGGAGTGGATGAGAAAGGGGTATATGAGAAAGAGGTTGGTGAGAGAGGGGTGAATGACAGAGGTGAAATAATGAGAGTGCGGCGGGTGAAAGGGGGATGATCAAGAGAGGGATGAACGAGAGAGGGGGTGATCAAGAGAAAGGGGTTGGTGAAAAGGGTGAATAGGATAAGGGTAGATGAAAGAGGAGTGAATGAGAGTGGGGTGAATAAGAAAGGGGTTGGTGAGAGAGGGGTGGGTGAGAGAATGGTGAATGAGAGGGATGAATGGGATAGGGGTGAATAGGAAAGGGGTGAAGGAGGGAGGGGTGAGTAAGAGAGGGGTGAACTATAGAGAGATGAGAGAGAGAAAGAGGTGGGTGGGAGAGGGGTGAATAGGAGAGGGTTGAATGAGAGAGGGGTGAACGAGAAAGGCAGGAATAACAAAGGGATGAATGAGAAAGGGGTTGGAGAGAGAGGGGTGAATAGGAGAGGGATGAGTGAGATTGGGGTGGATCACTGGATGAGAAAGGGGTGAGCCAGAGATTGGTGAAGGGAGAGGGGTGAACGAGAAAGCGGTAGGTGATATAGGGGTGAATTGGGGAGGGGTGAATGAAAAAGGGATAAATAAGAAAGGGGTGAACGAGAAAGGGGTGAATGAGAGAGGGGTGGGTGGACGAGAGAGGAGTGAACGAGGTAGTTGTAGGTGAGAGAGGGGTGAATGGGAGAGGGGATAACAGGAGAGGGGTGGATGAATAGGAGAGAGGGGTGAATGGGAGAGGGGTGAATAGGAGAGAGGGTGAACGAAAGAGGGGTGAACGAGATAGCGGTAGGTGAGAGGGTTCAATGCTATCTAGCTGAGTGTCTCCACTCTCCCTACACAGTCTCCGGCTTGTTTGCGCCTGTTGACATGTTGAGTTAGAAGGATGCACTCTCCGCACCGGGCGACCCTGGCCGGCTCAAGGCGGGCACTGGAGAAGTTGAGACCGTAGGAGTCAGTGGGGGTCAACCACTGGAGAAGCACGGTCAACAGTGTAGTAGGAGGCGGGTAGACAGGCGCCCCTCGCCGGCCCTCGCCGCCCGCCGCCCGGCCTACCTGGCGTCACCGTGACAGACCCATATGTCGCCGCCTGACAGGGCAAACAGGTAGCCCCCCATCCTGGCACCACCTGGAGTGCTGTCTGAGCGCCGGGCCGTTAAGGAGGCAGGGCCGGTGGGAATACGAGCACAAACAAAGCCACCCCCCGCCTCGACACTCCACCCCCCCCCCCCCCCGTCCCGCCGCCCGCCGCCCGCCGCCCGGTGAGGGAAGCCCGGGGCCGGGGTGCCAACGAACCCGCGCTGTGTCTTGAGTCGTCGTCGTGGACGGGGGGAGGTGGGGGGGGGGGCTGGGTGCTGGGGGTATGGGTGGTGAGTAGGGGGGGGGGGGGCGGATGGATGGTTGACTACACTGGTGGCAAGGTGGAAGAGGCCACTCAGCTTTTGGTAGCTTTTCTCAGGCCTATCAGATACCCGTAACGAGGTGGGGAGAGGTCCGTACCGAGAGTTTCAGCGAGAACACGATATCAATTAACACCAAAATTGGAAAGGAATTTTTCAGTTTTTTGTCTTTTTTTTCTAGATATTAAACTAGCTTTTCTCTTTTTTATTACTCATTATAAAATTAATTAAGCCATATTTGATAAATGCCATATTATGTACTTTGTTTTGCAGTATATTCTTTACTTTATCACTTATTCATCTGGATGTTAATACTTATTACTCCTACATGATTTTATTGTATGTTTTGACATGGACAAATTTGTATTAACAACGGATGACATCAATATCGGAATGTAAACCTACATCGTTGTAAAAAATAAAATAAAAAATAGATTGGCGTGTGGAAGACCACGACTTCTTAATGGGTCTTTTTCGGTGCTTAATCGTAGAAACGTGGTCAACTGCCCCGATATTAAGTGACCTTCCGACGCGATTTTTATTTTTTCATCGGGAGGTGCATCGTAGACAATACCGGAGCCATATCGCAGTAGGTGGACGCCGGGCCATAATCTACATTTTTTTGCTGTAGACCAGGAACAAATAGCATTTTCATCTTTGATAATGGGCGTGGAATTATAGATAAATAGCAATAAAAATGTGTCCTCAATCTCCTTCATTTCATTATACAACCATCCCCACACACTACTCTCACCAACAAACGCAGGACAGTCTCTATTATTAAATAAGAGAAAATAGCATGTTCATCATTAATGAATGAACGTGGAATTATAAATGAATAACAATTAAAAGGTTTGGGTTATAATCAGTCTATGGGTAATTTCTTGTAAACCACTTGCACCCATTCAACTTACCATTTCTGCAACTGCCTTTCTAGGAACCAGTTATATCAATCTTTAGTGAATGCTCATGGTCAGCAGGGCATGCCTCTATAGCGGGATTCACAGGATGAGATTCGTGTACCTTACATTGTGTTTGTATGAGACAAATCTTGCTGAGATTCTGAACTCGAACAAAATTTCTTCTATTAAATTGTAGGGTTCCATTTCCCTGAGACATGTATTTTTCAGCAATTTTTGGCAACATTTACCCCCTAACAAGGAACAGAATCTCATGAGATTTTGAACACTGTGAGGTACATGAATCCCAATGTGTGACTAGGTACCTTTAGTCCCTTCTAGTAATGTTCTTTGATGGTCTATTTTCATTTGATGATTGCCTATTTCCGTAATGGTGCACAATTCAAACTTGAATTATTTCTTAGCTTTTATAAAAATTTCTCAGCTTACATAAAACCTTCTTTTGTCGAATTAGTTGTGTCAATAGAGCTTCCGTGTAAAATCATGTACAGTTTTCTACATTTTTAGAACGACCAGTATGCTGTACATGGTATTCGCCGCATCAATTTGACAATACATAATAAACAAATTATCAAACACGTACTGCCGTATACAGTGTACACCTTATGTAATTATCATGTTGTCCTTGTCACATAAAACAAAATGTATTTAGGTTAAAAAGCTAGTTTTTGGCAACGTTGACACCTTGGTACACGGTTAGAGTTGTGCATTGTGTGGCGGTGCTAGGTGTGGTGTGTGAGAAGGGTCGTGCCCTCGCCCACCCCCCTCAGCCCCCCGGGGGTGGGGGCCGTGACATGCTAACCTCTCACGCCCTCACCTGGACGGCACACCTGACAATGGGAGCCTGCTGCCCACTGCTCAGCTACGCTCTTCACCGGACGCTCAGTAGTTATGCAAGGCAAGTCATATATATCATTGATAATTTGTACCTTTTATTGTGATGACAGATCATACCGACTGTTGGCCGATATATATATATATATATATATATATATATATATATATATATATATATATATATATATATATATATATATATATATATATATATATAGTTTGCATAGAAAACTTTACTGGCCTTTATTTGTTGAATAATTTGATATTTCTATGAACATAGATATTTATTTCTGAACATAAATACAAATATTCCTGAACATAAACATATATTTTGGTTGTTTTGTGTTCAGCTCTCAACCACATAAATATATATTTAATTTTATAAACCTTATATAAAATGAAGTGCTATCACTTAACCATGGAGTGCTATAACTTAACTATTGTAATTCGTGCTTTGCGTTTTTCCCTCTGACCAACTCCTAAAGTAAATAAGAATAACAATTGACTCTACCTTGCCAAGTCCCTCCAACCTCCCACCAACAGCTCTGTTTTTTTTCTTTTTTAATTCAACTAAAAGTCTAAACGGAGAGAAACAATCTACTGTGTATTGTGAAATCATCCACTAGAGCATCATTATCAATTAGCTCCAACATTTATTTGTCTCTCGATGTAGAGTAGACTATAAAATTGTTATTTTATTAAATCCTAATAAAAAGCTTTTGAGTAGTTCCCATGTAGGGTGGGATTAGAGGGAAACTATATTCCGGTGAAAGAAAGTCAAAGTTACAGGCTTCGAAATCACGGTGATTACGCCTTCGATAATTATTCCTGTTATTTTAACTCATAACATTTTTGTCCAACATGAAATACTCCCATACTTTGTTGTTACATGTAACAACATACTTTTTGCTACTAGGGGGAGTCTTTAAACCATCTTAGAATGTCTGAAGCGGTACTTTCCGCCATTTTTAAATTCACTGAGCGTATCTTTTGGTCACGTGTCAACCTCGGGTAGTAAACGTTAGTCTTGGGCAGTAAACTCAAGTTTCTACACCCCCAGCAGCATGATGTAAATATTGTGTTCGGCTATAGGAATAAATGTTTTTGCGTACTGTTACCCAGCGTTTAGACTAGACGACTTTGGGCGACGAATCTTGAATCTAACACCACTTGGCGACTTTCAGCAGCAGTTTAAGGCTAGAAATCGTCTAGTCTATTTGATACCAAAGATTATTTCAAGGCGGTACATTTCTAGAAAAGTCGTCTCTTATAAACATTTGAGGAAAATCTTGGGACGACTACTCTAGTTCCCTTTGTAATATCTCCAGTATAAATAAAAACCTTTAAAAAACTCTTGCGGCCGATATTACGTGATTGAGCACAACCTGACGACTATTGGTTATACGATATGCAGTCGTCACGTTTTCCGTCATCTAGTGTAATCACCGGATTACACTCCAATCTCTCTATTGAGAAACGAGTGTGCGTTTGCCCTTGTCCTAATTCGTCAAGCTTCCTCCACGCTTTTATTACACACCAATGGCTGAACGGCTATGAAATACTACCCGCTACTAGGGGTGCAGTATACATAATGTTCGGGCTCACTTGGGCACTGTGAATGAGCAATTAAACAATGACTTAATTGGCGAATAAAATGGCGCTTTTTTAAATAATTTTAGGTAAATGATAATAAGAAAACATAGTGACTGAGCCGTAGGGACGCCATTCTCGGCCTTTTGTAACAAAAAAAAATGTCCCTCTGCCTACCGCGACGGCAGATATTTTATGTAGTACAAAGGACCCTGGACAGTCATCCCTATGGTCTCAATAACCACGTTTTCTCTTAATACCTCAGGCGGGCAACGATCAGCAGGGTTGCCCCCTTACATAAGAGAACCCTGTGATTTAAACCCTGCTTTGTAATGGGAAGGCCTACTCTTGGTCTGACTGAAAGTTCATTATGGCTTGACCTACATGCTGATTGACCTATATGAATGTTGAATAACGTACATGCACGTGATCACGTACGTTTAGAGGTGTACTATACCCGGGCTGGCAGTCCATTACCCGGGACTGGTAAGCATTTCCATTCACTGGTCAGTCAGAGATTTTTATATTTATGGGGTGTGCATAAACACTTAAAGATCTGCCCATTCGGTTGAACTGGTTGTAATAAATAGGGTGGGGAAGATGAAAACTCATCACACAAGGAGTTGAAATTCCCAAGGATATCTTCTATTATCCTACCCCTAGTATAAAATCCCATAGGCTTAACATTGAGTTTCCGTATGCCACGCTGACTGGCATACGGCGTTTTATATGCCACTAGTGGCATACCGAATTGATATCATGTAATTTTCAAAAATCAAGGAGACGGGGGTAGGATAAAATCAAAACCTGATTCATTTTAATCTTGGCAGCCGAATTCCACTCCTGGAGTTCTGGCTCCGGACTTCACTCGGCTTCACCTCGTGAAATCACTGTGCCAAACTCCAGTCGTGTCATACAGTGACCAAAGAAACAGACACAGGAATTCTTTTGAAAGATATTATTATTAGCAGAGATGTAGTATCAACAGGAGTCACGACGTTTCGTACATATTAAATGTACTTCCTCGGATGATTTTTTAAAATATATCCGAATTTCAAACCCCAGATAGATGTAGAAATATTCCAAAGAGCACCAATAAACTCTGTGTAATGTCTCATAGCTGTCAATCATTACTAATCATATCGTTCATGACGTCAGTCGATTTCTATCAGAGGACATATCTTATGAAGTGAATTGATATATAAAGTCTTAGATAACTAAGTCATAGTGGTGAAACCAGGAACCAGCGATGTGTATCACGTGTCTCATGCCATCTTGTCGTTACTTAGCAACAGTAAACAGCGTGTTACTTAGCAACAGTAAACAGCACGTATCCTGCTCTCAGCTGGTCTCGGCTCTTTGAAGTCTCGCGTACGGGAGGTCACGTGGGCAAGTAACAAATAGCATTAAGAAGCTTCATTATACACCACGGTTATTGAAACCTGCTCAGTGTATCATAGATATATTATATTTCTCAGTGTTAAACTAGGGGCAAATGGTATGTTCATCATTGAGGATTGAGCGTGCAATTATAGCTGAATAAGAATAAAAGGTTTGGGTTACATTCAGTATAGATGTATAGTTTTCTGTAACCTAATTGAACCCAGTCAACCTGCCATTTCTGCAACTGCCTGAGTCTAGGATCCAAACGTATCAAGTACCAGTGGGTCAATGAGGTATTTCGATCTCTTGTGATTGGTCATGGTCAGCTGAGCATGCTTCTAAGACCCTGAGACACAAGGACCCTGGGAGCTGTTTCAAAAGTCGAGTAAGGTCTCGCCAGCGGCACGTCGCATTTCAAAGCGAGAGGCCACAACAGCGAGCGGCATTTTGAATCAAAACGGCAGCAAAACCGCTACCAATACCCAATAGCGAGCGGCACCTCCACCTCAACAGTGACACTTCAAGTACAGTTGTTAGCTCTCACTGTGGCGGTGAGTACTCTCGTTTAGCACCCTCCCGACTTTTGAAACAGCTCCCAGCTCCTTTCCCAGTATCACAGTGAATAGCACGCAGATAGTGAAGGGATATTTTTCTGGCAGCACGGCAGAAGTATATGTGACCACTCTAATCTCCAGATGATGTACATAACCCATTCAAGCACCCTCTAGAAATTACAAGTTTTATTCAGTCTATGAGTAATTTTCTGTAACCCACTTTTCTGGGCATCCATCCAACCTACTATTTCTGCAATTTGAATCTATTCAGTCCATGAATCATTTCCTGTAACCCACTAGCACCCAGTCAACTTTCCATTTCTGCAATTGCCTGAGTCTAGGATCCAAACATATCAAGCACCAGTAGGTCCACGAGGTATTTCGGTCTCAAGAGATTGGTCATGGTCAACTGGGTACACCTCTAAGACACTGAGACACTGGCCCTCTGCTCCTTTCGCAATATCACAGTGAATAGCAAAAAGACAGTAACGAGATGATTTTTTGAAGCAAGCTGGAAGTCCAAGTGAACACTCTATCCTTTTAGGCAACATATATTCATGCAATCATGGTCTATAAAGTATGATGTGCCGACCAGTCTGACATGTACAGCCTGGTCGGATTGGACAAAAAATTGTCCAATCAGCGACCAGATTGTGTGCTGCTCTGAAAGAAGTTCCGGTTGGACTCAAAAGTTCCGGTTGGACTTCGGTTGGTCGTTCAATCGATATTTATATTTTAGTAATCCAAAATGGTAGAGACAGGGTAGGATAAATAGGATACCGAACTCGAGTTAGACTTGTCAGTGTCTATGCCACTCTGGTCAGGTCTGTTCTTCACTACGTTCAGCTAACGCTTCGCGTAGTAATACACAACCTTCCCGTCGTGGCATAAATACTGACAAGTCTAACTCTCGTTCAGTTTCTACTAATTGTCAGACTAAATGCCCATTCAGTTTTTGCACTGAACTATCTAAGTCTCATTCCCAACAGAAAAACTTACATTTCTATCTAAAAGATGAGAGTATAGTTTTTATTGACGGAAGTAATCTCCTCGTAGTTGACGACGTAATATTACTACCCGTCAACTACTCGGAGATTACGGCCACACGTACACAAAACCAGTCATCATTGTTTCTATATCTGGGTTGAAAAAATGTCAATATTATATATTGAATTCCTGGCAGTGCGCCTGGAAAGTCCAGTCCACCTCCAGAAGTGTTCATTGAAATCGTTTTGTGTACCTTGGTTATTCATCGGTGTTGATTTTCACAGGACAGATAATCTTGAAGCACAACATTTATATAGCGTGTGATACATCGATGATCCATATCAGGCTGTCGCAATAGCCAACGAGTCTGAGGCTGCATCATCATTGTAATGACCGGTATCCACGTAAATAGGGTAAATCTAAAACTTAAGAAATATATGATATGTATAATCTAAACTAGGAGCAAATAGTGTGTTCATCATTGATGAAGGAGAGTGCAATTATAAATGAATAACAATTAAAAGGTTTGGGTTAGATTTAGTCAACGGACCCACTTGCCTAAAGTAAACTTGCCATTTCTGCAACTGCCTATCTTGGATCCAAACATATCAAGCACCAGTGGGTCTTGAGGTATTTTGGTCTTGAGTGATTGGCCATAGTCAGCTGGGTATGCCTCTAAGACCCTGAGACACTGGCTCCCTGTTCTGTTCTCATTATCACAGTGAATAGCATGCAGATAGTGAAGGGATAGTTTTCTGGAAGCACGCTGAAAGTTCAATGTGACCACTCTAAACTCTAGGCGATGTATAGATAGTGCAAGCACGCACTACAAAGACAATTATGGGTGACATATACAAAAACATGTGTGTTGTTATATTCCAATTTCCCTATTGAGAAACGAGCATGGCCTTTCCCTTGGCCTAATTAGCCTGGGGCTCATTAAATAATTTTGGCTCACATAGGACGATCCTTTTCTGTATGCCATGGACGATGTGAGTCTTAGAAGGAAACCCACGAGATGAAAATAGCTTGGTCCTTACTCCACTGAGTTTGACCGCAGAGAAATTCACAAGCGAAGCTAAGTGAATTGCTCTGCAGTCAAATGAGGTGGAGTGTGGACCAAGTTATTTTCATCAAGTGGGTTTCTGATTTTATCTCACCCCGTAAAACATTATTTATTGATAAAACGAATCACCCAATTAGCCATTGAGTATTGGGTATACGAACTTCACAGCTGTGGAGTACGAGTTCCTAATGTTAAGCCTATGGAGAAAAATACTGGGGTGAGATAAACCTTCATTCAACACTTATGGGTGACCTTATGGATGGCTAATATTGTCTTTGCGAACAGACATGACATCATTAAACGATAACCCCTTGTACAAGCTACAGAAAAGGGTTTTCATGAAAGATCCTAGATTAATTAACGGGCCTGCTGATGGGTGCAGGGCCTAAAACAAGAAACCACGTCGAGCCTCTATCTCAGCGTAGACGATTATAGGCGGCGATTCTTAAAATTTGTCCCACCGAACGCCTTTCAGCTGTAAATGGCTAGAAATCGGTATACATAAAAAGTATAAACACTTGAGGAAATTCTTGGGTTGATGACTATTGCGGCTGCTATTTTTTTTACAATTGGATCATTCCAACAAGGACATATATAATCGTATTCGACCACCACCTGACGCCTATAGGGAGCCAAAGTGAACCCGCTGAAACCACAGATACCCGTTTACAAAACACCGTTTCCGGATGTAGATTCGAGATTATATGTGTAATTTTCCAATCTTTTAGATCCATATTTTTTATGAACTTAACAACTGTCATTGTAGCTTCGAGACAGAGTTATTCAGAGACGATAGTAGTAAACTACACTTCAAAAGTAGCAAACAAGACCCAAAACAAAATTCTAGCCTCAAACCTCCATAGGTTTAGCACTAAGCCTCGCTCTTACTGGATTCCGGAAATGATGTTTTGAAGACGGGTATCTGCCGTTTTAGCGGGTTCTCTTTGGCTTCCTATTGAGAGCCGAAACGTGCATATTCGGCGGATGCTGAATTGAATGTGAAATTGAAGGTGAAGGTCACTCAGTGCACTTCCGATTTTCTTTGTGTAAGAATCATGCTGATTGGTTCCCATGGTGTAAGAATCATGCTGATTGATTCCCATGGTATAAGAATCATGCTGATTGGTTCACATGGTATAAGAATCATGCTGATTGGTTCCCATGGTGTAAGAATCATGCTGATTGGTTCCCATGGTGTAAGAATCATGCTGATTGGTTCCCATGAATACGCAGGTTTCCGTGGTTTATCTCACCCCTGGAATAGATGTCCATAGGCTTAACATTGGGAACTCGTTCTCCATGCCCGTACAAGTATTACAGTCCGTTCTCCATGGTTTATAGCCTGTATGTAGTCCATTCTTTAGGTGTGTACAGGGGTGAGATAAATACAGAAAGCAACTCGTTTTGGTCAAAGAAGTCGTTTTCCAACTCGTTTGAATGCTACTTGATATTCACTCGGCTGTTGCCTCGTTCATATCACCCCGCAACAAACTTGTGGAGAACAACAACTTTGACCAAAACTTGTTGGTTTCTTCTCTAGTATTGGCTAGATGATCTACAGTCGTCACGTTTTAGTCGACTAGTGTAAACGCCGGGTTAGAGCACAACCTGACGACTATTGGCTAGAGGATCTACAGTCGTCATGTTTTTAGTCGTCTAGTGTAAACGCCCGGTTAGAGCACCACCTGACGACAATTGGCTAGATGATCTACAGTCGTCATGTTTTTAGTCGTCTAGTGTAAACGCCGGGTTAGAGCACAACCTGACGACAATTGGCTAGATGATCTACAGTCGTCATGTTTTTAGTCGTCTAGTGTAAATGCCGGGTTAGAGCACCACCTGACGACAATTGGCTAGATGATCTACAGTCGTCATGTTTTTAGTCGTCTAGTGTAAACGCCGGGTTAGAGCACCACCTGATGACAATTGGCTAGAGGATCTACAGTTGTCATGTTTTTAGTCGTCTAGTGTAAACGCCGGGTTAGAGCACCACCTGACGACAATTGGCTAGATGATCTACAGTCGTCATGTTTTTAGTCATCTAGTGTAAACGCCGGGTTAGAGCACAACCTGACGACTATTGGCTAGAGGATCTACAGTCGTCATGTTTTTTGTCATCTAGTGTAAACGCCGGGTTAGAGCACAACCTGACGACTATTGGCTAGAGGATCTACAGTCGTCATGTTTTTAGTCGTCTAGTGTAAACGCCGGGTTAGAGCACCACCTGATGACAATTGGCTAGATGATCTACAGTCATCATGTTTTTAGTCGTCTGGTGTAAACGCCGGGTTAGAGCACCACCTGACGACAATTGGCTAGATGATCTACAGTCTTCACGTTTTTAGTTGTCTAGTGTATACGCCGGGTTAGAGAACCACCTGACGACTATTGGCTAGGTGATCTACAGTTGTCACGTTTTAGTTGTCTAATGTAAATACCAGGTTAAAGCACCACCTGACGACTATTGGCTAGATGATCTACAGTCGTCACGTTTTAGTCGCCTAGTGTAAACACCGGGTATCCTTCTCAATAGGCGTCATATATAGTCCCACCAGAGCACGCACGACCCCCGGCCTAATTGTACCGGATGACCTTGGAGATGACCTTGACATGACCTTGGTGATGACCTTGGAGTGGCTGGCCGACCCTGGAGGGGATTGGGTCATGGAGTTACAGGAGCCGGCACACAGGAGGTCCTGTGTCTCAGGTGAGTTTGCCCACGCGATGAAGCCTACCTGGCCTTTATACACTGGACTCCAGAGCGCTGTGAGAGGTAGAGGGGGATGTTTATGGCCGGTAGTACTGCAATCCGTACACAAAGCTATGGTGTCAGATTGGCATGCGGTACATGTGTGCGTTAAATCATAAAGCCATTTTCCACTAGCCGATTGACGAAAACGGCACCGATTAAATTAGTTCTTCTAAAGGCCTATTTCCATTGGCCAATGAAAAGGGTGTAATTTTTTTTAGTTCTTCTAAAAGCCCATTTCCATTCTGGTCAGTAATGGTCCGTTGGTGGTTCCCGACTATAGATCGGTGATGGCCAACAGAAATGGGCTTTTAGGAGAACTGAAAAAGACAACACCGTTTTCGTCGGCCAATGAAAACAGGCCTATAAGTCTGGCGGTGGTGCCACCGACTGCACATCAGCATCATATAACGCCCGTTTCCATTGGCCGACTATTTGGCACCGATTTGCAGTCGGGAACCACCGATAGATCTTTTGGGTACACTGACCCTAGATCAGTGAATGGAAACGAGACCCACAGAGAATGCTCACATATTAATTTTGCATGGCAAAACATTGCCAATTAAATTATACCGAGAAAATACAGTAGAGACTTAGTAGAAACCGAACGAGAGTTAGACTTGACAATGTTTATGCCACGACGGGAAGGTCGTGTATTACTACACGAGGCGTAGCCGAGTGTAGTGAGGAGCAGACCTGACCAGACTTTCTGGGTAACTCACTGACAGACTTTCTGGGTAACTCAAAAAGTATCCGCCATTTTCGTCGGCAAATGGAAACGGGCCTTTAGCCGTCACTGATCTACAGTCAGGAAACACCGATGGACATTTGGCACTCCTGACTCAAATCAAAATCAGTCAATGGAAACCAACTCTCTGCCGTTTTCGTCAGCCAATGGAAACAAGCTTTTTTGCAGAGCATTGCTTTGTAATATAGGTGGGTGCGGATATATTGTTTAGTTAAAAACCTCAATATTAAGAAACTTAGCAGATGAATGGTTACATCCATATGATGTTTCTTTTGAATTTTGAGTTTTTAAGTACAAGTATACAGCAATATGCCAATATCACTCAGTGCGAAAGTAACCCTCAACCTCAACCCTGGGTTGTCGTGACATTCTTTTTGTACCATAATTTGTGGCATCTAGTTTTTCCGGATTCTAATCCACCTACTACTACGATCTGCCAATGTACTACAATATTTTATTTGCTTAGAAGAACGACCATGTATCAATTCCGAATGCGAATATGAACTTTGAAAGAAGTACAAAAATATAATAGACAATCGAAACCTATTTATCTTACACAAATATCTAGACAGAGAACATTGGCCTGCATCGTAATCGGTTTTTAAGATGATATACGGGAAAACATAGTATGAAACTTACTGCAGTTTTTGATGTACAGGACCATCACACACACTCACACACACACACTCACTTCGGTTTCTATTGTCTTTCTTTCATGTTTATCATCGAACGTAATAAACATACTGAGCGCCCGATCTCGCCCACAGGTCGCTGGTAGCTTATAGTGAGCGGTATATATATATATATATATATATATATATATATATATATATATATATATATACATTATTGTGTAGAGGAACCTATGAAAGTTTAGGGTCAGTGCTCGCATCCCATCAAGTTTGAATCGCGTAATAATTCACAAGGCAAAGCAACTGCGTAACTTACGTGAATTACGTAGCAATTCAATTCAGTTCGTAAGTTATTTTGAGGATCCCTTTAGAGGTTCAGGGGCGTACTTTGCAGATTTGCAAAGTTCAAGGTCGTGGGAGGTTCCATTACTGGTCATAATATTTTTATTTACCATTATCCAGTCAGAAGGTTGTTTTCCCATGTTGATGTTTTTGTTAGAGCGTGCTTGCACATATTATATGTACCTCGCCTAGAGGTTAGAGTGCTCACATACAGACTTCCATTGTCTGCAAGAAATTGTACCTTCACTACCTGCGTGATATTCACTGTAATACTGGGAAAGGAGCAGGGTGCCAGTGTCTCAGTGTCTAAGAGGTATGCCCAGCTGACTATGACCAATCCCTCTAGACTGAAATACCTCAAGACCCACTCTTGCTAAATACGTTTTGATCCTAGAGCCAGGCAGTCGCAGAAATAGTAAGCTGACTGGTGCTAGTGGGTTAGAGAAAACTATCCAATCCATAGACTGAATGTAACCCAAACCTTTTAATTGGCAGTGATTCATAATTGCACTCTCATTCATCAATGATGAACATATCTTTTGTCTCCTAGTTTCCTTTCAAATCAGGGAAATAGTACTGGACTAACTCGAGTTTGGTTAAGTATTTATCCTACCCTGTCTATATTACATCAGAATATTAAGAAATAATATAAATCTCACCGAGATCCAGTGAAAATTGTGTGACACTCCATAATGTTCGCTCATTGGTCATTTTTCACATGACGTCATTTTCCAAATGTATCCCACTAGAGCGAGAAATTTCATTCTGCATACTCGCCCCAACACAGTCAACCAATGTTAAGCCTCATTAGGGGTAGGATAAGGTGTCCTTTCAAGATTCTCTGCACTTTTATTATATAATCATTTCATTGTGTAGGCTTCCCCTCCATACAACTGAGGTAGGGAAATCGGGACATTGAAAGTTTCATGTAAAAGAGAGAAAGGGAACTAGAGTACATAGTATAATAGTAACATATCAAGACCCTCAAAACCATAATAAGGGAAGAAAATGTTGTTTAACACTGTTAGAAGCCGATGTAACTGTTAGATACGATATCACCTATTCACCCCATACACCCCATCTAATGTTGTTTAACACTGTTAGAAGCCGATGTAACTGTTAGATAATATATCACCTATTCACCCCATACACCCCATCTAATGTTGTTTAACACTGTTAGAAGCCGATGTAACTGTTAGATAAGATATCACCTATTCACCCCATACACCCCATCTCATACCATCTTGCACCATATTGTCACTTGGAACTATATGTACACTACAGGAGGCGATTGCCAACAGGAAGACCTGATGTACTTCAGATGTTGCCAATAAAAACTATTAAAAAAAAAAAAAGTTACATCTTTCAAACTCCACCCCATGCTCCACCACTGATAGAGAGGTGGTTACTCTGGGATATACCACAGTTCTCCAGCCGCATGTTCTGCGAATGGTATACTGCGAACTCCGACGATAAGCCATTCTAAATGATCAGAATACATTACGACGCAGAATGTTCAACCCTCAGCCACAATCGTAGATTACCTGCTACTGGAAGTTATGACCAAATAAATCAGCCCGGTGCAGCCCGATGAGGGCCGACTACAGGCGAATGAGTTACGACTCCCGCTTCAACTTGGAGAATCGCGTATGTTCTTCTGAGCTTCGCCCGCTATTTTATACGCCTGCCAGGCAGTTTCTTCTGTCGTCATATTTTCTGAATGAGTTGATGATAGATGTGAAGTTTTTTTATGAGGGTTCGCTGATTTAAGTATGTATGTGTGTTGTATACTTGGGCATCGCATCATTGGAATTATGAGATATTATGTATTTCTGAAGAAAGCGGTTTTTTTCATATTGTTAACTCATAGGGAGTATTTTTCGAATTAAGACTTGAAATTTGAAGACCCAACTGCAGTGAACTCAATATACTTTATAGTAGACAGGGGGTCGTTGTTCCTAGAAATGTGGGGAAAGCCTTGCTCAGGTAATATCGGATCATATCGTGGAGTATCGTTATTTTCAAGTTGTATCGCTACCTTTTACAACACCGCATTTTCAGGGTCATAGGTGAAAGTTTCATTATATTTCAAATTTGATATATTATATAATAATATAGATGGCGACATAATTGTGATACGATCCTCAAAAAAAGATCTGGAGCAACGCTTTCGATCTCGGATCGCTATTCTGCGATCCGCAAAACGTGAAGCAACGACCCTCAAGTGTTGGTACTTTGAAGTAAACACCATCGAATGTACCTGCATGTAATGATGTGGCTTTTTAGATACTTTTAGTTTGGGCTTCTCTGGGCTTCTTAGAAATATGTACTTCTGCACTGTGTTCTCAGCGACCACGGCAGCCATTTTTTTTTTGGAAAATGATTCTTTATTGACATATAAAGGATTCACATACAAAGCACGTGATTTTCAGCCAATAATATCAAACAAATACAAAAGACAATACAATAACTAGACAAAAGAGTCATCAACGTCTGATTAACTTTCATATCAGTTCTAAATTTCAAACATTCACATAAAGTTAACTTACTCTCAGAGATTACATAGATCCCCTCAATACAAGTTACATCTTTCAAACTCCGCCGCATGCTTCACCACTGATAGAGAGGCCATGGCAGCCCTAAGAGTGTTATTTTTTGTCTTAGTGAAAATCCTATTGATGGTAATGATGTTGTTACTGGCGTAAGTGTCTCTCTAGATGGTAATCCTAGTTGTTTTGATGATGTTGTTTCTAGTGTTAGTGTTTTCTTAGTGGAAATCCTAGTGCTTGAAATGATGTTGTTGCTAAAGTCAGTGTTTCTCCTAGTGAAAATTCTAGTTGTTGTAATGATGTTGTTACTAGTGTTAGTATCTATCTTAGTGGGAATCTTATTGCCTGTAATGAGGTTGTTATTAGAGTTGGTGTTTCTCGAATCTCTAGTGGTTGTAATCATATTGTTTCTTGTGCTTGTGTGTTTTGTTTGTGGAAATTCTAGTGCTTGTGATGATGTTATTTCTAGTGTTAGTGTTTCCATTAGTGGAAATCCTAGTGTTTGTAATGATATTGTAACTGGTGTTAGTGTTCCTTGTTGTTTTCATAAAGTTGTTACCAATTTTAGTGTTTCTTTTAGTGGACAGCCTAGTGCTTGTAATGATGTTGTTACTGATATCAATGTTTCTCCTAGTGAAAATTCTAGTTTTTTTCAGGATGTTGTCTCTCGTGTTAGTGTTTCTCTTAGTGTTAATCCTAGTGATTATAATGATGTGGTTTCTAGTGTTAGTTTTTCACTTAGTGTTAATCCCAGTGATTATAATGATGTTTTACTAGTGTTAGTGTTTATCTTTGTGTTAACCCCAGTGATTATAATGATGTGGTTTCTAGTGTTAGTGTTTCGGTTTGACATCAGCTGTACCGGACAGGTTTATACGTGCACATCCTGTTAACACAAGCTGTCACGTGACTTAGTTTGACTAGTCACCCGTTTATCACTCAAAATGCCAATAAATGTGATCTACACTGCCGATAAAATGCCCAAGTGGCTGCTCGCCCTAAAGACCACACTGTAACTGACCGACAACGTCAGGAAGTTCAGAATTGAGTTAAGAATACGTACTTGTAATTTATTCATATTTTTCTATTTAGAGACACTGAATTTCTAATGGGAATTGAGTTCTAATTACTTTTAATCAAGGTCCTTTAAGCTCTGACCTCCTTAACACTTCACAGCCAGGTAAAATACTTGATACGTTCTGTCGCTTCGGAAATCACTACCTTGCAAGAGAAAAATCGCTGTATGTATGGTGCGATTGAATCAGACAATTTTATGTCACATGGATATTTCTCAGAATATGCTAAACTGCTTTTATTGATATTATGGAATTGTTTATGAGGTAAGAGTAGAGAAATTACGATATTTCTATTTCGACGTTTCGCCGTTTTTCACACGTAAATCTGTTTATCAAATGTGGGCCACACGCTCGTATACGCTGCCTAAAGGTTAGACTTGGTCAAGTCTTTGATTATGGACATTCATGATTAAACAAGACCAAGATGAAAGATATTGCAGTGTGATTGTTTCGCAGGAAGGAGAGCTGGGGTAGGTGGAGGGGTACTCGGATTGAAGTGTTGTTGTTTTTTCTAATTTTTTAAAAAAAAAATTATGAATTTTATTAGGGCAATGATGTACAAGTACGGTTGAACAAACAATCCAGGCTCGGCATAGCCGATCTTCCGCCTGGTCCCTCTGCCTTAGTCTAGCAATAGATATAGTATAAGTAGTAGGCTATGAGTTTACATATCCACACATCGTCTCGTGGTTTACAATACAATAAATGACTGGTACCCTTATTTCTAATTTAATGAGATGTGATGAGTTGGTTACTTTTCTGGTGAATATTATGTAGCAACAGTGAAACAGATGTTTAACCGCAGTAACCGGGTGATCATAACCTTTCTCTGTTAGGCAGAACCATTCCTTTAGTTGTTTTGGGGGAATTTTTTGTTGTCTCATCATTTACTTTAATAATTAAGCTCAGTTAGATGATAGTCCAGCTAAAGGTTAGAGTGATCACATAGACTTTCAACTTGTTGCAAAAAACTTACCCTTCACTATCTGCATGCTAAGACTGTGACATTATTAAAGGAGCAGAAGGCCAGTGTCTCAGGGTCTTAGATGCATGCCCAGTTGACCATGACCAATCACTAGAGACCGGAACACCTCATTGATTCCCTGGTGGTTGATATACATGTATTTGGATCCTTAACAGGTAGTTCCAAAAATTGCAAGTTCACTGGCTGCACGTGAGTTACAGAAAAAGACCCAAAGACTGAATAAACACAAACCTGATAATTGTTATCTATGTATAATTCCACGCTCATTCATTAATGATGCATATACTATTTGCTCTTAGTTATTAGAGCGTGCTTGTACGCGCTATATACGTTGCCTATTAAAGGTTAGAGTGCTGACATATACATTCAGTGTGCTGAGGGAATTCTATCCTTTCACTATCTGCATGCTATTCACTGTAATAGTGGGAAAGGGTCAGGGTGCCAGTGTCTCAGGATCTCAAAGGCATGCCCAACAGACCATGACCAATCACTAGAGACCAAAATACCTCATTGACCCACTGGTGCTGAAATGTTTGGCTCCTAGACTCAGGCGGTTGCAGAAATAGGTTGAGTGGGTGCAAATGGGTTACAGAAAACTATCAATAGACTTAATGTAACTGAAACTTTTTATTATTATTCATTTATCATCGCACCCTCATTCATCAATGATGAACATTCTATTTGCTCCTAGTTTATAGAGGCTGTCCTGTGTTTGTTGGTGAGAGTGGTGTGGGGGGATGGTTGTATTATTGAGCATATTGCTCACCATACCAGTACCTTGCCTGCAGCATATTGCTCACTATACCAGTACCTTGCCTGCAGCATAACGCTTTTTAACTCCAGGAATATGGGCAGATCTTTGCTTTTAAAAAGATGTACCACAAAGTTTTCTGCCTATTTTGCATGCATTTTATCCTAAAAATGACAAGGACACCAATCGTCATGGGTAGATTTACATGGTAATTAATGCCCCACGTGACCTGGTTCTGTGCTGTGATTGGCTGCGTGTGTCTCCTCCTGGGTCTGTGCTGTGATTGGCTGCGTGTGTCTGTTAAGCTCCTCCTTGGTCTGTGCTGTGATTGGCTGCGTGTGTCTCCTCCTGGGTCTGTGCTGTGATTGGCTGCGTGTGTCTCCTCCTGGGTCTGTGCTGTGATTGGCTGCGTGTGTCTGTTTAGCTCCTCCTGGGTCTGTGTTGTGATTGGCTGCGTGTGTCTGTTAAGGACCGTGGACCTCCTCCTGGGTCTGTGCTGTGATTGGCTGCGTGTGTCTGTTTAGCTCCTCCTGGGTCTGTTCTGTGATTGGCTGCGTGTGTCTGTTTAGCTCCTCCTAGTTCTGTGCTGTGTTTGGCTGCGTGTGTCTGTTTAGCTCCTCCTGGTTCTGTGCTGTGATTGGCTGCGTGTGTCTCCTCCTGGTTCTGTTCTGTGATTGGCTGCGTGTGTCTGTTTAGCTCCTCCTAGTTCTGTGCTGTGATTGGCTGCGTGTGTCTCCTCCTGGGTCTGTGCTGTGATTGGCTGCGTGTGTCTCCTCCTGGGTCTGTGTGGAGGTTACATCTCAGCCTGGCGTGTTCTCTGGTCGTTGAGTCTGCGCCCTGACTACGTCCGGCGTGGCTCTCTACAACACCAGTCATAGGTTTTATTATCCATCGTATATAAAGACATCATTGAAAATGTATAGGGTCTCAGTAAACCACGACCCATTGTATAAAACCTGTCGGATACCATAACTGTGGTATACAGATTCACATCTGTGGTATACGGCCCCAAAACCATGGAAAAATAGTCCCTTTTGTGGTATAAAGCAAAGAAATAGTCCCTATTGTTATTCCCTTTAATATGGCAATTACTGGATTTAATTAATTCGAAAAGATGGATAATAACGATGGTTATGTGGACAAGTGGCTCTGTAAACCACTCCAGGTTAACGTCGTAATACACTCGCTAGCGCTCGTGTATTACTACGCGTCAACCTCTCGTGGTTTACGGTCGCCTGTCCACAAAACCATCGATTATTGTCTATGTATAGTAGAACCCCAGCTTACGGAATACCCCGTGTAAGCGGTCACCCTGTGTTAACGGCCACCTTTGCTCGGAATAGGTCCCTCTTTTAGATTTTAGATACTTCCCTGACACGGTTAGGTCGTATTTGCGTGTCCGTGAGTAAGTAACAATTATCAGATTAAGTGCCTCGTCTGTTTTCCCTTTATTATACACCTTCAACTGTTTTGAATTAATAAGAACTTAACTGACTCCGAAGTGTCCCACCCCCATCTGACATATCTTGACATCGCTTTCAAAAGGAACTATGAGGAGATTGACAACCATTATAGGAAACTAAAACCCTTAGGTACTGCTCAAAGATTTTAGATTGAAAAATACACATGCACATTCATCGCACCAAACATACCTGGAGAATAGTTAACGGAGATTTCTTCCTCATTAATGAATTAACATTATAGTTGTGAAAAGTAGAATAAAGATTACTGAAACAATATGTCATTACAATATAAATTAGCCTATTAAGAATAAAGCTCAAAATACAGTACAATGACGATGTTAACAATATCTGTCCCCGTATTTGTTATACCTACTACGATAGAATCGTAGACCTCCCGATATGGCACCGACACAAAATGTCAAAATCGGTGCCATATCGGGAAGGTGCAACATCGTAGACATATGTCTAGACAAGCCAATCCACCACGCATTGTATGGGGGCTTTATCGGTGTCTAACCGCAGAAACGTGGTCAACTGCCCCGATATTAGGTGACCTTCCGACGCGATTTTGATTTTTTATCGGGAGGTGCATCATAGACCATATCGGTGCCATATCGTAGTAGGTGGACGCCGGACCTTTAGCTACTTCATTTCTATACGTTACATATGCCAGGCTTCGTGAATTCACGTTATATGTATAAGTGTGTGGATGTGGGCAGATATCAACTGTTACTGGACATTACATCCGGTCATGCGCCTTGAAGACCGGATCCGCCCACACGCACGCCCCCTGTATGTGGTGTGTGATGGGCATGCCGCATGCCTCACTAAAAGCCTTTTTATGAACGTCATAGGGCGGCAGTGTTATATGGGCATAAGACACGTAGGTATATACATTCACTGAGTGACAGCCCGCTATGTGGTGGTAATACATGTATGTATATACTTTCACCAAACAACAGCATGTTGTATGGGCATAAGATATGGACTTAAGTACTTTCACCAAGTAAAAGCCTGTTATATGGGCATAAGATATGGACATATATATTCTTTCACCAAGTAATGACCCCAAGTAACAGCCTGTTATAAAGGCATACAACAAGTTCATATATACGTCCCCCAAGTAACCACTTGTTAAAAACTGCCAGATAGCGTAACCATTGTTTTGTGCTATAGGGCACAGAGTGATTGCTAGTTCTGCCATCACCCACCAGGAACTTGTAAGATAGTGCCACTGTAATCGAGGTCAATCACTGTTATCAGTTGTTATAATCTATAGATAATATTGAGACAAGGATGATAAAATTCCTCGATGGCAAGCCCAAAGACATATCTTGGATAAAACAAATTGATAATTGATTCCATAACTTGGTGTCTTGGGTGACGTTGGGGGGGGGGGGCGAGATGGCCACTTCCATAGCACAATAGCTATGTGCCCTATATGTGCATATACATCCTCAGAGTGACACCTCATACCACACCCTGCACCATGATACCTGCTGACACCTCATACCACACCCTGCACCATGATACCTGCTGACACCTCATATCGCACCCTGCACCATGATACCTGCTGACACCTCATACCACACCCTGCACCATGATACCTGCTGACACCTCATACCACACCCTGCACCATGATACCTGATCACACCTCATACCACACCCTGCACCATGATACCTGCTGACACCTCATACCACACCCTGCACCATGATACCTGCTGACACCTCATACCACACCCTGCACCATGATACCTGCTGACACCTCATACCACACCCTGCACCATGATACCTCCTGACACCTCATACCACACCCTGCACCATGATACCTGCTGACACCTCATACCACACCCTGCACCATGATACCTGCTGACACCTCATACCACACCCTGCACCATGACACCTGCTGACACCTCATACCACACCCTGCACTATGATACCTGCTGACATCTCATACCACACCCTGCACCATGATACCTGCTGATACCTCATACTACACCCTGCACTATGATACCTGCTGACACCTCATACCACACCCTGCACCATGACACCTGCTGACACCTCATACCACACCCTGCACCATGATACCTGCTGACACCTCATACCACACCCTCCACCATGATACCTGCTGACACCTCATACCACACCCTCCACCATGATACCTGCTGACACCCCATACCACACCCTGCACCATGATACCTGCTGACACCTCATACCACACCCTGCACCATGTTACCTGCTGACACCTCATACCACACCCTGCACCATGATACCTCCTGACACCTCATACCACACCCTCCACCATGATACCTGCTGACACCTCATGCCACACCCTGCACCATGATACCTGGTCACACCTGATACCACACCCTGCACCATGATACCTGGCCACACCTGATACCACACCCTTAACCATGATACCTGGCACACACCTGGTATATACCTTCTACCATGATACCTGCTGACACCTCATACCACACCCTCCACCATGATACCTGCTGACACCTCATACCACACCCTCCACCATGATACCTGCTGACACCTCATGCCACACCCTGCACCATGATACCTGGTCACACCTGATACCACACCCTGCACCATGATACCTGGCCACACCTGATACCACACCCTCCACCATGATACCTGGCACACACCTGGTATATACCTTCTACCATGATACCTGGTCACACCTGGTATATACCTTCTACCATGATACCTGCTGACACCTCATACCACACCCTCCACCATGATACCTGCTGACACCTCATGCCACACCCTGCACCATGATACCTGGTCACACCTGATACCACACCCTGTACCATGATACCTGGCCACACCTGATACCACACCCTCTACCATGATACCTGGCAGACACCTGGGTCCGGGCTGGATGACCTTGAGCTGGTGATGTGAGTAAAGGACACGGGGCTACCTGTTAGCTCAGGTAATCACCCCGACACGCCACCTCCCCGCCTGCTCGAGTGGCTGCCCCGGACACCGCCGTGTTACCATTACGGCCCACTTAATACACGGCCGGGTAATCTACACATCCTTTATCTCACCCCGATATCTTTACCCCATAAATATAACATTCCCCGTGTTACCATTACGGCTCACTTAATACACGGCAGGCCTAATCTACATCGCCTTTATCTCACCCCGGATTACCATTTCCCCATAATAAACATTTCCCGTGTTACTATTACGGCTCACTTAATACACGGCAGGCCTAATCTACATCGCCTTTATCTCACCCTGGATTACCATTTCCCCATAAATATAACATTTCCCGTGTTACCATTACGGCTCACTTAATACACGGCCGGGTAATCTATACGTCCTTTATCTCACCCCGAAATCTTGACCCCATAAATATAACATTGGGAACTCGTACTCAACGCCCATGGAGTATTGTAAGAAAATACTCAACACGGTGGAGGCTGTGATATCAGGTTACTAGGAGATTTATATCATAATGTGTCGATTACCAACATAAAGAACTGATGTTGACAATAAAACACTAAAAAAGAAAAGAATATTGGCAGAGATGTCACAGACATTAGCCTATCAGTCAGTGATAAGGGTGAGATAGAATCTGAACCCTATTCGATTTACGACCTCTGGAGATAGGTCATTCATTTTGGTTTGTTACATAATCTCATTCGATGTCACAAAGTGTGTAACAAAGTAATTAACATCAATGTTAATTATACACATTATTATATTTGGTATTTTTTTCTGTCTGGCTCTTGTAGTTCGTTGACGAGTAACCGATGGTGCAATAACTCAAATATCTTTTTATCTATTCAGTGTTATTTTTCTAGTTTTTTTCTATTCTGGGTTTGATTTTGTAGTGGCCGACCTCAAAAATAAGCAGGCTCTTATTATCATATACCTGTGCACGAATGTCTCACACGCCAGCTGTACGGATTCCGTTTGGCACACTGTGCACGAACTAATAGTTTGCGCACTTCACACAACGTTGCTTGATGTTTAAAAAACGTTGTTTTTCTGATTTCCAGGTTTATAATAATAAGAAGACATAGTGAGTGTGTCCGTGCTGTTTTTGTCGGAAATATTCACCCCTTTCTTAGAACTCGGTGAATATTTCTGAGACAAAATAACAGGGAACAGATTCCATTCAGTCTCTGCCATCTCGCTCTCCCTCCCTCCCCCTCTCCCCCTCTTTCTCTCTCTCTCTCTCTCTCTCTCTCTGTTTCTTTCTCCCTCTCTCCCTGCCTCCCCCTTTCTCCCTCTCTGTCCCGATCTCGCTTCCTCTCCCCCTCTCTTCATGCCTCCCCATCTCCCTCTCTCCGCCTGTCTCCCTGCCTCCCTCCCTGCCTCCCTCCCTCCCTCTCTCTCTCTCTCTCTCTCTCTCTCTCTCTCTCTCTCTCCCTCTCCCCTCTCTCCCTCCCTCCCCCTCTTCCTCCCTCTCTCCCTCCCTCCCCTATCTCTCCCTCTCTCCCTGCCTCCCCCTCTCTCTCCCTCTCTCCCTGTCTCTCCCTCCCTTTCTCCATACCCCTCACTACCTGCTTCCCTCTATCTCCCTCCCTTCACCTCTCCCTCCCTCTCTCTCCCGTTTTCTCTCTCTCCAATCCATCTCTTTATACTTCTCTCCCTCCCTCCCCCTCTCCCTCTCTTTCTCCCTCTCCCCCCCCCCCTCCCCCTCTCCCTCCCTCTCTCGTACTCCACTCACACCCGCTAAAAGCGAACGCGTTGGAGACGCCCGCAAATTGGCGCCTGTTGCCTGTCGTGACGTCACGCCTCCTTCTCGCCAAATCTCGCGGGAGGTCATGTGACAAGTGTCAGGCGCCATTACCGGTGTTGGAGGTAACTGTCGTCGCCAGATGGGGCTTGATAGGAGCGGCGGAAGTGCCGACTGGGGGCGGGTGTGAGGGGGTGATGCGGGGGAGGTGGGGTGAGGTGTGGAGGGATGGTGAGGGAAAAACAGGTTTTAGGTGTTCGGAGGTGTTACACAAGGCACTATGATTCAATTCTCGTCATTCGATATTCCAATACAAGAAATGTTACTCAGATACCCTGTGCAGTAACGAGGGATGGATAATTGTCTTTTGTTTAGTTAGGGGGAGCGGAAGTACGAAGAAAAAGCAAATTACGAGTATCTATTTAGGAAAAAAATTAACATATGAGAATTTAGGATAAAAAGATATTGATACGTGGTCGTGTAGTGTATGGTTCAGAAGTAAGCCTCGTTACGCATCATAGAAAGATACATGGGATGTAAACAGAATTCCGTAATTATATTTTCCTTTGGTCAGTAACAGTGGGAAATTTGCGGAGAGTATTTATACTTCGGGAAGAGACACGCTGCCATAACAAACGTGATAGGCTTTGTATTCTGTGGTGATCAAACTTTGTTACCCATCGATTACGGAGTATCCATAGGACATGTATAGGGCACCTGGAAACAGCTACCTGGAGATTCTGAAATGTCAGAATCTCCTCCAGGAGATTCCGGAAAAATAGTCCTGTCCATAATGAGGTCGAATCATCATGTACTTCGAAATAGGTTTCTTGAATGTTCATTCAATGTTAATTATTTAGAATCAATCATAATAATCTTACTTCCCATCAGAAATCATTGTAATAAAACACTTTGCATCCTAAAATTACAGGTTAATGGTGAACTACATTATTGGTGTAAGTCTACACCGAATTACTGCTACTCTTAACAGTGCTGTGGTGTCTGGAACTAGATGTATTGCAGAAACCTTTTGATTGCAATAGACTTATTAATCTTATAGTTGGGTAATAAATACAATAACGACTTGTTTTGTATACGAATGACCCTAATCTCCTCGTAGTTAACGACGTAAGATCCTCGCTATTCGCTCGGATATTACTACGTGTCCACTACTTGGAGATTACGGCCACTCGCACACAAAACCAGTCGTTATTGTATTTATTACCCACCTAGAAGATTAATAACATGTCTATTGCCTAAAAAGTACATATAGCTCCAGATTACGCCATAGCGCCACAGCACTGTCCAGCATGGTGGTAATTCGGTGTATACACCTGTTATATAGTTCGCTATTTATCTGGGTTTTTATATGCAAAACTTTTTATGACAGTGATTTCTGACGGTAAATGAGATTATTGTGACTGATTATAACTAATTAATATTGAATCAACATAAAATAAACTTAATTTGAAGTACATTATGAATTGACCCTTTTGTGGATCAACTACTCATCAATACTTTTAGATGACCTTCCATCGGCTAGGCCTTGTATCCTGTACTTTCGTCAACAAACTTTATTCAGGACCCAGGCTATACCACCACTTTCCCACAAGAAATAAAACATACCCTCGTGCAGAAAAAAAACCCATGAAAGAATACCTCACAACCGAACAGAAAACGTAATATCTTTCAAGGAATCTGCACGAGATTGACTTTAGAAAATGCCGCGGGGTAAAAGTCCAATTCACCCACAGCCTCAATTAACCAAGGTTGTGCTTGGTGACCGCCTTGCACAAAGTTAAGAGAAATCTCCGGCCCGATGCTGCCTGCTTAATAATGTATCTCCACACGTTTCATAAAGAGCGCGAATCGTTTGTGAGCTATAAATACCTCATGAGTTGCTCGGGCGACCCCCGTGCCAGCCAGGAGTTGCTCATGAGAAACGGCCATCAACTCGGGCGAGGGAAAACTCGGGCCGGTAACACTAATGATGGCTGGCATCCGACGGCGACATGTTCCCGTCTACATGCTTCCTCACCGACATGCATAAGAGCATGTGAGGAGCGGGCGGGTGGGTGCGTGGTGGGGGTGTCAGGGCAGTGTCATATACAGTGTCAGTGCAGGGGGACCCCTCTCATAAGATCTCACCCTCTCTAAGTCGTATTCTGTGCTCTCACTATGCTCTATGGAGAAGAATTCTTAACGAACTAGGCTTAGAGCATGTGAGGAGTTGGTGGGTTGGTGGTGGGGGTGTCAGTGCAGGGGACCCAGGATGAGGTCGAGTGAAGGCCAACGAACACTAGATGTCCCGATTTAATAGAGCGTGCTCGCACGGCCTATATAAGTTTCCTATGGAAGGTTGGTCACATAATTTCAGTGTGCTGAGAAAAATCTATCCCTTCGCTATCTCTGTGTGCTATTCGCTGTGCTATTGAGAAGGAGCAGGGTTCCAGTGTCTGAAGGTCTTAGAGGCATGCCCAGCTGACCATGACCAATCACTCAAGACCGAAATACATCATTGACCCACTGTTGCTTGATATGTTTTGATCCTAGACTAAGGCAGTTAGAGAAATGGAAAGTTGACTGCAGGGTTTACTTGGTGCAAGTGGGTTACAGAAAACTATCCATAGACTGCGTGTAACCCAAACCATTTAGTTGTTATTCATTTACAATTGCATGCTCATCCATCAATGATGAACATACTTTTTGCTCCTAGTTATTTATTTATGTATCTTTCATTGTTACAAACTCACAAATCAGCAAATTCTTGTCCTGATGTCATTTTATCATGTTAAATGCCAGATCAGTTTTCTCTTTATTTCATTATCCATCGAATACAAAGTCCCCATCGAAAATGTTGGAGGACTCAGTAAACCACTACCCATTGCTTTAAAACTGTCAGATATCACAACCATTGTATATGCATACAGATTCAAATCCATTGTATACGGCCTCAAAGCAATTGCATATGGGTAAATAGTCCCTTTGTGCTACAGAGCAAATGAATAGTCCCTATAGATATATCCTTTGATATGACAATTCCTGGGTTTGATGTACTCGAAGAGATGCATAATAAATACACCAAACGATAGTTTTGTGGACTTCTGGCTCTGTATACCACTCACGGTTGACGTCGTTATATACTCGCTAACCGACCTGTATTACTACGTGTCAACCTCTCTTTCGCTTCATCAAACCTATAAATGTATTTCATTCAATACTCATACATCCAGTGAATAAAGAAAATCACACGGTGAGATTCATGCACCTCATAGGGCTTAAAATCTCATGCGATTCCGTTCCTTGTTAGGGGTAAATGTCGCAAACAATTGCAGGGGAAAAACATGTCCCATGGAAATGGAACCCTAAAATTTAGACAAAGAGACTGTACAGAATCTTAGTAGGATTTGTCTCAAACAAACACCCTGTGAGGTAAATGAACCTCATTATGTGAGTCTCACTTTAGGGACCGAAGGAGAAATGTCTGCGACAAGGGGAAAGGTGTGAAGTACACCTATATCGGGTACATTAGTCTCTACGTGTGAATCCCACTTCACAAAATAAGCCCCTATAAAAGCCACCAGGACAATTTGTCGCGGCCTTCTTCGCATTTTTTTATGCAGCTTGTAAGTTTGGTCGAGACAAACGTGTGACAGACGGGCGCTGACTGTCATGCCGTCTGACGGAAGGAGGCTGAACTAAGGGGGTAACCCTCTGATAAAGTGATATCTCCCAGTAAAGACCTACACTGGCAACCAGAGCTACACAAAATTAGCTCTGGTCGGGTTAAATAAGCGGCCTCCTTGACCCAGTAGCGGTACCTGTTTGTTGCTCTCCCACCAGACCTTGTGTAATGCTTGGAGAGTGTGTTTAGTCATAACCTTGAAGGTAATTTACCATTTTGTTATTTCCTTTTGTGTTTATTTTTAGAATAAAACCACCATAAAGCAAGACGTATTTATCAATTTGCTAAGCTATGAATTCTATACCTATTTAGTATTTCAGATCCTACATAGAATAAAACGACTTGGTTTGAGGCGAACACAGAGGGATACCGTGTGGGATTTAACCCGACCAACCCCTATATCGTATAAGGGGTTGTTGCCAAACTAAGTAAAGACCTTACAGCTCTGTCAGAGGGCTACCTTCATGTCCCAACAAATCACGTGTGGAGGGGTGACATACGAACATTGCACCTTGTAAATACGGATTATTGTGACACTCTGGGACCCATTGCATAATCTAGGCTCGTACAACGAGACCCAGGGACGATGTGTGTTACCTTTATTCAACACTTACGGATGACCTTTGCTCAGGCAGCACAATTTCATGTAAAGATCTTGAATATTATCAAACGCTAACCTCGTATGAGATCTCCTTTTAATCTGACCTTTCGTAGGCATAAGTTATTCAACAGGCCCCTGTGGATTTTCTCTACTATGCCCACTATGGTGAACATTTAGGGTGGACCATAACAACTAATAATGGCACCAGTCGTATTAAGTCCGATGTGAGTACTGGGTTTATTAATCTAAGTCTGATAATTGATTAATTCTATACTAGAACATGATATTTGTATGATGATGGCACATATTGGGAAAATGGTGAGATGAATCATGAAATAGAATTCTGACTAAGCATTTATCCATTTAAAACATTTCTTGTTGCGTTGTGTCAATAAAGAAAAATAACTAAAGAAGAAACCAACAAGTTGTGGTCAAAGTTGTCGTTCTCCACGATCGCGAGTTTGCTGCAGAGTGATATGAACGAGGCGACAGCCTATGGGACAATAATATCAGGGGTGAGGGGTGGCCAATAGAATCCCATACATTGGGACATTGGTAATCAAAAGATGCCCTTTTATATGATTAATTACATATTGAGGATTAATTATTTTACTATTTTAAACATAGAAACATGACCTAATTGTTCTCCAGATGTAACATTCGCTGCTGAGAATTGGAGTGTATTGGAGCACATTTTAATCAATTGCGATGCCCTTCTTCAAATTTCCCATGTTCTTGTTGTGACCAGGACAACCTATTCTCCTATTGAATCGCTGCCATGCTGCAGTTACGATTCTTCTCTTGTTGAAAAAAAATCAAATATGGACGTGCCGGTATTTGTTGTCATGGAGACGCTGTACACAAACGGCAGACGAGACTGGCGTCTTCCGGTTGTGATGTCTCCTCTCGTCACCAGACGGCGCGACATCTCGCGAGGCACGTTCGGGCGCTGGCCTCATCTCACCACAATAAACCCACGCGATGGTAGACCATTGACGATGGTACTCCAATACTGATAAATGTATAAATAGACACTAATCGATGGGTTTGTGGACAGGCGGCCGTAAATCACAAGAGGTTGACGCGTAGTAATATACGAGCGCTAGCGATTGTATTATGACGTCAACATTGTATTTTTCTTTACCAACACAACGCAACAATACATTTCCATGATTTTCTATAAGCTCCACCATACACCTTCTATCCTCCATATCAGTACTGTGGTATATACTGCCGTCCCAAGCGTATCGCCAAATGAACATCTAGATGGCCATCCTTTCATACAAGGACTTTCATACTGAATATCCAGATCAGTAAAGACTGAAGTTTTAATCAATTATTCACACAACATATAAATCTTAATTGAGAGAAGCTGTATGTAAAAGAACTGAATTACATATATTATGCCAATAAAGAAAAAAAAAATAACCAAAATAGTTAGAGTCGCTATAGTCTAATATACCATGAACTTGATCACGAGGCAAAGCTAAGTGAAATTACTTGATTCAGGTTTCATATAACCTCTGAATTCTGTTGAAAAATGTTAATAAAATGTATATTAAGGCTTGGCGTCTACCTACTACGATAGAAATTTAGACCTACCGATATGGCACCGATACAAAAAGCAAATATCGGAGACATATCGGGAAGGGGCAAAATCGTAGACATATGTCTAGACATGCCAATCCACCATGCATCTTAATGGGGTTTTTATCGGTGTCTAATCGCAGAAATGTGGTCAACTGCCCCGATATAAGGTGACCTTCAGACGCGATTTTGATTTTGTATCGGGAGGTGCATCGTAGACCATATCGGTGCCAAATCGTAGCCATATTTTTTTTTACATTATTTCAAGAGGGTCATTTACGAGGTTCCTATGTTAAGTGCAGGGAATAAAACTCAGGATTTACGAATGATTAATTAACGCCTCATATAAAAGATCAAAAGGGTATTTATAAAAAGGATGTAATGGAAGGACAATATGTAAAATTGAAAGAGAAAGAAAGAGAGAAAAAACATTTCCGAGCAAAACAATCGGTATATGCACCCCCAGGTACGGGCCCGTGAATCTTGAAAAATAAATTGATGAGACTATGACAATATGTATTTTGGAAGGTGATAAGATAATATTTCCCTCAATACTGTTTTAAAATACTAGCCTATTGCCGCGTATAGATTTGAGCTGCCTCTCCGTCAGTGAATTGCCCGCATCTGGCCCTACTTCTTTTACCTTTCTTATTTACCTCATTTCAATCAAGTCAACAACAACCAAAAAAGAACCGCTCTGCGCATGCGTAGAGAATGTCACTAGAGGGCAGCACTGTCGTAGTGTTTGCCCATGCGCACATCGACTCTATGTCCGTCTTAGATTACACTCACACTTCCGGTGTCTCCAATCAAAAGTGGCATCCAGTCATTTGCGGGACTATCTGGGCATACTAATGCGGACCGGTCGTTACGTTCTGCAGGGTAGATGGGTTTGTTGGCTGACAGTCCATTGTCAGGGTTGTAAGGCGGAGAAATACCGCTTTTATTTTCTCTCCCTCTCTCTTGTATTTAAAATTAAATGTTTATATTGCATTTTTATTTTTTATTCTCTACCAGGTAGACTTGCTCAAGTCTTTGATTATTAGCATTCATTAAATGATTAAAGACGATCAGAATAAAGTTCATTATAGTATGTATCTTTCTCTGACTGGCCCATGAATCAAAGACTTGTCCACTGTGAAGGGAATCTCCTGTTTATGGCCCCAAGCCCCTCCCTGTAACCCTATACCTCCTCCTACCCCTCCCCTCTCCCATCCTCCAGTTCCCTGGCCGCCTGTGTTGTCATAGCAATTAAATTTCGCCTGCTCCTGACTGTGACCCCCTTGAGATCAAAGTGAGAGGGTATGAATCTCCCAACAGATATCCTGACCAGTAGCTAGGATATCTGTATGGAGAGTGTTGGGAATACTGGATCTAAACAACGCCAGAAATCCAACACCATTACCGATTGTCCCAGTCCCTGAATCCCTGGTAGATAGACTGGAGCCAGTCTATCTACCAGGGATAACTACAACTAGTTATCCAGGGGTGGGTTTTTAAACGGATGATCCAATATGCTTAAGAACAATTCGATAACTCCACTCTATTCCATGCGACCCTTATTGTGCAAGACTAAGCTACAGTCTATGTGATTGGTCCAACTATCCTTTGTAATTATACAAATTGCAGAGAAAAGAAATCTGTTAAGCCTATAAGACACCGAAATTTGTTCCCGATTCAACCAGACCATCGGCTCGGTGAGAGTCGGGAATAAAATTTCAGTGTCTTAAGCCTATAAGACACCGACCCGACCACTGTGCCCGATTCTACCTTTGCCCGACGGATCCGTCGGGTCTGTGACAATCTGCATCAATCGGGTCGGTGTACGCACTCCACCGACCCGATTTTATTGCTTTTCCCGACGCGTCGGGCATTACTACCATGTCAGATATGACCGACTCTGCCCGACCTTAAGATTCCGGTGTACGCACTTTCACCGATTGTTACCGATTCTGAGCATGTCATTTAAAAAGCGTTGCCATCTATCCCTCGGTCCGATTTACAAGTGTCTTATATCGATGTGTAGGGGAGAAACAAGCGATCATAGATCTGAAAACCGTTTTCTAATATCTTAAATAGACCAGAAGTTATTAAACTTTGCATTATTGCCTATATGTACTTATCACCCGGCCCGGGGCCCAGCCGGGCCAGGCACCCGGCTGCTCTCTTTGATCTTAACCCGAGTAATTTACGAGGTCATAAAAGGGGGAGGTGTCATCGGGAAGAGTCTACATGTCGGTGTCTTATAGGTATAAGACACCGTACGCTGGTTCCCCGGTCATCCGCTAGGGGGCTCGGCGGAATTAGACCGCAGGGACAGCCCGATCGATGGACAGATTCTGACCACTGCGTACATGCGCAGTACACCTCCCTGTTTCAAAACAAATAACATGGGGAGTGTGGCCCGACCGAATCGCGATCATACTGTCAATATATATAGAATGATAGGTAATTACGCATCTAGTCTGAAAATGATGCATCACACCATTACCGTTGTTGTTGTGTATTCAAACAATACTGACAGTCGATCAATGGAATGACTGCACTGTCTTGTCAAGTGTTTGGAGTGGAAGCCACCAGAATCAAAACAAACAACATGGCGAGTGTGGTGCAAGTGTGAGTCCGAAACCTCAAGTAATGGAAAATGCACACTGTATCTAAATATGTTGGAGCAAAGTTGGTGGGAGACTGAGTTTTATACCTATGCCTTTGCATGTGTCATAGATACTGACAGCCGATGTCTTAGCAATATGCCCTGTCCTAATTAATTGTCAAGCTGCTGCGGCCCCTATTATCACTCAAGCACTTGTCAAAGTCATTAAAGTTCGTTTTTGATCAATATTTCAGCTTTGATATGATATCATTAATTATATTTCTCTCTTCTTATTCAATTGTATTAGTTTGATAACCCGTTGATGTTTATATTGCTTGTGATAACCGCATCGGAACTATCGCGGTGTCCGTTGGCATTTGAAAATTTAGCTGGTTCCTGGGCTGTCCCCTCCTTCCAATTATGCAATCAAAAACCAGCGTTCAACCTCTGCCAGCAGCCCACCCACTGCCTACTACCTGCCTGTTAGGTAGCCAGCGGCGGACACAGGCGGAACCCAGCCAAAAGACACCGAAGTTTTATTCCCGACTCTCACCGAGCCGATGGTCGGGATGAATCGGGAACAAATTTCGGTGTCTTACAGGCTTTTTACCTATAGACACCAATATGTAGACTCTCTATCATATATCAGCAAACTTAAGATCTCAAATAAACCACCAGTTAAAAGTAGGCTCATATCTTTCAGATCTCTGATGAATCATACATTAGATATGTTGGCCTATGCTAAGATCTATTCAATCCAAGTGAGCGATAAAGCGTGCAGGCGCTGTGTAATGACGTCACAGCAGACGACTTTCGAGCGTCCACTTCTATCATTAGAGTAGACGCCGTACGCCATTTTGTCAGTTATGACGTCACAATGAGTACGCCACTTTGATCGATCAAGACAAAGGACATAAAATAGAGCTCTCCAAACGAGGAGGCGGGGAAGTTGAGTGTAACCAGTCGTGGGGGTATCATTGAGTCACGTTAACGTGTGTGAGGGGGCTGCTACGAGATATCAGTATATGCTAAGTACGAATCTCAGTCAAAAACTACCCTCTCATAGGGGTGCAGTATTTATAATGTTAGGGCTCACTGAGACATAGTGAATGAGTTATGAACTGATGACTTAGGAATTGGAGAAAATGGCGTTCTTTGTGAGTTGTTTTTTTTCGGTGTATGATAAGAAGAAAACATTGTGAGTGAAGCTGTAGTAATTCTGTTCTGGACTTTTTGTTTTTAACTACGGTCCTCCGCCTATGGTGTTGGAATTGTATGCTATGGTTATGGTATCTGACTGTTTTTAAATAATGGGTAGTGGTGAACTGAGTCCCTATACATTCTCAATGAGGACTTTGTATACGATGAATAATAAGAACAATGAGTAATTATATAGAACGACCTGACCATGCTGTACATGCTACAAAACGAGATGGGGAATCATTGTTATTTACGGAACGAGGCCATAGGCTGAGTTCCGTAAATAACATCGATTCCCATCGAGATTTGTAGCATGTACAAGCATGGTGGGTCGTTCTGTATTTACTAGATACCCAAAATTAATCAAATCTTACCATATATTGAAATGTCAGCGTGAATCCCACACACTGCTGATATTTCAACGTGTGCAGTATAACAGTGTACTGCACAGGGTTCAGTATATAATTTATACTGCATGGGCAGCAGCAGTACGTAATTATCAAATATACTGCATGGGTATATAATAAAAAGAAATACTCTCTATTCTCGTTGATAAGAAGTATGGACCTCCCAAATGCAAAATCCAATATAAGATATATATTCCGTGAACGACAGAAGGAATTCCGTGTATGATATAGGTCTAGTTGAGGACGTCGTTAATTCCCTCATTACTAGATTCACCTCGACTTCCTGTTGGTCAGAGTGACCAGCTGGGAGATATTCACCAGCCACTGTCCACACGCCAAATAAAGGTCATTAGTACACCCCCTCACACACAGACACACACACACAGACACACGAGGCAAACCCCGCCTGGCCAGCGCCACAATGGTCTGCCTCCAACGGCCACCGATGGGCTTTGACCACAGGCTTTCTGGCGGTGACCTTGATCCTTAGAGGTCATTCATAGCAGCAGCATTCCTGAGCCCGTGATAGGAGAGGCAATAAAACCATTAGTAGCTAGGGAGGATGGTGGTAGGCGTTATAAGCATCCCCCACAGGTTTAGAGTCAGATGATCAATTCAGATTCCACCCCCTGACTATGTACGAAAGGAAAGAGATAATTTATCATTATTTACTATATACCCATGCTGTATACACTTTAAATACGCACCGTTTCGCCATATAACTTACACATACTGTACGGAACACTGTACCTTACGCATTGACTAAGATATTAGTTGCTAGGCAAAATTGAATTATTATTTCTATTAATTTCGGGTATAAAGTAGATATAGAACGACCTATTATGCTTGTACAAACCACCTCGTTCCATACGAACCGTAAATTATCATTTCGTTTTATAGTTTTTACAGCATGGTTAGGACGTTCTATATATACGTCTATGAAATGCTACCCGCTGCTAGTATTTATAATGTTCGGGCTCACTGAGACTTGGTGAATAATGAGCTATGAATCGATGAATTGGTAAGTGGATAAAATGGCTTTTATTCATCACTTTTATGTATACAATTTAGGATGATTTGGTAGATTACAAGAAATTTAAGTTCAAACTTCAACTGGTAAACAATTATAAAAGGGTTCTTAGTGATAGGACTCCGGATTCTCTTAAATTACGAAGAGAGGTTGCTTTGTAAAGTATGATTGTTCGGCCTTTTTGTGCAGACGTCGGCTATAAGCTGGCTATGGCCATTTTTTCTAAAGTAATTTTTAAGGGGATATTGTGTTACAACACAATCACCGAATTCGGCTATATAGCTGTTCTTCCACTCGTGCCCTAGACCCCTACTCCTCATTCTAATGGCGGGTGTTAGCCGAAGGGGCAGTGGGTACCATTTTAGTGTAAGTGTTTGGTATGACCCGACCGGGGTTTGAACCCACGATCTCCCATGCTCGAGGCGCACACCCCTACCACTTGGCCACCAAACTTGGTATTTAAGGGAGTGTTCCACTGATCCGACAGAAATTTAACATCATCGGGCGTCCGCCAAATATGGTTATAATACCAAAAGAATAAGTGCCAACCGACCTCCTGTGATCGGATCGCAGGTTGCATGAATCCGACATAAAGGAATTTACTAGATTTTCATTTCAAGAAGTTCTGTTGGTATATTATATTATCGAATATTCGGGCGCACTGTGACCATCGGGTCAATTGGTACATTTAATAAGTATCTAAAGTGGCCGGTTTTTTTATATTTAGGTATGTAATAATAAGAAAACGTGGTCACTGAGCCCGTAGGGATGCCATTCTCGGCCTTTTGATGCCATAAATACGTCACTCCGTCTGCGGTGTCGGGACGTATTTATGGCATCAAAAGACCGAGAATGGCACCCCTTCGGACTCAGAGACCACGTTTTCTCTTGTTATTGTTTTGATTTTGAATAACTACAAAATCTAGTTTTAGATTCACTTAACTTTTGAAATTAATTATTGTTATATACCCATGGACATATCTCCTTAGTATACTGCCCGCTGCTACCCATGGAGTATTTGTACCCATACGTCACACTGTGACGTACGGGATATGTGACCACGTGACTAGGTGAAATTTCGCTATCTTAAGGCATATAATGATACTAAAACAGGCTGACAGTATGTATACTGTAGGTTGTTATATACCCATGGTCGTATTTCCTACGTATACTGCCCGCTGCTACCCATGGCATATTGAAAGCCGTACGTCGCACTGTGACATATGGTGTATGTGCAAAATTTCGCCATGTCTTAGAAGTATAATGATACGAAAACAGGCTGACAGTACGAAAACAGCCTGACTATCTGGCTGTAATTACTTACTATCTTTTAAAGACTTCATATATGATATGAGAAACAAAGACGGACTATATTCCGCGGAAGGATACATTCATTAGAGTGTGGTGTATCGACGTGAGCGGCTCATCAATACTCAACACACACGCACTCAGTCGCCTCCATACTTTATAGCTGTAGCCAGGCACACGCTACACAGATTAAACCACCAGATAACCCCGCTCCGAGCGGCGGCCGGGGCTGTAATCCGCCGGCGCCCGGTGGGAAGCCGCCGGGGAGCGGGGGACTGGGATTAATTCCGTTCTGTGTGCCCGCACCTTGAGCTCGGCCAATCTCGGCCCGTTTGTTTTTAGACCGGGATTAATTCGCCTTGCCCGTGTTCGCTGGTGCGTGACTGCGGCCAATCAGGCGTGGCCGGGTCGCTCCCTGTGAACCCGGCCGCCATGGACTCCTCCAAGGATTTCCAGGACTACCTGGCTTCACTGGCCACCCCGGCCACCACAGCATCCCGCCTATGCTAGCCACCCTGGCTTCCCCCAAACCACCCTGGCTTCCCCCAAACCACCCTGGCTTCCCCAAGCCACCCTGGCTTCCCCAAGCCACCCTGGCTTCCCCAAGCCACCCTGGCTTCCCCCAAGCCACCCTGGCTTCCCCCAAGCCACCCTGGCTTCCCCCAAGCCACCCTGGCTTCCCCCAAGCCACCCTGGCTTCCCCCAAGCCTCCCTGGCTTCCCCCAAGCCACCCTGGCTTCCCCCAAGCCACCCTGGCTTCCCCCAAGCCACCCTGGCCACCCCCAAGCCACCCTGGCCATCCCCAAGCCACCCTGGCTTCCCCCAAGCCACCCTGGCTTCCCCAAGCCACCCTGGCTTCCCCCAAGCCACCCTGGCTTCCCCCAAGCCACCCTGGCCATGACAACCAACCCAGTGACCCAAGCCACACAAGCCAGCCTAACCCCCTAACCATCCAAGCCACCCCTGGACTCCCAATCGACCCTGGACTCCCCAGCCACCTCAGCTTCCCCAAGCTACCCCAGCCATCAAAGTCACCCCAGCCACCTCCAGCCACCCCTAGTCTCCCCAGCCACCCTGTCCTCCCTAACCACCCCAACCACCCCAACACCCCCAATAACATTATGTTGGATGTACATCTAGATGATATAGGTAGTAGTTACAGTTAACAGACAATAAAGATGATCTTAGTCACGAGGACTGATTTTCTTCATCTTGCCAACCCTATAACTGCTGCAGACAACCATTTGAACTCTTATGTACTTTACTTGATCTAGAACCTGCTTAAGTCTAGATATCTTCAAAGTTTCGAGGTAAGGAGATCAGAGAAGTATAGTACTAAATTTTTTGGCTATAAATGTATATTAACATTTTTAAAGCACATTTAAGTATTCACATGCCAGAATTAATACCAGATTTGAGTTTTTCTGATTATAGTTGGTATGTAGGCCTGATCATCTCAGAGAGGATTCCTGTGTGAATTTGCTGCTGTCTGTTAATTGTGAACAAGGCTGCTGCAGAGTAAATTAGAGCGGGACGAGTCACGGAATAAATCACTGACGTTACGTCACGTGATTGCCAGTCGACTGGGGTACCATCTGGTGGCGTGTCCAGGTACTAAAACCAGATACAATCAGTCATCTGTAGATTAGACCGCCTTACATATGTCTCAGAGTAATGTACAGAAGAGTCAGTCATTCTCTCTACGCATAACAACATCAAGCTGTCTGTTTTAACATACATTATTATTATCCATCGCCCCCATTGAAAATCTATGGGGACTCAGTGAACCACTACCTGTAGTTTAAAAACTACCAGATACCATAAACATTGTTTACGGATTCAAATTCATTGCATACAGACTCAAAGCCATTGTATACGTGAAAATAGTCTCTTTGTGCTATAGGGCACAGAGCGATTGCTAGTTCTGCCATCATCCGCCAGGAAAATGTAAGATAGCGCCACTGTAGTCGGGGGGGGGGGGGCAACGACTGTTATCATCAGTTTATCAGTTATTATAATCTATAGATAATATTGAGACGAGGCTAAAAATTCCTCCATGTCAAGCCCCAACAAATATTATTGATAAAATCCATTGATAATTGGTCCGGTCACCTGGTGTTCTGGATGGCGTCGAGGACAAGATGGCAACCTCCATAGCACAATAGCTATGTGCCCTATAGAACAAACACATTGTCCTTAATGATATACCCTTTGATATAGCAATTCCTGGAGATTTATTGTAGAAGGTATGAAGAACCATTCAGAACTGTGCTGGTTGTCAGCAATACCCTGAGCATTATCACTGTATTACCTGCGTCATACCAAATAGTAGGTCTTTGATGGTTCGCCGGACATCCGCTAGAGGACACGGTGAAATTATCCTACAACGAAACAACGAGGTCGCCACCTTGCCTATGCCCTCCTCACGTATTAGGCCAGGTAACGGGTTCCAGTTTCGTGGTGCATTTTTGGTAACGCCTCCATTTTTCTCTTGCATTGCGCCACCTTGGCAGACCACCAGATACGCTGGTTCCCGGGGTATCCGCTAGGGGCTCAGCGGAGATATATATGCAGCCCTAGCGACAACGGGACGTACTACAGTCTAGGTGAAGGACGTAGGAACCCGTTACATGCCCCTTATTTCATTAGGGCAGGGAACCAGTCTAAGGTAACGCCCACGATTTTTCTAGTGCACTGCGGGATTTAACTAGGCTGATTTCCTGTCATGCAGAAAAGGTTTCTATTACGCTGGTTCCTATGCAGCTGGTTTCCCAGGTCTAGGGGCCTAGCGAAATTGAGCTGGATACCCCCTCCGCTGCGAATGAACGGGAACCAGCGTAGGTTCAAGGTTATTTCAAATCGTGCGTTACCTGTCCCATTATTCATTTGGACAGGGAACCAGTCTACGAAGTCGCTAGTAGATCGAATATCATTCCTCTACTAGCACGAAGCAGTAGGCTCTTGATGGGAGTGCTGAGACACGGGGCTCGTTTTTCCAAACAGAAGAAAAATTATCGTAGAAAGCATTGTCACAGCGGGTGAAATTATTACCAAAATGGGAAAATCCCTCAAAATAGAGAACACAGGGGCACCACAAGTCTATTTCCTACCTGAAATCCACGAAGGACAGGCACAACTCCTGATATTGGTGTGTCATTTGTATGAACGATTTTTACTTGGACTCGACTTATTGCCCAAATAAATTTCTGTATGGTGAGAGGACAGTAAGATATACTAAATTTAAAAAAATAACAATCCAGGGAGCCCATTGGTCTCGGCCAACAGGTGCCACGATACGTCAAGTAGTCCACATACATACCCCGTGCACCAAGTACTATCGTAAAACTGGATTAGTTTTAATCTTGGCCACCGTATGCGACGACTGGAGTTTGGCATAGTGACTTCATGAGGTGAAGCCGAGTGAAGTCTGGAGCCAAAATTCCAGGAGTGACATGCGGTGGCCAAGATTAAAACGAATCATGTTTTGATTTTATCCTACCCTGTCTCCTCGATTTTGGAATATTACGTGATAACAATTCTGTATGCCACTAGTGGCATATAAATATCTGTATGCCAGTCCGCATGGCATACGGAAACTCAATGTTAAGCCTATGGGATTTTATAGTAGGGGTAGGATAAATACCCCGTACACCACCTACGAGTTGTCAGGCCACAAACACGACAAGGATAGGAGCAAGCGGTATACGTCGGACATACGGTATATAATGATAGATAGAAGTTAACAGGGACATAATGTCTTAAGTCACGCCCTTACCAGCTGTCAATCAAGTGAGTCAGCTGATAAACCACGCCCCTTTATTCGCCACCCACCACCATCTGTATGAATTCAGAAGTGACTCCCACGTTCTACACCCCCCCCCCCCCCCACACACACACACACATACACACCTCCCTGTTCATCTCTCCGCAGATTCTCCCGCCATGAAGAAGTCCCGGATGACAGGAAGAGGCGGTCATCCATCCCACGTGACAGCAGGCAGCCAATTAGCGGGCGCCTTTTTAAGTAACGGTATAGGACGGGGCATTAATTGTGCGGCGGGTGGGGAGGAGGAGGAGGAGGAGGGCGGGGGGGATCGGGTATTTTTTTTTATGACAGCGCCACCACTCGGCCTCCATAAAGCGTCTTCCTCGGCAATTATTCCTAATTCATACTGGACACCTGCGCCTGCAACTCGTGAACCTGTGTGGCAGCGCTCCCGAGCAGGGCGCAGAATTTAAAGAGCTTGTACCAAGCAACGAAGGTTTCAAACTATAGACTTGTGTAACAACTATCGAGTATACTCGTTGGTGTAAACGGAGCAGGGGCCCGTTTTATTTTTAACTCTCGTTGGGGAAGACAGTCCCCGCGAAGGAGACCTCCACGGACGACAAATTGGGCGAGAGCTCGTCAATCGCGTGTTATTACCCTTAAGCCCGGCGTCCACCTACTATGGCTCCGATAGAGTCTACGATGTACCTCCCGATAAAAAATCAAAATCGCATCGGAAGGTCACCTAATATCGGGGCAATTGACCACGTTTCTGCGATTAGACACCGATTAAAACCACATACGATGCATGGTGGAATGGCATGTCTAGACGTATGTCTACGATATTGCACCTTCCCGATATGTCTCCGATATTGACTTTTTGTATCGGCGCCATATCGGTAGGTCTAAATTTCTATCGTAGTAGGTGGACGCCAGGCCTGACTTTAGACTTGTGTAGCAGTCATCCAGTATACTCGTTGGTAACAACGGAGCAGGGGGCTGTTGAATGAAGTTCGTTCGTCTCTAGTGCTGGTCTGAACAATACGATAACCAACGATAAACGACATTTTGGACGATTTTTTCCATTTAGCGTTGTATGACAAGACCACAGATACAACTCGCAATACTGTGAGCTGCTCATAGTACAACAGGCAGCCCACAGTAGAGTGAATTCCACACAGTGCTGAACTTCAGTGAATGTTCAGGGTAAAACAAGATGCTCACAATGCAGTATTATTTATGAGGATGATTACCAGGGGTATGAAAAGGCAGGATTCACAAATTACAGCGAGTTGCCACAGAAAGTCTCACACTTCATTAAACTACCTGCCATAAAGTATCTAGTGCAGTGCCTTATTCACAATACAGCCAGCCACTTAAGGTAAAGCATACTGCTCACAGTACAGCATACTGTTTACAGAACAGCATTCTGTTCAAGTACAGCATACTGTTCAAGTACAGCATATTGCTCACAGTACAGCATACTGCACACAGTACAGCATACTGCTCACAGTACGGAATACTGCTCACAGTACGGCATACTGCTCACAGTACGGCATACTGCTCACAGTACGGCCTACTGCTCACAGTACAGCATACTGCACACAGTACAGCATACTGCTCACAGTACGGCATACTGCTCACAGTACGGAATACTGCTCACAGTACGGCATACTGCTCACAGTACAGCATACTGCTCACAGTACACCATACTGCTCACAGAACACCATACTGCACACTGTACAGCATACTGCTCACAGAACAGCATACTGTTTACAGTACACCATACTGCTCACAGTACAACATACTGCTCACAGTACAGCATACTCCTCACAGTACAGCATACTCCTCACAGTACAATATATTTTTCACAATATACCTCACAATGCAGAGAGTGGCATATGAAGCAGGCTCGGTGCAGGTTGTGTGTGGTGCCACCCCTCCAGGGGTAGGTCGTTAAAATCTGCCTCCTCCCTCAGACTCACACATTCAGGGAAGACCAGTGACACCTATAGTGAAGTGATAAGATCCCACTTACTATACCATTCTAAGTGGTCATCTATATTTATGATATCTGATACATGTAGGCCTACCACCCTATTACTAGGTTTTCACTGTATTCTTGCTACGTTCTATGGAGAGGAATTCTTAATGAACTAGGCTTAGAGCCTTGAGAATCCTGTGCTAAAGAAGTACATCAATGCAACCCTAAAGATTCCTATAATCTCAATGATCCCACCTAGCGGGAATAGTGTGCGAGCGGATTCTCAAGGCTCTAAGCCTAGTTTGTTAAGAATTCTTCTCCAATAGAGCACAGTGAGAACCTTGTACAGAATACTGTGAGAGACTGTGAGATTTTATTAGAGGGGTGCACCCTGAGCGGCCGGGAGTTCAGTGTGAATGCAGAATGATGGCTCTGTGACCATCTGCAATGATGTACTACATTTAGGCGGAACGTGGCCGCCGTGGCGAAACGTGGCTGCCGTGGCCGCCGTGGGCCAATGTAATCATAGCCTACGAAGAGTAGTTGAGGAAGGTTCCCTGTTGTGACTGGGGACTGGCCTGGAACAAGGCCCGAGCTCAGTTCTGCCTCAGGGACGGGAGAAAATCATAATTTCATTTGGCCGGAACACAACGTCTGCCTAAAGCCGACATAAATACGATTTACAACTCCCGACCATGCAGCCGTAAACAAGAGGCGACCGACAAAGTCTAATAAACCTCCGCCCTAATTGACTGCCTTGTAATTTTAGGACTTCCCCGGTGCTGATCTACTGCAGTGGACATTTTCACCACCAGGCTCTGAGCTTTTTTTATTTATCGCATTCCCCTGTTTTTTTTTTCTTTTCAAAAGCACCATCTTGAATTGCTGAGCGTTGGGAGTAAATCAGCAGCAAAACGCGGGAATGATTGCTTCTCTGGTGGACGAGATGTGCCTTTCAGGGACCTGGGGAAAACCACAGGGTGTCAGGTTTTCCCAAACGCCATGGTTTATGCCCCTCCTATCCCACCCCCTCCCACACACACAGTCGTGTTGCAATCTGTGTTGAATTGCTTGGAATAAGAGCTGCTGTGGTGACTAATTATATCCGGTACTTGGCCGAAGCTCATTAGTGCATATGGGCTAATTAAACAGCTCTGCCGAGTTGTAAAGACAAAGGTCCCACGGATAAGGTTGTGAATATTAAACATAAATCCATACCGCTTATTTTCTACTCCGCAGTGTATGTTATAGAGGCAGTGGGCGATAATGGGGGATTATTCATCTTTGATACAAGAGAGCCCAGAGAAAACTTCCCCCATCACGCTACCAATGATGGCGTCGACAAAGACAATGATTTCTTCGGGATCAACTTGCCCGTGTTTTTAGCATCCATCCGCTTTTGTTTATGTTAAAAAGCCGTGAATATTTCATGTCCTGTTACCAGAGCCACGCATGCGCGCATTGATCATTCATCTGGTGGCTCCCCCTGTCGGCGTAAAGCGTCGACAAAACGGAGTATTGCCGGGAACGACACAAACCCCGATACAGATAACGGAGTATTGCTGGGAAAGACACAAACCTGATACGGCTAACCGTAAGGCCTGGCACCAACTGAAGGTAGAAGAAATTTTGTGTCGTATTATATTGGAAAACATCTGGATAGAATTTTGCAGAAATAAAGAGGTGACTGAAACCAGAAGATGACACATATCATGATTACTTGTGCGCCTCCCATTAGTAACCCGCAGCCTTTGTAATTTGTGTCATAAAATCTGCTTTTGCTGGGACCATGTCAGTGTATGTTGGAGTGTGTCGTAAGACGTTTCATAGCGCTTCTGACACAAAACATGATTCTGTATCGGAAGTATGCCTTCAGGGCCCTTACATACTGAGCTCTCGACACACTCTGACAAGCATTGTGATAGCCTTCCGACACACTACGACACAGAATCGGAGTTTGTATCGCACTCTCACACAATACGACACAGAATTGGAAGTTGTATCGTACCCTGACACACTACGACACAGGAATTTTTCAATATTCTGATACAGCGACGACAAAAGCACACTTGCAGGCTGCACCCATTTAGTATGGTAGCAATGGGAGTAACGGGCGGTCACTTCAAGTTTCTATGTTGTAGAAGTATCTTCTTTTATTTGTATTTTGGACCAAGATTGATAGGGGTATGTTTTAGACTTGAGTCGCATAATCAACACAAGTGAAACCATAGAAATAGCTACATGCCACGAATCTCTCCAAACATTACCTAACTCCTCCTTTTAACTATTATGACGACGAACATTGCCAAGATATATCCATATGCCCCGTAACTGTTTTGTTTAGTATTTTCCTTCTTTCTCATTTTTTCATTGAAGAAGAACCCTCATTCACGAGCGAAGGAGGACAGCTGAGTTTGAACTACAAAAAAGAAGAGCAGATTCAAGTTTTTCTCTACACCAGAATCTCATTCTGGTTGGGGTTCACTCTTCAAGCATAGTTCTGGAAAGTCTATGTGGTGGAGCAACTCCAAGCTGAGCCGACGGAATTCTTATGTTTTACATATGGTGAGTAATAACCAGGGCGTCTTTTGTGAATTTCTGGGTTCTCTTATAAATCAGATATAATAACTGTGCACCCTTCTCCCCCCATCCCCCCACCCCTATCTCAACCCCCACCTCCCGAACCCCCAAGAACAATTAGAAGCATTAGTGACTTTGCATGCATTCCAGTACGTGTTTTGTAGCTTGTACTCGCACTCAATGACCCCCACCTCCCCCCTCCCCCCTGCCGTGTCCCTCCCTGGTGGCTCACATGTTCAAACAGCCTCCTGGTGCGCCCCACACGCCCCGGGCCGACCAGGCCAGGCCGCAGCCCACTCTCCCAGCAGAGATCTGGCGCTTTACTTCCTGTGGCCGCTTATATCTCTGCCTCAACCTGCCTTTTTGGGCTCAAATCAGACCCATACGCCAGTTTTTTAAAATATCCTAAATTCTGAGGGCTTTTGGGGTTATTTTGTATTCCATTTGTAAATAGAGATGAACATATTTATATGGTAAATAAAATACACTCATTTCTGTTATTGTTTATTTCAAACCAGACACAGTCTCTGGGATTACTTTCTAAAGTGGAAAGCGCCTCATGTGTTGCAGGGCTTTGTTTTGTGAACAATGCCATGTGTTCCTCTGAAGGGGCAGTCTAATGAACTGTGGATTCCCATCATAGAATAGATTAAGTATGAAAAAGAAACAACCAGATTGTCTGTGAAGCTGCTTTAACAATTCGTATATTTCCTAACTCATGATATATGAGTTGTTTGACTTGTATAACCTTTGACAGTTGCCTTGTTTTGAATCCGAAATGTTGGCTGGTTCCCCCTGTCCTTAGTGGGTAGCCTGAGAACAAGCGTATGACATCATGGCCTTGAAGCCTGGCCTAGTCACATTATAGGCCAGGTAACGGGTTCCATTTTTATGGTGCACTATGGGTAACACCTCCATGTCTTGCACTCACCTAGCAGAAAGCCTGTACTCTACTTCCACAAAGGATCTGCTGGGAGAGTGTCACATTGGCAGACTGTGACTGTTGAGCCTAGACTGGCCTCAGTCCCTATATCCTTTTCTTTTAATTTTATTTATTTGATCTTGACTTGAATAAGACCTTCATGCCTATCTTACTTACATCCAGTACAACAGGATTGCTGTTAAACTATCAGCAGCAGTATTTCTTCAGAATAAAGCACTAAAGGTAGTAAATCGTTAGGATAGAAGAATAGAAGAAAAACAAACTTATACAAGTCTATGTTGAGCCAAGAGAGGTGGCATGACTGTCAGTTCAGGGTCTGTATTACATAAGAAGTAGTTACCAGTCCCTTATTTCATTTGGGAAGGGAACCAGTCTAATGACATCACTGGGTTGGGGCATAGATTAAGCCAGCGCTATCGCAGCGAAAGATCTGGGGGGAGAGTGGCCGCAGCCGGGCCGCAGCCGGACCGTCCCCCCGTGTCGCCGGTCCAAACGCCGGCCATTAATTAGGGCAGACTCCCGTGTGACAGAGCCGGGACCCATAGCTCATCCTCCTCATAAAACATTAATTGGGTTAGCATTTGCTTTTGTTTTGGAATCAATAGGCACTCAGTGCTTGACGACAGAAGGAAATGTAATCAGTAGATCCGCACGGTGGGACGTGGAGGCAGGGTTAGTCCTACTCCAGTGCCCCGTGATCAATATGTTATCAGATATGTTATCTATATTTACTACTATGCATGTGTACTGTAGTCATACATATGAGCATATACCTGTGTGTGAACGTCTATCAAATACTGCCTGCTGCTATAGGCCTCGCAACCATATTGGAGACTGAAAACTAGCCATTTTTGACTTTCTGTTCAAAAATCCTCATAACTCGGGCTGTAAAAAAAAATACAGATTTACAAAGGGTACCATATTAAACCAGAGATGATGGGCTTTATTGTCATATATATTTTGAATTTACTGAGGTGATTTATCTGTTTTCATTTTTGACATATTTTCCCTCAAATCTTGCTAAAAGTTAGGCAAGAATCTTGCTAAAAGTTAGGCTAGAATATGAGTGAAGATTCCATATAATTCCAAATGTAAGCAAAGTCAAAGCCCAGTTTAATGAAGTAGAGATTTCTTTGAGGATCATTTTGATACCTTAACTATTATTGTACTCACAGTAGAAGTCAAAATGGACTGTTTTGTTATCAAAATAGAAAAGTAGCAAAAAGGCCCTTTTTGTGATATGTGCCATATGTTAAAGCATTGTCATTTTATCTATATCTACTACTATAGATGCCAAAGTGAACCTGCTGAAACCACAGATACCCGTCCACAAAACACCATTTCCGGATACAGGCGCTCAGTACTTTGACTAAATGGGTTTGAGAGTATATGTGTCATTTTCCAATCTTTTAAATCCATATTTTTGATACCCTTAACAACTGCATGTCATCGTAGCTTCGATAGGAGCAAACGAGATCAAAAACTAAATTCTAGCCTCAAACCCCCATATCTTACTGGCCTCCAGAAATGGCGTTCTGAACACGGGTATCTGCCGTTTTAGCCGGTTCATTTTTGCTCCATATGCACTGTATAGAGTACAGAGTGATTGCTAGTCATCCCCCAGGAAATTGTAAGATAGCACCTCTGAAGTCTGGTCCCTAGTAATCGGTTATGGTCAGTTAGATATGTCTCTAAGACCCTGAGATAATAGTGAGACATTGGGCCTCTGCTCCTTTCCCAACGTCAGAGTGTTTGCACGCATATAGTGAAAGGTTAGTTTTTTGCAACCTATATGAGCGTGTGGCCCACGCTCAAAAATAGAGAATTCCAGTGTACCCAGCGCCGGGTGGGTATTTTTTACACTACTGGAGAGGTCTGGAAACCTATGAGGGTTTACGGTCATAGCTCGGGTCCCATCAAGTTTTAATACCGTAGTAATTCACAAGGTCAAGCTGTGTGAATTGCGCATGTAAGTAGCAATTGAAACGTGATGGGTTCGAACTCTGACCGTAAACTTAAAGAGGTTTCTGAATTTATCTCACACCTCACATTGACTAATTGGCTAACATTTGTGACACAATCCCCCATTGAGTATATTTTCTAAATACGCAATGTTAAGTCTATGGAGAAAAACTACTAAGGGTGAGATAAAATATCAATACTCTAAAAGATACCATATTTTGATATAGTCCATGGGCATTGAGTACATGTTCCTAATGTTAAGTATATGAAGAAAAACTACCAGGGGTTGAGATGAAATATCACTACTCTATAAGAGACCATATTTTGATATAGCCCCGTGTAAGTTTTCGTGGATATAAGCTACAGCGCATACAACACGCATACAATACACGCATGTGGGCAGTTAAGTCCAGTTCTCTCAGTGTTCTGCGCTTCTGAATGAATAAAGTATAAAGAGAATTGTCCGCTAGGGGGTGGCAGCATACTCCCCCTGGTGGCAAGCAGCAGAGGCGACAGGCACACAATCACTGTCTGCGCATGCCCCGTACGTCGATACTTCCGGCTGCTCCACTCACCAGCGTCTCACCAGCGTCTGTCACCGGCACGTGACCGGAATCACAACGAGGCTCAATCGAAACACGCGCTGACAGAACTTCCGGCGCAGTGCATTTCGGGATGGTTCGAACGCTGCCGTCTGCCATCGTTGTTGGCTGACGAGAGTGGGTTCCCAGTCCAAAGCGAATATCACCTTTTACAAGTATTACGCGTAGTATTATAAGGAAACTGGCTTAGTGTCTTCGTACGTCAAAAATACGTGGTAAAATTGTTGCTCAGATATATCCCGATGCCGAATAATTTTACCACGTATTTTGACGTACTAAGACAGTCAGCCCGTTTTCGTATTATTATGTATCTAAATATTGTGATATTCTAGCTAGTCACACCTCGTACGTATTTACGTCATGGGTAGCAGGGGGCAGTATGGTCATAGGTATATAATATGGTGAATTTTAAGAATCGCTGTATACCATATCGAAAAAGTTACTTTTCAGTCCCCTATATGGTTGCAACTACAAATACCCGGTTTGAATTTATCGGTGAGATGAATTGTCGTCAGGTGGTGCCAGATTGTGTGATGGGAGGACAGAAAATAGTCGACCTGAAACTTCTATAGAGGAATGGTGAAGAGCATTCAACATGAAACTGAGTAGACAGAGGGACTAGAGGCAGGACTTATCATACTAATGACAAGTCTTCAATATGAAACTGAGCATACAGAGGAAATAGAGGTGGCATAATATCGTAAAACTGGATGAGTTTTAATCTTGGCCACTGTATGCCACGACTGGAGTTTGGCAAAGTGTCTTCATGAGGCGAAGCCGCGTGAAGTCCGGAGCCAAAGATCCAGGAGTGGCATGCAGTGACCAAGATTAAAACGAATCAGGTTTTGATTTTATCCAACCCCATCTCCTCTATTATGGAATATTACATGATAATAATTCTGTATGCCACTAGTGGCATATAAACTCCTTATGCCAGTCAGCGTGGCATACTGAAACTTAATGTTCAGCCTATGATATTTTATATTAGGGGTAGGATGAATTGAAAGATAAACAACATCCTAGACGTCCTTTTCCATTGGTGGTAGCAAGCAACTAGGCGTAGGCATCATCATTTATCGTCCGTATCTTTCAGTACATTTCCTACATAAACGACAATACACACTGATACACATCGAGTGATGCAGTGGTATGTCTGAGACAAGCAAGCCGAGTGCTGCAGTCCCTGTATGTCACTTTGAATGGTAAAATGTATCTTATAAAGGAGTTGATCATTAGCAAATGATGGGAATTTGGTACACATGTATCAGGTATGTATAGATAAACCAGTTTGGTTCGCAAAGAATCTCAAAGTTTGCCTGTGTCCTTAAGTACAACGTCTGTAGGGAGTGCGAGTGGACACAGCTTTGTACTACGTATTTATAACTAGATTTCCACGGAAAAATGGAAATCTGTCGCATTCTGAACTAATACTGTCGATCGAAATGAGCGAAAAAGAAAACTGAAATTTATAAATGAAAAAGTAAACTGAAACTCTAATTACAAGCGGTGTGGTAGAGTTATCAAAAGGCGTCCAGTGCGCCTGCGTGCCGTGACGTTACAAAGTGCACCGGTGTACCACCAGGGGGCGTGGCCGGAGAGAAATTACGGCGTTCCAGTTCATCTGGCCCTGGCGTGCAGTAGGGGAACTCGGGTGTAACCTATATGAGTGTATAATGAGAGTGTAGAGTTGATTAATCCGGACTGATGTAAGCGGCGCCGATCTCTGCCTCCGGGAGGGGGCGCTGCAGGGAAAACTCGGCATGATTTATGGATGGCGACCAGAGCTGGAGGTAGGAGACACCTGCAGAAGGGCGGCCGTCACATGCGAGCCGCGGAGACTAATCTAGTCCCGGTATAATTACTGGGGTATGTCATCATCGTGGAGGGTTTGAGAGAGGCATACAATAACACATAACTGTGCATGCAATAACCAGTCTCATTACTGGACTATATAATCATCATGCTGAGTGAAGGGTTTGAGAGAGGCATACAATAACACATAGCTGTGCATGCAATAACCAGTCTCATTACTGGACTATATAATCATCATGCTGAGGAAGGGTTTGAGAGAGGCATACAATAACACATAACCATGCATGCAATAAGCAGTGTAATTATTGGACTATGTCAGTATCATATGGGTGAAAGGTTTGAGAAACATCCTGATGAGGCATGGTCTAATTCCTGGACTTTGTCATCATCATACTGAGTGACGGGTTTCAGAGAGGCATACAATGATACATAACCATGCATGCAATCTTTTATCTTTTGAAAGATTGATATAACTTTATTTTGTGTCATCGTACATTATTAACAGGTAATAGTAAGTATTCTGGGGAACCTCGTGAGCGAGAGGGGTTGTGCTGATTTTCCTTGCCACTGCAATTCAACGGGGAAACAGCGAAGTACAGTTCAAGGTCGCTCGCTCGTTGGTCTAGCTGGGCGTTACCTGTCCCATATTTCATTGGGGCAGGGAACCAGTCTAACTCTGTACCAATATGGAATTATGGGATATCTCAATATGGTCTATGGTATTATCCTAGCCTGGTATTAACGTCCATAGGCTTAGCATTACGAACTCGTTCTCAACAGGCTTGCGAGAACGGTAACTCGTTCTCAACAGGTGATAAAGAGATGAATATTTCCAGGCTAAGATAAAATCAGAAACATATTCGTGCTTGGTCTGAGTCCCTGTTCACCATCTCGTTTGGTGCGCTTCAGAATTTTTTTTTTTTTTTTTCTTTTTTTTTTTCAACCAGTTCTACAAAGTAGTAGATCTTCCACTGGAGTTTCAACCAAGAAATATCATTTAAGTAAACTTCGTGGCAACTTAGTGCCAAGGCGGAGGAAAATAAAAATTATCGACAATATAAACAGGAAAATGTCCAATAAATGTTGGGATCGCCTCGTTCATATTACTGAGCACTCCAAACTCGATGGCGAGTATCATGTGGATCATTCATAGAGGAACTGTTGCATCTGAACCTTCTCCTATCTGCTTCACTCTCCATTGAGGGATATCTATCAACCTCCATGGTAGATATTTACAATTGTAGATCGCAGCGGAGACAAGGCCCAGCCCACAGGACCCACATGATATGAATATTCATGGTCGTTTGCCCGTGTCTGTGGACATTTGCCCCGGGTTTTTTTTTCTAATTTACGCGTGGCTCCTCGGAGCATGTCTGCCGTCGGCGTGCGGCTGCGGGGCAGGCTATGACATGGGTATTTATCCATGAAGTAAAGCATTGAACACTGAAACCCTGGACGGCGCTGGAGGAGTGGGTAAACACGGGCCACGGTCTGTCGCCAGCGGCGCCGCCACGCAGTCTGTGCCCGGCCCCTCACACCCGCCAGTATCGCCCACGCCGGCCACCAGCAAAACCAATTGTCGTCTGCTGCTCGCTGCCAGGTCGCATTTTCCCGCCATTTTCTTTGATAACCACCCAGGAGCATTTCCACCGCGTGCGTTCTGTTGATTATTATATACTCATGCAGTTTATTATCCATCGTATACAAAGCCCCCATTGAAAATGTATGGGGACTCAGTAAACCACGACCCATTGTATAAAAATTGTCAGATACCATAACTTTGGTATATGGATTCAAACCTGTGGTATACGGTCTCAAATCCATGGTATACGGGGAAAATAGTCCCTTTTGCTATAGAGCAAAGAAATAGTTCCTATTGTTATGCCTGTTAATATGGCAATTACTGGGTTTAATTTGTTCGAAAAGATGGATAATAAATACAACAAACGATGATTTTGTGGACAGGCGGCTCGGTAAACCATTCACGGTTGACGTCGTAATACACTCACTAGCGCTCATGTATTACTACGCGTCAACCTCTCGTGGTTTACGGCCGTTTGTCCACAAAACCATCGATTATTGTCTATATATTTGATAATTACGTACTGCTGCTCCCTGTGCAGTATGAATTGTATACTGAATCCTGTGCAGCGCTAAAGAAGAAACCAATAAGTTTTGGTCAAAGTCGTCGTTTTCCACTAGTTTGATGCGGAGGGATCTGAACGAGGCGACAGCCAAGTAAATATCACGTAGAGTTCAAACGAGTTGGAGAATTACTTCTTTGACCAAAACGAGTTTTTGTATTTATCTCACCCATGTACACAATAAAAGAATGGAGAACACACAGGATATAGACCATGGAGAACGGAATACAATACTTGTACGGGCATGGAGAACAAGTTCCCAATGTTAAGCCTATGGACATTTATTCCAGGAGTGAGATAAACCATTATACTGCACAGGTTGAAACATCAGCATTGATTGACACATCCCAATGCCGAAAGCAGAGGGATTTATCTGATTAATAATTTTAGCAAGTATTTTTACATACGAAGACTGTCAGTCAGGTTTTGTGTTATTATATACTTAAAAATTACGAAATTCTAGCTAGTCATGTGATGTCATAACCCGTACGTCACAGTGTGACGTACGGCCATATATACGTCCTGGGCTGTAGCGGGCAGTATGTGTAGGACATACGACCATAGATATATAATAATAATAATAATAATAGGGCGTTTTATGGGTGTGTAGAAGAAGGAGGTTTGCGTGCCAGACAAGGAGCCAGGGGCCCGTTTAATAATCTAGGATTGTACATAAAGACCCTTTTCTGTCTGCCATAGAGACCCAGGGACGATGTGGGTTAACTTTATTCAACACTTATAGACGACCTTAAGGACGGATAAGACTATATTAGTGAACAGACTTTAGTATTACTAAACGATAACCCTTGTACGAGTTACAGAATTGTATAGAACTGCATCGAGAAACGTATAAATACACAATACTCCACAAGCTTGGATGGGCCACGATCGTCATCGAGGCAAAGCCGAGTGACGATTACGAGTGGAGTATTGTTTATTTTACGATTCATGTGTAGATTCATCTAACCCCTTTTACTGTTAGGGACGTTTAAATCTCTTGTTTTGTTTTGTCTTCTCTCTGAAATCCTGGCCGCTGATTGGTCAATCGCCTATGACGTCATATTGTATTCACTACGCCACGACCATTGCGTAGTATTGTCGCTCTACCGGGGGTGATCGTTGGGTATTCTTTTCTAACGTTATTCCTTTGGATAAACTTGTGCCAGGGGTGAGATAAAAGGGTCTTCCTGTACGATCTCAGATTATTAAACGGGCCCCTGGCTGGGTGGTGTAGATCTGACGTAACGGGGTTCAGACGGTGGGCCCCTGACGGGCATCACGCGGGCACGGCCGGCCGGCGGGGGACGGGGCGGGGCGGGGACCGGGCCCCGGGCCACCCCCGGCCCCGGCCCCGGCCCCAGCCCCGGCCCCAGCCCCGGCCCCAGCCCCGGCGAGACGAGACAATCCAATACAGGAGATGGGAAGGTAAACAGAAGGCTGGAGACAGCCCGCCGCCCGCCGCCCGCACATGGCGTCACCGGCCCATAATGGAGCGGTGACGGGCGGGCCGGGGGCCGGGGGGCGGAGGGGGGGTTGAGGGGGGACGGGGGGGGGGGGGAAGGGGAGGGGGGCTGAGGGGAGAGGGCGGGGGCGATCTGAGGGGGGAGAGGGAGGGGGCATGGGTTTGCAGGCCGCCAGAAACCCAGCTTGTGATGTTTACAGCGCCAGAGAGCACGATTTTCTCCCACTTTGGCTGGTGTGTATTTGATTACAATAATTGCATTTCAAGTTATGTAATTTATATTCGTATTCAATCACTCCGCTCTGGTTGACAAGATTTCAGCCTTCCGAGGTCGAGACTTCGCACTGGATGTTTTCGTGTTCAGGGGGTTATGATAGATGTGAATTGCCGATTGAATAGAAAAATAATCTAGACTTTTGAAAGAAAAATCCCATATAGCAAATTCCATATCCAGAGATGGTTTTTATTCTTACCATCTGCAATACTCCACCACTCCTTCAATGTACACAGAAGCCAACCCCCAAGAGAACATCAAAACTCACGCTTATATATAAACATACATCCATATATATATATATATATATATATATATATATATATATATATATATATATATATATATATAATACACGCACAATTGCCTTATACAAATACCTTATATGATAACAAAGGAGGACAGTTGGAGTTGGCAGTGAATACATATACAATATTGACTGGCTTCAGATACAAGCGGTCGTATGCTCCGAGGAGTTGAAGCGTAGTAATACCCGAGCGTATGTGAGGATATTGCTTAGAGGCAACTCTGCGGAGCATACAACCGCTTTCATCTGAAACGAGTCTATGTTGTATTTATTATCCACCTTTTCCTGACGAGTGAGGTACTGATATTGGTTCATTAAGTTACGCACTATCTTTTTCATACGCACTATCTTTCCGTATGCGCCGGCTTTTGGAACCCGGAGCATACAATCGTCCATATGCTCCGGATATGTAGATACACACTGCCCATATGTTTTCTATGGACACTATGTATTAGGTGGATATAAATAGACTCATGGTTTAGTTACTGGGGTGTGAAATGGTTGCCGAGACAGCGGGTGTGGTATACAGATCTCATATGAACTGAAGCATGCATATACATGATGTATTTTGAGATTTCATATACATTCCATCCTATTCAGTTTGAGATGGAGCCATCAGTATGCCACTTGCAGTATACTACTCACAAGTACAGACTCGCCAGCTAAATGTAAGTGTAAGTAGTATACTGTACCACAGAAGGCATTTGACGCGGGCTATCTTTTCCGTCAAGCTTTTTTATTTTTCTGATTTTAATGTGAGAATATTTCAATTTTCATATTTCAACAATAAGGTGGGCTTACCATCAGTATCTTATGCGCTGGTTTCCATTGGGACCCAGGTACCATTGTTGGCTCAATATAGGTCATTTGTATTCATTATTATATACCTATGGCCGAACGGCTATGATATACTACCCGCTACTAGGAGTACGGTATAAATAATGTTGGGGCTCACTGAGACGTATTGAATGAGCTATGAATAGGTGACTTATGGCTTATTAGGTGAATAAAATGGTGGGATATTTTTGCGTTTTTAGGTATATACTAATAGTAAAATGTTGTGACTGAGCTTTAGGAATACTTTACTGTATAACACAAATACATACCTAGGGACGCATTTTATGTAATACAACTGATCTCAAACGGTATTTTTATATGTTCGGTAAACACGTTTTCTCTTAGTAATAAATCAATTTATCCTACCCCTAATAAAAAACGCCATAGGCTTAACATGGGATTTGTTTATGTCACGGGTAGTGACATAAAGTGTTGTTTATGCCACTACTTTCTGATACTGAAAAAATATGGAAACAGGGTAGGATAGAATCTAGACGCCACTCCTTTGAGTTTGAGCTTATTTATGCCACGCATTTTGTTGGCTCCGTAATGTCACTCGTCTTCGACTCGTGAAATTATGGAGCCAACAAAATGCGTGGCATAAATAAACTCAGACTCAAACTCGTGACGTCTCTTGATAATATATATATATATAGTCATAATTTCACACTTTCTAGATTTGCGTTGATGTTGAATATAATAAGTCATAGTGTAGTTCCTTTAGAGAAGTATAAACGTACATATATATATATATATATATGAGAGAGAATATTAGCTCGTTTTTAGTCAACGTATGGAGTCCAATAGTGTCTCTTTTGTCAGATGTTTAAATACCTTGAACTTTGGTGTGGAACGTAGTAAGTTACTTAGTTTAATACATTCAGTTGCACTCAGATTGATGTTTCTACTCAGTCAATATGCACGCGCAAGTTGGTACAATGATGAAGGTATAATTTGACGCAATGCACTTTTGGGGTACAATATCGACACAAAGTTCTCAGTGGTCATGGAAAGAGGAATTGGACTCTGTTTACGGAGAATAATTAAAACGGTACATATACAGTAGAAACCATCGTAAGCGGACACCTTCCGTTCCGGCCAAAGTGTCCGCTTACGCGGGTGTCCGCTTATACGGGGTTGAACTAAACATCTAATATATGGAACCGTTCCGACCAAAGGTGTCCGTTAACGCGGGGTGTCCGTTAGGCGGGGTTCTACTGTATATGTTGTTTCGTGATGAATGAGCATGGTATCATAAATAAATCAAATTAAAAAGTTTTAGGTATGTGGGTCATTTTCAGTAACACACTTGGCAACCAGCCAACTATCCACTTTTACAACTAACTGTCTCTGCAGGGTCCAAATATATCAAGCATCCGGAGGTCAATGGGGTATTTTGGTCTCTGGTGACTGGTCATGGTCAATTGGTCACGCCTCCAAGACTAAGACACTAGCCCTTTGAGCCATACCAATGTCACGGAGTTGGCACACAGATAGTGAAGGGATAGTTTTTGCAGCATGTTGGAAGTCTATATAGATAATAATCGATGCTTTTGTGGACAGGCGGTCATAGACCATGAGAGGTTGGTGCGTAGTAATATACGAGCGTTAGCAATAGCATTACGTCGTCCACCTCGAGTGGTTTACAGAGCCTCTCTGATCACAAAACCATCGTTTGTTGAACTTATTATCCATCTTCTAGAATAAATTAAAAACAGGAATAGAGAGAAACTATGTTCCGGTAAGCAAAAGTTCAAAGTTATGAGGTGAGGATTGGAAAAATTACTCCCTAGTTTTTCAGGTCCTCACCGAGTAACTTTGACTTTTGCTTACCGGTATTTGGTATCCCTATTCCTATATACCTTCAAATATCGATAAAAATGGTTATTTCTTTACCTATGATAGACCCAAGAAAAATGACCACCCTTATTGAGTATCTGCAACAGCTATGTTTTCAGCCCAGCGCTCTTTATATCACATGGTCAGCCCGGAACGAAAACGTCAGCCTGGGACAAAAACATCAACCTCACTACATAACTCATAATTACTTCACCCCGAGCAGGGGTATGAAACTATAGAGTGTTCGGAAATGGGTATAGAGGAATTGCCATACTCGTATATCAGACAAACAAGTATTGATATTCAATTATTTCACGAGGTCATGAGGCCAGCTTCTGTGAATAACGACAACGTAGTTGAACCTTATATGATGTTTGACCATGGTATGTTGTTCTATATTGATTAGAGTGTGCTTTCACTCCCTATATACATTGCCTAAAGGTTAGAGTGCTCAGATGGACTTCCAGCTTGCTGCAAAAAACACTAGCCCTTTACCATCTGCATGCTATTCACTGTGATATTGTGAATGGAGTAGGGTCTCAGGGTCTTAGAGGTGTGTCCAGCTGACCATGACCAACCACTTGAAACCGAATTTTTTTTTTTTTTTTGTAAGTCTTTTATTGCATTCAATGTTATACATTGTTCTTCCTTGCAAATGCGACAGAGTTTGAAAACCACCACCAACAATTAAACGGTATGTACAATGAAGTGATATGTATACAATCAATTTGTCACATACTTATAAATACATTTAATATCCAACAACACAGGTTTTGTATTCTATTATACTCTATTATATTTTCTTATACATTATATTTACAATTCTCTGTGTCGGTGATAAGATATTTCTCCTATTAACATGAATCACCTACCCTATACCATACAAAGCCCTTCTCATGTCCTACCATACCCCTATTTGTTAATCTAATATTTCATTTAATAGTTCTCTTTTGAAAATTGATTTTGTAGCTGTTTCTTGTGTTTCTTTAGATAAAGAATTCCAAATTGATATGCCCTTGTATATACTAGACTTTCGAAATCTTTCTTTCTTTGGTCTTGGTAAGTATATAGTATTCTTTATTGAACCCCTAGTCTTTGGTCTTGTTGTTTCAACCTTTTTAAGTGTAATCTCTCCCATTTTGAATAACGATCGAATTATCCCTAATAAGAGTATTTTCCTTCTTTTGGCCGGGTTTCTTACTTTACATTTCATTAATAAGTCATCCGTTCTTATGTATTTGCCTTCCTTAAATGCTTCTTTGCCTAATGCTATCCTCAAGCCCCTGTATATACCCCTATCAACCCTATTTTTTATCTCTTCATTCGCACCTTCCAGATGGAAAGAGCAGTGGTCAACCACAGGAAGAAGACACGTTTTCGAAATCTCTATTGCCGAATTGACCTACTGGTGCTTGATATGTGTAGATGTTAGACTTAGCATTAAATGTTGACAACTGAGGATATTATGAGAATAAGAAAAATCATTTAGCGTTGATCAAATATTGGACTCCAATCATTGATGATTTCAAACATCTTCCATGCAATTACGAATCCATGTATATGGAAATAATTTGAGAAATATCATTATCCCTATTCGATCCCTTTGTACACTATCCCCCAACCCCAACCTCTAAAAACGTCAACACCCACCAAACAAACACAAACTGTGTCCCCATTTTCCTGTGGAATTGAATATGGAAGCTGTTTTTGATTGTTTGCCTCTACAATTCAGTATAGGGTCTGGATTTCGGACTCGGGAATCTCCGGCACATGTCGGAATTTGACGAGAGCACACTGATATTCAGGTGTCTGCAGGAGAGAGACTCTGACAGCTGACAACTGTCAACCTAACCCCACCGCACCACACCCCACACCCGTCAACCCACTCCAGCCTGACAGCTACCTAACACTGACAGTAGCCACTGCTGACACCATGATTAAAACTACTTTGCATATTGCCATGGAGATGGCATGAAAGACGCTGGCAGCTATTGGCTGCTGTCTGCCATCTTGAAAGACGTCTGTCGTCACCTAGCGACGGCGGGAGGAAACAACATGGATCACGTGACATGAGGATTGTTTCAGAAAAAGTCGTCTGCTTCTAATGCAATATGCGTCTCTAGGAATGTGTGCTTTATGCCACCCCTCATATAAATCTCCATAGACTTAACATGGTGTAACTGTATGCCATGGATATACCATAATATATATTATCCTACCCTGAATAAAAAACTCCATAGGCTTAACATTGGGTCACTGTATTCGGTCTGGAGTTCAGAAAAATGAAGAATATCGCTCTAGGGGGATACACTTGACAAATGACATCATTTGTTAATGTAGAAGTAATTTAGATGGGTGGGGTAGGATAAATTCTAAACCAAACTCGAGTTAGTCGTGTTATTGTTCATTAAACTCCGGCAAGATTGCGTATTACTGCTCTCGGCTTCGCCTCGCGCAGTATTATGCGATCTTGCCATCGTGCAATAAAAAACAACAGACTAACTCTTGTTTGGTTTCTCCATAGAACTGCATCGAGAATCATATAAATAGACAATACTCCACTCGTTTGGATGCCGAGTGACGATTATGGCCCATCCAAACGAGTGGAATATTGTTTATTTTACGATTCGAGTGCGGTTCTGGATTTATCTCACCCCTTCCTATGATATTAGATAGCATCAGAATATCAGAATAGTTCGAATATACCTAGCAAACACATATGACGTCATCTCACATTCAATACGCCACAACCGTGGCGTAGTATTATCACTTAACGAGGGTGATCGTTGAGTATTTTTTCCTAATGTTATTTCTATGGCTAAGCTTGTACCAGGAGTGAGATAAAATATTTATATGCCACTGGTGACATATGAAGTTAAAAACATGTGACGGGGTAGAGTAAAATCTAAACGTCACTCAATTTCATATGATTGTTTACATGGTGTTCATTGTCTTCCGCTACAGATATCACTCAGCTCCGCTTCGCGATATCATTCCACAAAGACAACTCACGCCATCTAAACAACCATATGAAATTTCGTGATTTTTCATGATATTACATTAAAACGAATCGATATTGACATACCACCTGTCCAGAAAAGGTGTATGATGGATACAATATAGACTGGTTTCAGATAAAGGCGGTTGTATCCTCCTCGGAGTTGATTAGATATCCTCACATATGCTTGAATATTACTGCACATCAACTCTTCGGAGCATACGACCACTTGTATCTGAAACCGGTCAACATTGTCTATTTATTCCACCCCTGGCATATTTCTCCTAAGATTTCACGTGTATTCCCACTAGGTGGCATCATTGAGATTATAGGAATCTTTAGGTTGCATTGATGTGCGTCTTTAGCACGGGAGGCAGGCCAGTGGATTCTCAAAGCTCTAAGCCTAGTTTGTTAAGAATTCTTCTCCCATAGAGCGCAGTGAGAGTACAGAATACGACTTAGAGAGTGAGAGATCTTATGAGAGGGGTAATTTGATTGTTATATCATTTCACTTGCCTTTGCCTTATGCTGGGTTAACACCTGCCATGGCCACCAAGTTTTGTCGTACTGTAGACTGATGAAACGTGAGGGACGTGACACAACTCAGGGGGACAGGATGGACAAACGTGACAGACCGTGACAGACCCTGATCTCTGTGGCTGCGGTGGCTGAATTTTAACCGTTTAAAGACGGCCGTCTATGGCAGAGCTATGCACCTGGGGACGGCTAATAGTGACTATGTACAGGTCTGGGGACGGGGGCGTTGTCCTGTGAACTGTAGATTTGAAGGTTTATCATGTGATATAATTTGTTATCCTTAATATTTCTATTTCTGTTATTTAGAATTCTAAAATATGATGATATACTTACATTCTGAATAAATTTCAAGTTTATTGTTAAAATATTTCCTTTTCAAAAGCAATTTCATATATATATCCAGCAAATGATGCCTTAAAGCATCATCCGCCCTTAAAAGTTTTAAAACTGTCAAAAGATTGGCGCTAATAAGAATCATTCCGGGCCATAGTGTAAAATGATCAATGCCACATAATGGGACTGAACATGGCCGAATATAGTTAGCCGTACAGGGTACCTTGGACAAAACATGAGTGATGTGAGACAAATCAAGGGCACGGGATGGACAATGTGAGCCTTGAGAGTGACTCAAACTGTGGTTATAGCAGCCACGAGTTCCTAATTAACCCCAACACGGGAAATTGGCTTAGAGTATTTATTACTCGAGAAACATGATATATAATCAGTGTGATTACAAGTCTATAAAAGTCTGTTATTGTTATTTTCAAGTCTATGAAAAGTTAAAAAGTAACCCAGCTGTGGGGTGGGTGGTGGCAAAAACCACGTCTTGAGTCTTTGAAACCTGCCGCCAAAAGAGGCCGCTGCACGGTGACGTCACGAGATGACGTCGCGAGGTCAAGGCTGGTGGATAACGATTTCCCTTGGCTGGTGAATTAATTTCCAATTTTACAATTACTAACCAATGTAAAGCCTGTGGCTAAGATAAATCCTCATACTCAGCGCTAGGTTGCTGTCTTTTTTAACAGTACTAGAAAGAGAATCGGGTATGAATTACCAATGGTAGGTCTATGGAGAATCCATACAAATAACTGTTTATTCCGGGTAACTCGATTACTCACCACTCATCCCAGGCTCTTCGGGGTTTGATTAACTATCTTTTCATATTTTCTTCATAATGTACCCTTTGGGAATTAATCCAGATAATCCCTGTCCACCTGCCCATCAGCCATATATCCAATGGATATCTGACAATGCAGTCCTTTTCTTACAAAGTTATTTACCAATGACTCGATTTCTTGCTGCAGTGATGTAGCTAGTTGAATGGTGGAATACGTAGTAAGATACATTTCAATACAAATATTTTTTCACGGAGTTAGGCCTCACGGACCTCCATGAGGAAGAGAGGTTAGAGACAGAATTTTAGCATCTTAGCTAGGGTTGATTGAAAGTTCATTCCATTTTTTTGACAAAAATTTGGGGGGAGGGGGGAAGTCAACTTGTTATTTGCACACACTGGCTTGTTCGGTCAAAACTTCCTGTATTGTTGGGCTGATATTATCAAGATCATTACCAGCCAGATATAGTACAGTGTCCTCTGTGTATAAGTGTACTTCACAATGCTGGGGGATTTGTTCATGTTATTTACATAGATTAGGAATAATACTGGCCCCAGGATTGACCCCTGAGGCACGCCATGAGTTACATTATAGCAGAGTTTAAAACGTAGTCGTTGGTAACTGCTGCTCCCTATTAGTCACGTAATCTTGAATACACTCCTATAAGTGAGTGGATTAAATCTGTACATCTACGACTAGGAACTATCCGAGACTTTATTCAGATGATATGTAATATGATTACCAAATTCATACATTTACGTCTAGTCTGAGACTGAAACAGTTGTCGAACGATCAGTCTACGCTTATATCAACCGCTGTTTTGTTATACCTCGATATACATATTATTTTTATTGTTATAAAGATATGATTAGCTTATTTTAGACAAGTAATCGGATCAATCTTATTACCCGTATATCATGCTCATCAACCTGATCGACATTTTATCCTACCCCTAATATAAAATCCCATAGGCTTAACATTAAGTTTCCGTATGCCATGCTGACTGGCATATGGAGTTTCATATGCCACTTGTGGCATACAGAATTGTTATCACGTAATATTCGAAAATCGAGGATATGGGGTAGGATAAAATCAAAACTTGATTCGTTTTAATCTTGGCCACCTTATGCGACTCCTGGAGTTTTGGCTCTGGACTTCACTCGGCTTTGCCTCATGAAGTCACTATGCCAAATTCATATTGTGGCATACGGTGGCCAAGATTAAAACTCATCCAGTTTTACGATAATATCAACTGCTGTTTGGTTATACCTCACTATACATATTATTTTGATTGTTCACACCCTTTTTCATCATTTAGCCTACGGATGCTTTCCTCAAAATATGCCCCCTAGTCTTCATTTCATGGACTGTAAATAACCTGAAATTGAACCCCCATTTTCAAGAAATTCAGAAAGATCATGCGGTTAAAGGCATATGGGACAATTTGGCTTGAAAATTAAAACCCATGTCAATTACCTGAGAATTTAATAAGATGATCTCCAAATGTTGTAGAGCATATATATTCAACTTAGAAATCGGGAGTCACCGTGCTAGTTTTTGACTTATAGATCAATATTATGATCATTTTATATTAGAATATATAGAAATTCTAAAAAGTATTTTTTTCACATAGTTAAACCCATGTAATTTTCCTAAAACTTTCATAGAACATAGTTCATAACATAGTGCTACTTATTTAGGTTTTCAAAAACGTATTCACCGTCTTTGTTTCTGAGAGAATTGAAGAAAACCATATTTTTCAGTTCATTTCCTATATATTACAATCAATTGCAAATTGGCTTCATTTACCTATTGGGATTGGATAACTGGGCAAAACATTATATCTATAGCCTATATACCAAGAAACCAGTTTTGCCTGGTAATTGTCAGTATGTGAAAATCACCAGGTGGCGCCACTGTGAATTGTAGTGTATGCCTTTAATTTGATACTGGAGGAACCGGTGACATGAACACTTTGAGGCCCGTTTTCCATTAACCGACGAAAACGGTGTAGACTTTTTGAGTTCTTCTAATTTCTAAATGCCCATTTCCATTTTGCGTCAGCAGTGCTAACGGTCCACTCCCGTATGAAGTATATATAAATCGGTGACGGCCAATGGAAATTGGCTTTTAGGAGAACGCAAAAACTTAACATCGTTTTGATCGACCAATGGATACTTACACAATATTGACTGGTTTCAGATACAAGCGCTTTTATCTGACACTATTCTATATATTGTATTTATCATCCACCTTTTCTGGACAAGTGGCATGTCGATATCAGTTTGTTTTAGTTATGCACTATTTTTCCGCACGCACTATTTTTCCGTATGCGGCACCCGGAGCATACAACATATTTGTATGCACCGGGTATGTCCATACAAACTCCCAATGTGTTTTCTATGGACTCTTTGTATTAGGTCGATGATAAAGGCCTTAAACGTTCAGGGGAACCGTTGTTGTGATCTTAGTATATCTATGAGCCGTCAGAGGGCAGGGGAGTTGTCGAAAGCAAGTCGTTAGATGACACCACCAGTACCATATGGCTCCACACTGCACCGCTAGAACAAACTACAGTTTTGCGGAGCGATAAACCAGAGAGGCGCAGTGTGATGTGGCTCGGAAAGGTCGATCGTTAAGAGAGTCCAGTTAGACATTTTGGGTATAGTTGTTAAATAGACTGATTGGTAGAGTTTTAAATTATGAACTTTCACATATCTAAACCATGGACATGATGAGATTAGAAAATGCTTAAATGATTATCGGAAAATTCACTTTAAAATTTTCGTTGAAGTGAAATCGGGAAAAATTCTTATCTAAATCATGGACATGATGAGATTAGAAAATGCTTAAATGATTATCGGAAAATTCACTTTAAAATTTTCGTTGAAGTGAAATCGGGAAAAATTCTTGTCTGCTTTCACCTTAGAACACACACTGAGCCGCTCCGGTTTATTGTGCCGCAAAACGATTTTCCGAAGGTTGCTCTAGCGGTGCAGTGTGCTTAGAACAGCGCTTGGGACCGGGAATTTTTGACAGCAGGTTTACCTTTGCTCGATTTATTGTGGGAAATACTGAGAACTGAAATGCTTTCTTTAACCCTTTTGAAAACAAAAAGATCTATAATGCTTTGTACATAGATAAGCAACGCTACATATTTGCTACATTAAGAGAGAGTTTAGGAAAAAGACATGGGTTTTACCTTGTGACTAGCAATCACTCTGTGCCCTATAGGACAATATCTAGGATAATAATGTTTGTCCCCAGACTACAGTGGCACTATCTTATAATTTGGTGGCTGATGATGGCAGAACTAGCAATCACTCTGTGCCCTATAGTTTACAAAGATCTCTGGCTTCAGTTGAGTGGGCCAAAACCACATTCATAAATGCAAAAATCTGTTTATACAAACTTCAAAATATCTCAATTCACTCGATTCAATCAGGTCTTGTCTTGTGCAATAGACTCTCCCTGGAACTATCAGAATGGCCCAGTTCCCAGTATACCAAAAGATACTAATTTAACTGTTTCCGGTAAGTGATGTTCACTTTGTGCCACAGTCACTTGGAGATAGGATGTGGAGTGTACGCAGTATGCTATCATTATAGGGAGCCAAAGTGAACCCACTGAAACCACAGATACCCGTTTACAAAACCCCATTTGCGGTGGCCAGTAAGAACGAGGCTTAGTACTAAACCTATGGGGGTTTGAGGCTAGACTTTTGTGTGTGTTAGTCTCTTTTGTTACTTTTGGAGTGTAGTCTATTACTATCGTCTCTGAATAACTCTGTCTCGAAGCTATGATGACAGTTGTTCAGTTTAGCAAAAATATGGATTTTTGGAGAATGAGACATATAATCTCGAACTTACATAGTCAAAGTACTGGGCGCCTATATCCGGTAATGGTGACATTTTCATGTCTGTTGATGTCACTTACCGGTATATTGGCCGAGTGGGAACCCCCCCTTTTGATTGAGTGATTTAACTATTCATGTGTGCAAATATTTGAATACGTTGCAGTTTTCAGGAATAACCATCAAGGTGATTCGCAAATAGTTTCCTGAATGCTTTTCTACATTTTACTTGAATAAAAAAAACAATTTGTTGCAGATTCTTGTTACCCAATTGGGACATCTTTCCCAGCCGATTTCTCCAGGGAATTAATCGGGGGGAATAAAAAAAATCATTGAAAAAAAAAGATGTACCTTGATCTCTCAATATGGATTATGAACTGATGTATATTTTTACACGCATTTCAGACATCTTTCCCTGCCGATTTCTCCGGGGAAATCGGGGGAAAAATTGGCGAACAAAGTATTTTTTCTTTGACCTCCCAATATGGATTATGAACTGATTCATTTTTACGCACATTTCAGACATCTCTCCCTATCGATTTCTCCGGAAAAAAATTAGCGAAAAAAGAATTTTACTTTGACCTCCCGATAAGGATTATAAACTGATGCATAATTTTAAGCACATTTCAGACATCTTTCCCTGCCGATTTCCCCCAAAAGAAATCGGTGGGAAATCGGTGAAAGAAAATTGATGTACCTTGATTATGAACTGATGTATATTTTTACTCGTATTTCAGACAACTTCGAGCATGTAACTGGTTCCTGACAAGATTCTGTTTCTGCTGTCCCTGTGCCGCTCCACCACCAGACAGCTGCAACGCCGCCTACACAGCAAGCATGACGTGCACCACAATAGGCGATGACGTCAGCATGACGTCACGGCAGGAAGTGACGTCAGGGCGGTACGCATGAGACGCTCTCAACTCCAAGGAGAAGAGCGTCCTATTGCGGAATCTGCAAGAGGAGAAGGGTTGTTAGTGAATGTGAGGAGCTATATAAATTTGATGATGATTGTGAACAGTTTTTAGATGTTGTTCAGTGTATCATACCGCGGAATTTACTGCTCAGTATGGTGTAATGATAACAGTGAGTGATGAAAATATGAACCATACGTTTATGTTTAAAAAAAAAAAATTTGAACGGAGAATGCCAGAGAAGAGATTTGAATCATATATTTCAAATCTATAAATAGAAATCAGTTAATACAATCACACTGTTCTCTGTATCGACCAATGGGAGACAACCTTATTAATACAATCACACTGGTCCATGTACCGTCCAATGGGAGACAAGCTTATGAATACGGCCACACTATTCTCTGCACCGACCAATAGGAGAGGGGTATGTGAGATGTCTGTCTCAGTGTGGCCTACTTACATGTAACTGTTCTGGATTTATCTCACTCTTTTCAATGATATTAGATAGCATCACAATACCAGATTAATCGAAATTGCTTAAGCAAATCCAGTTGATGTCTTGTTATGCGTATGCCCCCTCTTTGTTATCTTGCGTACAAAATCGGGAGGGGGTGGGGGTCCAATTTTGTTTTTGAAATTTTGCGTATGCTCCCTCTTTTTTCTATAGCATAAAAAAATCGGAAAGGGGTAGGCATCCAAAATTTTGAAAATTTTGCATATGCTCTCTCTTTGTTCTCTTGCGTATAAGATTGGGAGATGGTTCTACATAAGTATTTTATGGATGGTCCCCTGATTTAATGTTCTTATTGGGATAACAGGTAAATTACTAATGATGACGTCAATTGACACTTGAAGGAATACCCGACTTTACCGCCACTGAATGTTAATTGTCTTAGTTTTACCTGGTTTTTATATTATTGGGACCATACCTTAAGTTTGGCAGGACCTGGTACTTATTGTATGAATTTATTGATGTTTTTGTTTTTATCATTGTGGAACTACTGTGTTAGATGTTATAGAGGAAAGCCATGAAAATTTATGGTCAGAGCTTGTATACCATCTAGTTTGAATGGTATGGTAATTCACAGGGTGAAGTTGTGTGAATTATGTAGCGATTCAATCAAGATGGGATTGAGCTCTGACCGTAAACTTGAATAGGTTTCTGAATTTATCTCACCCCTCACATTGACTAATTGGTTAATATTTGTGACATAATCCCCCATTGAGTATTTTTCCTAAATACTGCATGGGCATTGAGTACAAGTTCCCCATGTTAAGTCTATGGGGGAAAATACCAGGGGTAAGATAAATACATATATTGAAGTAGCGTTGGCTATCACTTGGTTAATTGATCAATTAATGACAGAATTTTATGCCTGTAGGTTGATGTATCAGTTTACTATGTTGACTGTAGCGTCGACCAAGACGAAGGGCTATCAGTATTATTAGCGACCACATATAACCTTTAGTCCCAGTGCAAATGCTCAATTCAATTTATGTATCGGAAGGTATATAAAACAAACAAATCATTCAGTAAATGTTCAATGTGACTACAGGTATAAAACAAATAAATGAATTCTGCAAGCAATGGTTCTGGGGCCCTATAAAACAAATCATTCAGTAAATATGTCTGCAGGCAAAATATCACAAATAATCCATTTGCAGGTATGTAAAACAAATATATCTGTAAATAATATATCTGCAGTTAGCATAAAATAAATATGTAATTCATTGAATAATCCAACCTGGAGACTATATCGAGAAAGACACTGTTACCTTTCTACCCATCCTTGACCCCTACCTCCCCTCTATCCCCAGGTGACCGTTGCTCCACGTTTGCGATGGCAGAATAGCAACCCGAAGTCGAAATCATTGCTCCAGATTCTTTGTGGATCGCATCATAACTATTTCGCCATCTATATTCAATCAAAAATCTAATGAACCTTTCACCTACATCAATGAAAATTTGGTGTTGTTAAAAGTAGCGATACAACATGAAGATAACTATACCACCCAACACGATCCGATATTACTGGAGCAACACTTTTCCCACATTTCTAGGAGCAACGAACCCCAGGGGAACAACGAACCCCCTAGAGCTATACTCTGTGACCCCAGGAGTTAGTTGAAAACGTTGACATTGTATATATCAATGACGGTATGACTTTTACCGATAACTGCAACTTGAGGAAAATGTGAGGTTCTATGATGGTTGATGTTATTCTCTTGTACACATGTAATTTGTAGAGCAATGGTATGTTCTTAATCTCTCAAATACCTGTAATATAAAATGTTATGTAATTACATTTTGTAAAGTATGACTTGAATATATTATTACATCAAGGCATTTGATATATTGTTGATATGAAATCCTGCCTTATAACATACGCATGTAGTCGTTGAAGAGGTGGGAGTCTTGAGACAGTTAGAGCTCTTCAGTTAGATAATTAATCGGCCACCAAAGATATGTTGGGAACTCCCTCGAAAACAATCGGGATCAGATTCGGGTCAGATTTTTCTAAGTCGATGGTCAGATTTTTGATTTCCCCTAAAAAATTATAATCAATGATGTTAATTTCCCTTGTGATCTGTTGTCCTATATGTGAACGTAGTCGATAAGCACTGAACTCTGTCATAGCCTGTGAATATGTTATATGACAGATGGGAAAATTACGTACAGTAGAACCCCGTTAAGTGGTGTCCATTCTGAGTCACCGAGTGCTCCGCTTGGCAGGGTACTACTGTACTTTGATTGTGCAGATATGTGTGGTTAATAAAAAGATGCAAACGCTTGTGTGGTTTTATTCATACATTAACCAATGATACTTTGGATCCTTCGCAGAAAGGTAAAGAAACTGGGAGAAAAAAATCCAAAGTGAGTCAATTGTTACAATAACCGTTCTGTTGGTCTGCGTAGAAGAAGGAGGGCGGGGAGGGGGGGGGGGGGGTCGGGGCTTGGTATCCAGTGCTATCCCTATCCCATGAAGGGGGGGGGGGGGAGGCGATTTAATTTTTCAGTGTATCCAGAGGGGGGTTAATTTTAGTTTTAATACCATGTAAGGAACCACACCCCCAGCCATGAATAATGAACCCTCCCTAAAACTGAAATGCAAATGTACAAGGGTGCACATCCCAAATAGGATAGACACTAGTTTATGGTTTTATGATCACTTAGCAAGTAACTAGCCCACTGCAGTTTCCGTTGTTATTTGACAGGCCGGGCAATGATGTGGAGGAGGTGGGGGGGGGGGGGGGGGTGAAGTTACCAGTTCTACTCACCAGAGGCCGCTGAGGTCTTTACTGGTTCCCCAGTCATCCGCTAGGAGGCTCGGTGGCATCAAAAACACGGCACACTGGAGTCTGTGCCCAGCTTCATAAGTAACACGCGGACCGTAATACGATATATATATAGAAATAAACATAATCCCATACATGTATTGATAAATAGGCAGTACATTTTGATGTTTATAGCATCAAGAAAGCCTTATATAAAGGTGCAAAGGTATAAAGGGATTTGGTCTTGAACGGGTAGTTCTATTTTAAAACGTCAGATGACACGTTCTTTAGTAAAGGACGTCCCGTAGGTCCTTTAGGACATTCTTAAGTCCCCTTATGACGTTCCCACATCCTTTAGGACGTTATCTTATGTCCCTTTAGGACGTTCCCACGCCGGAATTAGTAGGTCGTAGACACAGGCGGGTATCAGCCAACCCCACCATCACCCTAAGTATTTGGCCTCCTTCAAGCATCTGGCTTTGTGGAGTAGTCAGTAGAGTGATAGCCTGGGTGTCGGGAGTAGGGAGTTCAATTCCCGGCATGGGCAGTCTGCTGTTTTATTTTTCAAGTTGTTTCTCCCTAACTTTCAATTCCGGTAATATCCGCTTGGAGAGTCCCCCGCACATAGAGACAGAGTGAACTGGACCTAGGAATGGAGAATGAAGATATCTGTTTATGTTTTGTTCTTTTGCTGGTACCCAGCCTGCCCAGATCACCGGTAACAAGTTAAATTGATCCAGTATTCAAATAGTAGTTCTAAAACCTCATATCTTGAGCCTGCTCGGTGGCCTAGTGGTCTAGGTGGCCTGAGTGCTGCGGTCACTCACGCAGGTTCGAGTCCCGACCCCGGGTGTTTTGTACACCCTGTGAGGTGTTTGTCATGGCACCTTGGGCGGGACCTTATAGGAGGGGTCATCGACCCTGGTCCACAGCACAGCTTGGATGCCCTGTAAGACAGCCAGGTAGAGAACCCCAAAGGAACTCTCCTGGCAAGTACGAGTTGAGAAACCTCAGCTCGGTTGGGGGACCCCACACGAACCCCAACACAAGATACTAGGGGGTTTTGCCACTGAGTTCCAGTACGTCCACGTCCAGTACTTCCACGTCCTAAAGGAAGGTCTTAAAGGAGGGGAAGGTCCTAAAGGATGTGGAAGGTCCTAAAGGGACGTTATATTATTAAAAGGGAAGTTATATTATTAAAAGGGACGTTATATTATTAAAGGGACGTCCTATGTCCCTTTAGGACGTCCCACATCCTTTAGGACGTACTTTAGGACGTACTTTAGGACCTTCCACATCCTTTAGGACCTTCCCCTCCTTTAAGACCTTCCTTTAGGACGTGGAAGTACTGGACGTGGACGTACTGGAACTCAGTGGCAAAACCCCCTAGTATCTTGTGTTGGGGTTCGTGTGGGGTCCCCCAACCGAGCTGAGGTTTCTCAACTCGTACTTGCCAGGAGAGTTCCTTTGGGGTTCTCTACCTGGCTGTCTTACAGGGCATCCAAGCTGTGCTGTGGACCAGGGTTGATGACCCCTCCTATAAGGTCCCGCCCAAGGTGCCATGACAGACACCTCACATGGTGTACAAAACACCCGGGGTCGGGACTCGAACCTGCGTGAGTGACCACAGCACTCGGGCCACCTAGACCACTAGGCCACCGAGCAGGCTCAAGATATGAGGTCTTAGAACTACTATTTGAATACTGGATCAATTTAACTTGTTACCGGTGATCTGGGCAGGCTGGGTATCAGCAAAAGAACAAAACATAAACAGATATCTTCATTCTCCATTCCTAGGTCCAGTTCACTCTGTCTCTATGTGCGGGGGACTCTCCAAGCAGATATTACCGGAATTGAAAGTTAGGGAGAAACAACTTGAAAAATAAAACAGCAGACTGCCCATGCCAGGAATCGAACTCCCTACTCCCGACACCCAAGGCTATCACTCTACTGACTACTCCACAAAGCCAGATGCTTGAAGGAGGCCAAATACTTAGGGTGATGGTGGGGTTGGCTGATACCCGCCTGTGTCTACGACCTACTAATTCCGCCGAGCCCTCTAGCGGATAACCGGGGAACCAGCGTAATGGTGGGGGAGTAGGAGAAGGGTCAACAGCCACTTCTGAAATGGTACATGCCACTATTTGCGCCTGTCTATTACCCTGTGTCGCAGAATGGGTTGAATTACATCTGTGTAGAGAAACAAACAAAAAATATCAGGATTCAGTTAAGTACTGCACGAGAATCTCACTCTCGTGGCCCTTCAGTCTCCATGCCTATGTCTAGTTCACTCTGTCTCTATGTGTGGGACCAACTCCAAGCGGATATTACCAGAATCATATTTTTTTTTAGCCTGGAAGCCTGGCCTAGTTAGACTATAGGCCAGGTAACGGGTTCCATTTTTATAGTGCACTAGCGACTTCGTCGAGTCCGAGTTCGGGGGAAAAATATTGAAAAACGAAAAGTCGATCAGCAAGTGCGGGAATCGAACTCCCTACACCCACATCCGTAGCCGTACACTATGCAGACTGCTCCATAGAGCCAGATGCTAGGAATGGGTCAAATACTTTAAGTGGTGGCTAAAGTGGTGGTGGGTGGGGGAATCAGCGGGGTTTTGAAGGGGCTACCAGCAAAAGTCAGATCTCATTGGTTTCTCAGGAGAAAAGTAGATAAAAAAAACTACAATACTAAACTTTGATTTCGGCATGGCTTGAAATGAAGCATAAGAGAATAAGTATATCTATGTATAGTCCTACAAAAAAGAAGAACAGGTTCGAGTTTTTCCCTACACGAGAATCTCACTCCCGTGGGGCTTCAATCTCCCACCCTAGATTGGGTTCACTGTGTCCTTATGTGCGGAAGATTCTCCAAGCGGATTCGACGGAATTCTACCGTTTTAAATGTAGTAGGTAAAAACCAAGTTTTAAATTTGAATATCATGTTATATGTTGTTATGTTGAATATCATGTTACTTTGCCAATAATTCATATATGGTAAGATCACTGCTGGTATTAATATCATTATCAATAAAATTATAAGGTAGAATAAGGTTTAAGATAATAAAAAATGATAGGAATAAACCAGAAACTAAAAAAAGACACTAGTGATTATGAGTGAGAGGAGAGGAGTGTGAGTATAACATTTACAAGCATCTAAAATCTCATCTTTCATAGAGTAAAACATTTTACAGTATAAAGATATTTGCAATAAAGAATTTTATATATTTGCTTTACCTAAATCCGAAATTAAATAATTATCATGATTATCTTGTTCGCGTACTGCATAGGTCTAGTACCACGCCATAGTTTTGTATTCACACTCCCCTCGTTCTGGAGTGCGGAAATTTCGCTGGTACTTTATCAAGTACATAGAACCAGCAAAAGCCGTTAACACGGAGATCGCTGCGCCACGCTTATGTGCAAGAGGTGAGTGAATAGCAGGTTTGAGTTTATCACTGTAGGAGAACCCCACTCTCGTGGCCCTTCAGTCTCCAGGCAGAGGATTGGTTCAATCTGTCCCTTTGTGCGAGCGAAACTCCAAGCGGATCTGACCGAATCTACACGTTTTATATGTGGTAGGTATTCAGCCGATTTAGCAACACATGAATCAGTCAGAGATTTGCATAATATATTTATTCAGTTGAAGGCACTCTCATGTTTGATTATATGCACAAGATCACAATATTAACCAGTACACATAAGAACTGATGGGTGTACTTTCTATGACTACATAATATATTCAACGTACACAACATAACATCTGTTCCTACCGTTAATACTCAATACTGTTTACCCTGGTGTATTTCACGTATACATACGTTAAATAGAATACATCCACAGTAAAAACCCGTGTAAGGGGGCACCCTGTATAATGAGCCATCCTTTGTAAGGGGGTACCACGCATGAGGGGACATTCTAGCTATGGATCGAGGGTGCATCCTTACCCGGGGTCCTACTCTAGTTCCATGGCTAATCTCTTAACTCGGATCTTTCTAGTATGACCAAAATTCTCCCTTTTTTCTCGTGTTTATGGCCTCCCTTTTAGGCGGGAACTCCACAATCCGAACCACTTTGCTACTGGATCGCGGGTGTCCCGTATAACGGGGTTTTACTTACATACATATGTATCCATGGCATCGACAGTGGGCCCATTTACCTGGGGCCTGTTGAATAATCTATGACTGTATATGAAGACCCTTTTTTGTTCGCCAAGAAGACCCAGGGATGATGTGGGTCAACTGTATTCAATACTTACGAATGACCTTCTTAGTGAATGAGGTTGAATATTATTAAATGATAACCATTGTACGAGGTCTTCTTGTGCCCAGTACTTTCGTAAGCAAAAGTTATTCAACAGACCCCTGGGCCGTTCCTAGAGGTACTACTTGTACTTGAATTACACACATAAAGATACAGAAACAGTAAACATATCACAGACTGAACAACATAAAATTCTAATAACTTTAACATGACAGGTGAACCACATGGTGTGGTGTAGAACCTACGTATCTTGTGACTCCAGTTCTGGAGGTATTATTATATACCTGTGGTAGTATATCCTACACATACTGCCCGCTCCTACCCATGGCGTATTTATACCCGTACGCCACACTGTGACGTACGGGGTATATGATCACGTGACCAGGTAAAATTTCGCCATTTTTAATTATATAATAATACGAAAACAGGCTGACTGTCTTCGTACGTCAAAATACTTAGTAAAACTGTTGATCACATACATCCCTCTGCCTACGGCATCGGGATGTATGTGATCAACAGTTTCACCACATATTTTTGACGTACGCAGACAGTAAGCCAGTTTCCGTATAATATTTTCATACGTTAAGGCATGGGATCTGGAAATAACAACACATTTGGGAAAAGGATATCGGGGGTCTTGGGGGCCTGTGTTTTTGATTATTTATTTTGTAAACTTATTTTTCTCCTTGGATTTATATTGATCTCAAGAATGACCATTGGGAACCTAAAATAGGTTCTAATTTTCGTTTATGTGTGTTATGTTTTTTCGTTCTCGGATTATTCATCCCAGTTGGAAAAAATCTAATTTTCATCTATGTTTAAGATACCAGTTTTCTCCATTTTACTGTCCTAACGAATTTTCTATATCAACAACGTAAACCGTGTACTTCTGTTTTCAAGACATTACTTGTAAGACCATTGGTTGTGATTAAAGATGATAACAATTATATTTCCAACAGTTTATCAATACAAAGTTTCCCCCGAAAAGGTTCAAAATGTAGCTCAAATAAAGTAGGAAATTGTAACACAACAAACATTACCATTAATAAACCAGTTGCATAATTACAAATACAAGATAAGGTCTTGGTACAACAGGCTACTAATGAGCGATAATATGGGATTTGTTGGGGTTTTATATCACACTCCTGGAAGGAATTATCCTTAAACATAAACACATGATTGGATATAAACGTTGAAGAGTGAAACACTATTCTGTTTTACAGTGTTACGATATATTATATTGCAAAGCGATACAATATTCCGTATCACAGAACAATACACTTTTCTGTATCAGATAGAGATACAGTATTCCGTATCACATAGGGATACAGTATTCCGTATCACATAGGGATACAGTATTCCGTATCACATAGGGATACAGTGTTCCGTATCACATAGGGATACAATATTCTGTATCACATAGGGATACAATATTCTGTATCATATAGTGAGACAATATTTTGTATCATATAGCAGCACAATATCCTGTTTCAGATAGCGATAATATTCCACGTCACATAGTGATAAAATATTCCATATCACATTGGGATAGAGTGCTCAGTATAACACAGTGATACAATATTAGGTATCACATACTGATACAATATTCTGTATCATATAGTGATACATTACTCCCCATCACATAGCGATACAATATTGTTTCACATAGCGATACAGTATTCCATATCACATAGCGATACAATATTGTTTCACATAGCGATACAATATTCTGTATCTCATAGCAATACAATATTCTGTATCACATAGCAATACATACCTTTTCTCGATTGGAGTTTAGTTTACACCATTGACACCAGATGGTGACACTAGTTGCAAATCAATTCGTTGTGTAGCATCCATATTTTCTCCCATCATTTACAATCATCAAGTGTAACCACTCACCAACAATATCACTGAACTTAAGATTCAAGACCTCACTAAAGCTCAATTATGTTCACCATTATATGCTACACATATATCTTAATGCTATAGTGAGTACACATAAGTCAGTATTAACATGAGTATTCAACAACTTTTGGCAGTAGCTTCAAGGAAACTCTTATGGGTATGCTTTAAGCTCAAATATTTGGATTACATTTATTTCACACAGGTTCCGTAGTCTGAGACCTCATAACTGTCAAATTAATCACACATAGTGATGCAAGTCAGACAAAAATATTGGAAATAAAATATAGAGAGAAGAATGACTGGAAAGTGTCGCGGCTGACAGTAAGACATGCTCAGAGAATGGAGTGTCCGTACCAGGAACTGAGACTCATTCGTATTCGAGGCAGACTTTCTGAAACTTTCAACTACCCTCCCAATCTTGTACGCAATAGAACAAAGAAGGAGCATACGCCAAATTTCCCAAATTTTTGACCCACCAACCCCTTCAGTGCATAGGTACTTTATGGATGGTCCCTTTCAAAAATGAGAAAATTGGCACATTTCAGCTACGGGGTTTGGCTGCGGTTAAGTTGGGGTGTGGCTGGGTGTGCTGAAATGAATTTATTCGGAATTTTGATCATTTACGAATAAAAATCTTGAAATTTCTGAGATCTGTGATATATTGGAAGACTTGTATCCTTGTTCATACAATGAATTCACCCACAACATGTAACAACTGGAATTAACCCTGCTGAGATGTGCAGATTCTCAACCTATTACCTGAAAGTTTCAATTGAACAGAGCAAGGTCTTACCAAAGTCTATGTGAATTTATGATATTGAAGGTTATATGCAAACGTTTCTGGAATATTTCGATTGCTTTATCAATATACAATCTACCTTAATTATATAATGTTTCTTAATTTGTGGAAGAAGTTGACAACATGTCTTTCCCAGAGGCGATATGTTGAAAATCAACTGAAAAGAGGAAGTCTATAAACCCTAGATTTACTTTACATCACTGAATTGTAACAAACTTACGACCACATTACGGTCACAACAAAACTGAAGAGATAACATTTAACGAACAGTAAATGCTGAACAGAACTCTGTCACAGTTTGAGTCCGTTATTAAGCGTTGTTGACCTCCTTTAATAAGTTGCGGTAGAGTCCACTACTTGTCAGCCACTGACTTTAACGTCAATCATTGTTGTGGTAGTGGAGTTGGTGAAGTCCCACACATTTCAGCGACTGACATGGTGGTAGCAGACAGCGGGACTAACACTTTAGTGTCCGTCATGGTGGTAGCGGTGTTTCTGGAGTCCACTACTTGTCTGTGACTAACACTTTAGTGTCCGTCATGGTGGTAGCAGTGTTTCTGGAGTCCACTACTTGTCTGTGACTAACACTTTAGTGTCCGTCATGGTGGTAGCGGTGTTTCTGGAGTCCACTACTTGTCTGTGACTAACACTTTAGTGTCCGTCATGGTGGTAGCGGTGTTTCTGGAGTCCACTACTTGTCTGTGACTAACACTTTAATGTCCGTCATGGTGGTAGCGGTGTTGGTGGAGTCCACTACTTGTCAGTGGCTGTCACTTTAACGGCTGTCATGGTGGTACCGGTGTTGATAGAACCCACTAGTTGTCTGTGACTTAACACTTTAGTGTCCGTCATGGTGGTAGCGGTGTTTCTGGAGTCCACTACTTGTCTGTGACTAACACTTTAGTGTCCGTCATGGTGGTAGCGGTGTTTCTGGAATCCACTACTTATCGGCGACTAACACTTTAATGTCCGTCATGGTGGTTGCGGTGTTGGTGGAGTCCACTACTTGTCAGCGGCAGTCACTTTAACGGCTGTCATGGTGGTAGCGGAGTTGCTGGGAGTCCACTACATGTCAGCTTCTCACAGTTTGATGTCTGTCACAGTTGTAGCAGTGATGGTAGTCTACTACTAGTCAGCGTCAGACACTTTGACGTCCGTTATGTTGGTAGCAGTCTTGGTGGAGTCCACTTCTTGTCAGTGACTAACACTCTAACTTCTGTTAAGGTGGTAGTGGTAGTTATAGAGTTGACTACTTGTCAGTGGCTGTCACTTAAGCAACCATCAAGGTGGTAGCAATGTTGGTGGAATCCACTACTTGACAGCGACAAACACTTAAACATCCGTCATGGTGGTAGCGGTGGTGGCAGAGTCCACTACTTATCATCGACTGACACGTTAACAACCATCATGGTGGTAGCGGTGTTGGTGGAGTCCACTACTTGCCAGTGATAGACACTAGACACTTTAACGTTCATCATGGTGGCAGTATTAATGGTGAAGTCCACTACTTGTCATTGACGGACACTTTAACAACCGTCATGGTGGTAGCGGTGATGGCGGAGTCCACTACTTATCAGCGACTGACACATTAACATCTGTCATAGAAACTGTCCTCCCTGAGTCGCCTTGTGAAGATGTGTCCTCAGATGTCTTGCTTTCTAAATCGAGAAACACAAGGATTAATAGTTGATATGGCATTGCCATACTTTCGGTTTGAACAAAAATAGCACACCCCATAGCCCCACCCGCTAGTAAGTATTCATTGAACCGTAACGGGTGCCTGCGCAATATATAAAAATACACTGCTGTCGCCGGGTGCGGACCACATCTGACCAGTTCACCACAAGGTATCGAGGGTATAATTATTCAGGGTTCCTGAATATATTACTGTAATGTATTATAATATAAGCCGCAAAAACCGTTCCCCGTCTCCCCTAATATATTTCGGTCTTGACCTACAGGTCAAACCGAAATAATAAAACAGTTGACACATGTTGAAGAAACATACGAGATGAGTTTTTCCCCCTCCCAAAGCTTCATCGAAAACATTCAGACAAATTTGAAAAACGTATTGGTGTTGGCCATGGTTTGAAGTTAAGGGTCTGAGGGTTTATAATGAGGTTCAAAAATCTACTGCATTGGCATGAATGAGGCTCGATTGATATTATGAGAAAATGTTGTTACTGAGCTCAAAGGGATGGCTGTCCGAGATATTTTGTATGACATAAAATATGTGACATTAAGTTTTCTTCGTATCACATGAAAAAAAACTAAAAAGAACACTAAACATACATTTTTATTCACTTTTCAAGCTATCTGTGCATAGCTCATTCCATACGTCTCAGTGAGCCCGAACATTATCTCTACTGCATCCCTAGCAAAAGGTAGTTTTTCATAGGCGTTCGGCCATAGGTATATAATAATATCTTTATTTTGTGCAAGGAAAATAGTTGTACATGCTGAAAATGAAAACATGGGAAAGTGGAAAACTGATATCTCCGGACTTTGCACCTTTTTATGTTAAAACAGTGGTAATATTAGGGAAGGTCCTTACTGTGGACGAAACGTTTCTTGTTCGAGGTCAGTTGTCGATTTCATACTGCCTGATACCGTGGGCAGAAGGCTGCATGAAATCAACGACTGACTGAGAATGAGAACCGTTTCGTCCTTAGTAAGGACATTTACTTATCATTGAATAAAAATACCTTCCGGTATCTGAAGACAACTCACCTTGCTCTGTCGTTGATATTTTCTCTATTTTCTCCGTCACGTCTGTCACGTCCCCAGCCTCGTTCACTTCACTATTCGTTCTGTTTTCTCTCTCCTCGTTCTCCGCTCTCTGCTTCTCCTCCTCCGCCTCTAATTTGGCTTTCTCTTCTTCTTCCTTCTTCTTGGCTTCTTCCATCAACAGTTTCTGTTCTTGGAATCTCACATACTGCTCTGTGAGGAATAAAAATGCGTTTGAACAAACATTACTTTTTGTTGTTGTTAAATTTGCCTTTGTTGACAGCAAATAGGATTTAAAAAATTTGGAAACTTTACGTATGTTCCTTTCCTGTTTTATTACATACAAGGTTGGGAGGGGGTGGTTGGAGCAAAAATTTCAGAAATTCTAAGTACATACTTTATGGATGACCCCCTTCTGGATCAGAGGTGCTAGTGAGGTCTAGAAAAAAAATCCCAGGAAATATCCATATCCTGATTATAGCCGCTATTTTATCTCGAACATGACTTAGTACAAGAGTAAAATCCGGAAAACTAACATCTCTGCCGGATATTTATATGAGACTGAAGATTGCGAAGTAAATCATATAATATGTTTCTTGTTAATATACCAGTATATTCTGGAACTTGTAACAATGCCATAGACGTTGAAGTTTTACTCCATTCTTCTTCAAGTCCTGTATTCAAGTTTTATAGCCCTAGACTTGACAACGTGATTTAGACCTTACCTGCTAGACTTTTACAGAACTTCTTGTGTGTAAACCAGTGAAGCTTTTGGCACTCCTGATTGCAGTAGTTTACCTAAATGAAGTAAAAATAAACAACATATAGGACCAATTCATATGTAAGATACCCTAGGATTGAAAACACCTTCTTCCTTGAAGAAGTCAAGAATTTCTCTCTTGCCAGTGTTATGGAAGACACTGTGCATTGTTGTTACATTCTATAGGAATTTCTTCTTGCTCTTTTTTTGTGGCCTGACAATGGAGCATGATATGTTTTACACTCAGTGGAGTGTTCCATGTCAGTAAAAGGGGATACTGACCATTTCACAGTCTACTTGAGTTGGTCGGTTGGTTGGTTTCATTTAACGTCCAGTTAACCATTAGAGGTTCTCACCAGACTTTCTCTAGGTACTTTTACACCACGAGGGTGGTGATCGAATTTATGTAATGAATGTAGGTAGAAATCTCACCTCTACACATTTACCGAGATGAGAGTTATTTTAGTTCCCACACCACATAGATATGGTATGAGAAGGATTGGTCTTTGATATAGCAGTAAATCTACCACTGCTGGGAATGAAGGAGAAAAGAGGGTGCAGTGGGACTCGAACCCACATAATTGTACAACCTTGGGATTACAAGTCCAGTGCCCTAACCACTGAGTTAACTCCCATCCCCTGTCTACTTGAGTGCCTACAGGTAACGGGTATACTGACCATCTTAAAGTCTACTTGAGTGCCTACAGGTAACGGGGGAGTACTGACCATTTTACAGTCTACTTGAGTGCCTACAGGTAACGGGGATACGGACCATCTTAAAGTCTACTTGAGTGCCTAAAGGTAACGGGGATACTGACCATCTTAAAGTCTACTTGAGTGCCTACAGGTAACGGGGCAGTACTGACCATCTTAAAGTCTACTTGAGTGCCTACAGGTAAGGAGGGTCCTAAAAATTTTACAGTCTACTTGAGTGCCTACAGGTAAGGAGGGTACTGACCATTTTACAATCTACTTGAGTGCCTACAGGTAACGGGGATACTGACCATTTTACAGTCTACTTGAGTGCCTACAGGTAACGGGGATACTGACCATTTTACAGTCTACTTGAGTGCCTACAGGTAACGGGGATACTGACCATCTTAAAGTCTACTTGAGTGCCTACAGGTAACGGGGATACTGACCATCTTAAAGTCTACTTGAGTGCCTACAGGTAACGGGGATACTGACCATCTTAAAGTCTACTTGAGTGCCTACAGGTAACGGGGATACTGACCATCTTAAAGTCTACTTGAGTGCCTACAGGTAACGGGGATACTGACCATCTTAAAGTCTACTTGAGTGCCTACAGGTAACGGGGCAGTACTGACCATTTTACAGTCTACCTTAGTGCCTACACGTAACAGGGGTACTGACCATTTTACACGCAGAACACTTCTTCTCGGCATGATACTCGTCACACGTCACGCACTGCTGATCATCCTCCGACCCGAATCTTTGTCCGTTGATGCCTTGGTTCAATATGCACAATGCTGTTGGGTTCCCGCCCTGAAGATTGAAGAAAATAATTCATATAAAACACCCACTGACACGCGTATTGCTATGTGGTCACATTCTTAGAGAAAAATGTGGATTAATTACTGGAGTATTATTTAAGTACTTGACAATTCAAAGTTAGACCATAGGAGGGCAGCATTTATTCAGCATCAGGGGACAAATGGCAGCTTCTATGAAGTTATCTTAACCTGGTATATACGTCCATAGGCTTAACATTAGGAACTCGCACTCAACAGGCTTGCGAGTTTGGCTACTCATACACAACGGGTGATAAACAAATGAACATTTCCAGGCTAGGACAAAATCACAAACATATTTATGTTTGGTCTGAGTCCCCATTTGCCATCTCATTTGGAGCACTTTGGAATATTCAATCAGCTATCGCCTCGTACATATTACTGCGCACTCTAAGGTCAATGGCGAACACTCATCAATTTCTTTCTTATTATCACTAAATGCAGCAAGCAAGGTCATTTACATTCATAGATAAATATAGTTGAGAGAAGAAACCCTAAAAACTCATCCATACACTAGTAATGAGGAGATTGATTCATAACGAGGAGATTGACTCACCACGGGCACGTTGGTGAGGCTGCGCACCATCTGCTGCAGGAGCTGGCTCTCCACGTACGGGAAGTCCTTCAGCATGGAGCGAATCATCTTCTCCTGGGCATCTGGAAAGCCGTCCCCCTCACGGCCACGAAGTAGGCTACCACACAAATAATCACAAAACAAACGATGAATTAGATGGTAATTCCAAGAAGCCGTCTCCCTCATGGCCAAGAAGCAGGCTACCACACAAATAATCACAAAACAAATGATGAATTAGATGGTAATTCCAAGAAGCCGTTTCCCTCATGGCCAAGAAGCAGGCTGCCATACAAGTAACCACAAATCAAACGATAATTTAGATGGTAATTCCATGAAGCCATCTCCCTCATGGCCACAAAGTAGGCTGCCATACAAGTAACCACAAATCAAACGATGAATTAGATGGTAATTCCAAGAAGCCGTCTCCCTCATGGCCACAAAGTAGGCTGCCACACGAAAAATCACAAATCAAATGATGAATTAGATGGTAATTTCAGGAAGCCGTTCCCCTAGCGGCCACGAAGCAGGCTGCCACACAAATAATCACAAAACAAACGATGAATTAGATGGTAATTCCAAGAAGCCATCTCCCTCATGGCCAAGAAGCAGGCTGCCATACAAGTAACCACAAATCAAACAATGATTTAGATGGGAATTCCATGAAGCCGTCTCCCTCATGGCCACAAAGCAGGCTGCCACACAAGTAACCACAAATCAAACGATGATTTAGATGGTAGTTCCATGAAGCTGTCTCCCTCACTGCCATGAAGTAGGCTGCCATATGAATAATCACAAATCAAATGATGAATTAGATGGTAGTTTCAGGAAGCCTTCCCCCTCATGGCCACAAAGCAGGCTGCCACACAAATAATCACAAATCAAACAATGAATTAGATGGCAATTCCAGGAAACCGTCCCCCTCACTGCCATGAAGTAGGCTGCCATATGAATAACCACAAATCAAATGATGAATTAGATGGTAGTTTCAGGAAGCCTTCCCCCTCAAGGCCACGAAGCAGGCTGTCACACGATTAATCCAAAACCAAAAAATGTCAATGTTGCCACAGCAAGGGGGCAGACAGTCTGTGGCCAGCTTCGAACTGTCTTGTTCATGTGAATGAGGCTCAGGTAATAATAATACCTTTGTTTTATACAAGGAAAAATAATTCCATATACATGTACTGAACATTGGTAAAGTGGATTTCAATGAAAAGTGGAAAATTGCCATCTCAGATTATCTCAATTAATATTAGTTTTGGTTTACACAAAGAAAATAAACGGAAAATAAAAATGTGAAAATGGAAAACTGCCCACTCTGATTTCTGTGTTTTTGACTTATTGCTCAGAAGGACTCTGTGCCAAAGCAATGAACTAATCATAGGGATGTAATTATATAGAACATCCTGACCATGCTGTACAAGTCACAGAACGAGATGCTAGTTTACCGTTTACACGGACCGAGGCATTCCGTATAAACGGTAAATTAGCATCGAGTTCTGTGACTTGTACAAGCATGGTTGGACGTTATATATTTACTATATACAGGGATGAAAGTCGGGACTGATGAAAAAGTCGGAAACAAAAAAACTAAAATAAATGGAGCGTATTCGGGTGGGGGGGGGGGGGGGGTGGGCACGCCCCCCCCCCCTCCCATGCCGTCAAACAAAATTTCGGCACTTGACGGAACTCTGACGGCAGTGTCAACGGCCCTTGGCACGTTTAACTGCCGCCAAAGTACTGACTGTGCCGGTTTCCCTGGCAGGTGCGTCAATGCTAACAGCCTATGGAGGTTTATACGCCGTTGGTGAGAGCTTCTTGGAATTTAGTTTTATTTCATGATTTTAATACTTTGTTAATGATCATATTTCAAGATGCAGAAATTTCTGATTTCCATCAATTGTCGGCGAACTTGCATCCCTGTATATACACAAAATTTAAAAAAAAATCAATTTCATTTTTCTTAACAACCAAAATTTTAATAAATGTGTATGGCTAGGTGGTCCGTATTTTAGTGTATGGATCGGTGGTCCGTACAGTATTTTTACGTCATATGCCAAAACAGTGCATATTTACAGTATATACGGCATGGGTATATAGTAAGTGGCAGATTTGTCTAACGCCCCAGTCACACTGTCATAAAAAATTACATATTCCGTGTACATACGCACCTTTACGTTTTTTAAAATCTATAAATATGTTCTAATATGCAGCAATACGCAGAGTTACATAAATGTGCGTCAGATTGTGGAGAAAATGTGGTGCCGGAATTAATTCTATTATCTTCTGAACCTTTATCTACGCTTTTTCAATGTGTAAATGAATGCTAAAGTATGTCAAGAGATGTTAAGAAACAATCGAATGTAAAGCTAAATAAACAGAAATGTTCACAATCCGTCGCTTTTACATGGTGCCCGCTATTTCAACTACATAGCAAAACGTCCTCATTGATGCCAGTATGACTGGAATTATGTAATAAAAGGCAAAAACGTCAAGTTTGCGCCAAGTTTACGCATTTTTTTGTTTTTTTTTGTTTGGTTTGATTTTACGTCCAGTCAACCATTATAGGTCCTTTCCAGACTTTCTCAAGGTTCTTTTACACCACTAGGGTGGTGATCGAATCTATGTGATGAATTCAGGTAGAAATCTCACCCCTACACATTTACCGAGGTGAGAGTTCTTTTACTTTCCACACCACATAGTCATGGTATGAGAAGGATGGCCTTTGATATAGCAGTAAATCTACCACTGCTGGGGGTGGGACTCGAACCCACAAAGTCTTACAACCTTGGGGTTACAAGTCCAGTGCTCTAACCACTGAGCTAACTCCCCACCCCCCAAGTTTACGCATCTTTTGACACGTAGGAAATATGCCACTATTTTATGTGACTGTGGCATAACTACCTCTTGATCCAGACGTCGAGCTTGTTTTTATTCTCGGTGCTGGACTTGTGCGCGTGGGTGATGAGGGTGGAGAGGTAGTGCAGCTTCATGGCCATCACTTCATTCGTGTCGTGACTCTTCATGTTCTTCTCCAGTAACAACCCCAGCACCTTGCACACCTTGTAGCAGTTGGCCAGGACTGTCTCCTGCTTCTGCAGCTGTAGGGATATCTGTGAAGGAGAGTGAAAAATACAGGGATATCAGTAGGGGTCATGAAAAAATTGGAAATATTTTTTATGTGGAATTTACTGCCTAGGAGAGATTGAGAAAACAGCAGGGTTTACAGATAGGGTAGGGTAAAAAAAAAAAAACCCTCGCGGATAACCAGTTAAATAGTTAGTCTGAGGCAGGGTACCAGCTAGACTTGCTAAAGTCTTTGATTATGAACATTCATTAAATGACCAATCAAAATCAGAATAAAGTTCATTATAGTATGTATCCTTCTCTGACTGGCCCATGAATCAAAGACTGTCCAGTAGAAACAGAATCTCCTGTTTATGGCCCCAAGTCGTTCCATGCTACCCTATTCCTTCTCCTACCCCTCCCCCCCCCCCCCCCCCGCATGTGTTGTCATAGCAATAAATCTCGCCTGCTCCTGACTGTGACCTGATTAAGATAAAAGTGATATGGTATTAATCTCCCAGCAGATATCCTGACTAGTAGCCAGGATATCTGTATGGAGAGTATTGGAATACTGGAGCTAAACAGCGCCAGAAATCCAACACCATTACCGATTGTACCAGTCCCTGTATCCCAACGAGGAGGGTAGCCATAGGATGCAGGGACTGGAGCCAGTCTAGGTACTAGCCAATCTAGGTCTTCCCCATTGTAGCCAGTCATATAGCTACAAATAATCAGTGTGAAGAGTGAACACTTTGAGATCTTCAACCTATTAGCTGAAAGTCTAGGTTGAATTTAGCAGATCCCTACTGAGGCTCAACCACCCTCAGCATGTGCATTTATGGTTATTCAAGTTGACATATGAACATTTCTGGAATAGATTGGTAAGAAAGGCGGTTTTATTTATATAAAATCTGCCTTAATTATCTAATTTTCTAAATTTTGTTGAACGGGTTGAGGACATGGTCTTACCACAAGCTAAAGGTTGAAAATCGACTAAAAAGTGGAAGTCTGTAAAAACTGATTATTGGTGTGATGAAGCTCAATTTATTCTCTTGTTATTTTACAGAAACAAAAACATTTATAAACAGAAAATGAAAACAAAGATTTCTTTGAAAAAGAGGAAAACTGCTATCTCTGAAAATACATGATTATCACACTGTTCATTGAGAAAATTACTAGTAAGTTACCGAACATTGCAAGCCATGCGCGATTCTTTTGTAGGGATTAACAAGAAAAAAATGAACGTTTCTGGAATATTTTAAAAAGTTGAGGACATGACCTTGCCACTTGCAAAATTATGAAAAAAGTGGAAATCTGTAAACCCTGATTATGATAAATCTCAGGAATCTAGGACACTATGTCCTCAGTATTCAGAGAAAACCTCTTCAAAAGGATTTCAGACTTGGCGATACATTTTTTTCTATTTTGAAAATGATAACATTATTTTTAATAGAAACATTGAAGACTGGAAAAACATTTTGTTTACGTACCTTGACTGGGTTGAGATTACTCTGGTTTAGCAATGAACATAAGGTGCCTGATAAATGTGGAGGTAATTTGGGTTCCTTCTCCAAGCCTGAGAAGTAAAATAGACATGACAGAAAAGTTAATGACATGGACTCAAAGCAAGACAACTTATATATTTTTCTGGATAAACTTTGGATAAGTTAAACGTCAGTGGCAATGCAAAATTTAGAAAAGAAAAAAGGAGGAAAATGTGGAGTCAGAATTAGTATCAAAATGTGTAACTTTTCTTGGCGATTTGTTTCTTGTTTACGTGATGGTCTCAATAATAGGTAAGAGACGTAAAGACATTTTTATAGACGTTGATAGACAATAATGACTTACAAACTTTGTCAAACTAATTTGTTAATATGTCCCAGTTCTCGTGTTTGCTACGCAGTTACAACTGTAATACTTTCATTCCTATACTGTTGTTATTATCACTATCATTATCATTATTATCAATTTTAACTGTATAACATTATATATTTGGCTATTTTTTCTCATTTTTGGGGGGGAATTTCTTTATTGAGAAGATATTTGACTCACAATGTGTTCGTTCACAATTTCCTTCAGTGTCAAGAAAGTGCGGTTAGCAGTCAGCAATTAGAGCTGGTTTCAATCGGTTCCAATAACGATTACAATATTTCATACGGAGAGAATGAATATGGATATAGATGAGCCATCTGTATTTTGATGATGGTCCAGGTGATGCTATTGCTTTTTTTTTTTTTAATTCCTTAAAAAAAAAAAAAAAAATTATTTTAACTGAAGGTCCAGGTGAAGTTTACCTCTGGGGACAGTAAAGTAATCCAAGTCCTCTCGCGGGATGAAGTTGTTGATCACAGACACGACTTGGTGTTGGCCTAAAAATAGAAGACATAATTTGAGAATTAGAGGAATACTGCTAATATATGCTTTGTTACAGGTACGAGGCAAAAATACTCCCTAACACAGCCGATGCTACCTTGAGAATGACAACTAACTGTCATAACCAAACCGCTGCTATGAGATCCCCCAGAACACAATGTTTTTAGAACAATGGGGCATAACAACCACCCTTCGCTACAGTGACATCACACTGTCGCGACCGTTCTCTCAGCATATGTACTGAGTGAAAGGATAGGAAAACCAAGCAGATTTCTGGTTTAGGGCCCTGTCAGAGGATGGTGGGGGGGGGGGGGGGGGGGGGGGGGGCTCTAAGATTTCATCCGGATCGGATTCTTCAGGCATCTTATAGTTAGGCTGATATTCAAGGCATATGACATTGTCACATTTTGAGGGTAGTATACTTTGTGTAGACCCTGGTAACTTTATTAAAATCATAAAGTTAGAAAAGGGGAAGATTAGCATTGACATATGATAGAACTAATATATGGTTTGTACTTTGAAGGATATAGAATTAATGGCATATCAGAGAATTCATGGAGGCGCCATCTGGTGTTTGTCAAATATTGTCAATTATCAGTCAAAACTGGTTTCTTGTGATTCATTCTAATTCTATATGAGTAAATTTAATGTTTTGTCCAGTTAATCCAGATTTAATAGGTAAATTTATTTATTTTTTTGAGGAAATAAACCCAGGCTGGGTTTATTGAAGTATAAGCCGGACGAAAGGTGGCAGTTCGGTGGCGAGTCGAAGGGCACCTAGTGGCAAAAAGAGGGAACTTCGAGACGACGCGAGGGACCGCAGGCCTCACTTCACCTCCGTGAACCCCTGGGGTTACACCTCCGTCCACGCTCCTGACACAAGAATTTTTTTTTTATATATAATGGATATCTATGAGAGGAATAATCTGACTGATTATACCCCTTTTTTCACATATATTAAAAAGTATTCGCCAAAACTAGAAGACATGTTTGTTCTATCTTATATTTCCATGCGAGGTTATAGGTAAATTTGTTTGATTTACATAGGAAATGTATCGAAATATGGTTTCCTTCAATCATTTCAGATACAAGGAGGTAACCTATCGTTTTTAAAGCTTAAATGTGTAGTACTATAAATCTACTATATTCTGTGAAAGTTGGAGGAAACTGACATGAGTTAGACTAGATGAAAAGCAACTTCTAAGAATTTCTATATAAAATTGTCATGATATTGAGCTCTAAATCAAAAACTGGCATGGTGACCCCCAATTTATAAGTTAAATATGTGTACTAGATCACTTGGAGGTCAACATATTCAAATTTCAAGTAAAATGATATGGGTTTTAATTTTCAAACCAAATTGTCCACTATGCCTTTAAATTCCTAAATATGATTTACGGATTTTGTTGGGTTTTTTCAACACCACGTAATGGTTCTTTTTTCAAACAGTAAAGCGCATGCAATTATTAACCAACGTCATGGCAGTAAATATTTCATCAACTGTAGATATAAAAAAATTGTAGACTCTAATATAGATACATCGTCTTCTGTTTTTAAATTCCCAGGGATGTCAGGGAAGAAATTGGAAATATTTTTCAAGTGGAATTTGCTCCCTCAGAGACCGAGAAAATGTTGAATACACCTCAGTGTCAGCCAACTTAATCAAGATTACCTTTGTTTTACACCAGGAAAAAGATTTAATATATTGCAAATATTAAGGTGGATTTCATGGGAAAGTGGAAAGATGCCATTTCTGATTTCTAAAGAGAATTCTTAAATCTTAAAGGCATTTCCTACAATACACAGTGGCACCACCTGGCGATTTACAAATACTGACAATTATCATTTCAAATCCGTTCTTATGACTTATCTTAATAGCAACCGAGTGAAGTATAACATATTGAGTTTGACCTAAGCCAATAGGTAAATTAAGCCAATTTATATTTGACTTATTTATATAGGAAATGTACTAACAAAAATACAGTTTTCTCCAATTCTTTAAAAAAAAAAGAGATAAAGATGGCGACCTATGATTTCTAAAATATAAATGCGTAGTACTCCAGATTTGCTGTATTCTGTGAAAGTTTGAAGAAAATGAAATGGATTTTACTATGTGTAAAACAGTTTTTTAAAAGAATTTCTATATACTCTCTTTCAATATTATAATATTGATCTCTAAATCCCAAACTAGCATGATGACCCTCATTTTTCAAATTTGCAATGTGTTCTATAACACTTGGATATCATCATATTCAATTTCTTGGAAAATGACATGGGTTTAATGATTTTCAAGGTAAATTGTCTGATTTGCTCATGATTAGAGAGACACGTACCAACAAAACCAGCCATCTGTGCGGCCGTCCTTCCCACCGAGTTCGTGTGGTCAGTTTTAGCACCGGCATCCAGTATGACGCGCACCACATCCACTTTACCTGTAAACGTAAACAGAACACGTCTGACTCTACATTCACCAACGATCCATATGTACAGTAGAATCCAGCTAGGCAGACCACCTCCATTCTGAGTCGTACTGTCCTGCTTAATGAGGTGAATGTAATCATGAAAAAGGGAAAACATTTCCAGGCCCAAAGCCCTTACGTTTTTTTCCCTTGAATTGTTTTCTTTATGGAGTTTTATTGCATATCTTATATGGTTCTATAAGGATTTTCAAGGGAAAGGACAGCAAAGATCAGTGTATAGTAGGATTAAGAAACTGTTATGATTATTACCGGAAAGCGCAGTGAAGATGAGCGCGGAGTGGGATTAAGAAACCGCTGTCATTGTGAATTAATTGTTAGATTAATAGTAATTCTGATGACTGCTGCTGCTTCAGATACATAATCGAACTGTGATTACATAACACTCATAACACGTCATGGTCCCACGTGACTTAATTTCAAACGGCCAGTCTGCCAACTGACATCCAGCCTTCGGACTCGAACTTTCTCTGCCCATCCACCCACACCTATAACAATACCATAATGGCCAACACTGACTCTTAAAATCCTCATCTTTTATCTTACTCGATGTCATACTCTTATCCATCTTAACAGTGTCTCACGGACACCTCATACATTGTAATATCATTCTCTTTTACTTGTGTCACATGGACACATAAATGATGTTATTTATGTTGATAAATAAATATTTTAAGTGGCAGCGTGGTCTTTGTTCATAATTATTATTACCGAGTGCAGTGATGATGAGTGCCTAGTAGGATTGAGAAACCATTGTGATTATTTACGGAGAGTGCAGTGACGATGAGCTCATAGTAGGATTAAGAAACTGTCATCATTATAAACTATACAGGAAACCTCTGAGAGTTTAGGGTCTGAGCTCGTATCCCATCGAGTTTGAATCACATAGTAATTCACAAGGCGAAGCCGCGTGAACTACGTAGTGATTCAAACGAGACGGGATCGAGCTCTGACCCTAAACTTAAATGGGTTTCTGAATTTATCTCACCCTTCATATTGACTAATGGGCTATAATTTGTGACATAATCCCCCATTGGATATTTTTCCTAAATATCTAATGGGCGTTAGATACGAGTTTCCAATGTTAAGTCTATGGAGAAAAATACCGGGGTGAGATAAAATATTGTATCTATTATTCACCTATACGATTAATGACGAAAAATTGCAATACAAAGTTTATTGTACTTCCAGATCACGCCTAATACCACAGCACTGTCAAGCACAGTGGTAATTCGGTATATATCTACACCAGCATATAGTTTGCTAAAAAGCGTAATAGGTGGATAATAAAACCGGAGAGTACAGCAAAGATGAGTGTGGAGTATGATTAAGAAACCGCTGTCATTATTATCGGAGAGAGCTGTGAAGATGAGCTCATAGTATGATAAAGAAACCATTGTGATTATTACCAGAAAGCACAACGAAAATGAGCTTATAGTAGGTTAACGATACTGTTGTAATTATTCCCAGATAGTGCAATGAAGATGAGCACCAAGTAGCATTAAGAAACCATTGTGATTATTACTGGGGAGTTTAGCGACGATAAGCTCACAACAGGATTTAGAAACTGTTTAAACTATTATCGGAGCGTGCAATGAAGTTGAGCGCAAAGTAGGATTAAGGAACGAATTTGATAGCTTTCAGAGAGTGTAGCAAAGATGAGCAAAAAGTAGGATTTAGAAACCATTGTGATTATTAACGGAGACTGCAGCGAAGATGAGCGCACAGTAGGAGTAAGAAACAAATTTGATTATTACCGGAAAGTGCAGCGAAGATGATCGCGCAAAGTAGGATTAAGAAACAAATTTGATTATTACCAGAAAGTGCAGTGAAGATGAGCGCAAAGTAGGATTTGGAAACCATTGTCATTATTATCGTCAAGTGCCATGATGATGATTAAGAAACCACTGTGATAATTACCAGAAAGTGCAGCGAAGATGAGTGCGGTGTAGCCGTGGTCATGGTAGTTGGAGTTGACGTCTGCTCCATGGGAGAGTAAGACCCGACACAGCTCAGTCTGCCCTCTGTATGCTGCATGTTGTAGTGGGGTCATCCCCGACTGTAAACAACATCCAGATTCTGTTATTATCTTACGATTCAGGTACGTCAGTTTGGGTCAGGGTAGAAAGTTGGAAGTACATTCCATGTGGAGAAACCCGAGAAAATGGGGAAAACATGTCGGTATTGGTGTGGTATCTGGATGCCCCGCTTTGTAGCCAGCACGACTCGGTTTTCAACTAGTGACGGACAGACTCTACGCTTTTTTTTTCAAATTCATGTCAGAACGTTGTCAATAATTGACATAGGAACTTGAAATGACCATCAATAGATAGCTAAAGCTGTGTGAAAAACAGTTTGTGAGTTTATGGTATCAAAAACCTTTCTGCGTAACGTATTAATCTCGCTTTCCCGGGTGTGGGTGTGTTCGACTGTACGTTATTTAGAAGAAAAAAAATTGTGAGTTTATATTTTGATTCTCGATAGGCAACATATGATTATTTGTCATTGTTTGTTACGCGGTTCACCGTGGGTGCAAGAATGTCAACTCCGGAAAACCAAGCGGGGCGTCCAATTTACGAAGCGGGGCGTCCAAAGCGTGTCGGCTACCAAGCGGGGTGTCCAGTATTCATAGGTATATTGAGAGGATGCTATGGATCGAAACTCAATTGATGTTATTTTTGTTTTACAGAAGGGAAAATAATTATAACTCCTGAGAATGAAAATAAGGATTTTCATGGAAAATGGAAAGCTGACATTTTTTATTTTTACAAGTTTAGAATACGAGGCAAAAACACTTCTTGTCACAAACGATGCTGAAAAAAGACAACCCCAAAACTACTAATTAAGAAACAAACAAAAACTGATTGAGGAAATAGGATATACACAGAAATAAACACTCACCAAAATGGACAAAAATGGGTTACGAGGCAATACTCGTCTATAACTATAATTCCAAGGGTCAAATAAACGTTACTTCTTCTTAATTAATTAGTCAATCTAGATAACAATGAATACAAGGAGCGAGATCGTTTGAATTACTTTTAGAAAAAACTAAGAGTTTCAGGCCATTACAATTAGCACACAGTGGGAGATAATCGAGATCCTACTTACCTCGTCCAGGCAGTCAACGCGGACATCCTTCTCTCCGATTAGAGCTTTCGCTTCTTCTACTTTCCCTGGAGCATAGAATACAGAATGGTTGGTCAACCTTAAAAGAATCGGTGGACAATAACATTGGTGTATCCATACACAGGCAATATGAGTCTATGGGGCTATCCATTATGTACTTACGCACTGAGGGGGGGTTGGTAAAAAATTCTGGAAATTTTGCGTATGCTCCTCCTTTGTTCTATTACATACAACATAGACAGGGCGGGTAGGGGGGGTCAAATGTTGCAGAGATTTTCCGTACATATTTTATGGATGGCCCCTGCGCGGGGGGGGGGGGGGGGGTAGAATTTCAGCATAACTTGGACCTCCTCCATCTCTGTTTCCCCCATACTGTGGCTGTAAATTTTATTTCATGCCCACTCTTTCCGGCCTCTCGGGGCATCGGGCACCGAGTCGTACATGTGCGTCTGGCCCCCAGGCCCCACTTTGATTTCAGGTGATTTTTCCATACAAAAATAAATCAGACACTCCAAATGAGGATTAGTAACGGGTTGAAGACATGCTTGTCCACAGTATTTATCCTACCCCTAATAAAAAAACTGTCATTGATTTAACATAGGCAAATTTTATGTGGTGTGCCATAACATAAAGTAAAATTTATGTACCTAGAGAAATAAAAAATTGACCAATCAGCGATCAGGAATTATCAGGGATGTCAGTTGGGGTCAGAAAAAAACAAGGAAATATTTCCCATGACAATTCAGGGTTTAAACCTCACATGTATACACCAAAAACACCGGAAATGGATATAAGTAATGTTATTATTACTAAACATATATGCTTCTTTGAAGATTCTGTGGGTAGGTAGAGATGGGGATCAAGGCTTTTTACTGATATGAGTAATACAGTAGTTATATCTCTCTACTCTGTGTTGTTATATGTTCATTTTTCACAAGAAAAGCGATTTCACATTTCAGAAATGAAAACACGGATTTCCGCGGAAACAAGGAAAACTGACATCCTTGAATTATTCACCTGTGTAAATAGTTCTGGCTGCTGAGCAGAAATTCTGACAGCTGACAAACATGGACGGAATCAAGTCAGACTTTCCTAATATCACAAAGTCGTGGAGACGGGGTAGGATAAATACGAAACCAAACTCGAGATAGACTTGTCAGCGTCTATGCCACTCTGGTCAGGTCTGTTCCTCACTATGCTCAGCTAACGCTTCGCGTAGTAATACACGACCTTCTCGTCATGGCATAAACATTGGCAAGTCTAACTCTTGTTTGGTTTCTACTAATTATTTATCATGTTATAGAATTAGGACTGTTGAGCGTTTTGATGATTTTACTAGCGTAGGTTTTGAGTGTGGCTTGCGATACCTGGCCCCCACAGACATTTCAGGTGGTAACTCCGCGAATAATCAACCTAGAGATCCCAAATAAGGACTAGTATATAGCTAAAGATCTCCTTGTCGGAAGTATCTGATCTGAAATTGCAAATTCTCCAAGGATCCCTTCTGTGGTGGGGTTATGCCCGAGATGTTGAAGAAGCCAAGAAGCCGAAATAAGAGGCATTCATCTTAAGATGTTTATGACATTAATAAGGTATTTTATATGGCTCGTCTATTCCACATATAACATACATAAAAAGGTGTGTTTCGGTAAGGCCTGCTCGGAGTTTCGACCCCCACAAAGAGACACTTAACCAGACCTAGGCTTGAAGAGGAGAAAGCCATGGGAGTGGAATTCTCGTATAGAGAAAAACGCAAACCTGGTTAATATAGATCCACACAATTATGGATTACACAGCATTAAAGACGGTCAAGTGGCCATATTCTGGAACAATCTGTCTCCATTCTCCCACTCACTTTTGGGAATTAATGAAGTTATTTGGTGGGTTGGTATTACTTGTATGATTTAGCCAATTATTCGAAGTACGGAGTATAGCGATTTAACATAACTTAATGACGAGTATGTTAACATCTAGGTGTAGCAACTATTGGGGAATTAGACGTCTTGAGCCTTTTATCGTTTGTGCCCCTGTCAGCGTCAAAACGTGGACGCGTTAAGATCACTGGCTGAACGCCTTGAGCCTACCCTGTGGACCATTTTCCTACCATTTCCGTAACATTTTTGGGAATTTATATGGCAATTTTTTGACTGGTCGTTTTGGAGGTATACGGTGAAGTTGGCTCGGAAGGGAAAATGGCAATATTTGTTTGTTTGCCACAGGAGTCGAAATGTACCCAGAACGACTGCTGTAAAGGGTAGGGTTAGATAAGTATTGGGTAAGGAGGTTAGGTTAGGGCATGGACAGTGTATCTCTAGAGTTGTATGTCCATGGTTAGGGTTAGATTAGGATGGGAATAGTTTGGTTTGTTTGTTTGGTTTGATTTAATGTCCAGTCAACCATTATAGGTCTTTACCAGACATCTGCAGCGGCACCCTTTAGGTTCTTTTACACCACGAGTGTGGTGATCGAATCTATGTGATGAATTCAGGTAGAGGTGAGAGTCCAACAACCTTGGGATCACAAGTCCAGTACTCTCTACCACTGAGCTAACTGCCCACCCTAGTCGCTTCATTTATGCTTGCATGCTAGCATATCCGCTCTGCACCACGAGGAGGCGAGGCGACCAAGAAGGTGAACAGATTGATAATAGCTGTTGGGTAAGGTTAGGGTAGGGTTAGAGTAAGTTAAGGTAGGTAGGGTAGGGGTAGGGGTAGATTAGGATAGGGCTAAGTTAGGTTAGGGTTAGATTAGGATAGGGCTAGGTGAGGGCAGGGTAGGAGTTATATTAGGGTACAGTTAGGTTTAGATTAGGGTAGGGCTAGCTTAGGTTAGGGTTAGATTAGGATATGGCTAGGTGAGGGTAGGGTTAGTGTAGGGTTAGAATAGGATAGGGCTAGGTGAGGGAAGGGTTAGGTTAGGGTTAGATTAGGGTAGGGCTAGGTTAGGTTAGGTTAGGGTTAGATTAGGGCAGGGCTAGGTTAGGATAGGGTTAGATTAGGGCAGGGCTAGGCTAGGGTAGGAGTGATATTAGGGTAGGGTCAGGGTTAGATTAGGGTAGGGCTAGCATAGGTTAGGGCTAGGGGTTCGGAAGGGGTAGGGGTAGGTTATGGGAGCGCAGGTGTGGGTGCTGCAAAGTGCTCTCCAACATGTACACATCAATGATATCAGTACAGTAGTGATATAACCATTGTACTATTAGTAAAACTATCAATACTCATCGCAGGTCTATAATATAGTAAAACATACGGTATAAAAAATCAATTCATAGTTTAAGCTGAGATCTAGATCTCTAGATCTAGTAATTTGTACTAAATTGTGGTGGATTAGTCTAGATCTCGTACGGTACTACTACTAGTACTATCTAGCTACTAGTACTAGCCACTAGTACTACTAGTACTACTACTAGTACTAGTAGTTGGAGATGGTGACAGGATCATTTCAACATATGAGATGAGGCTAGATTGGAGTTGTGGCGTCTCAATTACTACTACTACTACTACTACTACTACTACTACTACTACTACTCGGGAAGGCAGGTGACAACATGCACGTAACTGTCAGTCTCCAGGGGGTAAACGGCTCCAATGACAGGTGCGATGCGTTCCAGAAACATCGGCAGCCTTACCCCGTTACGCGTTAGCAGCACTGGGAGTGGGAGCAATATTATCGAGCCGGGTGAGCCCACCAGCAAGTCAAATATGGCAATATCTTTGACGGTATATTAAACACACATTTAAAATTTACAGGAGATACCTCCCATACGATATGATTCAAGTATTCATTGGGTGTATCTGTCTACTTACCCGCATTGATATGTTCTATCAGTTTCTTTTCGTTCTCAGTTTGATCTGTCTTCTTGGTTGACGCCATCGTGATGCTGATATGCTAGCCTTGAAACGAGTAGAAGGAGGAATACACTATATAATATAATACGTCCTTGATGTCCAAGTATAAAGTATTGAAATATCAATGTTAGAATGATAGCTTTATTACATAGCAATTAAAAGCTCGATACTTGTCTGAGTACGAGAAACAACTTATTAAATTTACGAGAGTATGATAGTGTCACAAGAGATAATATCCGACTGAATGTGTTAACGTTTCCCGCAAGGTAGCAGCACTATGATCTGTAGTGTGGATTAGTTTCACCAGACGGTGTCGTACATGTTTCCAGTCTTGGCTGGTGCCCAGTTTCCAGTGTAGATAAATTTTGAAGGTCGAGGTTGCTTCCTCCCTTTATACGAATAAGTAAAGAGCATCTAAATCATCATAATGTCATCTTTAGTTAGGGACGCTGCAACTGTTGAATTAGCAGGTGGGTATTTTAGTTTACATGCCCTACTTTGGGTCTGTTGTGGATACTACACATTGAGACCTCATATTATCGCCCAGCCGGCACTGCATTGACAGCTCCTGTCATTCACTCAATGTGTCTTCTTCTGTCATCAGATGCATCAAAGCTGAGAAGAATATGAAATTTTGGCAACACAACGTTTTCTTTGTGAAGCAGTTGTAGAGAATCCATTCATGTCTACTCAAATTTTATACATTCATTATAGACTGGATAGGCCAGGAAGGCATATAGATCTAGATCTAGAACTATAACTGAAGTTATAATCATTTTAATATAAGCCCCAGGGACTACGGTGGGATCCCCAATCAAATAGTGTTTCCCTTTTGTAGATTGACTTGTGCTGTATATCCAATAGGTTTCAGTAAATAATTGTTTGCATATAGTAATTTAAAAAAGAACATTCATTTTGATAGACAAAATCTCCATGACCAAGGATGATAAGGGGGATAAAATAAAAAGGGTCAAAATAGCATCACATCATCTATGGATAGCCCTCAAAGGTGTGACAGAAAAGCCCATATTATCTTTTTTCTTTCAGAAATAACTAAATATTCGAAACTTCAGAATAAAAAATCAATAATTACAGTGTGAAGTGAACTTTCAGGAGATGGGCAAAGCAATTTTTCTTTTAGAGATACATGATGGCATAAGTATGTTGCTCTAAGCCTACTAGATCTAGTTCTATTGGATTTTTTAAAAGTTATTTACGAAGGGAAAAATACGTATGTTCTCTCACACCCTTGTTAGTAAGTCACTCATTGCATTGAGGATATCGCAAACCAAAATTAAAAACGCAATAAGTTTCTGAATGTATCAATTAACCTCCACTGAGTTTCAAAACATTAAGTACTCATTCCACTTCAAGACAACTTATGTACATTGGCACCGACATAAGCCAACATTGTTACCGACCGCAGAATACTAAACTTATCAATTGATTAATGAAATACTTTAGAAATAATAATAACAAAAAATCTCATGTATCTGAATCTCGCAATTGCAAAGAAGGCTTGATATTGAATTTATTCTGAATGTTTCAGAGGTGCACTGATTCCAAGTAAAACGTATTGGATTGAATATTGGAGAAGGGTACCACAAACGGTCATAACTGACTCTTGGATCTTGTTGACAATTTTCAATCAAAACCTTTCTTTAAATTTAGTTCCAGTTAATGTAATAGAGTAACAGATTTAGTATCATTCCGATATTTAAGTGATTTTCACTTTGATTGAATATAGATTTATGAGAAATTAACAGCGATTATAAACCTGTATTAACGACCTTTTTACTGTCCCTGCAGGCAAGGAGCCGTGGCCAGACAACGTGCGCCTTTACCAGCCTTACGAAGGTGATTATCAGTACAAGGACTTTACTCAGAGATGGCAGTTTTCCCATTCTCGAAGAAAAACTTTTTAATCATTTTCTATTTATAAGATTCAGTTTTCTTGTGTGAAACAAGAGAGATAATAAATTGGGCCTCATTCACATAAATAAACAGTATTTCAAGGAATACTGGACGCCACATTTCGTAAATTGGACACTGCTTGGTTATCGGGAGGTAACACTCTCGCACTTGCGGCGAACCATGTAACAAACAATGACAAATAATCATATATTGCTTATCATGAATCAAAATATAAACCCACACACTGTTTTTCGCACAGCGTTAGCTATCTATTGATGTTTATTCGAAGTTCCTTCGTCAATTATTGACAAAGTTCTGACATAAATTTTAAAAAAAAGAGTCTGTCCGTCACCCACTGAAAACCGGGGCGTGCTGGCTACGAAGCGGGGTATCCAGATACCGGTTCAAGCCTCCCTAGATACACCAGCCCAATTCCATGGACAAAAACGATGTGTTTTCCATGTTTTCTCAGTTTCACTGATGCAGTACATTCCATGTGAAAAGATATTTCCTCTTCCTTTTTTGATGACTCCAACTGACATCGCTGTTTTCTTAACACAGATGGCAGTGGTACGTAAAACAAATATAGCATGAATTGAGCCTCTGACTACATTCGTGTAGAGAACTAGTGGTTTGAACTTCCCCACACGTCATCAACCCAACTTCCATGACCGACACCAATGTATTTTCCATGTTTTCTCAGTCGCTCTGAGGTCGTAGATTCCACATAAAAAGTTTGTCCATGTATGTCCATTGTACGCCTCCTGACTAAGACGAGAATGGAGTTATACTTCTCATCAGATCTTATCTATTTTTTACATTAGAATATGCATGTATTTGTTATAAAGGAATGGAGAGGATTCTAGATGAAAGCATTACCGGTACCTCGTAACCTAGAAAAGAAAAAATAGAAATAGATTTTAGAATATAGAATGCACGAATAACTAGATTTGATATTTCATTATTCATATATTTGATTTCTTGAAGAATTTCTTTATTGACATATAAAAGATATATACAGCATTTTTCATTTGCGTTGAGGCTTCCAAGCGTCAATGAAGCGGCCAAGGCATCAGTTGCTATTATGCATTATTCATGAGATATTATCTAATTTTACATTAGAATATGCATACATTTGTTGTGATAGAGAGGATTCTAGATTGAAACTTTGCCTCGTACCTAGAAATAGATGTTAGGATATAGAACGCATATCTTTCCTCAGTTCATGATATCTACGAACATGCACAGTGATATATTTTATTTTATTACCCACCCAATACGTAGTCTCCATACTAAGCCTATGGAGCCATCAGATCTCTACTGAGTAGAATACGGAAAGCCATATTCTCCTAGGAGAATATGGCTTTTTTGGCCACCTGACGGGCATTATAGGAACTATTCATGTAAACAAGGCACGGTACTTGCGTCAAATTTCTAATGATTTAAAAGAATGTTTCCCTAATAATCAGTCGAAAGGTGAGTAATAAGTACAACATTACGATGATTTCGATCTGTGTGGCTGTATTCTCCTTGTAGTTGACGCTACGCAATACTCCTCACTATCGCTCTGAGTTTTACTTCGCATCAACTATGCGGAGAATATGGCCACTCAGATCGAAATCATGGTAATATTGTGTATGTATTCGGTAAACATACGCCTCTGTTTTGATTCTTCTCTGCAGTTGACCAGATCCTTCTGACCGAATATGCCAACTGCCTTGGAGTTAAAGCATTCCTGAAGTTCTGCGAACTAAACTTTGAAGTTGAACTTCGAAGAAATGCAGAACACATTTCCCCATCAGGTGAGAATAAAACACACATATTTAAGCCAATTTGATAAACGTAATTCAAATTGTGTATATAAGTCGTTGAAAATTTGTTGTTAGCACATTTCTTGTCCTGAAGAAGGCGCTGAAACCTCGAAACGTTGACTACTTGGAAAAAATAAAAAACACTATGTCAAAAGTCGGAGTGGACATTATTTCTTCACGGGAGTATAGAGTTGGAAGTCTTTCTACCACAATTTAAAGTTTGGTATAATTATAACATTATATATATATATATATATATATATATATATATATATATATATATATATATATATATATATATATATATATATATATATATATATATTTTTTTTTTTACTCTATTGCGGTAGCTCGAACTCTACGCTTCGCCACGTTTTCAGTAATTATAACATATATACAGTAGAACCCAGTGTAAGCGGAGACCTTCCGTCCCGGGCCCAGGTGTCCACTTATGCGGGTTGAGCCCTTACACAGGGTTTTCAGGTTTCATCCAGTCCGACTTATAAGTGTTATATATCGATGTGTAGGGGAGACAGAGGTGATCCGGAGCGTCATTTTTCGGATCTGAAGTAAAAGAGCTCGTTGATGCAGGGTGTCCGCTTACGCAGGGTGTCCGTGAGGCGGGGCTCTACTGTATATAATGATAATAAGAGATGACGTTGGTGACTGGTTCTACTAAGAACAGATGCTACCTTGAAATGAGGAAAAATTCTTAACTCTGTTGCCATTGCTGTGGAGAACTTAGAAGGAAACTCATGAGATGAAAATGACTTAGTCCATAGTCCACCGAGTTTGACCGCAGAGTAATTCACGAATAACGGGGGGGGGGGGGGGGGTGGGGGACGTTAAAGGCTCATGGCTATGTAATATGCTGTAAAGTCAGTGACTTGAAGAATTAAAAATTTAAATTTTACCTCTCCGATGAGGACAGAAATTCTGAAATTGCAGGAGCTTCCAAGGGCTATCTCACTTGAACCCCCATCGGGTTTGCCTCTGAACCCAAAACTACGACATTTCCATGCTTTTAGTTGAGTAATTCTATTGATGCCTTGATTAACGTTAGCAGTCTCCTGAGAATAGACCAGCAAAAAAAAAACCAGAAAAAAAACCAACTCAAATATTGATAATAGAACAGCCGGTGTGTGGTTCTTATCACTGACTGCACTTAATTAGAATGGACATTGTCTATATTATCATCGATGTCGCTTTTCTTTTATTCCAGGGAAAGTTCCGTTTCTTCAAATAAATCAAGTCCTCGTTTCAGAATTTGATCCTATCGTCGCCTTTGTAAAGGCCAAGGTAAGTAGATTCCAACCAAATTTTTCACTATCATTATTTTTTTTCTTTAGTTGATTATAAGTAAGCATATCCTTTTTTAGCAATTTTTATTAAGGGAATATTGTGTTAACAATCACCAAATTCGGTGATATAGCCGTTCTTCCACTCCTATAAGTTCTTTCAGAAACGCAAGTGATGCTGACGAATCTTGTCTTTTTAAGGGTCACAATTTGAGCGGGTGGCTGAGTGAGGAGGAGAGCGCGGAGATGAAAGCCTACTCCGCCATGATCGAGAACCTCCTCTGTAACGCAGAAGTAAGCAGTCTTTAGTTTAATATGATTAAATACATTGTTATAACTGATTTTATCCTACCCCTAATATAAAATCCCATAGGCTTAACATTGGGTTTCCGTATGCCACGCTGACTGGCATACAGAGTTTTATATGTCACTAGTGGCATACAGCATTATTATCACGTAATATTCCAAAATCGACCAGATAGGGTAGGATAAAATCAAAACCTGATTCGTTTTAATCTTGGCCACCGCATCCCACTCCTGAAGTTTTGGCTCCGGACTTCACTCGGCTTCGCCTCATGAAGTCACTTTGCCAACTCCAGTCGTGGAATCAATGGGCAAGATTAAACCTCATCCAGTTTTACGATAGTATAACTTTTTCAAGTAATTTGAAAATCACAAAAAACAGACACAGTAAATTTGTTGAAGTTGGTTGTTATCGAACAATTTTTTTTTGCGCCGCAAGCATCCGTCCCCCACACCCCACCGGTAAAAACGGAGACGATCCAACAGACGCAAAACCTTTTTGATCTCAATGTTATTGAACAAATGATACATAAGATGATAGATGATACATAAGATGATAGATGGAATGTATCAAACATTTTGTTGGTTTCCTCATTGATGATTTTTTTTACTTTAGTTTATTTGTTTTTTTCTCCTGTTCAGAAGTTTTTCTGAGCATCCAGCATTTTTTTCAGTTCTAGATATCAATATATAAAAAAAAAAAAAAAAAAAAAAATAGATATCAATTCCTGGTTGGCCGGTACAAACGATAGTGTTGTATTGACGAGCAATGGCTGTCTTATCTGAGTTGGTGTTTCTACTCTTTTGTCTGACCCCAACAGACATCCCAGTATTTGAGTTTATGTCCAGAAACATTGACCTGACAAAAAAAATACAATTTCTCCTTTCGTCTAAGTGGAACTCCTTTTTAATTTCACTTACAGTTGTATGTTTCTTGGTGTGAGGAAAGTGTCGTAGAGGTAAGTCATCTTCCTTTGTTTTTCAATGTTATGGAGGAACTTCTTAGTACGGAGTGAGCTAATCAGTTAGGCCAAAGAAAAGCTCACCCTCTGTTTTTCAATAGAGAAATTTGAGTGTAAAAATATAGGAAACTAAGAACATATATATGCTGGTTGATTAGTTAATTTACATAGATTATATAATATATACCATATACATGTGTGTATTATATAATCTATGAATTGAGTAATGTGGGTAAACACCTCATGGGGAATTGAAGGCATATCAGACAATTTACCTTGAAAAGTAAAACCGATGTCCATTTCCTGGAAATCAAATATGATCATCTCCAAGTGTTGATCTTAAAAATAAGGGTCACCATACCATTTTTTTATTTAGAGATCAATCTGCTGTTTTGTTCCCTCAGGTCACAAAACAACGTCATTTCTCACCGTACACATGGCCCTTCCAGGTCTCACTGCCCTCTTGTATATTAAATCTGGTGTTGTGTTCCCTCAGGTCACTAAACAGCGTTACGGCTCACCCTACACGTGGCCCCTCCGGGTCTTACTGCCCTGGCGGAAACAGCGTCAAGTGAGGCGACACCTAGCGGCGCTTCAGTGGACTGAGAAAACTCTAGAAGATGTAGGCACAATCTCAAAAGCATATCTTACAATTTACCCAAATATGTTAACACTGTGTTATTGTTCTAGAATAGAATCCTTCGCTCACAGCACTTAACAAACTTAACCTGTCTAATATGGAGTGATTAATACTGTGAATGGCTAATATTATAGCTAATATAGAGGAAACCTATGAAAGTTTAGGATCAGATTTTGTACCCCATCGATTTTGAATCGCGTATCAATTCACAAGGCGAAGCCGCGTGAATTACAAAGCGATTCAAACGAGCTGGGATTGAGCTCTGACCGTAAACTTGCATAGGTTTCTGAATTCATCTCACCTTTCACATCGACTAACCTTTGTGGTGTAATCCCCTATTGAGTATTTTTTTTCTAAATACTCAACGGGCGTTGGATACAAGTTCCTAATGTTAACTCTAAGTGGGAAAAATATCAGGGGTGAGATAATGGGATATTTTTTACCAGTGCCTTATGCTATCCGTACTATACACTGCACATAGGTTAGTAGCTATAGGACTGATAAACACAGGTGTATAATATTCTGAGATATCTAATGGATCCTCTTTGTCCTCCAGGTTTGTCAGCAGGTGCACACTTGTTGTAAAGCCCTCTCCCAGAAACTCGGCGACAAACCTTACTTCTTCGGAGATAGGTAAGATCCTTATAAGTTCTACTTCTAGCATTTTACTTTTGTGATAGTAATCTATTAGTTCTAAAAGAACCCATAGCGCTGTCCACCAAAAACATATTTTTGTCCTTCCTATAAGGTTTTGGTCTAAGAATATTGAATTTATTACTGGAAGAATTCAGAAACATGATTTGTTCGATCACAGGACAGCAGGTTGATATGTTAGATTCCCGAAAATTTTGCATCAATGATATTTTGCAATGTTAGTGTACCAGAGCTTACAATTGTTTTAAATGTAATAGGTTGCTATGCTAGATTCAGTAGAGAATCAGAGATGGCAGTGTTCCACGAGTGCATGGAAAACATAGTTTTTCATTTTCAATACATGCAATTCTTTGAAAAGAAAAAGAATAATAAAATGAAATTCTTTTTCCTTATGTAAAGCAAAGATGATAATGATTGAGTCTCATTCACACCAATAAAAAAAGGGGTTGAATCTCCTCAAAGACCCTCAGTCCCCAAGCTGTGGCACACCAACATGTTTTCCATGTTTTCCCGGTCTCTCTGAGGCAGTATTTTTTTTTTTTTTTTTTTTTTTTTTTATTGCGACCAGTTCTGTCACATCAGGACAGATCTTCCACTGGATTAAATTTCAACATAATTGAATTTGGGATTAATAAGGAACTGTATAGAAATCCATAGCCACTCACAATATACCATGAGTTTGGGTTGGGGAGTAACATGTAGCAAACCAAAGCGAATTGCATATTTTCAGTAGCTATGTATCGAGTGCGGTACCTATTTTATCACTGATTAATTAGCTGAAATTTGAGACATCATCCCCCATTGATTATTTGTCTACAATACTCCATGGGCGTTGAGTACGAGTTCCCCATGATAAGTCTATATGAACAAAATACCGTGCTGAAATTAAGCGTGCCCTTCAATTGAAATGGGAATGGGATAAAATGTATTACCTTACTGATACGTACTCGAGTACCGCATTTCTTTCAAATAAGATATTCCATGACCTTTTTAGAACAAGTGGAATATTTTCCTTAAAAGAAACAAGGTATGCGAGAACGTACCAATAAGGTAACACATTTTACTTTTATCATATAACTGCAAATATGTCCTATAGGTATAAGACATCGAAATTTTATTCCCGAATCTCACCGAGTCAGGATGATTCGGGAACAAATGTTGATGTCTTATAGGCTTAAGATAAGACTTTGTCTCATATCAGAAAGCTTTACATGTAGACATGTGTTTGACAGACCGACAGAGCTGGACGCGCTGGTGTTCGGCCACCTCTTCACCATCCTCACCACACAGCTGCCCCTGATGGACCTCGGCGACGTCGTCGAGTCCTACCAGACCCTAATGGACTTCTGTACGCGCATCGACAAACAGTTCTTCGCGAGTTGACAGCACGCTGCTGTGTAGGGGCTGCCACCTCTCAGTGTCAGTATGTGTGTAGGGGCTGTAACCTCAAAGTGTCAGTATGTGTTTAGGGGCTGCCACCTCTCAGTGTCAGTATGTGTGTAGGGGCTGCCACCTCTCAGTGTCAGTATGTGTGTAGGGGCTGTCACCTGTTATGTCAGTATGTGTGTAGGGGCTGCCACCTCTCAGTGTCAGTATGTGTGTAGGGGCTGCCACCTGTTATGTCAGTATGTGTGTAGGGGCTGCCACCTCTCAGTGTCAGTATGTGTGTAGGGGCTGCCACCTGTTATGTCAGTATGTGTGTAGGGGCTGCCACCTGTTATGTCAGTATGTGTGTAGGGGCTGCCACCTCTCAGTGTCAGTATGTGTGTAGGGGCTGCCACCTGTTATGTCAGTATGTGTGTAGGGGCTGCCACCTCTCAGTGTCAGTATGTGTGTAGGGGCTGCCACCTGTTACTGTCAGTATGTGTGCAGGGGCTGTCACCTGTTATGTCAGTATGTGTGTAGGGGCTGCCACCTGTTATGTCAGTATGTGTGTAGGGGCTGCCACCTGTTATGTCAGTATGTGTGTAGGGGCTGCCACCTGTTATGTCAGTATGTGTGTAGGGGCTGCCACCTCTCAGTGTCAGTATGTGTGTAGGGGCTGCCTCCTGTTATGTCAGTATGTGTGTAGGGGCTGCCACCTCTCAGTGTCAGTATGTGTGTAGGGGCTGCCTCCTGTTATGTCAGTATGTGTGTAGGGGCTGCCACCTCTCAGTGTCAGTATGTGTGTAGGGGCTGCCACCTGTTATGTCAGTATGTGTGTAGGGGCTGCCACCTCTCAGTGTCAGTATGTGTGTAGGGGCTGCCTCCTGTTATGTCAGTATGTGTGTAGGAGCTGCCACCTCTCAGTGTCAGTATGTGTGTAGGGGCTGCCACCTGTAAGTGTCAGGATGTGTGTAGGGGCTGCCACCTGTTACTGTCAGTATGTGTGATGGGGCTGCCACCTGTTATGTCAGTATGTGTGATGGGGCTGCCACCTGTTACTGTCAGTATGTGTGTAGGGGCTGCCACCTGTTAGTGTCAGTATGTGTGTAGGGGCTGCCACCTCTCAGTGTCAGTATGTGTGTAGGGGCTGTCACCTGTTACTGTCAGTATGTGTGTAGGGACTGTGCCCTCTCAGTATCAGCATGTTTGTGGATGTGAGTGAAGAAAATGTCATTTCATGTACTTGCGAAGTACACTATGGGTACTGTGTGCCCGAACATTTACTAGGTCTCAGTGAACATTATTTATTCTTCAACCCTAGCAGCAGGAAGTATTATTTCAAAATAAAAACCTGAAAGATTGTGAGTAATAATTGCACAATTTCCCAGTCCCATGCCTCAAAAATATCATTAAAATATGGGGAAAAAATTCCAGGAAACATTGCTGGATTAAGAAATCCCGGAATATTTATTAGTTTGTATTCTGAAAATGCAGAGGGTTTTATATTTCAACTAGAAAAATAAAATTGATGAAAAACAAACAATTCCCTCCCCAAAACCAGAAAACATGTATTACTGGAGAAGGACTTAACAAAAGATACACTTTTTTGTATTGTTACATTATTTGTATGGTGACGTTGTAGATTGTTTTTTTATCTGGGAGTAAGTTTGGTCGAGACTGATGTGGTTGAGCATTCCCTGTGTTATTCTGCCTTGTGTTAATGTACAGTTTTGTAGGATGTAAGGTTTTCAGATCTAAAAAAAAAGCCTGACAATGTATCTTCAATTTGATACGGAAACAGATACTTCGAGGCATTTCTCGAAGCAGTACCTCGTAAAAATTGAGATAAAAAATGTTTTGCGTCTGTTGGATCGTCTCCGCTTTCCCGGTGGGGTGTGGGGGACAGATACATGCGGCGCAAAAAATTCGTAAAAATTACATGTTCAAAGGTTTGAAGCAGGAACTGTTAAGGGTCGTACTCACTGAGCTTCCGATGCACACCGACGCGCCTTACGATACGCTCTACGACACATAATTGCATTGAATTGAATGGGCATCGGGAGTACCGAGTTGTGTATCGGTTTTGGTGGGTTCCAGGCTTGACTGGTTTGTATGATATTAAAACTATGCAAAAAGTGAATTCACAATGTGTCTGTTGTTTTTATATAAAGTAGACATATCCCTGCTAAATACTTAGCAACCCCAAAAAAAATTATTTCCATTTTAATTAACTTGGTCATAAAAACTCGGTTTTCATTTCTATGCTGGTGGACTTCAATCGTCAGAACATTTTCTGTCATGGTGTGGCTACTTAGTACTGGGAGGTGTGATGGTTTAGAAACTTAAAGGCATATCAGACAATTTGCCTTGAAAATTAAAACCCATGTCATTTTCCTCAAAATTTATACCATGAGTTCAAAGTATTGTAGAACACATCTAATTCAGAAACTGGGGGTCGCTATGCTAGATTTTGATTTAGAGATTGATATTGTGATAATATTATATACAATAAATACTGCACGAGAATCTCACTCTCGTGGGCATTCAATCTCCAGGCCTAGGTCGGGTACACTATGTCTCTATGTACGGCAGAAACTTCAAGCGGAATCCACAAAATTCTAACGTTTTATATGTGGTAGGTAAATATATAGAAATTCTACAAAGTTGCATTTCACATAGTAAAACTTGTGTAATTTTTTAAAAACTTTCAGAGGATATATATGGTCTTTGTAGTATCGGTATATGGTCTTTGTAGTATCGGTATTATACATCTACTATATATAGTAGATGTATAATACCGATACTACAAAGACCATAGGTCACTCCTGGTTTTTGACAGAATTGAAGGAACACATATTCTTCAGTACATTTTCTATATAGTTCAACCAAATGTAAATTGGCTTAAATTACCTACTAGGATTGGATAAACTGAACAAAATCTTATATTTACTCATATGGAAATAGAATGGGTCCAAAGAAACTAGTTTTGCTTGATAATTGACACGATAGACACGCCAACTTGTCTGTTTTTATTTGGTTGCCTGTGCATACGGTCATAGAGCAACTGCTATACTGCTTCCGGGCAGGGAATACCTATTTACATAAGAACAGAGTCAAAGAAGTACAATAAAAACAGCATTTTGTTTACCTAACTTAAGTTCATGTTCAACCTTCAGATATGCCAGTTTTCAATGTTTCCATAGGGAGCCAAAGTGAACCCGCTGCAACCACAGATAGCCGATCACAAAATACTATTTCCGGGTATAGGCGCTCAGTACTTAGCCTATGTAGGTTCGAGATTATATGTGTCATTCTCCAATCTTTTAGATCAAAATTTTTAATAAACTTATCAACTGTCATCGTAGTTTTGAAACAAAGTTATTCAGAGACGATAGTTATAAACTTCACTTCAAAAGCATCAAACGAGCCCAAAAACATAAGTCTAGCCTCAGACCCCCATAGCTTTAGCACTAAGCCTCGTTCTTACTGGCCACCGGAAATTGTGTTTTGTAGGTGGGTTTCAGCGGGTTCACTTTGGCTCCCCATTGAAATTCATGTTTTCGTTTTCAGAGAGATAAAGCGTTTTTTCCTTCAACAATATTTGTATGACAACTGCTAAACCACCCAAGTCAGCCTTATTACCACTCTGGACCTCCCAACAGACCAATGGAAATTTCAAGACTTTCCCCAGATACCTTGATCCCACTCACTGAGTCTCCCCCACAGACACTCAGCCTCAGGCCGCTGCATGTTTCAAGGTTCCCCTGTCAGCAGCAACTTATGGGAGAGTCAGGGATTGAAAAGAGACAATGGCTGTGATTGGTCAAAATTCAATGACCAGTTTTATTCATTGCTATGACTAACTAAATCCCACTTTGTGTGTAGAATATGTATACAGATAATAATTGATACACCATTCACTGTTTCATGATATAAATGGCTAAAAAGAATCCCTTTTATATTTTGAAATTTGAATTATTTACTGCTGACACCAAGCCATGTGGTGCTTGTTGTGGAGGCGGCCATCTTGGATTAGCAGACAGGGGAACTGCAGACATGACAATTCACTATTAAGATGGTAAATTGTCCGGGTCTAAGCCTAATAATGTAGGTATTTTTCACAAATACTTTGTAATCAATAGGAGCAGAAATTATTGGTGTATGTTGTTGTTGAATTCACTATGAATTTTCATTTTAGTGACAGTGAGCGATAATAGGGGCCGAAAACACTTTACTGTAGTGAGTTTACATGGACTTTCAATGTTTTTTTCTGATCCCGACTGGCATCCCTGATTTTACCTTTGTTCTCCGTGTCTTCCAATGGAGAAGAAAAAACCGTGTCTTCCAATGGAGAAGAAAAAACAAACCAAGGCTCCAAACTAGCGCTCTCTACAATTGTATATCTGAGACATTATTGTCAATATCCCCATGGAGCTCATCTGTGTAAATCCCAGTCCGCCAAGTGGATGCAACAGGCAGTAACCAGGAGAATCAAGGTGGTCGAAGAGGTGCTTGGAGCCGAAGAGATCGCTCTCTGTTCTTCTGTAAGTAAGATAAGTATGGGATAAGCGACCAAAGCAGGAGACAGTGGTTTAGAGCCTTTTGAATAACTTAGGCTTGTACATGAAGACCCTTGTCTGTATGTCAATGAGACCTAAGGACGATGTGGGTCAACATTATAAAACACTAACGGATGACCTTCCATCAGCTAGGAGTGTCTTGGCGAACTAGTTTGAATATTATTAAACGATAACCCTCGTATGAGGTCTTCTTGTTCCCTGTACTTACATAGGTATACAACAGTCAAATCTATGAATTAATGGGGGTACCTCAGGACAAGCCACAGTGAATCTCGTTCAATAAATCCGGTCATGGGTAGACCGTCGTTTCGTTATCATGAATGGTCCATTTGTCATAATATTTTGTCACAATGGGACGTGACAATTATACAGGAAAAGGAGGAGAGAGCAGTACCAAGGTATATGTCATACTCTCGCAAGGACTCGATTCTGGGTCCTGTTGAATAATTTAGGCTCATACATGAAGACCCTTTTCTGTACCCCACCCCAGGATATATAGAACTAAAACCAAAAATAGATAAAAGTCTTGACTCTTCCCAGGGGAGAACAAATGAATTTGAAACGTTTATAACACTATAAAGTGCTCATTCCACCAGCTGATCTATGCCGCTCATGGCCGATTTATTGACTCGCTAGGTCAGGATTACCCATATGAAAATATCTGGTTGGATCACTGCAGTGGAATTCCCCCTTTGAGTGATGATAGTTTATCCACACGCAGGGGTAATGAACTTATTATATTTAGCACAATCAAGCAAGATGCAGCCAGATGCTGCAAGATAATTCCCGATCATGCCAGGCAAAATAAATTGTGTCTTTTGAATCAGCGCTTAAGAGGTCTGGATTTCTCATGGGCAGAAAGAACCTTATGCTAGATTTATACCACCACCCCGACAGTCCCGGCAATAGATTTTGGCAGAATTGTAACTCAACTTGGTACTTTTATGGCATTTTTATGGCTTTTGCCTGCTCAGCCCCAAATATCCCGTCAACTTAAGCCGCATCGTGTCGAGTTGAGACTGTTGTATGTCAACGTGGTCCAGTCCAGGTCTGGTCGGCACGCCACTGTGGCTCCACCATACATCCACTTACATTTGAAACCTGACAGGTCGCTGTCGCGTTCAAGTCAACTCAAGGCCGCTTACGATGTTCACAATTCAGGTCCCGATCACCTAAGACTACTTACACTCACTTTTGATACACAGGTTGAGTTAAGGTGACTTAAGCCCAGTTATGGAGGGATGTGGTCCTTTCCTCCACTGCGCCTTCCTGACAGCTTCCTCTATGTATAAAAATGTGCTCCGGGACGCTTCCTCAGTCTATATCAGTGCTTTGCAGAAGCAGCACCTTCTTTCATAGAACACAGGACCAGCAACGGCTTTCATTTTCTGCTTTTCTGCATAATTGTGACAATGATTATTGAGAAGCAGGAGGAGAACAGTTGCAAGCGTCGCCAAGTCTTGGATAATGAAACTGCTGTTTGGCGAGCCAGGTGCCACTTAAGGAGATGCCAAGCTTGGGTGGAAGCTTGGTTGGACCATCTTCACTTGCATTATTTGAGGCTCTAGAATTAAGTGTTAAATTTGAAGTTCTAATTAAGTGGTAAGTTTGATGTTATTACAAGAAAATTATCTTTAGGGACTTCTGTTCAATCAGTATGCAAATATCTATGAAGGGAAACAATAAGAGTGAACTTAAGTTAAAAGATTTATTAACAATAAACATCTTGGATAATATATGCAATACTGAGACTCATCAGTTTCACAGGGCAACTCACGAGGCAACATTGTAATATCAGCAGTCAGCAATAGTATAGTTAGTCCATGTACATAACAAGGATATAAATAATCAACATTCATGTAGGAAAATGTCCATGTAGGAAAACATCCATGTAGGAAAGCACAATACCTTAAGGACATCAATCACTCTACCTCTGAATCAGATACTTCTACTGAATTATCGTCAGAACTGTCACTCTCAGAGGTGCTTATGCAGGTTGTTGTAGAAATGTTTGTGCAGGTGGTACAGGTGGTTTTGCAGGTAGTGGAGGATGAAGTAGCTGGTGTACATATAGCAGCAAGTGTACAGGAAGCAGCAGGTGTACAGGAAGCAGCAGGTGTACACAAAGTAGCAGGTGTACAGGAAGAAGCCGGTGTACAGGAAGAAGCTGGTGTACACAAAGCAGCAGGTGCACAGGAAGAAGCTGGTGTACAGGAAGAAGCCGGTGTACACAAAGCAGCAGGTGTACAGGAAAAAGCCAGTGTACAGGTAGTAGCAGGTGTACAGGAAGCAGCAGGTTACAGGAAGAAGCAGATGTACAGGAAGCACTCTTCCTCCATGGCCTGCTGTGTGCTGGGTCGGTTTGGTGTGATAACAGGAATTGGAACCAATACCAGATCCACTTGTCCCGAGGCTCCAAGTTATCCACACCGCGGCCCCAGATGCCTGGAACCAGGCGAATTTGGCCAAGTCATATCCGCATACTGAGGTACCAAGAGTGTATTTCCCCAGTGGGCCTGCCAATGCATTTAACCTGCTGTTTCCACAGCAGGTCTTTGTGGTTGGTGTCCTGGAATGCAGTGGACACCTTGGCATATAATTCAGGATTATGTCAAAGGACGACAATTATTTCCTCCTTCTGTTGGTCACTGAATTTGGCGACAGCCCTGTAAAAGCGGCGATGTCAACCGCTGCAAGCAGGAGTGGAAGGTGCAGGGTCGGTATTGGCTCCTTGATCACCAGCAGCATTATCTGGCGTGTGTGGAGCAGCATCTGGTGCATCTGGTGGTGCATCATGTTGTGCAGCAGGTGTATCAGCAGGCATGCCAGCTGGCGTGTCAGCAGGCATTATAGGCCCTTCTGTGTATATGTGTACATGTACGTGGAGGCATCTTTGAGGCGAGTATGAAGTGATGTGTTGAGCTGCTCGAAGTGAAATGAAGACCTCTCCGCTATTCCATCTTATATATACCAAACACGGACGCAAGTCGACGGAAATGAATCTTACCCGGTCATAAGTCTACTAGCGAAAGTCACCGTAAGTCGGCGGGCTCCATAACCCCCTGGCGCCCGCATTGCCTGCAACAAACTTGGCAGGACGTAAGTCATCGGGCTTCCTGTCGGGACTGGACTCAAGTCGACAGCCTCTGTGCGAAGTCTGTGACTGGACCCTGCCAACTTACAACCACCGAGCCTGTCAACTTCAGTCGAGTTACGCCCTGTGCCGGAAGCCCCGCCCCTATTAAGTCGAACCAAGTCCACTTACTATATGCAATGCCAAAGACAATTCCGAAGTACAAATCAAGATACGGCGATGGCACGTTGGGGCTGCCGGGACTGCCGGGGTGATGGTGTAAACCTAGCATTAGATAAATATGGTAGAAAGATCCAGCTTTACCTTGTGTTCGTAAGACGAGGCAAACTTCTTTTTCTGATACAACCCCTTCAGTGTTGTTTGCTCTGAATATAAAATTTCTGAGATCTCTTTCGAGGACTTGATCGAGGTGCAGTTTTAGTTCACATCGCTCCTGTATAGAAATAAAGTAATATTTCATAGAGTTCTAGAGTGAATAGAAAGTGACTCAATATCACAGAGTTGGAAACTCATACAGAGTTGTTCATCCATACTGGTATCAAATTACGTTCATAGCAATTCTGATATTGCCTTTTGTATTCAAACATCTTCTGACACATTGTGCACAGTCATTGGTAACAATTACTTATTTCACAACTGCCCAGTGTTGGAAGATACTTGCATCATTTCTTTATGGCACTGGCACACACTTCTTTCAGACATGACTGTATTGTTTAGAAAATAGATTCCACATTCACTCTTATACACCAAGCTAGATAAATCTCCAAGATCTGTTATATGATTGTTGTTACTATATATTGTTGGATGATGAAAAGGTGGATAATGAATACAAAATATAGACTGGTTTCAGATGAAAGCAGTTGTATGCTCCTTGAAATTGACTTTATGCAATATCCTCGCACACGCTAGGATATTACTGTTCGCCAAGTCCTTGGAGCGTACGGCCGCTTGTATCTGAAACCAGTCAATATTGTGTATTTATGTGTAGGGGTAAACCCACTCATCGTTGTTAGGAACCGTTTCTTTTGCAGTATAGCATAGAATAAGCTTGGCCAGTTAGGCCAAGGGAAAGCACATGCTCGTCTCTCAATAGCGAAATTGGAACTTAGCAATCCATACCAAATTGATAAAAGTATCTAGGAAATGATCTCACCATATCTACTGTAAATGTATATCCGCTTCCGTAATGATCCCCAGGTCGAATTACTTGTTCTTCAGTCGCAGAACATTCAGACTTTCCATTCCGACAAAATGTGATGTACACTTTATTGGGCCATGAATATGTGCAGTTAATGTCTATGCTGTACCCATATTCAGTAACAGATACCTCTGTCGGGCAGTCCAGGCCTGAAGTGACAATGGGAGAATCATCATTGCTTACATACGGAAGGCAATAGGGAGCCAAAGTGAACCCGCTGAAACCACAGATACCCGTTTACAAAACACCATTTCCGGTGGCCAGTAAGAACGAGGCTTAGTGCTAAACCTATGGGGGTTTGAGGCTAGACTTTTGTTTTTGGTCTCGTTTGTTACTTTGAAGTGTAGTTTACTACTATCGTCTCTGAATAACTCTGTCTCGAAGCTACAATGACAGTTGTTAAGTTTATCAAAAATATGGCTCTAAAAGAATGATGAATATAATCTCGAACCTACATAGTCAAAGTACTGAGTGCCTATATCCGAAATGGTGTTTTGTAAACGGGTATCTGTGGTTTCAGCGGGTTCACTTTGGCTCCCTATATGGAATATAGCCGAGATTTTGGGATGCTAATCAATAATTGATATGCTTGTGTAATGAAGTTATCCTGTTACAATTTTGATTGTTTGTATCCAACACAATAGTACAAGAGACACACCAGTAAAAAAAAGCTATTTTCCAAGCTTTATCAGGTACAAAATGAATTATTGTGGGAGAATTTGAAGTATCAAGCTTTGGACTGACCATCTTTTATCACTTGATGCTTTGGGCACGGGGGTGGGGAATATTTCTCAGGCTCAGGCACCTCAGCTACAGCTGGAGTAAGAAATTAACTCGTAAGATATCATTCTGTATCCTCTAGCTCTTATATTATAAATAATTAAGATCAATAGTTCATTAAAATACTTTTCGTATTATTCCATAAGCATCTATTTAAAGATGCCATTGCATAAACATATATATACACACACATAGTTTTAAATCTTGATATAACGTAGTGTAAGTGATCTGCTCTTTTTTCTGTAGAAATAACCAATTTGTTTGTATATGGCAATAGCATTTTGACAAGTATCCATTCCTACAAATTGCCCCTTTATGTGGGGTATCTCCATAAGCGAGGTTTTACTGTATGCCTTACAAAAGTGGTCCTCTAAATAGGTATACATAAGTTGATTAGACCCAGGTATAAAGTCCCTTATTGGCTAGCTGCCAAGTGGGTCACAGCAATGATCAAATTACTTGCCAACATCCAAACCTTTTAATTCTTCATGTTTCAAATTCAATGCTGAGTCGTCAAACATGAACAAACAATCTGTTCTTAGTTGATATGTATACAAAAGTACATTGGTGTCAGCTAACTTACCTATACATTCAGCTTCATATGACCATTTCCCATCATCCATGCACAATATAGGCTTCCTTTGTTTAGAATGGAAACCACTATTACATTCTAGGACTATTGCCTGGTTGATGTGAAATTCCTGCTGGTCAATAACCTGTTTGAAGAGTCCATTTTCTGGATCTTTTGGAATCTGGCACATGAGTGCTTAAATGAGAGGGTGATGATCAGAATAGAGCACTTTTCAATAATATGTACAGATATGGATGAGGAAGGCATTCGATCGACAACAATTATTCATCATATACATATCGAACAGCTGAGCAATGAATACTTATATAGAACGTCCTGACCATGCTGTACAAGTCACAGTACGAGATGGAGATATACGGTTTGTACAGTTCCGTACAAACCGTAAATCATCATCGAGTTCTGTGACTTGTATAAGCATGGTTGGACGTTTTATATTTACTATATACCCAAAATTTAAAAAAAAAAGTAATTTAATTTTTAACAACCGATATGTTCATAAACGTGTATGGCAAGGTAGTCTGTATTTTAGTAAAATAGTAAAAATAGTAAAATACTGTACGGACAGCTGGTCCGTACAGTATTTAGTAAAGATATAAGCATGGGTATATAGTAAAACAAACGATGGTTTTGTGGACAGGCAGCTCTGTAAACCACTCAAGGTTGACCTTGTAATACACTTGCTGACGCTTGTGTATTACTACAACCTCTTATGGTTTACTGTCGCCTGTCCACAAACCCATTGACCTAACCTATTGTCTATATGTAAAGCCTACTTCAAGGAGGGCACTGTAGAAGATTGTGTCAAAAAGTCAGGCTACTATTAGAACTAAGGAGAGGGCGAGATAGAGAGAGGAAAGACTACTCCTAGAAGTGCCTTTCGAGGTAGCATCAGAATATATGAGCAAACCTCACTTAATTGTACTTTTTGAGCTAGTGGCATGCTCAGGTACGGTGCATAATTTAGAATTTATGATTCAAATTTTCAAATCTATATATTGAAATTCAGCTTCACACTTTATCGTGAAAATACAATTTTGAGGCAATGTAAACATCATGTAGAATTTTTTTGTAGATTATTTTAAGATTGAGTGGTAGAACCAGTACATAATAACGAACACATTATATCTCTTTTATGCATGAGATATCCTTTCATGTCCATGTGGTTAATGTATCGCATATAAATAAATTATTACATAGTATCCCCGACTTTTATAGATTTAATCACTGTGCAAGTCATTACCTTTCCTTGGTTGTGGATTAATTGTACAGCTTGGATTGATATCTGTCCAGAGTCCATTTGGTTGACAAGTTAGACTGGTCTCTCGATCAGGGTGGTAGTTAGAATCACAGTGAAGCTGGATCGTTTCTGTAACTTTAAACTTCTGTTTCTCTGGTTTGAATATTCCGTTTTCTGGATTTCGAGGAGGCGAACATGTTACTTCTAAAATGAGAAATTTATACAGTAATGAGTCAGCCATAGTGAGACTCTGTTTGTTCATCATTTAAGTCGGACTTGAGGTCATATGCGAACTTTGAGACTGACATTAACTAGCTCAATTCAAGGATTCAGAATGGTGGATGGTTGATTGAGGAGCTGCACCATTTAGGGATTCAAAGGAGGATTTTATAAAGAAAAGGGTAACATCTGCTGTTCATATGATGTGAAACTTGAGATTTTTTGTGTTGTAAGTTTTTGAATTCAACTGTTGGTTTTTATAAAATTTTATTTCACTTCCTTTACAAACGTTATTGTGCGAACCAGTTGGTTCACAAAGGATCTCAAAGTTTGCCTATGTCCTTAAGTACAACGCTGTAGGGAGTGATAGTGGACATAGTGTTGTACTATGTATAACTAACATTTATAGATATCAAATTTCTAAAGCTTTTGTAAACCTACACAAATGAATATTTAAGTTATTGTTACCTTTACCTTGTGAAGAATATAATGCACAACCATATAATTACACAAATCCTGTGGTAGCTATCATGATGATATGCACCATCAGTAGGTATTATCAAGATTCATAACCTTGTTAGAATTTTGCTTCTGATTTATTGGAAACACGTAAAGAGTATGCAAGTACAATGTCTAAGGTGTGTACTAATATACTGAAGTCAAATCATTTATCAAAGGAGAAGTATCTGTCCTTACTAATTATTTCCTACTCATTATCAACTGCTGTAAACTATTTTGTGATTCTGGATACGAGCTTCTTTCTGACACTTGTAAATAGCCCGGATTTTGTATTCTTATAATGGAAGACCACCTACCTTTAGGTGAATTATATGTGAAATAAAAAAATAAAGAAATAAAAAAATAAACCTTACGAAAACTATGCAAAACGGAATTTAGCTGCGAACTGTTCTAATGGTTAGAGTTTATGGAGGGAGGCGGAGCGGATATTAAATCGTTTGATAAATTATTCTTACCTTTGCATGAAGGGAGTGGCCCTGACCACTGTCCATTAGACTGACAAACAATGTCTTGTCGACCATCAAGGCGAAAATTGTTTTCACAAGAGAATGTGACCTTGTCTCCTTTGATATAATGATCTCTAGTTGGAATGATAATCATCTTAGCCGATAGAATTGGACGATTGCAGATTTCTGAAAATGAAGCATACATGCAGTTTTGAATTAAATACACAATAATTACTGGTTTTGTGTACGAGTGGTCGTAATCTCTGAGTAGTTGACGCGTAGTAATATCCGAGTGATTAGCGAGGATATTACGTCAATTACGAGGAGATTACAGCAACTCGTACACAAAACCAGGCTTTATTGTATATATTACCCACCTACACAATTAATGATAAGTATATTGCAAGGCTTATTGCAAGCCATGTATGATCAGGTATCGCCATGATGCTACAGGACTGTCAAGCATGGTGGTAATTCGGTGTGCACTCTATAGTTCGCTCTTTTCACTCGTTTTTAGCATGCAAAACCTTTTATGACAGTGAGTTCTGATGGTAAATGTGGTCATCACAACGGATTCTAAACAATTGATTTTGAATGAATAATAGATGAACTTATTTTAAAGTATGTGATAATTTGATCTAATTTTGAATGGGACTATTTTTCCCGAATCTCCGGGTAGCTAATTCCAGGTGTCCTATACATTTCCACTGGAGACTCTGTAAGAGGTTGGTAATAATATGAAGAGACGTCACGAGTTTGAGTCTGAGTTTATTTATGCCACACATTTTGTTGGCTCCATAATTTCACGAGTCGAAGACGAGTTACATTACGGAGCCAACAAAATGTGTGGCATAAATAGGCCTAAACTCAAACTCAAACGAGTGGCGTCTAGAGTTTATCCTACCCCATTTCCATATTTTTTCAGCATCAGAAAGTAGTGGCATAAACAACACTTTATGTCACATCCGTGACATAAATAAATCCCATGTTAAGCCTATGGCGTTTTTATTAGGGGTAGGATAAAGCCCCATACCAACCAAGACCAAGTCGAAAGTGAGACGTTCCCATGCACAGCAGACGCAAATATGTGTGCTTCGTAGTGCATCAAGGTTTATTTATTTTTTCGATGAATTACTCTTACCTTTGCATAAAGGAACTGGCCCTGACCACTGTCCGTCAGACAGACAAACAATGTCTTGTTGACCATAAAGAAGAAGATTCTCCCCACAAGATAATGTGACCGTGTTTCCTTGGATATAGACATCCTTCTGTGGATTCATAACCATTGAAGGAGGCAGGTCTGGAGCACTACATATTTCTGAAAATCAAAAAAGTACTTTATTTGCAAAATATCTTCCTCTAGTAAAATGTATACTGATAATCGATAAGAAGTGAGGAATTGCAGATTGAAGAGACTAAAACTGATCTCCAGCACCGTTCATGAGGCTTCTTCAGGCCTGCAGTAGCATTGCCTACTTATTAGGAAAATCATTCAATTACCATTGTCATATAAAGAAATTTGCCTTCATATACAGAATAACCCTGGTATCGATCTACATGGTATTAGAAAAGAGATACATGATTTGAAATGGAAAATGTTTAGTGAAAAAACCTTTACAGTATTTCAAATATTTTCAAGATTTGAATTTAAAAAGTGAATTTACTTTTGCAATCGGTGCCTTGTTCCACGATTGTCCACTGGTCATTAGAGTAATAGTCACACCTCACGCTTCTGGGTGTTGTGGCTTTATATCCTCGTTGACAGACATATGACACAACTCTCTTGTTTGTATATGAACCCTGATCAGGGTTTAGGTATGCATTCTGCCGGGCTGGTGGTCTCCCGCATTTTGCCACTCCTGAAAGTAATTTTTTTTTCTCACCGATGGTTTACCAGGTCCCCATTGAAAATGTATGGGGCCAGTAGACCTCTACCCTTTTTAAATATCAATGGCTGTAAGGCCTGGCGTTCACCTTCTACGATAGAAATGAATGTAGACCTACCGATATGGCACGATACAAAAAAAAATAATATCGGAGACATATCGGGAAGGTGCAATATCGTAAACATATACATGTATGTCTAGACATGCCAATTCACCACGCATCGTATAAGGGGTTTACTGGTATAAAAAGGTGACCGGAGACTGGATTTCCAGGCAGTATACTCTGCGATTGAAACATTCTTGATACACGAACTTTCATATACAAATGGCTTATTGTTTAGTAATATTCATTAACTTGTATTTGATGAAATGATTTAGGTGTACTGGTACCTAACTCTTCCATTACAAATAGAAATAACATTTGCTCCCAGATCTTAGAAGCGTTAGATATATCACTCTCCCCCCAGATCTTTCGCGGCGCTAGCGCTGGTCTCTGCTAGGAGAGTGGCTTTATGTGTGTCATGAATATTATATCGCGGGTACTATTTTGACTCTGTGGTACTATGCCAAGCGGTCTGAGTCACAGGTGATCTAGTTCTGTAGTGGTGTTCTAGAACAGGTGTGGTATTAGGACATCTACCGACGTGCCGGCTCTGCTGTGGGGTTACTTCCTTCAAAGGTTTCTCAGACACAGAAAATGCTTGAAATGCTCCAGTTCACCCCTGGCGCTATCCGGTGCTTTTACTAGAATGTCCGCCATTTGTAGGAATAGTTGAATAGGAAGGGTGAATAATACAATTGGTATTACTTGTTTATTTAGAGTTCTGTGTAGTATTTGCCAACCAGTAGTCCCATCACACAGGTTCGAGTCCCGGAATCGGTGGAAATGAGAGTTTCGTAGATATTCACATGCTGAACGAGGAGGTACGAGCCCTGGGTATTAGGGGTGCAGATAAAATAATTCTAAAGATAAAAAATTGAACACTTTAAAAATAGTTCATATAGTACTTGTGTAAAATTTTGGAACCTATTATTAGTATTGGGTCAGGATATTCAAAGGACAAAACAAGATGGACTCTTTTAAGAACAGGACTAGACATGCATTGGTTGGAATTTATAGACACCATGTCTATAAATTCGCAGTCAAATATTTTGCCTAATGGTCTTGATAGTGGTAACTAGATAACTATCAGATTATAATCTGCCTGTGATTTGTAATTGAAGGTCAGTAGATCTGTAAACTTTGTATTATTATAGCACGATGTATTTCCTTAGCCTATATATATCTTTCTTCTTCTTGTATAAATTTGGTTATTGTGGGTAAATGATTGTCCAGTCCGTGTAATGTCTCTTGTTACGACCTCATCTGGGAAAAGACACCTATTTGCATAGGGAATTGGAGATGAGTTTTTGTCTTTATAACTCATGAACGATGTTCTGGTTCTAGCTTAGATATCCCTTCTATATCATTTACATAACTGATTGCTTCAGATTATAAATCTTCGATTATCTTCAATGAGTGGATGATAGCCTCCCAAGAATAAACTAAGTGGACTCCACTGCTGTCAGCCAGTAAAAACATATAAAAGACATATTTCAGGACATGTGGAAAATAATGTGAAAGAGGAAAATATGCAAGGATAGTGGAAAACACAAGATACTGGGAGAGAAGACCTGATGCCCAGAGTTACAAAAATTGTAGGCAGGGAGATTGATAAACAAGTATGTAAAAAATATACTGGTGGCAATCGAATGTAAAATCAAATACCAGAGTAGTCAGGAAGTAGTTAGGCGGAAGTAGTATAGCATATAGACTTTGAGTATGCTGCAAAGACTATCCCTTCACTATCTGCGTGCCAATACTGTGATATTGGGAAAGGTGCAGAGACCCAGTGTCTCAGTGTCTTAAAGGCGTGCCCAGCTGATCATGGCCCATCGCTAGAGACCGAAATACCTTATTGATCCACTGGGTGATGATTGATGTATTTGGACCATACAAAGGTAGTTGTAGAAAATGACCAATAGACTGGATAAACCCCAAACCTTTCGACTATTTTCTTTTGAATAATTCCATGCTCATGCATCAATGATAAGCATACCATTTGTTCCTAGATATTGAGTATTTCGAAATTAGCTTTAAAGAACAATGAATAGATTTAATTGAGTTTGACACTGTCGGACGTCTGAATTCTGCTATATTCCCTTTACCCCTCTGGGGACCGTTGCTCCTAGAAATGTAGGAAAAGCGCTGCTCCAGTAATATTTAATCATATCGTGTGGTATCATTATTTTCATGTTTCATCGCTGCTTTTTACAATACCACATGTTCAGTGACACATTGGTGAAACGTTCTAGTTTTGCAGTTGAATAGATTACCACCTTTGTTATGACACGATCTGCAAAAAATCTGGAGCACCAGTTTCATCCTCAGGTCACTACTCTGCGATCCGGCAAATTTATTGTAAACATGAAACAACGCCCTCCAGTGTACGTTGTAGATAAAGCTTAAGTATATATAAACATTTTTGCTACTTCTTTATCAGCCTCAGAGACTCCATATTATCATCTCAGAAGCTCTTGGCAGTGGCTGCCGAGTGGCACATCACTAACTGTAGTCTAGTCTCTCTGATTAGTGTATGAGTTGAGTTCAAGTGTCCATGTGCCTTTTTTTTCAATTTGAGCTTAGCTGTCTTTATTTTTAGTATTTTCACGAAAATTGTGTCATACAAAAATTGTGTCATACATACGACTATCCCTCGTAGTTTACATGTGACTATCCCTCGTAGTTTACATGTGACTTTCCCTCGTAGTTTACATGTGACTATCCCTTGTAGTTTACATGTGACTATCCATCATAGTTTACATGTGACTATCCCTCGTAGTTAACATGTGACTTTCCCTCGTAGTTTACATGTGACTATCCCTTGTAGTTTACATGTGACTATCCATCATAGTTTACATGTGACTATCCCTCATAGTTTACATGTGACTATCCATCGTAGTTTACCTGTGACTATCCCTCGTAGTTTACACGTGACTATCCATCATAGTTTACATGTGACTATCTATCATAGTTTACATGTGACTATCCATCGTAGTTTACATGTGACTATCCATCGTAGTTTACATGTGACTATCCCTCGTAGTTGACATGTGATTATCCCTCATATTTTACAAGTGACTATCCCTCATAGTTTACATGCAACTATCCCTCATAGTCTACATGTGACTATCCCTCGTAGTTTACTTGTAACTATCCATCATAGTTTACATGTGACTATCCATCATAGTTTACATATGACTATCCATTGTAGTTTACATGCAACTATCCCTCATAGTTTACATGTGACTATCCCTCCTAGTTTACATGTGGCTATCCCTCCTAGTTTACACATGACTATCCATCATAGTTTACATATGTCTATCCCTCCTATTTTACATGTGACTATCCCTCGTAGTTTACTTGTGTCAATCCCGCATAGTTCAAATATGAGATCATCTATTACCATGTACTGTTATGATAACCAGTGATAAGGTTGAAGTACATGTACTCAAGAAGTTAACTGAAGTTTAGAGATTCTCGCACGCCTGAACATGAATACTGCATTAGCGACATGCCACAAGTATCTATAGGGCCCGAGTGGAAGGACGGTTGTGTCGCTGAAACTGTCTTTTATTATACCCATTATCCACCTTTTCTTGACAAGTGGGGTACTGGTACTAGTTCATTTAATTATGCACTATTTTTCTATGTACTTTCCTATATGCGCCAAGTTTGCAACCCAGAGCATACAAACATATCAATATGCTCCAGGCATGTAAATACTTGCTGCCCATGGATGTGGTTTCTATGGACACTATGTATTTAATAGGTGGAGGATAAAAGTATGTACCGATTTGTAGGCGATTAGAGATCTGAAAACCGTTTTCTAAGATCCCAATTGAATTAAACGTTATTAGACTTTGCAGGTTTTTCTATAGAGGCCCTCCATCCAGCCAAGCCCGGTGGAGCTCTTTGGTCTCAATACATGAGTTACCATTTAGCACTCCTAGCGGTGCATTGGTTAGTTAATGCCGTCGCTCGTTGAAATACCATTCAGTTTACCTCATGCCTATGGTTAGACTGGCCTCAGTCCCTTTATCCTACCCCTGATAAAAAAACTCCATAGGCTTAACATTGGGAAACTGTATTCGGTCTGGAGTTCAGAAAAATGAAAAATATCGTCCTAGTGGGATACACTTGACAAATGACGTCATTTGTTAATGTAGAAGTAATTTAGACGGGCGGGGTAGGATAAATTCTAAACCAAACTCGAGTTAGTCATGTTATTGTTCATCGCACTCCGGCAAGGTCGCATATAGCTGCTCTCGGCTTCGCCTCGCGCAGTAATATGCAATTTTGCCATTGTGCGATAAACAACAACAATACCAACTCTTTTTTGGTTTCTCCATAGCATCCTACCGCCATCGCACCGCCCCTACCCCTCCACCCACTTGATACAGGGACTGGTAGAATCCGTAAACGGCATGTAGGCTGGTGCGATGTAGCGCCAGCACTCTCCAAGCAGAAGTCCCAAGCTTCTGGTCGGGATATCTGCTCGGAGATTGATACCCATGATGACCTGACCCATATAATTGTAAAACCAACATAGACTGTGGGTGTAGGGTCTAAGAAGTAGATTTATTTTTCCCATGGTGTCCCTAGTTGCTCTCTTTTATCTCGATCAGGGGCAGACGAAATGTATTGCTATGACAACAAAGGCGGCGAGAGAATTGGAGGAAGGGAGGGGGGAGGGGGAGGAGGAGGTGTAGGGTTACAGGGGGCGGCTTGGGGTCATAAACAGGAGATTCTGGTCAGAGTGGACAAGTCTTTGATTCATGGGCCAGTCAGAGAAGGATACATACTTTGATGAACTTTATTCTCATTGTGATTAATCATTTGATGAATGTTCATAATCAAAGACTTGAGCAAGTCTAGCCTATGGTAGGCGATCACACCTAGAGTGTGAACGGTGGGTGTAATTGCAAGTTGTTTTTTGTCAGATGTGACTGCTGAAACAAAGTGGAGTGCTGTAATATCGAGCCTGCGCTGTCCTGTTTATGACTGGTCCCTATATACCCTCATGGTCCCCTGGGACATTAAACCACCAACAAATTACTTGTTGATGATTGTCTTAGTCTCATTCTCATATAGATAAAGACAGACTTAGCTGCCCAGGCCTGTCGATGTATCATTGTACAGCTATGTGTGGCATTCCTGTGTTATCTCAGCTATATCTGAAGTACTGACGTGATGTACATGTTTATCACACTTAATTGAAGCGGGCATATAATGGAGATGATTGTAGACGTAGATCTCGACCCTAATGAAAGCTTCCATTGGCTTAACATTGAGTTACTTTATTATCCATCGTATACAAAGCCCCCATTGAAAATGTATGGGGACTCAGTAAACCACGACCCATTGTATACAACCTGTCAGATACCATAACTGTGGTATACGGAAACAAACCTGTGGTATACGGCCTCAAAACCATGGTATACGGGAAAAATAGTCCCTTTTGCTATAGAGCAAAGAAATAGTCCCTATTGTTATACCCTTTAATATGGCAATTACTGGGTTTAATTTATTCGAAAAGATGGATTATAAATGCAACAAACGACGATTTTGTGGAAAGGCGGCTCTGTAAACCACTCGAGGTTGACGTCGTAATACACTCGCTAGCGCTTGTGTATTACTACACGTCAACCTCTCATGGTTTACGGCCGCCTGTCCACAAAACCATCGATTATTGTCTATGTATTCGATGGGGCATGGCATAAAGTGTTTTATACGGAAACTGGCTTACTGTCTTCGTACCGGTAACGCGGCATCGGGATGTATCTGATCAATAATTTTACCGCGTATTTTTGACGTACGAAGACAGTAAGCCAGTTTTCGTATTATTATATACCTCAAAATGGCGAAATTTTAGCTAGTCACGTGATCACATACCCCGTACGTCACAGTGTGACGTACGGCTATACATACATCATGGATAGCAGCGGGCAGTATGTGTGGGTCATACGGCCATAGGTATATAATAATAAATGCAACTATTCTAAAATCATGGAGACGGGGTAGGATAAATACTATAGTGAGAATCAATTCAGATTTAAGCAGCTCAGCCCCTACGGTTACTGTATTCACTCACCAAGTCAAAATATTGAGAAATTATCAACTGGGCATAATAAGTAAATTGTACTTCTTTTCACAGTAAAAGAAACAGAGGAAAGAGTCACATGAGCACTGGTTTTTATGTCTTTTTAGCTTCCACTAATTGCGGAGTCTCCCTACTAAACCTATATGGACTGTGTAATTGACAGGGCACAAAGAAAAGTCCCTTGTGTACAGAGATAGTATGAGGAATTGGGAGGTTATTTTGTCTTTTCTTTGATATTCTTAATTTTTAATGTTAGATAACAAATACAATATCAACAGGTTTCAGATAAAAGCTTCGCAATCTCCTCTGACTAGACTATGTAATATACTCGCGTTCGCTCGGATATTACTACGCGTCTGGTCTCCGGAAATACAGGTGTTGCCGTTCAGCGCCGCCTAACGGCCCACTGCCTAGTTACGCGGCCGCTCGGACAAACCTGGCCAAGGCTGAATATATGTGTATAGAGAACACAGCAATCACACCTAAAGTGTGAACGGTGGGTGTGATTACAGGAGCGTTGTTTTTGGACAGATTGGACTGCTAGAACAATCAAAGGCATTGTGTCAACCAGTCTGGACTATCAAAACTTTATAGTTGATAATTGTTTTGGTTTTAATTTGGAGAAAGATAAGCACATAATAGCTAGGCCTGCCAATGTATTAATGTATATTCAATTTCGGTGATCCTGTGTTATCTAAGCTATATCTAAAGTATTATTGAGGCGATATGCATGTATGAGATACCAAATTTGAGCTGGAATACCATAGAATGCGATGAAATCATTATTATATCTCTAGAAATAATGTACAAGGGTCTTATGAACGTATAACCCTCATACATTGAGTAATCCAATGGTAAAGAATACGTTGCCAGGTGAATGTTTGGCTTCAGCCATGGGGTAACTAAGCAAATAAGGTGCGACACCGCCCTACGGAAAAAGGCCTATTGCAGCCGCTTGTATCTAAAACCAGTTAATATTGTGTATATCATCGATGGGTACTCTCATGTAAATCAGGAAGGGCCACACGAAGGGTTTAAAGGATTAACACTGAGCGCTCCTCGGGAAGAATATAAAGAAATCAGAGATTAATAAATGTAAATCCGTAACGTACCAAACGTGTGTGCCGGTCTGAAGAACACAACGGCCACGAACAGAACCATAGTGTATCGGTATCCTGTGTTGTACATCCTCAGTGTTCAGGCGCCTTCACGGATTTGCAAACCAGTGGACCAATGATGAACTTAGATCATGTTAACCGTGCGATAATCCTACGTTGTTTGCTAGGTGTCGACTTGAAATCTTCCTCAAACACGCTGATATCTGTAGTGTAGACGGTCATTGAGCTTTGTTTGTTAACCGATGTGTAATTGTTTCCCTTTCGGTCTTATCAATAGCTAAGTGATAAACTCTGTGCTATGAACCTGTATTAGTAAACAAAAAGAAAAAAAATACCAACAATGTAGCCATTTATCTTCTGTCATTACCCTACCCCTAATAAAAAATAGTCATTGACTTAGCATAGGCAAATTTTATGTGGCGTGCCATGACATAAAGTAGAATTTATCAACCTAGAGAAATGAAAAAGTTGACCAATCAGCGATCAGGAATTATTTACATGTGTAATATATAGTTCCAGCTGCAGAGCAGAAATTCTGACACTGTCAAACATGGACAGAATCGAGTTGGACTTTTCTAATATCTTAAAGTCGTGGAAACAGGGAAGGAAAAATACGAAACCGAACTCGAGTTAGACTTGTCAGTGTCTATACCACTCTAGTCAGGTCTATTACCCACTACGCTCAGCTAACACTTTGCGTAGTAATACATAACTTTCTCTATGGGAGAAGAATTCTTAAAGAACTAGCCTTAAAGTTGAGAATCCACTGGCACACAATATTCCCGCTAGGTGGCATCATTGAGATTATAGGGAGCCAAAGTGAACCCGCTGAAACCACAGATACCCATTTACAAAAGACCATTTCCGGTTGCCAGCAAGAACGAGGCTTAGTGCTTTGAGGCTAGATGGAAAAGTGGATGAGTGGTTCCCAGAGGAGTTTTTACCTCATCCTGATGAGTGGTTCCCAGAAGAGGTAAAAACTCATCAGGGTACCTCAACTCCTCAGAGCATACGGCTGCTTGTATCTGAAACCAGTCAACATTGTGTTACTCTGAGGAGCATACTACTGCTTTTACCAGTCAATGTTGTATTTATCATCCACCTTTTCCTGACAAGTAGGGTACCCATATTAGCTCATTTGAGGCACGCAATATTTTTCATACAGACTATTTTTTCACCGGCTTTAAAGTTTTGCAGCCCAGAACATACAAAATATCTGCATGCTCTGGTTATGGTGATACACACTCCCAATGTGTTTTCTATGGACACTTTGTATTAAGTGGTATATTCTCATTATTATTATCTTTATATTATTATTTCATTTTCATGTATACTTTTTATCTATCTTTGTGCCGGGTAAGTTGATGACATAAGTAAACTCTGGATTGTATTCCCACTTACCGCAGTGGAAGATCTAACCTTGCGTTAGAACTGCTTTATTGATTTTTTTATTTAATTAATAAAATTTATTATTCCGTACCCTAGGGTACTCTCCCTACTTAAATCATCATTACCTCATACTTTATGTAAATATTGTATATTATACTAGACGATGAGAGTTATTGGCCTACATGAAGCCCTATTATAGAGTGGCCAGAATACCTGCCACGGCAGAGTCCACTACACACGTAATTGTACTCCTACTAATGTGCAAAAAAAAACCCAAAAAAGCCCAGAAAAATCTATCGCTCCTCGCCTTGACTGGGGTTACAGTCCTCTTTTAATGACTGAATGGTGTATTTTTCCATGTCCAGTTGAACCAGCTCCTCATCTTGTAATGACTGGGTGGGCGTGATGGAGCAGTCTCCTATGTCCAGTGTAACCACCTCCTCAGGGTACCACTCCTCCTCCTCCTCCTCCACCGCTACCTCCTTAGACTCGCAGAGCTTGAGGCGCCGTTTTGTGTGGAGGACGATCTCAAACAGGATGACGATGGTGACGGGCAGCAGCACCACGACGAGGATGACCGTGGTCGAGGTTCGCCCACTTCTCAAGTCCCTCTCAGACTCCTCCTGCCAGGCCTCACCATTCACTCCCTCAGCGGGGAAATCTCCATCTGGTGGGTCCTCATCTGTCAACACGATAAACATTGATCCTGTTAAAGGCATATCCTCCAATTCACTATAGCACCACATGGTGATTTCTACATAATGTCATTTATCAGTCAAAACTGGTTCTTTGTAATTCATTCTAACTATAGATAAGTAGAATGCTTTCCTTCAGTTTATCTAATTTTAATAGGTATGATAGGCTGGTTTACATTTGCTTGATTTACATAGGAAATGCTATGAAAAATATAGTTTTCTTCAATTCCTTCAAAACCTAGCAGGGTGACCTATGGTTTTTAAACCTTAAATGTGTAGTACTATGAATACTCTATATTCTGTGAAAGTTTGAGGAAAATGACATGGTTTTACCATGTGAAAAACAACTTTTTAGAATTTCAACATATTCTTTTATAAAATTGTCATAATATTGATCTCTAAATAAAAAAACCCAGCATGGTGACCCCAAAATCTAAGTTAGGTATGTGTACTACAACACTTAGAGATCATCATATTCAAATTTCAGGAAAAGACATGGATTTAATTTTAAAGCCAAATTGTCTGATATGCCTTTAACAAACATTAACCTATTTCTATCTGGATTTATGTCAATTCACATTGTTGATTGTTTACACGATGGTATTGTTGTTAATCTGGGCACTGGTAACTGTGTGATATCAGCTCCTGAGTCTTTCCACACAGCATTAAAGACAAATGCGGGTAGGTATCACAGTGCCCTCTATATCTATACTCACAACTAAATTTTAAACAGTTGCTGCCATCTGATTTCATGGAAATACTGCAGTTTGCCATAGACACCAATACTTAAGCACTTACCTTCTCCAGATGGCCTTCCCATAGAAGTTAGCATGGTGACATAGTATATATTTACCATTCATATATGTTCCCAACTATCAGAATCAAGAATTATTTGAAGATGGCAATAGAACATCTGTGTCATCTAGCCACAAAGTCAAAATATTGCAGTTTCCCATAGACACCAATAGATAAGCACTTATCTTTTCAGATGCCCTTCCCATAGAAGTTAGCATGGTGACATGGCTTTTTTGATGTTCTATTTGCTGTTATATGAAACTTATATTATCCAGAGTTATTTGCAAAAATCAATAGAAGTTAGAAATCACCCAACTGCCAGCATTTGTCTTTAAAGGCATGTCTGGGGGCCATTTAATGTCTGGGGACAGTGAGAAGGATAAGAGCAATGAGAGGAGAGCTTGTGGTAGGACAATGACCAGGATGGGAGAGTGATCGCATTAAGTAAGTGTTGTCTTTATATCTTATTCTCCACCACTTGACCCAAATCCTTCAGAATGACATTTCAAGATGAAAGCCATCCTGTGATTGGTTGTTCCATTTGTCTGTCCCAGGCCCAGTTAAAATCAGTGGTAATCAGTAGGTCCTGGGTTCAAACCCTAGACAAGTCAAATCTTTTTTTTTTTTATTAAAAAAAGATTTTTCTTACCATTCAATAGAGAATATATGTCTTATTTAAGGATAGTTGTTAGAAGTTCTGAAGGACATAATTCACGTGTACACTTTGATTATATTGTGGTCTGTTAGGCTACCAGCATCAGAAAGGACACCTATTGAGATGTCCTTCCAAAAGGAGAGATTTCAGGATCGAGGTCAGGGGCCCATTGAATATTCTAGGATTTTACATAAAGACCCCTTTTTTTACCTTGTACAAGGGTTATCGTTTAATAATATCTAAGTTTGTTTGCTAAGCCAGTATCAGCTGTCCATAAGGTCGAATAAGTCCATAAGTGTTGAATAAAGTTTACCCAAATCGTTCCTGGATCTCTAGGGCAAACAGAAAAGGGTCTATACATGTAAGCTTCCTACATTATTAAACGGGCCCCAGGACAAATACTGGTTTATCAAACAGCCTCGAAGGAAATTTCAAGTCTGCGTCTTTTCCGTGTCCTTTATAAGGACGATCCATGTTAATTTAACGCAGTCTCTCCTATGACAGTGCTAGAACGGTCATATGACCATCCTAGAACAATCCTCTCAGATACCAAATGGCCCCCATGACCAGCAGGCTCCTGTCCTTTTAATAATCTAGGATCGTACATGAAGATCCCCTTCTATACCTCGTATAAGAGTTATCGTTTAATAGTATTTACGTTCGTTCGCTAAGACAGTGTTAGCCGTCCAAAAGGTCGTCCATAAGTGTTGAATAGAGTTGACCCACATCATCCCTGTGTCTCTATGGCATACAGAAAAGGGCCTACATATATACGGTCCTAGGTTATTAAACGGGCCCCAGAGGAGCTTAGTCATGGGGAAATTAGTCGCCTAGTGGGTATCCCACAGATATAGAAATAAACTGTAAAAAGGAGAACTGTAAATAACTATGTATATATATTGACCTAGGTAGTATTCCTTGACACAGATATGACCTTGGCCCGACCAGCGGCCATTTGACTGACACTCAAGGGTGTCTTGTCCTACGAGCATGAAGCCATCTGCACAGAAGAGGGACACCCTGTCCCTCACAGCAAAGTCCTGCTGGTCACCTCGGAGTCGGGCTTCAGGGGGTAACAGAGGAGGCTGGCATCGAACAGCTGAAATAAGGACATGCTTCACTATTAAGATCAGGGACCTGTTTCAGTAGTCTCGTGACATTAGGCCTAGACAGACATCAACAGCGGCACCAACAGTGCAAGCAACAGCAGAAAAAGACTGGCAGATATCAGAAGATCGAAGTGGCCAATCTTCTTCATATTTGCAACGATTATAGATTATATGTATCCCCTACTCATGTTAAAGTGTCATTGCTTAATTCCTACGAGAAGTGAGTGAAACTCTGTGTGTCATCGACTGCAATCTTGTGATCTGTCTGTATGGTGTCACAGACGCCATCTAGACATGTCACGAAACTACTGAAACAGGTCCCTGTTTCACTAGTTTCGTTACATGTCTGTGACACCATACAGACATTGGGGTTGTCTAGTTTCGTGACAATACAAGTACCTTAGGAAAAGACAGACCCCAAACATAAGAATTAGACAAATCTACACATCATGGACCTGTTTCACCAGTTTCGTGACAAAAGTGTTAGACAGACATGAAAAACGGCACCAACAGTACAAGCAAGAATGGACAAAATGAAGTCTAATGTCTAGTTCTTATGAAACCGGACACACCATCTAGATGCCATCTAGATGTCACGAAACTAGTGAAACAGGTCCCTGGTCAATGACTGTCAGAATCAAAGGGGTTTGAAATCATTGGTGATGGTCATTGTTTTTGAAGGACAGTTCTGTCGGTATGGACATTCAAATGCAGCAGAAACAAGGCATACAGTATCAAATTTGATAAATGTAGAATTTCATCATTGTTTTATCAATAAATAAGACTAGTTCACTTATCGATTATGGTCATTCCTTAGCAACTTAAATCACCACTTAACCTTTGCAAACGGGGCTCTCTTCTGACCAATTTCCATCGGATTGACATTTGATGGATTCATTTCCCTGAATCTTGTATCCCTCATCACAGGAAAATCTCAAAATGTCATTTAATCTGAATTCCGTTTTATTTGGTCTTCCATCACCATTTATGAGTTTAGGAGGAGGAGGACATGTCGTCGCTGAAGAGCAGAAGTGTAGGATAGAAACTTAATCCGGGGAATGTATTATCAAATAGGCGTTTTTTCCACAGGCCCGTGTCGCACCTTATCTGGTTGGTTACGCAATGCCTGCAGCCAAACAAACACCTGGAGACGTATTCTTTAGCATTAAATCATAGAGCATAATAAGTTCATAATAGCCATTTACATTATTTCCTGAGAGATAACAGCAATTGCATCTTATTCAGGCGTAGAGCCTTGAGAATCTACTGGCCTGCCTCCCTTGCTAAATATGTACATTAATGCAACCCAAAGATTCCTATAATCTCAATGATGCCAACTAGCGGGAATACTGTGTGCCAGTGGATTCTCAAGGCTCTAAGCCTAGTTTGTTAAGAATTCTTCTCCCATAGAGCGTAGTGAGAACTTTGTACAGAATACCACTTAGAGTCTGTGAGATCATATGAGAGGGGTGCACCGGGATCCATTCTGGTTGGAAAAAAGACAATTAGAATATGATTCCCTCTCCGAGCCTTTGCTAATTTCCACAGATATAGATCTGCTCCCTGCTCACAGACGAAGAAAAATATACGATATTGATTGGTTTCAGATGCAAGCTGTTGTATACTCCAAGGAATTGACGCAAAGTAATATCCGAGCGCATGCAAGGATATTGTGCAGAGGCAGCTCCGAGGAGTATACAATCGAAACCAGTCTATATTGTCTTTATTATCCACCTTTTCTGGACAAGTTGCATGTCAATATCAGTTCGTTTAAGTTATGTGCTATTTGTCTGCACGCACTATCTTTCCGTATGTGGTCCCCCGGAGCATACAAAATATCTGTATGCGCCGGGTATGTTCTAACACACTCCCAATGTGTTTTCTCTGGACACTTGTTAGAGCGTGCTTGCACGCCTATATACATCATCTATAGAACAACAGGTTAGAGTGGTCACATATATACACTTTAAGCGTGCTGCCAGAAAACTATCCCTTCACTATCTGCATGCTATTCACTGTGATAGTGTGAAAGGAGCAGGGTGCCAGTGTCTCAGGGTCTTAGAGGTATGCTCAGCTGACCATGATCAATCACTTGAGACCGAAATACCTCAATGACCTATTAGTGCTTGACCTTGATATTTTTTTATCCTAGACTCAGGTGGTTGCAGAAATAACAGGTTGACTGGGTTCCATTAGCTTCCAGAAAACTATCCATAGACTGAATGTAACTCAAACCGTTTAATTGTTATTCATGTATAATTGCACGCTCATTCATCTATGATGAACATTCCATTGGCTCCTAGTATTAGTGGTACACACAAGGGTGACTGTTTAACAGTCTAGCAAATGTATCATAAAATTTGAGGACATCTTTTTCAACTCCAGGGTTAGCATGAAATAGTGACACCTTGTCTCGATATCATTGAAGTAGAGAAGAAAAGAAATGGAAAATTTGCACAGATAAGAATTATCTCACACTATCAGGTTAGGTACCTGGGATTCATTTCATCGTTATAGATAGTGCCTCGATATACTGCAGCATAGTCACCATGTATGCCTATAGATAGCTAGGAGAAAATTGTATGTTTATAATTGATGAATGAGCGTAAATAATAGCTAAAAGGTTTCAGATATATTCAGTCTATGGATAGTTTTCTGTAACCAACTTGCACCCAGCCAACCTGCCTTTTCTGCAACTGTCTGAGTATAGGATCCAAACATATCAAGCAGCAGTAGGCCAATGAGGTATTTCGGTCTCAATTGATTGGTTATGCGCAGCTGGGCACACCTCTAAGACCCTGAGACACTGCCTCTCTGTCCCTTTCACAATATCATGGTGAATAGCAAGTATATAGTGAAGGGATAGTGTGTGTTATTGCAGCAAACTTGAAGTCCATGTGAGGTCTCTAACCTTTAAACAACGTATATATATATAATGCAAGAAAGCTAGATCTAATTGATGAAAACAAAAGTGAATATCCTTAATGATTATATACCTGTGGTTGTAGGTCTCACGTATACCACCTGCTCCAACCCATGTCGTATTTATGGCCGTACAACACGCACATGGCTTATGGATATGTATGAAGCATAAAAAATGACAATTTCAAGGTATATATTAATACCAAAACAGGCATACTGTTTCTGTACGTGGTAAATACTTGATAGAATTTACTATCAGTTGAACCTCTGCCTTTGCCATTGATCCAACTGATCGTTAATTTGACCGTGTAATTATCTCATACAGGCACAATAACCCTGTTTCCGTATAGTACTTACAGGTACCTCCAACAGATCCATAGAGTATCAGGCTCAGAGCAGTAGCAGTTATGAGGAATGCCATCGTGTTGGTGCCTTATTCCTGTCGTTCAACACTTGGCATTCTGACCCAAGGCACCATTATTCAAGTCAGCAAACTGTGGCTCTGACTTCTCAGCTTGAACCGCGTCGATCTACACACACTACACACTACAGAGTTAGATAAGCAAGTTAGTTAAAGGAGCAGAGATTATCTTCAAGGTCACATGAGTTCCTTAGGGCAAAGCTCACAAGTTGGATGAGATAATAACACTGTACATATTCCTCTTGCGATATACAATGTGTTAGTTGTTTCCACATGAACAACAACTCAATTATGTATTTGGTCTGATATATATTCCAAGCTTTTGTATATAAGAGAGGATATATATGTATAACCATTGATAACACTCAAAATGAATTTAGCTTCAAATTTTCTTCTAGAAGATGACATATATGAGGATAGACATGTATGTGGGTATTGCAGATCCTATCAAGTGGCTAAATCAAATCAAGATTAAATTAAAGAGATCAACAGCTCTGGAGGCCCTGTTGGGGGTGGATGTTTTAATCAGGTAAACCTGCCAGAGATAATTATTTCAATTAGCCTGGAAGCCGGGTCTAGTCACATTATACCTTATTTCATTTGGACAGGGAACCAATCTACCAATACATAAGCACTTACCTTCTCAAGATTGCCTTCCCATAGTTCTAACTTCTAAGTTAGCATGATGACAGTACTATTTTAGCATTTCTTATTTGTTTATGTTTCCAACTATCAGAATCCAGAATTAGTTTAAGATAGCAATAGAACATCAGTGTCATCTAGCCAGGAAGTCAAAATATTGCAGTTTCCCATGGACACCAATAGTTAAGCATTTATCTATTCAGATGGCCTTCCCATAGAAGTTAGCATGGTGACACCGTCGTTTTTTTTGCATTTTCTATTTTACTGATATATGAAACTTAAATATTATCCAATGTTATTTGCAAAAAAAATCAATAGAATCTAGAAATCACCCAACTACCAGCATTTGTCTTTAATAGTAGGGTTTACATTTATATGTGAAGTGACCGATCTATCCATAAGTTTCGCCTGAAAACACTCACCAGATGGGGCGGTAGAGGCGGGGTAAGGATGCCGACAGGATTTAACACCAGGTAGCGGTACTGGTCCGGGTGGGCACATAGACTGGGGTCCGTTACATAAATGTTGAACGATCATATAAAAGACCGTACGATTGTCCTAGGGCTGATATCGTTACATAAACATTGACCCAGTGAAAATGGTCTGTAAACATTGTCCAAATTTGTCTTAACCCTATAAGGACGGGTGCAAGAAGACGGCCATATTATGGTCAAAATTCATAATTCAAATTTGCGATGACGAAATACGATACATAATGATAAATGTTTTATTTCTTTTTAGCAGAAATACTAAATATGTCATATCTACATTTTGGGGAGATTTCATAAAAATTGCTCTATTATTGCCTTGTTAGAATATTTTTGTAAATATGGGAATAATGATGCCTCATGATGCCTCAAGGCATCATGCACTTTACCGGGTGATGCCTCCATAAATCATGCGTCTTTACAGGGTGATGCCTCCAGGCATCATGCGTCCTTAAAGGGTTAACGTGTGACATCTCTAGGGAGTTGCAGTGGCTGTAGATTCTACTGTAATTCTGGAAATATTGCATTTTATATAAATGTACCTGACATGGGTCCCATTACAGATAAAGGTTACAAAACGCGGAGTTAACGCTAACAGGCTTTAATCTGTACAGATTATATATCAGCAAACCCCTCTTCTTACCACATCCAGCATTGATCTTTCTACATAATCAGTCTGTGTGTGTGTGTGGGGGGGGGGGGGGGGGGGGTGTATAGCTTACACATAGTAGACCTGTCGTCCAGTACGATCTATGTCAAAGATAGCACCATTTGTAAAAGGATGCAAATGTGTGAATCATTTTGTGAAAAAAAATAGGCCCCTACTAGTCGCTTGTCATATCGGACATTAAAGTAAGTAAGTAAGTAGAGCTTGAAAAATATAGTTGATAGATCAGTGACAGCAAGATTCTCGTAAGACAACCAAGCACAACATTGCCTGAAATGCTACCTCTCTCCCGCACTTGTTAAAGAATCATCCTGTGGTGTCCATGTGTTCCCGGATCACTAGAATATTTTACTTTAAACTTTCCATACTGTGTAGAAGTCCTAGTCTCCTCGCTGAAATTATATAAATGATAACTTGAATCTGTTTAGGATGATCTCCCAGGTCGCATACTCCCAAAAGGACATAACCCCCTCCCCCCAAAAAAACACAAAACAAAAAAACAACAACAAAAGCAACACAACAACAACACAAAAACTCACCAAAAAAAACACAAAAAAACACAAAAAAACAAGCAGCTTTACTTCCCTTAAAACTAAACTCAAAGGAGACATTGTCTTTCAGATTACGAAAAAGTGTCTGCTTTACAGTAATTGCTTTTACTATTTTAAAGCTCTACTGAGGATACCTCTATGTGCCTTTCCTGTAATAAATGCTGCTTTAACAAATTAATAATAACAAGAGTGGGGCACTCATCCCATTTCAATAGATTACCACCGGCAATGCAGGCTTGTAGCACGGGTAGGGTTAATTCTCTCGAGTATGAAGTCCATGCTCGTAGTTTATGCAATGGTCACCTCCGACCACTAAATGTATACCTTTTACACTATAACCTTTGCACACATCACCCTGCATGTATATCTTTTATATTGACGTATTATTTATAAAACCTTTTATAGGGATGCCAATTTTCAAAACTTTGGGTCATTTCTCACACGGCTTTGGACTTTCTCACAGTCTCATGGTTTGAATATAGATAAATGGAAAAGAAATGGAAAAAGAAGGACAAATCTTTGATTATGGACAATCATAATTAAGCAAAATAGAGATAAAGTATTTTACAGTGTGACTGGTCCAAGACTGGTCGGTGGAGGGGTAGTAAAAGGCCTACGGGACACAGGGACTGGAGCCAGTCTAAAATAGGACTGTCATGCTTTCATAACAAATTATGTCGAGGGCGTATGTGTTATAAAACCACGGCCGACACATCTAGATCTACACCGGTACTGTAAATAGGTCCATGATCATCCAGGGAATTTTGGCTGTTATTCAACAGAACTAGACTCTAGACTCTAGACCTATTTAGGAGTCTGTAGCCCCTACTCAGTTCCAAAGTCTATTATAAAAGTGTGTACACATAGTGGGTCGACCTCATATAACCGGCACGTCTGAGCAAAGGTCGGTGCATGAACATTTCATAACGTGCTATTTGAGATGACTCCAATGCCACATGATCATCTCACTCTTCACTGCCAGGGTCAAGGTTTTCGTCACCGGATGACACCACGAATGGCGCGTAAGAAACGATAACGGCATCGGGCGATGAGCAAGCCACGTCCCTAACACGCGCCCTGATTGGTCAGTCTCCGTCTCCCCACAGGGAGCGTCCAATGGGAATATCGGTTACATCTGCACAGGAGTAAGGTGAGGTTGGGGGTTTGATGTGGTGTTAATGTAGGGCTGTCAGAGTGTTGGGAGGCCACAGGCAGCTGGAGCTCTGACCGGTCACTTTGTGCCGACTCTGACACGACCAGGGACTAAGTTCTCAATACAGCATGGAGAACGGAACGTTACTTAACGCGGGGCCAGGAGCCTTGCAGCTCGTGGAATCAGTGCTGCAACACTTCCCGGAGAACCCGGCTAAAAACCACATCGCTAATGGATGGATGTATATGACAGATAACTACACAAAGTTCCAGATCGCAACATGGGGGTCCTTGATAGTTCACGAGGTGAGTTTGTATGTCCATGTCCATGCAAGATGCATGCATTTCTGTATGAGAGTGTGTGTGCGTGTGTGTGTATCTGTGAGTGTCTGTGTGTGTGTGTGGGGGAGGGGGGGGTGTGTGTGTGGATGTGTGAGTGTCTCAGTCTGTGTGGGTGTGTGGATGTGTGAGTTTGTGTGGGATGTGGATGTGTGGTTGGGTGTAGGGGTGAGTGTGGATGTGAGTGTGTGTGTGAGTACGACTTCCTGTGTACATCTCCAGCGAAGAATATTGAAGCACACTGGCGACACCTGAAGTAATTATGAGGAACTGCTTCGAGATCCATAGCCTCTAACAATATGCCATGAATTTTTGTTTGCTACATAATCATCGCGAGATAAAGCCGAGTGAGATTATGTCGCAACCAAAGTGAATGGCATATTATCAGTGGCTATGGATAGAGTGCGGTTCAGATTTTATCTCACCCCTATCACGGCTAATTGGCTAAAATGTGTGACATCATCACCCGTTGAGTATTTCTCTACAATACTCCATGGGCGGTGGGTACGAGTTCCCAATGTTAGGTCTATGGGGGGATAAATACCAGGGGTGAGATAAATACTGATAATAGCACTGAGAAAGTCAATAGTGGTATAGTGATCCTTAGATTGGCCACCACCTCTGTCTCCACTCTGTTCCAACTATAAAGAGGTTGGTATAGTTCAACTCAGGTCGTAGGCCTATCCATGAATTCTCACTCACAGACCAAGCTTTTCATAGTATAGGGTAGGGTGGGGCAAGATGCCCCCCTTGATGGAAAACGCTGGTGGGTCTTGGGGAGTTTTATATATCGGTAATCAACACTACTTTGTCTGAGTATGAGTAAGGGTAAATGTCATTTGTATTATTACACTAGAGGTGATGCTGAAACTTACCTTGACTTCAGGTACAAACATGCACAACTTATTAAGTGGGCATCTTACCTCACCACCTGGGGCAAAAGGCCCTTTTTGTGGGGCAAAACTCCCACCCGGGCATCTTGTCCCATGGGGCAAAATGCCCGGGTAGGCGTTATGCCCCAGCCAAAGATTCCTTATATCAAGTAGATACATGGGCTGTCCATAAATAATGTCATGCAATAGGGGGAGCTTCCAGTTTACATGATCAAGGAGGATGGGGAGTTAGCTCAGTGGTAAGAGCACCAGACTTGTAACCCCAAGGTTGTAGGACTTTGTTGGTTCAAGTCCCACCTCCAGCAGTGGTAGATTTACTGCTATATCAAAGGCCAATCCCTTCTCATACCATGTCTACATGGTGTGGGAAGTAAAAGAACTCTCACCTCAGTAAATGTGTAGGGGTGAGATTTCTACCTGAATTCTTCACATGATTTGATGACCACCATTGTGGTGTAAAAGAACCATGAGAAAGTCTGGTAAGGACCTATAATGGTTGACTGGATGTTAAATCAAACCAAACAAACAAACATATTCAAGAATGATAAAGGGCAGGGGGATGGAGAGTAAAATTTTCTTTCTTACACGGTGTCTCGTGTTCGTTGGAAAAAAGGGCAGGGGGATGGTCTTGTAGAAATGAGAAGAGAGGTAATTCTAGGGGCAGAGGAGCATCGGCGTGGCAAACAACAGGAGGCTGGCATGAGCTTGGCCAACAATGGGAGGCTTAGGAACAGGAGTTTGGGGAACAACAACAGCTGAAGTACAGCAGCGAGCTAGGGTTTGTTTGTTTGGTGTTTCTTTTCTTCATTTTTTTTGGTGGTGAGGGGGGGGGGGGGGCATTTTGTCCCTTCTCATGGCACAATTTAAAAGTCATGACATTGTCACAAGACGGTAGAAGATTTCCTTACACAAATGTTATGCATGGTTTGTAGGCAGTCTTAGGTTAACAATCAGCTCAATTACTAGTCACATTTCATATTTACCAATATGAGCATCACTAAATACACCACTGCTCTGTTTATAAGAAATTGGGTTAAAGTATCACATGTGAGGTGACATGTTGCACTCTTGGTGTTCTTAGAATGTACACATGTTAATCTCTCAGTAGTCATCACTTTCAAATGTAGGGCCGGAAGTGATGTCTATGTTGTTTAGTCACATGGGCGTCTTGCCCCGCCCAACCCCTATGTGGGTTATGAGAGCAGAAATACTTATTAGGAAATATTCACAGCTCACCAAATTGATGATAAAGTCTACCATTATGGTTATTTCAATTAAAATAGACACAAAAGGAAATCATATCTAAAAATGGCTTCAAGGGTGAGAAATATCGCACTCTCCAAGCATAAGTCCAGGTAAAATGAAACATCTGCTGGGAGAGTAACAGACACTTACAGGTAGTTAGTTGGTCAAGGTGCCACAGATTTAACCCAACTCGAGCTAGCGTAGTGTAGCTCTGGCGGCCAGTGTAAGTGTAATTGAGTCCAATAATTAAATTCTCTTCGGTTTATATTTCAATTTATTCTATATCATATCCATAAGAGCAGTTTGGACCTCCCCGTAGACCCTCAACCCAAACGCTGTGGCAGATATCAACATGTTTTCCCGGATCTCCCAAAGCAGTAAAAAGTAGTTCCAACATTCAAACGACATCCCACATGAACTGAAGCTAGTATTTGGTGTGTATTTACAGTTGATGTACGTCTTGGTGTGTCTACCAGCATTCCTCTTCCAGTTCATGCCTTTCATGAACCAATTCAAAATACAACAGGTATGCTCTTTTTCCAGATCTCCCTCTTTTTAATCCATAAACATGATACAAATACTTTTAAAAATACACTAGATATTCAGTTACATATATCCCTTGGGCACATGTAAAAAAACAACTTGTATAGACATTAGCTAAAATATATAATCATTCCATACATCTCTTGATTTACTTTTACTTATTCGAATGTTCCCTGTTTATTCAAACTATTGTTACACATTTACTATATTCTGTGATACTCATTCTACTAAATATTGGTTTACCTTTCTTGTGTTTCTATAATGTACAATGTTTGTAACCAAAGAACATGTTCCCTTTTATAGGATAAGCCAGAATCATTCGACAAACAATGGAAATGTTTTAAACTACTATTATTCAACCACTTCTGCATTCAGGTAAAGTTGTATTTTCTAGTTTACATAAATCTCGATTCCAGGCCTAAGCTAAATGAATGGAGCAATGTTTATCATTGAGTTATGGTTTAATATGAGATCTTTCATGCATTACTTAAGATTTGAGTTTTATATCAAAACCTCTAAAAGGAGGAGATGTTACAATAGTGCAGCTCTACTGTAGGTCTGGAACTGATACCAATAAAGCAGTTGCTATAAGCTATTACAAGTAACGTAAACCATGCGCTTGTCTCCAGTCTATCATTATTAATAGTAAAAAACATATATTGTATTATATATCTATGCCAGAAAATTCTGGGAATACCAACCTCTGCAATGGAAGTGGTAGTTGACAAGTACCACTTTACTGTGCCGGTATGGTGACGTACCACCATACTTTGAATACACAATCTGATTGGTTAAATAAGATGAACGCCTATTTATGACGTGAATCCGCGGATGTCACAATGTCTTACGCAAACGGTTGCTTGAAAACGTAAACAAATGTACATACCGATATACAGACATGTATAAAATATTCCATGAAGTTCACGTATGTCTGCTTATGTTACAGCTACCTATGATCACAGGAACATATGTGTTCACAGAGTTTTTCAACATTCCGTATGGATGGGACGCAATGCCCAGATGGTGAGAGTCAACTTTTTTGTACAAGCTTTATCAAAACGAAATATAACTGTATTCTTCATAGGATCACCTGCTGCAATTTGAAAACTTCATTGAGACAATCCACTAAATAGGCAAGCTTTGTTATTGAATCGCCTGATATCTTCCCCACTGTGTTCATTCCCTGTATTCATATTGTGTCTATATTTACCGACAGTATCTTTGTCTTTATCCTCTATTATCAATATGTTATGGTACGGGTAGTTGTATGAAGTTAATGCAGTAGATATATTCAGGGATGTCAGAGTTCAGGGAAATCCCTGAAATCAGGGTTTTCATAAAACACAGAAACATTGAATTGAACCTATGAATGTGAACCACATTTTGTCTCATGAACCCCATATACCTGATTTCCCTATAAATGTGTGCATTTTTACCATGATTTTCAGGGTTTTCCCTGACAAGCTCCCCATAGATAATGCATGGATGAAAATCCCTGAAATCCCTGAAGCCCTTGTACTGTCACCATGCAAACCATTTTGAATGCATAGCTGGCGTAGGTTGCTACATGAATGCTGTCTATTGTCGTAGGTATGACTTGCTGTGGCGCGTGTATCTGTGTGCTGTCATCGAGGACACCTGGCACTACTTCCTGCACAGAGCCCTGCACGACAAGCGCATCTACAAATACATCCACAAGGTTCACCACTACTACCAGTCGCCCTTCGGTATGACGGCAGAGTACGCCCACCCAGCGGAAACCCTCAGTAAGTAACCGCAGGAAAAAACGTAAAAGGAGGCATGTAAGATTTTGAATGTTAGGATAAGAAACAGAACTCTTGATGTCATTGCTTTATTCATTTGTAAAGCATACCATGTGGTAGCTGCAGGTATGTGGAAGCTGCAGTGTTAGATGAAGATGCAACTTTTTACATCTAAAATGAATGTAATGGGAAACATCGATTATAGGCACAGAGTGATTGCTAGTTCCGCCTTCATCTGCCAGGAAATTGAAATATAGCGCCACAGTAGTTGGGGGACAACCACTATTATCTTCTGTTATACTCTATAGATGATCGTGACAAGAGGCTAAAACCCTTTTATGGCAAATCTAAATTTGAAAAAAAAATTCATTGATAACTGGACCAGGCCACCTGGTGTCTTGTTTGGTATTGAGGGGTAAGATGGCTGCCCCCATAACGCAATAGCTATGTGCCCTGTTATAGAGGAAACCTATAAAAGTATAGGGTCAGAGCTTGTATCCCATTGAGGTTGAATCGTGTAGTAATTCACAAGGCGAAGCCGCATGAATTACGTAGTGATTCAAAGGAGATGGGATACAAGCTCTGAACTTAAACTTGAATAGGTTTCTGAATTTATCTCACCCTTCACATTGACTAATGGGTTGACCTTTGTGACATAATCCCCCATTGAGTAGTTTTCCGAAATACTCAACGGACGTTGGGTACAAGTCCCCAATGTTAAGTCTATAGGGAAAAAATACCAGGGTTGAGATAAAGTAAAATACTCAATGTTTTTGTCTGTATGGCAGTTTCAGCTTTTTCATCGGCATAATGCATCTGTCACTGTACTTAGATGGACATCTAGACTATAATAAAATAACTTGATGTTTTTGTGCGTATTGCAGTCCTCGGTTTCGGTTTCTTCTTTGACGTGATCTTTCTGTCACTGTACTTAGATGGCCATCTAGACTAAAGTAAAATAACTTGATGTTTTTGCGCGTATTGCAGTCCTAGGCTTCGGCTTCTTCTTTGACGTGATCTTTCTGTCACTGTACTTAGATGGCCATCTAAACTATAGCAAAACAACTTGATGTTTTTGCGTGTATTGCAGTCCTCGGTTTCGGTTTCTTCTTTGACGTGATCTTTCTGTCACTGTACTTAGATGGCCATCTAGACTAAAGTAAAATAACTTGATGTTTTTGTGCGTATTACAGTCCTCGGTTTCGGCTTCTTCTTTGACGTGATCTTTCTGTCACTGTACTTAGATGGCCATCTAGACTATAGTAAAATAACTTGATGTTTTTGCGTGTATTGCAGTCCTCGGCTTCGGCTTCTTCTTTGACGTGACCTTTGTATTACTGTACTTAGATGGCCATCTAGACTATAGTAAAATAACTTGATGTTTTTGTGCGTATTGCAGTCCTCGGTTTCGGCTTCTTCTTTGACGTGACCTTTCTGTCACTGTACTTAGATGGCCATCTAGACTATAGTAAAATAACTTGATGTTTTTGCGTGTATTGCAGTCCTCGGTTTACGGCTTCTTCTTTGACGTGATCTTTCTGTCACTGTACTTAGATGGCCGTCTAGACTATAGTAAAATAACCTGATGTTTTTGCGTGTATTGCAGTCCTCTGTTTCGGCTTCTTCTTTGACGTGATCTTTCTGTCACTGTACTTAGATGGCCATCTAGACTATAGTAAGATAACTTGATGTTTTTGCGCGTATTGCAGTCCTCGGTTTCGGCTTCTTCTTTGACGTGATCTTTCTGTCACTGTACTTAGATGGCCATCTAGACTATAGTAAAATAACTTGATGTTTTTGTGCGTATTGCAGTCCTGGGCTTCGGCTTCTTCATCGGCGTGATGCTGGTGACGAACCACGTGGTGTTCCTCTGGGTGTGGGTGACGGTCAGACTGCTCGAGACCATCGACGTGCACAGCGGATATGACGTACCTTACGTCAACGTCATGCACCTGCTGCCCTTCTACGGAGGTAAACCTTCCTCTTCACATCTACCTAAAACCCGCTTATATAAAGCCGATTTTTTCTCAGAGATTTTTGAAAAAATCGGCTTATGAATTTTTGCCAAAGTCGGGGGTCGGCTTTTAATCTGGTTTTTTTTTTTCAAACAAAAGCAGTAAAAATCATTAAGTACCAAAAAACAGAGATATACACATGTGAATTATTCAGATAGCATGTGATATCCTATATTGGTACAAAAGTTCATTGAAACAGTCATATTCTACACCGAAAATTCTTTAAAAAGTTGTGAGGAAGGGGATGTGGGGGGGGGGGGGTGGGGGGGGGGGGGGGGCAGGACCCCCAAAGTCGGGGGTTAGCTTCTAACTGGGGTTTTCCTAAAGTTGAAGTGCCCTCAGAATCGGCTTGCAGATATTTGTCACCAATGCACATGACTAAAGAAAACTAGACGAGGCTGTGTCCTCTCCTTTCAATGACCTTGAATGACATTTCTAGATCTGCCCTTAACCACCGTAACCATGGTGCACTGTCAGATATGGCGTCATAGAATAATGTCACCTGTCAGACAACATTCATATAGGGGAATTGTTATTAATTACATGTAAACAATAGTGACTTACCTTGTGCAGACTCATTAATGATTTCTAGTTGATAAATCAAATTTTCTCTTTATCTTGTCATACATATTATATAGAATTATCATGACATGGCAATAACACCTCTATGGCAAGCCGATGCTACCATGAAAGTGACAGTTTCCTGTCAATTTTTACAAACATAAAAATTTCTTTTACAAATAATTTCGATAATGCTGCAAATTCTTCTCCTTTAATCTATTGCTCAAAAATAGGGTTAGTTATTAGAAAAAATATCTTTTGCTCAAATTGTTTTAACTTTTTTCATCTAGGAGCTCGTTTCCATGACTTCCACCACTACAACTTTAACGGGAACTACTCCTCATCATTCACCTGGTGGGACAAACTCTTCGGCACGGACCAGCAGTACAAAGAATTCCTCGCGAAGGAGGCAGAAAAGAAGTCAAAGTAAAGATTGGATTCCACCCAGAAAACCCATCGGAGCCCCAGGATTATTCATCGGCGTTCTACTGACTCTATGATACAGACCATTGTAATTGCTAGGAAGAACGATATTGCCATCGAAAGCAATAAATTCGTTTTTTTTTTAAGAAGAAGATAAGTTATGTTCAAAGGGCGAGACTGACAGCTGCCCTAGGAATATGATTGATGCTACCAAAGTATTTTGCACAAGATTGTATTATAGATGCGATAAATGATAATATTTTGAAGCTTTTCTCGATCTCAGGAAATCTACTGCGATACAATGTGTATTTATTGGTGATGTATATAAATAAAAGGTGATAATGTAGGTACATCACGGTGTATTATGTTTGTGTTCAGAAACTGAGGCTGCGACTGATAACTTCAGCATTGCATGTATAAGTTTATATACAGAAGAATTGAGTTAAGGGGGTCTTCTACTGGGCTGCCTGTACAACTACGAAAGAGCATTGTATGGCTGCCACAAGGCCACTGTATACCAGGCAGTTATAAAGCCATTTTCCACTGGCCGACTATTCGCAATCGATTTACAGTCAGGAACCACCGTTCGAATTTTTTTATAAACCGATGCCAGATCGGTGGATGGAAACAGACATGCAGAGAAGTGTTCACCGATTAATTGTGCATAGATTATGCATTTGGGCCACCACCGTACAATCTCTTCACCTTCTCACAAAATCAAAGGGATTTGAAATCGTCGGTGATGGTCATTGTGTTTGGAGGACAATTCTGTCTGTATGGACCTGTCAAACACGGCAGAAACAAAGCATACAAAGCACCATTTTTAGATTTTTAGACATGAATGTGCAGTCGTTGACCACCACAGACCTACTTTTAGGAGAACTCAATTAATCAGTGCTGTTTTCGTTGGCCGGTGGAAAATGGCTTATAGTTATCAGTGAAGTGGAGCAGGCCATGCGCTCAACGGTGGCCGCCACACGACACTCGAATGGGCAACGTTCCATAAAACCTAATGAATTAGACTTTTTGGCTGACAGCAAATGTCACCTGCACGGCCGATGTCAGACGGTGGCCATTGGACAGGCCTGGATGTTTTGTACACTATTATAAGCATGTTTGGCAGACGCCGGACAGCATCGAATTCACAGGCAGCCTGGTGTAAGACCCCCTTTATAGTCCCAATATCCTCGCATACCACAAGTCTTTCACACCTTTCTGGTGAACCCTTGTCATGTAAATGCTTCATATTTCATTTTCTGAATCATAATTTTCCTCTAATTTCTAAACTTTGAATTCATTGTATCATCTGATGTTTAGAGGAAATTGCTTTGCCTTCATTGTAGGTTAATGGAAATGACAACAATAAAATTCTGGCATTTTTGAAAGATAATTGATGCATGTTATTTCATATTTGTTCATTGGTTTCAACTTTTTGGGGAGGAAAAATCAAACATGTTTTCTTTCGTCATATGAGGAGATCAATTAGCGAAGATATCTCTGCAACTCTAATATCGCCCGGATTTCTCTCATTGATCGCTAACATGGGGATGTCAGTTGGAGTCAGAAAAAAGTGGAAATATTTTCATGTGGATTTTTCTCTAAACTCAAAGTTTTCTCTTGTGCTTATTACACGGGACAATGATGCAAAAATGACAACTTCTGACGAAACATTCTAGTTTTCCCCAAGAGATTTATTTTCATATTCTATACATGTTTTAGTAACTTTAGATGATAGACAGTAGCAGTATGCCCCTTTTCCAGCGAATTTCACCAAGGCTTTTTGGGGTTTGTTCAAAGGCAGGATTTTCATTCATACCTAAATATGTCCATGAATTATGAAATACTCTGCAATGTTAGCAGGACTCAGCATTTATAACCAATGCTGCCGAGTCCCAAAGGAAAGCCAAAACACTACATAGAGGTAGCTTGACTAGTTTCCACTCAACCAAATCATGCTATTTTAACTGTTTCCGGTAAGCGATGTTCATTTTGCGCCACAGTCACTTGGAGATAGGCCGTGAATTGTATGATGTGTTATATCATTACAAGTGGCACTTTTCACATTTCCAGTGTTAAATCTACTGTGCACAACATTGGCGATGTTTTCATGGTCGTTGACATCACTTACTGGAAGTAGTACATTGGCTAAGTTTAAACTCACCCATTCTCACCGAACTGTCACATAATTTACGTATTACCCTTGTAACATATTATCTAGCTGGAATGTCCATTCTCTCCTAATCATACAAGTTTTAGTTTTACATTCGTGCATCTTACTAACCACCTACGACTAGTCACTACATAACCCTAGAACTTTACACTCATTTGCTCTTTAGGGAAGCTCAAGGCTTTTTTTCCTCAAGTCATCACAATTTTCACTGCACTTTTTGCGGGAAATCCCGCTAATTTCAGTTCGTGCATATTAACAATTTAACAATGATTACAAGTTTCCTACACAACAGCTTTACACATCAGAAATCATACACACTTATAACTGAACGTAAGTTTACAGACTGATCACACAAGAACTATTGACGTTAATATTCAGGCAAGAATGAAATCTGGATCTTTAGTTGTCTTTTTTCCCAAAGCCATTTTATTTTACTCGTTTGTATTGGAAAATCTAGGTTCGTCATATCTATTTATAGACGTCTTTTATAACAGGCCATAGCACGGATTTACATACAATTCTGTTGTACATCTCTTGGTGTAATCATTGATTATATAGAACAGCATGAGCATGCTGTACACAATACAAAACGAGATCGGGCTTGATGTTTACTTAAAGAACGACGCCTTTGGCAGAGTTCTGATATTAGACTCCAACCTCTTCCAGTTTTGTATCAAATACAACATGGTATGTTGCTCTATATTTTATCATATTCCCGAATTAGATACTTAGCCATAAAATGGCATAGAAACCATGTTGAAGTGAAAGTCTACATTCAACTTGTGTATGGAGCAGGATGCCGTACAGAACACATATACGGTGTAGGGCGCAGCAGTGTGTATAGGGAGCCAAAGTGAACATGCTAAAACGGCAGATACCTGTGTTCAAAACACCATTTTCAGAGGCCAGTATGAACGAGGCTTAGTGCTAAACCTATGGGGGTTTGAGGCTAGAATTTTGTTATTAGTCCTGTCCGTTACTTTTGAAGTGTAGATTACTACTATCGTCTCTGAATAACTGTGTCTCGAAGCTACGATGACAGTTGTTAAGTTTATCAAAAATATGGATCTAAAAGATTTGAGAATGACACATATAATCTCGAACCTAGTCAAAGTACTGAGCGCCTATATCCGGAAATGGTGTTTTGTGAATGGGTATCTGTGGTTTCAGCAGGTTCACTTTGGCTCCCTATTAAACGTACTGCATGGTATAAAATTATGTATTTTACCAGGATTTGAGTGATATTTTTCAGTCGGGAAGCGATACGGAACACTGAGGTATTAACCACATTCACCACTTGAAGACGGAGCAACAATCTACGTGGAATGTTTGCGTATGCCATGCAGTGGTGCCACCTGCTGGTGACCGCGACAAACACTAGCTTCGATATAATAATCAATGCACGATTAATCGTTTTAAACGATAACAAATGACCACCATGAGTGCAGACACCGTACAGAGTCCAATTGGTAAATCAGTGGTATTCAAAGTATGGAACCAGCTTAAAACCACCGAATGATAAACACGAATTGAACAAGTCCTACTTGGTGGTAATATATATACTGAACATGTTTAACAGACGACCACAAAGGCTGCATACCTACAAATTAGTTCATTTTAAAAGAAATTACAAAAAAATTCTCTGAACCGTTTTCTTTCCTTTAGTGTATACTTGAATCAGATTAAAGATGTTTTCTAACTTATGTAACCGTTGTGTTCAAGCGAGAATATCTCACTAAATTACAAAATATATTCTAAAACAAATAAAGTGTAATGAACAAATGGTTGTGTAGCTGTCTTTATACATGATCTTGATTGACAATTCTACAATGATTTATTGGCCACAGAACTCCCCGGCGAGGCAGACTTGCACGGTATCTCTCAGAGAAACGATGCTGTGTATGTTACAAAACAATAGTTCACTCTTCATGTTCTCATCAAATTAAGGGTGTGTTCCACCAAGGTGACTGTAATGTAGAAGCTTTTGTGTGTCTGCCAAATATGCTTATAGTGTACAAACCAACAGGCCCATTCCACGACCGAAGTCACAAGGTGGCCGTGCTGGCGCCACTGGCAGGTACCTGGCAAAAACTATTTAATTAGGTTTTCTAGACAGCCACGGGTTCCACTGCCATGCAGCCAACGCTGTTGACCATGAGACCTGCTCCACCGCATCTAGTTCTATATATATCTATATATCCAACAGCCGTGCAGTGGCTTTGCAGAGGCCAGCAGTGCAGTACAGTTAGCCTGGCAGAGCACACCCTTCAACTACCAATCACCTGATCTTACATAAAACCATAAATCCACAAATTGCGAACAACAATGGATCCTAGAGATGATAATAATACATAATTACATACTTCAGTAACTCTTATCAATAAATAAGTTTACATATACAGTTCACAGTTTCAGTGATGAATAACCTCGGATGAATTCCCCAGACTGATTAGAAATAATATTTGATTCTAACAATTTTTGTTCTATGAACTATGGTACTTTATTCATATACATCTCTCACATAACTTCCTACCACTGGCAGTGGAGGGTTCACACTTCAAACAACAACCTGCAGACATCAGTGGGTGAAACGTTTCGTCAATCCGTGCAATTATTTCGCATCTCTGCAAAGGACAGAATTAAAGTTGAGCAAAATGATGTTAATATCTAACAAAAACATTTAATCACAGACTTATACGAGAACATGGTTTTAACAACCATATGCATGCACATTTTACACTTTTGTTGTATAAATATTTTTGTATGAAATTTATAAGACTAATTATACACCAACTTGAATCAACCAGGCTTACCGCAAGCTCTATCACAGCAAGTGGAATATCTCATCTAGAAATAACTGTTGCTCAACTCTATATTAAGCTATATTAATTTAACAAGTGATTTCTTTACTTATCACAGTAGTTAAGTTTCTTTGCAGGAAATTATTAACTGTGAAATGAATATTTGTAGAATTATGTTGTAAGAGTATTGCCAGAATTGCCATCAGTATACATCTATTTTAATCTCTCGTGATTGCACTTTTACTTCCAATATCTTGAGAGAATTAAATTTACAGTGATGGTTTACCGGGGGGGGGGGGGCTGCCAACAAGGGCACAGATTCAACAGCATTACTGGGTATAGATGTGTGATGATGCTGTATAGATATTGTCGAATTTTACAATCTTATTTTACTTGAAGGGGGGGGGGGGATGGGTATTACAAATTGAATATAAAAATAATTTGGAAATCCGTCAATTGTCTGGAGACTTGTATCCCAGTGTAATACGTGACATGCTGTCATTCAGAAATTAAACTGTTATTTAAAAAAACCACCATTGCAATACACCCTTCAAAATAAAACGGTAATTTAAATAACCCTTTTCAAAGATACTAGTCAAGTTACTTGAGTCTTTATATGACAAAAACTATTCAATAAAGAATTGTCACACTCCTTACAGGATGAATCAAGATTAAACAAAAAGAAACAAAAAAACAACTGCATACTTTGCCCACAAAAAAATCAAATATGAATCTGGCGGAACAAAGAATGCTGGTAGCACAGTTTTCACATGAACTAATCCTGTATGTCTGGGTTAATTTAAGCATGAACCTTTAATATTTTTCAAATTTCTATTATTAGTAAACATTTGTATTTCACTTGCTCAGTAATTCCTTCTCAAATAACAAACAGAAGAGTCACAATCCCTTGGCTCAGTGCAGTCACTGACTGTTAGTACCATGTATTAAGCGATAAGCGAGATTAAACGTTGTGATAAAACTGATATAAGTAACTGAAATCTAGCACTTCCTTAACGAGTGTTTCGAGGTAAATTATGAAATATGAAATAAATGAACATTGAACTTGTAGATTTGTAATCTGGAACTGAATAATTAACAAATTTATTCCCAATGCCCAACACTACTTACTGTTTTCAATACTTTCACATTTATCTATTAGTGAAGTAAAGGCATTTTATTATTCAAAAGTTAGCAGATTAGAAACGGGAATATGCTTCATCGATTTAAGAACAGATATTCTTTTGTTTATCAATTAATTTAAAAGAAAACTCATTATGTAAACCATCAAGCAATAGCCATACGATTTTGACAGAAGTTCTTTGATTATTTTTTCCTTCATTGTTTTACAGTAAAACCGCTATCACTTAAAAAAGACATTATCACTGTGAAGGTGGCAAGAGAAAAACTAATTGACTGTTTAAAGTAACAGGAAAATGGCTGGTCAGAGATATCTACAATAAGAAATTAAGTGAAGAAATGCTTCCCATGATCATTCATGAAAGAACTGTAAATTACCACAGAATGAATAAAGTCTAAATATTTTGCTTTTTTTTTTTAATTAGTCAATAATAGGTCGTTACTGTGCTGGTCCTAAGTGGAGAGTTACATACTGCGGTTACAATGTACTCTAAGTAACCAGCGTATTTAACATAAAAGTCGTCTGCTTAACATTCTACGTCAACTACTCAAACATTTGGTGAGTTCAATGGAATCTGATCATTTATATATCATGGTGCATAGATATTATTATGTTACTGAGGTTACATATTAGCAAACTGTTATCTAGACATAAAATTCTTATTTATTGTGATAGTTGATAAATACCAAAGCCTCAAACTCTGGTGGCTCTAACTTACCTGAATTCGTCAGGATTGAACATTCCCTGAAAGAAACCAAAGAAACACTTTATTCATCTAGGACACACATTGGGAATTAGAATGTTGATTGTCAAATAATATTCGGACATGGATTGTGTCAGTCATGGTGTGTTTGCCGTTTGTTACATGAAGTGAATGAAATCGCGAATTTTCTTGGAATAGGGGAAAAACTGGCTACTGGAAAATATATACATCTACAATAACGAATTTGTAGTGAAGGCCTGTCTAACTCTAAGACACTGTACAAACGGATGTCCAATCCAGATTTTCAAAAATAAAACACTTCATTCCCTTCTGTTGACGTTTCAGCAGGATAAGCCTTCTTCGGAACAGGAATAAAATAGGAATGACGAATTGATAAAAATCTTGTCTAATTCATACCAAAATTCATAGGTAGAAAGTTCTACAAAAAACATACAAGCTGATTAATATTTTGAAGGGGATAGTTATATATTGAGATAGGGGCGGATTGGTTGGTAATGTTGCGACGTTTCGTCTGATTTATCAGACTCCTTCAGGCAATATTTTCTAATAAGGATTTATAATAATCATTGAGAACTTATGCAGTCCATAAGTCTGAAAGTCATTGAAAATATTCAGAATTAATTGACTTTTTTCAAAAAAGTAGAGAAGCAGACACTGCGTGTACAGTAAACAGTAAATTAGGAGAGGGAGACCAGGCCTGGTTGCACGTACCTTGGCTCGCCTGAGGATGGAGTCCTTGCTGGCGTCGTACGGGTGGTCTTTACTGGGGATCTCCAGCACGGCTGGGATGGGCTTGTCGTACATGTCGATCGTGTGGCGGATCATCTCAGCGATCTGCAGACAATAAGTTGTTTTAATACACAATTACGCTTAGTCATACATCAAGTATTAACAATAAGTACATGTAGTCAGGGATGTCAGTTGGGGTCAGGGAAAAAAGTGGAAATATTTTCATGTGGATTTTTCTGCTACAGATTGGGAAATCTTGGATAATATGTTAGTGTCAGTCATGACATGGGGCTGAGGGTCTGTGGGGAGGTTGAAATCACTGTTCTATTGGCACCAATGTAGTTAAATCAGTATATTCTTTATTCGACAGAAAGAAAAAAATTACATATTGAAGTACATATTGAAAATGAAAAAGTGAATTTCCACGGAAAAGTGGAAAACTGACATCTCTGTGTAGTTACCTTTAAAAGAAAGTCCCAGTCATCTCTCGTCTAGGCAGTTTATTGATCTTTAAAGCAGGGATGTCAGCTTGGGGCAGGGGAAAAAGTGGAAACATTTTTGTTGTGTAATTTTCTGCCTCAGAAAGACCGGGAAAACTTGGATAATATGTCCTTGTCGGCCATGGCATGAGCTAAGGTCTGTGGGGAGGTTCTAATCACTGTATTATTGGCGTAAATGAGGCTAAAAATTATTATTATTATTATTATGACCTGATTACTTGCTTTGGTAATGAATGAAGGACGATTGAAGTTCTAATACTAGATTTGAACTGAGCCACGGTTTCAGTGCTCCGTGGATCCCCGTGGACACAAACATCAGAGAGATGGCACAACTCAGGGGGACGGGATGGACAAACGACTGCTACGTTTAAGAGTAGTTAAATACAATTGTCTCTGAATAAGTTGGTTTTGAAGCTACGCTGACAGTTGTTTAGTGTAACAGAAATATGCAATTAACCCTATCACGCCGAGTACCTGCGACAGGGCTACGGTCATGGAGCCGGTTATAGAGGCCTATTGTGAAAATTTTATTTTTGGATCATGTGACATGGCACATGATAGTTATTACTATTTTTCATTTCACCTAGAAATATCAAATATGAAAGTTTCATGTTTATTTAGCCATTAATTTCAATTTTTCAAGGCATCACTCGGCCATCCCCGGATGATGCCTGAGGCATCACCCGGCCATCGCTGGTTGATGCCTCAAGGCATCACCCGTCTTGAACCTAGTCCAAGTACTGAGCATCCATCTCCAGAAATACTGTTTTGAGCATGGATATCTGCGGTTTCAGCAGGGCCACTTTACTCCCTATACTTGGGAACAAAAAAGTAGTACCACTGGCGAGATAAAAGTCTATGATTACATGTATCCATAAACTGCTACAATAATTACATATGATTAGTGAATAATGCCAGTTTATGACTGTATATATACATTATGGAGTCTCGTGCAGAAATGCGAATTAAGTCTATAATTAGGTGCGGTGTAAAGATTGTAATTTCCCTGAGTGTAGTCTTCAGGTGGTCAGTTTTACGTACGTTTTGGTTGATGAGCACAATGGCGATGTCGTCCCTGTTTACGAAGTTCTTAAAGTGTTCTTCTAATTCGCTGACACTTGTGTCTAGAAAAAAAGGAAGATTAATGAAACGTGTCAGAAACACCTCTGTAACAAAAAAAAAAGAAAAAAAAGAGGAAAAACAACACTCTTAAAAATCAAAACTCACTTAGAATTAGAGCATCATTCAAGAAAAATGGAAGATTAACAGAAACATTTACCCAAGAGAAACTGTGACTGCTGAATAACATGGACATGCCTATTAACTTAGTCATTAGCATTATTTGATGTAGCCATGTAGATTTGATATCCCAAGAAGCTATAGCAACACCAGTTAAAAGCTAGTGATACTTACTTTTGTCTACAACAAAGAAATTCGGGTTTCGGTGTTTGTTTAATTCGCCGATTCCGCCCAGAAGGAAGCCTGTACAAGTATCCTGGAATAGAAATTAGTAGCATACATGTATGTGTTCATACATTGAGTAAAATGGAGGGAGGTAAAATTGGCATGTTATACAATCAAAGTCTAAATGCAATACCCGGTACTATAATTATAGAACCATAAATAAATTGCATCCATTTATCTTCCACATTTATTGTAAGGAGAGATGAAATGCTGGGTGTTCACCAGTTTCCCAAAGCTATATTTAAACAACAATGTATTCAGTACAAATAAAGAGTACAATTAAAATATTTCATAATATCATACACGGTTAATGCAAATCCACTTTGGCCTGTCTAAAAACTACTTGGAAAGAAAGAAAGGTGAACAAATGATCACTACATGTATACCATGGGTTTTATATCACGTGATTCATTTATCATCGGGCACACTCACCTCGTCTCCAATAACTGCCATAAGGCGTCCTTTCGATGCCGAATGGGCCATTTTCGGATTTCTTTATCTATTGAATAATACCTGAAAGATACAAGGGTTGAGAGTACAATCAGGATTAATAATAGTAGTTTCTATAGGTCTAGTAGCAGTACCACTGCGAGGGTTGGTTTAATAGTAGACCATCTCGTGACCCACAACTCATCTGTTGACTAGCTTACCATTATCCGTCGACAGGCATTATGTGTTTATCTATTTTGTTTTACTTGCGTTTAAGACAATAAGCTATAATGCAGAATTCTATACCCGGTGCACATCAGTGAAATAACACAGTGGGGAATAACAGCAACACAGCTAGTCAGAGATCTTTGGCGAAATCGGCCCCGCCCCATCAGTGTGATTCTCCATGTCATGTGTCAGACTACAACGGCGTGTGCGAAACATCGTCATTCACAATTACGACCGAGTTGATTACAGAAAATGGTTAGAGAAATGCAATATCTCCCAAGTATGGTGCATGGTTTCCATTAATAAATACCATTAATACGCTAATATTGGATTTGTAATTCAAAATAGTAGCCCTCACCTTCTGAATACAAGTTCCCCGGAAGCAGTAAAGTCATGTGAAAGCGCTGTATCGAAAATATGTTCCGATGAAATAGTGGGAATCCATCAAAATTTTCACAATATTGAAACATTAGAAAATGATTACATGACAAGATATACTTGCTGAAGATATCTAGAAATTGTGTCACATTAACCAAGACGAATTCGTTTTCAACAATACCACTGTTGTTATCATTCCGGCGACACCGCTTGTTTTGATGGAGGTAGCATGAACTTGACGTAGGTGTGTTTCGCAGTGACATCATTTACTGAACACCATTTCAGTGGATATTTAGGGAATCTCTTGGCCAGGCGAACAGGTAGATAACATTTGTCTGGTTTGTAAACACTTTCTCATCATTTGAACTTTCTTCTCTGGCCCTAAAGAGGCTGCGGCGTCTGCTTCACCCCGGATGGTATTCTCAGACAGAGTAGTGTATCACTGTATTTATTGAAACTGATACTGATAGTAGTAGATTTAGTAGTCTAGATAGCATTAGCCAGCATACCCGGCCCAGTTTCTTAAACAAGGCCGGGTGCTGACTTTATACACCCCAGCCCTGTCTTGTCAATCTATACTGGACGCAGTCTGACATGTATGAAAACAAACATAATGAATAAATACATAACCATTTGTCTTCGGCAACGTTCAAACAATGTGTCTGTTGCTTTTAAACTCTTCAACTTAAGACGCCACAATATGCCTCAACTGTCCAAAATAAAGGTAACTTGGCAAAACCGGGTCTGTTTACATAGCACAGCCGTTCACCCCTAAATCAGTAAATGGAGAGAACGAACAGATTAGGGGTGGATACTTTAGTTTACTAAAGAATAGTAAGATAGCCCCTCAGTAACACATGGGGAATATAAGTTAGAAGACCGGTGGCACCACTGACCCGCTCTTGCCTAAAGTAATAATACTAGTTAGATGCAATCAGATCGAATTAGTTTATTATATACATGCATTATGTCCACACCCAGTATAACTTTCAGGTACCCAACTTTATGATATACCTATACTATACACACCAATACCTCTCTGTCTAAACTCTCATGAGGAAACCACACCCGTCTGCCCTGGGTATAAATTCTCTAACTTGATAAAATTCCACGCACTTGTACTAGATTTTTGGTTATTTTTATTCCTGTCAACAGTTTTATCTATGTTTTATATATATACATGTACTTACTTTTGGCACGGACTTATATCTCTGGATAGGAAACGCGGGCGGCGGCCGTGTTTGTTCAACGATCTCTTTGCCTCGGCTATGCTTGACTGCATTTTGTGGATAGAGCGCTAATTTCCGTATTATCCGCTAGGAAACGTTGGCGAAAGTTCCATTTTAAGCCACCAGGGCCTGAAGTGGCGCTGCTGATGTTTTTTTGTTTTTTTTTAATTGACCAGGCTGTTTCTTTATTTCACTTGTAATACATACATTCATTCTTTCCTGACTGTATAATCATGAGTGTTTGACTGGATGTTTATTTGCAGTCCTTTTTTTCAATAGACTTAACAGTGAAAGGGATTAATAAGACCTAATCTATGGTCTTAGAATAGTTGGGGCAGGCAAATTTCCCTGATTTTCAGGCAGTCAGTCTTGGGAAAAAATTATTTTCAATCCATTCCCATGTCCCTAGGCCTTAATGAAGTATTTGTCAGTCGATTCCAGATATATAGTTACATGGGGCAGTTGGAATTAGGGTTCTAAGTGCAATAGATTTTTTTAAAGTTACGGCACATTTTGTGTTAGAATAGTTGGTGTCGGCGGGCAAATTTGCCTGATTTTCAGGCAGTCAGTCTTGGGAGAAAAATATTTTCAATTCATTCCCACGCCCCTAGGCCTTAATAAAGTATTTGTCAGTCGATTCCAGGTATGTACCTACATGAGACAGTTGGAATTAGGGTTCTAAGTGCAATAGATTTTTTCAAAGTTACGGCACATTTTGTGTCAGTTTGGGTTGGGTCGGCAGTGAAAATTCCCAGATTTTCAAGGGAAAAATCCAGAAAATCCAGATTCTGAAATTGTTTCCATGCCCCTAGGCCTTAATAAAGTATTTGTCAGTCGATTCCAGATATATACCTATATGGGACAGTTGGAATTAGGGTCCTAAGTGCAATAGATTTAAAAAAAGTTATGGCACATTTTGTCTTAGAATAGCTGGTGTCCGCGGGCAAATTTCCCTGATTTTCAAGGGAAAAATTCAGAAAATCCCGGTTCTTAAATTGCTTCCATGCTCCCAGGCCTTAATAAAGTATTTGTCAGTCGATTCCAGATATATAGCTACATGGGACAGTTGGAATTAGGGTTCTAAGTGCAATAGATTTTTTTAAAGTTACGGCACATTTTGTCTTAGAATAGTTGGGGCCGGCAGACAAATTTGCCTGATTTTCAGGCAGTCAGTCTTGGGAAAAAATTATTTTCAATTCATTCCCATGCCCTTAGGCCTTAATGAAGTATTTGTTAGTCGATTCCAGATATATACCTACATGGGACAGTTGGAATTAGGGTCCTAAGTGCAATAGATTTTTTAAAAGTTACGGCACATTTTGTCTTTTAATAGTTGGTGTCCGCGGGCAAGTTTCCCTGATTTTTCAAGGGGAAAATTCAGAAAATCCTGATTCTTAAATTGTTTCCATGCCCCTAGGCCTTAATAAAGTATTTGTCAGTCGATTCCAGATATATACCTACATGGGACAGTTGGAATTAGGGTTCTAAGTGCAATAGATTTTTTTAAAGTTACGGCACATTTTGTCTGAGAATAGTTGGGGCCGGCAGACAAATTTGCCTGATTTTCAGGCAGTCAGTCTTGGGAACAAATTATTTTCAATTCATTCCCATGCCCTTAGGCCTTAATAAAGTATTTGTCAGTCGATTCCAGGTATGTACCTACATGGGACAGTTGGAATTAGGGTCCTAAGTGCAATAGATTTTTTTAAAGTTATGGCACATTTTGGGTCAGTTTGGGTTGGGTCGGCAGTCAAAATTCCCAGATTTTCAAGGGAAAAATCCAGAAAATCCTGATTCTTTAATTGTTTCCATGCCCTTAGGCCTTAATAAAGTATTTGTCAGTCGATTCCAGGTATGTACCTACATGGGACAGTTGGAATTAGGGTTCTAAGTTCACTTCATTTTTTTGAAGTTACGGCACATTTTGGGTCATTTTGGGTTGGATCGGCAGGCAAAATTCCCTAATTTTCAGGCAGGCTGTGACACAAAATGTGCCGTAACTTTAAAAAAATCAAAGGAACTTAGAACCCTAATTCCAACTGTCCCGTGCAGGTATATATCTGGAATCGACTGACAAATACTTCATTAAGGCCTAGGGGCATGGGAACAATTTAAGAATCTGGATTTTCTGGATTTTCCCCTTGAAAATCAGGGAATTTTGACGGCCGACCCAAGCCAAACTGACACAAAATGTGCCGTAACTTTAAAAAAATCTAGTGAACTTAGAACCCTAATTCCAACTGTCCCATATAGGTACATACCTGGAATCGACTGACAAATACTTTATTAAGGCCTAGGGGCATGGGAATGAATTGAAAATAATTGTTTCCCAAGACTGACTTCCTGAAAATCAGGGAAATTTGTGTGCCGGCCCCAACTATTCTAAGACAAAATGTGCCGTAACTTTAAAAAAATCTATTGCACTTAGAACCCTAATTCCAACTGTCCCATGTAGCTATATATCTGGAATCGACTGACAAATACTTTATTAAGGCCTAGGGGAATGGGAACAATTTCAGAATCTGGATTTTCTGGATTTTTCCCTTGAAAATCTGGGAATTTTCACTGCCGACCCAACCCAAACTGACACAAAATGTGCCGTAACTTTAAAAAAATCTATTGCACTTAGAACCCTAATTCCAACTGTCCCATGTAGGTACATACCTGGAATCGACTGACAAATACTTTATTAAGGCCTAGGGGCATGGGAATGATTTGAAAATAATTGTTTCCCAAGACTGACTTCCTGAAAATCAGGGAAATTTGTGTGCCGGCCCCAACTATTCTAAGACAAAATGTGCCGTAACTTTAAAAAAATCTATTGCACTTAGAACCCTAATTCCAACTGTCCCATGTAGCTATATATCTGGAATCGACTGACAAATACTTTATTAAGGCCTAGGGGCATGGGAACAATTTCAGAATCTGGATTTTCTGGATTTTTCCCTTGAAAATCTGGGAATTTTCACTGCCATCCCAACCAAAACTGACACAAAATGTGCCGTAACTTTAAAAAAATCTATTGCACTTAGAACCCTAATTCCAACTGTCCCATGTAGGTACATACCTGGAATCGACTGACAAATACTTTATTAAGGCCTAGGGGCATGGGAATGAATTGAAAATAATTGTTTCCCAAGACTGACTTCCTGAAAATCAGGGAAATTTGTGTGCCGGCCCCAACTATTCTAAGACAAAATGTGCCGTAACTTTAAAAAAATCTATTGCACTTAGAACCCTAATTCCAACTGTCCCATGTAGCTATATATCTGGAATCGACTGACAAATACTTTATTAAGGCCTAGGGGCATGGAAACAATTTCAGAATCTGGATTTTCTGGATTTTTCCCTTGAAAATCTGGGAAATTTCACTGCCGACCCAACCCAAACTGACACAAAATGTGCCGTAACTTTGAAAAAATCTATTGCACTTAGAACCCTAATTCCAACTGTCCCATGTAGGTACATACCTGGAATCGACTGACAAATACTTTATTAAGGCCTAGGGGCATGGGAATGAATTGAAAATAATTGTTTCCCAAGACTGACTTCCTGAAAATCAGGGAAATTTGTGTGCCGGCCCCAACTATTCTAAGACAAAATGTGCCGTAACTTAAAAAAAATCTATTGCACTTAGAACCCTAATTCCAACTGTCCCATGTAGCTATATATCTGGAATCGACTGACAAATACTTTATTAAGGCCTAGAGGCATGGGAACAATTTCAGAATCTGGATTTTCTGGATTTTCCCCTTGAAAATCTGGGAATTTTCACTGCCGACCCAACCCAAACTGACACAAAATGTGCCGTAACTTTAAAAAAATCTATTGCACTTAGAACCCTAATTCCAACTGTCCCATGTAGGTACATACCTGGAATCGACTGACAAATACTTTATTAAGGCCTAGGGGCATGGGAATGAATTGGAAATAATTGTTTCCCAAGACTGACTTCCTGAAAATCAGGGAAATTTGTGTGCCGGCCCCAACTATTCTAAGACAAAATGTGCCGTAACTTTAAAAAAATCTATTGCACTTAGAACCCTAATTCCAACTGTCCCATGTAGCTATATATCTGGAATCGACTGACAAATACTTTATTAAGGCCTAGGGGCATGGAAACAATTTCAGAATCTGGATTTTCTGGATTTTTCCCTTGAAAATCTGGGAAATTTCACTGCCGACCCAACCCAAACTGACACAAAATGTGCCGTAACTTTAAAAAAATCTATTGCACTTAGAACCCTAATTCCAACTGTCCCATGTAGGTACATACCTGGAATCGACTGACAAATACTTTATTAAGGCCTAGGGGCATGGGAATGAATTGAAAATAATTGTTTCCCAAGACTGACTTCCTGAAAATCAGGGAAATTTGTGTGCCGGCCCCAACTATTCTAAGACAAAATGTGCCGTAACTTTAAAAAAATCTATTGCACTTAGAACCCTAATTCCAACTGTCCCATGTAGCTATATATCTGGAATCGACTGACAAATACTTTATTAAGGCCTAGGGGCATGGAAACAATTTCAGAATCTGGATTTTCTGGATTTTTCCCTTGAAAATCTGGGAATTTTCACTGCCGACCCAACCCAAACTGACACAAAATGTGCCGTAACTTTGAAAAAATCTATTGCACTTAGAACCCTAATTCCAACTGTCCCATGTAGGTACATACCTGGAATCGACTGACAAATACTTTATTAAGGCCTAGGGGCGTGGGAATGAATTGAAAATAATTGTTTCCCAAGACTGACTGCCTGGAAATCAGGGAAATTTGCCTGCCGGCCCCAACTATTCTAAGACAAAATGTGCCGTAACTTTAAAAAAATCTATTGCACTTAGAACCCTAATTCCAACTGTCCCATGTAGCTATATATCTGGAATCGACTGACAAATACTTTATTAAGGCCTAGGGGCATGGGAACAATTTCAGAATCTGGATTTTCTGGATTTTCCCCTTGAAAATCTGGGAATTTTCACTGCCGACCCAACCCAAACTGACACAAAATGTGCCGTAACTTTAAAAAAATCTATTGCACTTAGAACCCTAATTCCAACTGTCCCATGTAGGTACATACCTGGAATCGACTGACAAATACTTTATTAAGGCCTAGGGGCATGGGAATGAATTGAAAATAATTGTTTCCCAAGACTGACTTCCTGAAAATCAGGGAAATTTGTGTGCCGGCCCCAACTATTCTAAGACAAAATGTGCCGTAACTTAAAAAAAATCTATTGCACTTAGAACCCTAATTCCAACTGTCCCATGTAGCTATATATCTGGAATCGACTGACAAATACTTTATTAAGGCCTAGGGGCATGGGAACAATTTCAGAATCTGGATTTTCTGGATTTTCCCCTTGAAAATCTGGGAATTTTCACTGCCGACCCAACCCAAACTGACACAAAATGTGCCGTAACTTTAAAAAAATCTATTGCACTTAGAACCCTAATTCCAACTGTCCCATGTAGGTACATACCTGGAATCGACTGACAAATACTTTATTAAGGCCTAGGGGCATGGGAATGAATTGGAAATAATTGTTTCCCAAGACTGACTTCCTGAAAATCAGGGAAATTTGTGTGCCGGCCCCAACTATTCTAAGACAAAATGTGCCGTAACTTTAAAAAAATCTATTGCACTTAGAACCCTAATTCCAACTGTCCCATGTAGCTATATATCTGGAATCGACTGACAAATACTTTATTAAGGCCTAGGGGCATGGAAACAATTTCAGAATCTGGATTTTCTGGATTTTTCCCTTGAAAATCTGGGAAATTTCACTGCCGACCCAACCCAAACTGACACAAAATGTGCCGTAACTTTAAAAAAATCTATTGCACTTAGAACCCTAATTCCAACTGTCCCATGTAGGTACATACCTGGAATCGACTGACAAATACTTTATTAAGGCCTAGGGGCATGGGAATGAATTGAAAATAATTGTTTCCCAAGACTGACTTCCTGAAAATCAGGGAAATTTGTGTGCCGGCCCCAACTATTCTAAGACAAAATGTGCCGTAACTTTAAAAAAATCTATTGCACTTAGAACCCTAATTCCAACTGTCCCATGTAGCTATATATCTGGAATCGACTGACAAATACTTTATTAAGGCCTAGGGGCATGGAAACAATTTCAGAATCTGGATTTTCTGGATTTTTCCCTTGAAAATCTGGGAATTTTCACTGCCGACCCAACCCAAACTGACACAAAATGTGCCGTAACTTTGAAAAAATCTATTGCACTTAGAACCCTAATTCCAACTGTCCCATGTAGGTACATACCTGGAATCGACTGACAAATACTTTATTAAGGCCTAGGGGCGTGGGAATGAATTGAAAATAATTGTTTCCCAAGACTGACTGCCTGGAAATCAGGGAAATTTGCCTGCCGGCCCCAACTATTCTAAGACAAAATGTGCCGTAACTTTAAAAAAATCTATTGCACTTAGAACCCTAATTCCAACTGTCCCATGTAGCTATATATCTGGAATCGACTGACAAATACTTTATTAAGGCCTAGGGGCATGGGAACAATTTCAGAATCTGGATTTTCTGGATTTTCCCCTTGAAAATCTGGGAATTTTCACTGCCGACCCAACCCAAACTGACACAAAATGTGCCGTAACTTTAAAAAAATCTATTGCACTTAGAACCCTAATTTCAACTGTCCCATGTAGGTACATACCTGGAATCGACTGACAAATACTTTATTAAGGCCTAGGGGCATGGGAATGATTTGAAAATAATTGTTTCCCAAGACTGACTTCCTGAAAATCAGGGAAATTTGTGTGCCGGCCCCAACTATTCTAAGACAAAATGTGCCGTAACTTTAAAAAAATCTATTGCACTTAGAATCCTAATTCCAACTGTCCCATGTAGCTATATATCTGGAATCGACTGACAAATACTTTATTAAGGCCTAGGGGCATGGGAACAATTTCAGAATCTGGATTTTCTGGATTTTCCCCTTGAAAATCTGGGAATTTTCACTGCCGACCCAACCCAAACTGACACAAAATGTGCCGTAACTTTGAAAAAATCTATTGCACTTAGAACCCTAATTCCAACTGTCCCATGTAGGTACATACCTGGAATCGACTGACAAATACTTTATTAAGGCCTAGGGGCGTGGGAATGAATTTAAAATAATTGTTTCCCAAGACTGACTGCCTGGAAATCAGGGAAATTTGCCTGCCGGCCCCAACTATTCTAAGACAAGATGTGCCGTAACTTTAAAAAAATCTATTGCACTTAGGACCCTAATTCCAACTGTCCCATATAGTATATATCTGGAATCGGCAGTAAAGTAAATTTTATGGCAGTAAGTTGGCTGGGGGTTCTAGACAATAGGCATATTTTGAAGAGATGTTGACATAGGAAATCCAGATTTTGGCATTTCTTCAACCTCAACAGACCTTAATAAACTATTTCATCAAAAGGTCCAAGTATATACCTTTACAGAAGAGTCGGAAATACGGTGCTAAGTGTGGTGAACGTTTGTAGACAAATGTAAACAATTTATATGAACATTCTGATTATGCTGATGCCACCAGCAGCGACTGTGGCAATCCTGGTGGGAAAATGTGGAACTAACGCAAATTGATGCTAGCCCCGTCTAGCGGCCGTTATCGGAACCCTAACAATGCCGAGGCATAGATATATACGCCAGAGGCTGGTTGTTTCTAATCCAGGTGTTCCAAGTCCGTGCTTTTGGGTTTGTGTAAATAAACGGTTGAACTAGATATGTAAATATCTAGGTCGCTATCTGTTATTATGTTAAACATCATTAGCAATTTTATTTCTCTTACCGGTAATTGTTTTCGTTTTTTTTTACTTTCATGTAATACAGTGTAACAATGGCATATATAATGTAATCCGCATATTTTATGAAATAGTCTGAGTTAATATAAATGAATTGAGGTTGTAATACACATTGACAAGTGACACCTCAGGCTTCTATATTGTAAGGTGCCTACCGAGGACCGTACAGTTTGGTGCTGCCCGGAGCCAGTTTGGCTTGTCAGCCTGGTATACCTTGGCTCGTTAGCGGGTTGCGTCATACTGTCTCACAGCCGAGGTCATCAGGCGCACGGTTGATAATTCCTCATCACCCACTCTACTATTGGCCCTGTATCGATTGAAATGGAAAATCTATACTGGTCTCCGCAGCATATATTCCATGGTTCCATGGCTTTAGGACCCTTGGTTGAGATATGCACACATTGAGACATATTAGCCATATGCACAATTGGCATCAATCAGTTTGGAAATAAATTTAGATATATATGTATTTGTATATCAGAGGATACCAATGAAGGTTGTCTGGGGTTGCCAATATCAGAGATGCTAGTTTTCCATTTTTCTGTGGAAATCCACTTTTTCATATCCAGTATATGATATTGCTTTTCATTTTGTGAACATAGGATGGCCTAAAATGAGTCATCTACACCAGTAAAACAGTGGTTTTAACCTCCCCACAGACCATCAGCCCCATGCCATGGCCGAAAAGGACATGATATCCAAGTTTTCACGGTCTCTCTGAGGCAGAAAATTCCACATAAAAATATTTCCACTTTTTCCCCTGACCCCAACTGACATCCCTGCAATATACCACAAGTCATCTCTGAAATGAATTGCCAGTCTGGATCTAGCGATCAAGCTGCAAAAAGACTTCAAAAATGAACTGAACCAACATTGGAAAGGAAATCTAAAGATATGAGGAATATCAACTGATCGGTATGGGTAGTGGTTTACAGGGAAGAACAAGTGACATTATATAACGCCTGAATTTGTATCCTGTTATTCATCACATCGTTTTTCACTGTTATTTCCTGTGCTGAGAAACGAAACGAAATATGTACATTCAACCTGGTGTTCATTGGAAAATCTGTTATACAACAGAAATAAATTTTTAAAAACTTTTAAAAAAGGAGGGAGTGGGCAATGAGGTGACCATCTTCTTCAGTTTGCTGGCTCTGCTAGTATTTTTTTTTCGTTGTAGGTGTGCAGGACGGCCATAATAGAGTGAATGTGTGACGAGGCGACCATCTTCTTCAGTTTGCTGGCTCGGCTGAATTTTGTTCGTTGTAGGTGTGCAGGACGGCCCTTATAGAGGGAGTGGGCAGCGAGGAGACCATCTTCTTCAGTTTTCTGGTTCTACTGATACTTTGTCTGTCGTTGTAGGTGTACAGAATGGCCCTAGTAGAGGGAGTAGGCAACAAAGTGACCATCTTCTTCAATATGCTGACTTTGCCGATATTTTGTTTTTCGTTGTAGGTGTGCAGGATGGCCCTGATAGAGGGAATGTGTGACGAGGTGACCATCTACATCAGTTTGCTGGCTCGGCTGATATTTTGTCTGTCATTGTAGGTGTACATGATGGCCCTGATAGAGGGAGTGGGGGACGAGGCGACCATCACCTTCAGTTTGCTGGCTCGGCTGATACTTTGTCTGTCTTTGTAGGTGTGCAGGACGGCCCTGATAGAGGGAATGTGTGACGAGGTGACCATCGACATCAGTTTGCTGGCTCGGCTGATATTTTGTCTGTTGTTGTAGGTGTGCAGGACGGCCCTGATAGAGGGAATGTGTGACGAGGTGACCATCTACATCAGTTTGTTGGCTCGGCTGATATTTTGTCTGTTGTTGTAGGTGTGCAGGATGGCCCTGATAGAGGGAGTGGGGGACGAGGTGACCATCTTCGTTACCGTGCTGGCCCTCCTGATCGTGCTGCTGCTCGCCTGGGTGTCAACAGGTGTCGCGGACCGGCCTCTCGTCAGTGTCATCGTCCTTGATGGACGCACATTCCAGGTCCATTCACTAATCATTTTGTTTAAATCTCTGTTTTCACATTTACCCAATTACATAAATTTTAACTCTAATGGGGTTGATTATCGAGTGAAACTGTCCCTTAGCTTTTACAAGGATTAGTACTGTAAAGCAGGAATGGCACATATTGCTATAATATTCACACCTGAAATATTTATCATGTATTTCTTTATTGAATGGGAGTTAGCTCACTTGTTAACCCTTTAAGGATGCATGATGCATGGAGGCATCACCACACTAATGGTGCATGATGCCTTGAGGCATAATTTTCCAATATTTACTAAATTGTTTTGATGAAGAAATAAGAGAGCAATATTCATTAAATCATCACAGAACGTAGATATGAGATGATAAGTAATATTTCTATAAAAAAATTGATTTAGGATTATGTATCGTATCGCATGATTACAAACTTGAATTATGAGTTTTGATGATTATGTGCCTGTACTCTAGTGGGACAAACTGCCAACAGTACCCATCCTTACTGGAGTAGCTTGACCATTAAAGGGTTAAGGCATTGGGTTCTTAATCGCAAGGATGTGGGTTCAAATCCCACTGCAGCCACCATTCTCCTTCATCCCCAGCTGTGGTAGATTTACCGCCATATCAAAGGCCAGTACTTCACATACCATGTCTATGTGGTGTGGTGTGCAGCCACCATTCTCCTTCATCCCCAGCTGTTGTAGACTTACTGCTATAGAAAAGGCCAGTCCTTCTCATACCATGTCTAAGTGTTGTGGGACCTAAAAGAAATCTCACCTCGGTAAATGTCTAGGGGTGATATTTCTGCCTAAATTCATCACAGAGTGTCGATCACCGCCCCTGTGGTCTAAAAGCAGTAAGAGAACAATGAGCCTTGAGTGGATGTAAAATTAAACAAACAAAAATTGAATATTTCAGTTCATTTACTTCTTGATATTTTCATAGTAATTTCTAAATATCAATCATTCTTAATTCCCAACAGCACTTCATCTCACGCCTGCGGGGCCGGAGAGTGGTCAGAAACTCAAGTCAGGGGGAAACCTCCGCTGGTACCAGTCAGAACAGTAGCCCGACTGAGAGCACAGCCCCGGTACCAGCGGAGAGCGTCTCCCCTCCACCGGAACCGGAAGGAGCCGCGGAGGATGTGACGTCACAGCCGGAGCCGACGCCGGAGCCGAGCACGGCGGCGTCGACGCCTGGCTCGGAGGGGTTTGTCCACCTGGCGGCGGGCGGCGGGGAGGAGGGTGGCGCCACCTGCGGGGACGCGCGGGAGGTGAGTGAGACGCCGGCGTCGAGCCCGAGCGAGTTACGTCAGCGTCGACTCGCCTTCTACACGGCGCAGAGAACGGACAGGGAGCAGGCCGCGCAGGGCGCCAGTGTAGACAGTCCCGATGCCCGTGAGGCTGAGAGGCTCCCGGAGGCGGCTCCCACAGAACGGCTCCCGGATGCGGGTCACACAGAACGGCTCCCGGAGGCGGCTCCGGCTGAGCGGCTCCCAGAGGCGGCTCCTACGGAGCGGCTCTCAGAGGCGGCTCATGCTGAACGGCTCACAGAAGCCGACACGTTCTCCGAGCCGTCCGCCAGTCAGACAGACTCCACGGAGGGCTTCACGCACTTAGATGGACATATCAGGATCAGAATTAAATACCTCGACGACCGCCAGCGATGGGTCCAAGCCCGCCCGGAGGAGACGGTCGGCCAGTTTAAGAGGTGAGCAATCTAGAGCCTGTATAGGGAGCCAAAGTGAACCTTTTACCAAACACCATTTCCCCATATAGGCGCTCAGTGCTTTGTCTATACAGGTTTGAGATTAAATGTGTCATTCTCCAATCTTTTAAATCCATATTTTTGATACACGTAACAACTGTCATCATAGGTATGAGACAGACTCATTCAGAGACAATAGTAGTAAACTACACTTCAATAGCAACAAATGTGACTAAAGACAAAATTCTAGCCTCAAACCCCCATAGCTCTAGCACTAAGCCTTGTTCCTACTGGCCTCCTGAAATGTTGTTTGGAGCATTGTTATCTGCTGTCTTAGCGGGTTCACTTTGGCGCCCTATATCCTTATGTCAGTGGCAGTATTTATAGACCATGATTCAAGGGCCTGGAGGTCTGTTGAAAAATATGTCTATACAAAAGTACAGGATACAAGGAGACCTTGTTCGCAGGTTATTGTTTTATAATATTAAAGCTTGTTTGCTAAGACAGTCCTAGCCAATGGAAAGTCGTCCATAAGTGTTGAATAAAGTTGACCCACATTGTTCCTGGGTCTTATTGGCATAAAGAAAAGGGCCTTCATGTACGAGCCTAAATTATTCAACAGGCCCTTATTTATTACTATGACAACACAGGCGGCCAGGGAACTGGAGGAGGGGAAGGGTAGGAGGAAGTATAGGGTTACAGTAAGTGGCTTGGGGCCATAAACAGGAGATTCTGTTCATACTGGACAAGTCTTTGATTCATCGACCAGTCAGAGACGGATACATACTAAAATGAACTTTATTCTGATTAATCATTTAATGAATGATCATAATCAAAGACTTGAGCAAGTCTAGGGTGACCACTGTGGCACCGGCGGGGTGTTGCGGCAGCTGGGTTGGTGTAAGGAGTCTGTTATCTAACAACATGCATATGGTAGACTGTGGGTAAACCTTTTTAATTTTTTATCTTATTGTTTTAATGTCTATGCCTACGTAGACATCACATTAGTGCAGTCTCTACACCGGACGCCCAATACAGCCATTACACCTGCGTAGATACATGACAAACATGTCGTCTACGCCGGCATCCGTTACAAGTGTATGCATATAAAAACATCAGCCTATCCTGGTTTATTATCCATGGTATACAAAGACCCCATTAAGAATATAAGGGGACTCAGTAAACCAGAACCCAGTATAGAAAAACTTGTCAGTTACCATAACTGTGGTATATGGATTCAAATCTGTGGTAAAAGGCCTCGCAGCTGTGGTATACGGGAGAACATGAAGCGAAGCAAAGTCCCTATTGTTGTATTCTTTGATATGGGAATTCTTGTGTTTAATATATTCGAAAAGATGGATAATAGATACAACAAACGACGGTTTTGTGAATATACGGCTCTGTACACCATGCGAGGTTGACACGTAGTAATACACTCGCTATCGCTCGCATATTACTACCTGTCAACCCCTCATGGTCTAGGGCCGGCTATCCACAAAATCGTTTATTGTCTATGTCTACGCCATGGCATATTAAAGTATCAATAAACAAAACGTTCATCCCCTGTTGGTTTGCTTTCAGAACGCACTTCCGTGACGAGTTGAGTGAGAACTCGATGATTCGCTGCATCTACAACGGGCGCGAACTCTCGCGAGACGGCGAGTCGCTGGCCTCGTACAACGTGAGCGACGAGAGCGTCATCCACTGTCTCGTCAGTCACGTGACTAGCGCGAGAACCGACGAGATCCCGCGTGGAGTGGTGCAGTTTGACGTCGGGTCGCTCGTCTTCCCGCTCTTTGGCCTCATCCTGGGCCTCATCTGGTGTGTATTGTTCTTTATTTGTTTAACTTCCTTATTCCACTTTTCAGTGTGTTTTCAACTTTTTCACCCAAGGCATGGCAATGTCCTAAACATGTTCTACAAATTTTGGGTAGACATTGGGCATAGGAGCACGACATGTTACCATTTTTTTTTACTACCAATATGTTGTAATGAACTATAACAACTACTTTATTGTATATACGTTACAAGTTTTTCTTCACTCACCTACCGTGTGAAGCTGTGTTTGTTTTGAGATTACAGGTAAAGCCGGTTTACCTACAAGTAGTACTTTAATGCCATGTCCATGCTGTCCATGCTGACGCCGCTATCCTTTCACAACACTCTCGTTACATGCGGTGTTTGTATTGTGATTACAGGTAAAGCCGGTTTACCTACAAGCAGTACTTTAATTCCATGTCCACACTGATGCCACTATCCTGTCACATCGCTCTTCATTATTACATGCCACTATCAGGTCAAATTGCTCTCGTTATCATTACATGCGGTGTTTGTATTGTGATTACAGGTACAGCCGGTTTACCTACAGCCAGTACTTTAGCACCGTGTCCCCTCTATCCTGTCAAATTGCTCTCGATATTATTACATGCCATGTTTGTATTGTGATTACAGGTACAGCCGGTTTACCTACAAGCAGTACTTTAACACTATGTCTACGCTGATGCTGATCGGCATCTCATTCCTATTCGTCGTTGCACTCCTCGCCTCCTTCAGAAACCAAGACGCACCAGAAACAGTCGAAGCCGACTGAAGAACTCCACCAGCCTGCTACCCACAATGCACCTGCAGGGTCCTCAGTTAGAATCACTCACACTTACTGCAGACAACCTTATCTCTAAGGAGCCTGGCTCAGTGATAAAGCCCAGACAAACTGTTAGGACATGATCAGCTTGATTTTAGCACTTCCTCACATACTACAGCCACCTGTGGACTGCAACTCATGAAACACTGGTGACTTTATTTACTCGCCAACTCGCCAACTTGCTACACACACATGGACGACCATGGGAGTGCCGCTTACTGGACATAATACAGTGAGAAGCTGAATGGATTGCGAGGCTGCTGTTGAAACGTGCTGGTTCTACCAACATACAACATATAGCAAGATTAGTCACGATTCGGATGTCTTGCTAAATCTTGCTAGGTTTTGAATAATTGCGTGCATATTTGCTGTGATGCATTGGTCTGGAAAAGCACCTGTGCCGCATTCTTGTCGCGATAGATCATAATATGTCCGCAATAGATCTTGAGGTGTCGCGGTGGTGGAGCACCAGAAAATACACGCAACATCGTGAAAAAGTACACATATCATCGCACTCAACGTATCGTGACAAAGGAGGTATGACATATCGCGACACTGTCAGATATAGCAAGATATACCATGGCAAATCCATCATGTTGATGGAACCGGTCCTTAACGCAGTCTATTTCATTGGCTTATCTCCCTATTTTCGCTCACACACCTATGTCACCAGTTCAGCAGCTAGCCATCACTTCACCAGGCAGTGTTATTACCACGGTCCAAGGTGCAATAGAGACAACATGGAGTGGGAAACTGCCATATTGACCTAGACCCACTGACCCTCACGATGATTTTTTCGGGTCTTTTGAATTACAAACACCAAATGATTTATGCAGTCTAGACCCAAGAACTTTGAGGTACAGAAGATAGCTTTGAGCTGTGGGCGATTGGTTACTTGATATGAGTAATATTTCCAAAGAAAACCCTAAAGTTCGTATATAGAAATGCTGGAGAAAAACTTGAAGTGCGTCCTGCAAATATATTTATGCTTAGAAATGAATGTTATATTATGAAGTATTAGTATAGAAGCAATTCAAAACTTGTCCAAATGTAGCTTTGGGAATTGTTCAGAATCCACCGTTGAGTATATTCATCTCAGTAATTTGAGGTGCCCATATATTCAGTAACATTTATACAACTAGGTTTTTAAGGTAGTATTCCATTTACATAAATTTAGCGGCGATGATGTCACAAGTGGCGCAAGAACAGGTGATTATGTCCTAGTCATGCAAATGGAATGGCAGTTGAATGGCTACACATGCATCGGCTAGGTAAGCTTACAGCCACAAACGACAGAAAAGCTGGACGAAAATTTGGGACGATCATGCCACGAACATGAATGCCACTGTATCGCGTAACTGGAATACCTCCTTCAGTCTCATCAGCAGATCATTGAGTCGCTTTCTCGGTAATTCATTTTAAAGTACCAGCAATCATTTGTTCCACATGGACAATTTCCTTCTTTTTTTTTAAAGGAATTGAGAATTCCTTCTCTGCATAGTTTTGCAACCCAGACACAATTAGTCTCCTATTTTTTAAATATTAAAGCAGTTGATTAGTAACTTTAGTAGATTGAGTTGTAGAGGCGGGTGAAAATACGGGTGATAACTGAAGGTTGTATGATATTTATGCCGAGTTTGATAAGTTATTTCAGCAGGTTTTAGAAAAGGTAGGAATATTTAAATTCCGAGTGATTAATCTGCCTGTTTACTACATACAGTCACTGATTTCAGGAGTACATGCAAAAGTTCCCTAATCTAATTCACAACACACACTTTGTTTATGAGTTTGTTATTTGATTTTTTTTACCATTAATTGTTCACTTGAATGAGTAGATCATGGTCAAGTGAGTTAATTCCCGCTCAGGCGAGTTGGGAGTGTTCATGGACACTTTTAATACAGAACTGTAGAAATAAATACAATGTAAATAAATCTGTGAATACTTTAATGTCAGAAAGAGTGCAGGACAAAACTGTGAGAGGAAGACTGAAGGTAACTGTTATCTTCCCGCCATACCGCTAGGATATGTAAATTAACGCGTGCCTCACTTAACATGGATGGTTACTGGAGAACTTGACCCGAGACGAACTCGACCCGTAGTTGTCAGAACTCGACCCGTTTTGGAGAATTCGACCCGTTTTAGGCACTTATAATGATAAGACAGTTTCATATAAAAGGAAAGTCTGACAAGACACACTTTTAGACAAGTAAACTAGCAGATTTGGAAAATAAGTCCAGTTCGGTATAGGATTAGGATTAGGGATTGGGTTAGGGATACGGAAAGGGTTAGGGGAAGGGTTTTCTGTTCATTTTCTTCCCCAGAGAAGACCTAATTTGAAGCCAAGATAGCATACTTACTACTAAGTATAGTATTCATCTACAGTTGTATTAATAAGATACTTGAATTCGGAAGATTTAAAACGGGTTGATTTCGTTACGGGTTGAGTTCTCCAGTATTCACTGGGATTACCATAGACTGCATTAGTTCTGACGTCATTCCTGGGGATTCCCTGCTATCATGTGACATGTTGGTGCCAAACAGACCCAAACTCCACTAAGGCCACTCAAAAAAAACACTTGTTTCTCATCACCGCGCGCATCAGAAAAAACGATTTTAGAAGATTTTTTTTTTTTTTTTTAAATAGATGAACCTTGATAGAAATTATGAAAGGTATGTGTATTTAGTATCAAATTAAAGCTCCTGATGTCAGGGATGCATTAAATGTATAGCCGGTAAAAATCTGGAAGCCCCGTTTAAGCAGACACCCCGCGTAAGCAACCACTTTGGCCCCGATCGGAGGGTGTCCACTTATGCAGGGTTTTACTGTAGGTCTGCCATCTTTGATATAGCAAAAAAAAAAAGGAAAAAAAAGCGCCCTCGTCATATTTTTCATGGCTTGGTGATGAGAAATAAGTTTTATTTTTAGTGGCCTAAGCATGGCACGAACACTGTTGAGTATTGAGTCTGTTCTCCGATAATGAATGTTTTCAGTAATAAACCAACGGGAATAAAGAAAGGTAAGAAAACATTTAAAAGAAACATGTTGTAGAACTAAGCTGTAATCGAAGATTGATATGTTCAGCGGCAAGACTAAAAGTCAACCCATATTTAGATTCATAAAAAAGAACAACTTGTCACAGCTATTGAGACTGGACTGCAAGGTTGGCACCAAAGGCCAGACCCATTTTTGGTTTCATAACTTTGGTGCCAATCTTGTAGTCTAGTCTCAATAGCTGTGTCAAGTTGTTCTTTTAGCATCTGAAATTGTGACAACACTAATCAGTTCAACTGTGAGAAAGTTATCATATTGATGCATCTTTTCTGATGCCATAGGCCTAGGAGAATGATGTCACACTATTGCGGTCTATAGTTAATGATTATATCAATTAACAATAGACTTCTCATAAATGAATAATCTGAACTTTTGTATCATGTGTATATAGAATGGAGCCAGCTCTCAGTAATGGAGTTGTGGTAGAACTACAAATACATGGATCGTTTAATTTGGCTGAAGCATAATGCTCACCAACCTCCCCTATGATAGAATTACCCATACTCTTGTATGTAGCCCGTGATGTGAATATGAAGAATATAAAATATTGAAACATATTCTGCTCTTTGTCACTTATTTATATGAACAGAATCTGTATCGTGAATGCTACTTGTCAAACGCTGACTCATTTCTAAATAATTGATATCTTATTCCTTAACCTCTGGGATTTCAATTCGGTGTAGGGACATTTACATTTACCTGGCGTTCGTCCATGTAAACCGCAACATACAGATGCAAAAAGTGTGCAAGGACAAAACATGGACATAACAAAAACGATACACCACTCTTTTGATTACAATGATCGTGTTAGTCTTTTTTTCTTCTTTTTTTGCAGCTTTTATTTATCCTGGAGGATCTCCTAGGGAGCAAATCCCTCTTTACGGTAGGCTCCAGTGGCCACATAATGATACACGACTTTTGATCAATAGTCATTTATATTCTGGCAAAAAAACACCAGATATTCAGGTTTGGTTTCTGAACAGTCAGTCATCTAGCATGGTTCTTAACAGAACAAACAGAACATGGGGTATATACAAATGGGTAATAAGTAACTTTTTAGATTTAACTATTGTATGTGTGGGACTAGGATCTGGGACATCACAACTATTCCTTTAGTAATATACAAAGCATTAGTCAATATAATATAATCTTTGGGCAACAAAGGTTTTCTTGGTAAAATGATTAAACTCTTTCACATTTGGTAAGATTCTCATCTCAGCAGTCATATTGTCCGAAAGAGTGGAGAACATATATCTAATACTCCGCCTATGTACCTCAAGTCTAAATGGATCAGTCCTAAGTAATGGGGCATCACCTTAGCGAGTATATCGAATTGTTTCATCTAGGTGTTTTTCTATTTTACTTCTTTTGTATGCTCAATAAGTGCTTGTAAGTTCAATAAATGGGCCTCTCTTCTTTCACATAGCACGTCCGGTAAACCATAACAGGTCTTTTCCACACTTCCTCATGGTTTACAGTCATGTATTTTTCCAATGATCATCAAACACCCCTGATCAGAAAACTTTCTCTTTGGCTATTCTTTATAAATTATGTGATGGTATTAGAGCCACTAAGCAAATGATACCCAAAGTTGTTGTTTTCTCTTGTTCCCAATTTTTTATTGAATGTTACAACTTGTATTACAATTAATCAGTCACAGTTTGTTCACATTTTCAGTTGTCGTACTAGTTATGGCACGTGTGCCTTCTTCAGGGACTAAGTGGAAATTAGGTCCAATCTTTCGAAACTGTCAGCAGTCAATGGGGAAGGAGTACCCTGCAGGTCGTGAGACAGTGGCTTTTGTGATCATTTCGTTTCTAGCCGGTTGAAGCACCATATCAGCCGGCCAATGCTCCTAAACCGCCTGCTAGGAGCGGAATTGAGCCAGCAACCAACTCCTGGTGACTGCTAGACTAGTACTAGGACCATGGGCTGTTGCCGGCCCTCAGCTAGATCTGCTGGCAAATCCTGTATGGTTGGTGTACACCAAATTCCACTAGTTGGTGGAGCACAATCGTAAGGCCCCACACCCCTCTGCACCCCTGCTGTATGATTTCTGCCATTTGGGCAAATGTCGGCAAATGGCAGACAAACACCCAGGGCAATGATCACCAGGGTTTTACTTGATAGGAGTGTCACCCGCTTAACTGGTTACAATGGGCTTTAAACTCTTTATAACTGTTTTCTTGTCCAATAATCATATTAAAGAGAAGATTTGGGTTTCATAGAGTAACCAACAGTGAAGTGAAGTTGAGCTATGATACTCCCAGAAGGAACTTTTTTAATCTGGCACAAAAATTTGCTCGCGTTTTGACTGAGCAGGGTGGGCAGAGTGGCGATCTCTAGTTTATCTCCTGTCTGACTCTCTCCAGGAAATACAATGTCGGCACCCAACAGCGGCCAGCAGTCACATGGTTCCTGACCATGTGACCTGCCCCGCTGCAGAGTCATGCGCAGAGACTGGACCGAGTCGCTCACATAGCTTGAGTGATTTGTGTGTCCGAAGTGATCCATCTCTTCAGCCGACACAGTCCTGCTGGTCACAGGCATATCCGCAGGCCACTCCAGGCAGGGGAAAACAAGGTGGTCTGGTTTCAGATTCTCCTCTGGGGAGAACTTGTCCCTGAACCAGTGTGGCAGGTTGGCCTTTCGTCTGGTGTGCCGATCTACATAAACCCAAGCTGTATTGCTGTGAACCACAGTCTGCCCATCCCGACACAGAGCTGCTCGTGTGTGGAAGGATGTCTCACCCAGTGAGCTCAGACACATCCTGATGTGCCATGGAGGAGCAGGGGCTGACTGCGTGTCACGGTGTGTGGAGGGCAGCTGGTGATCCGGTATAATATGGTAGCGCTGTGCAGCCATGAAGGTGTGGCCGCTGCGCCTCAGTTCTTGCATGTCCAGAAAACCTGCCCGCCACATTTTGTGCCGTGCTGCCGTAAAGAGATGCACAACATCAGGCAGGTTCTCCACCACTGAAATGATCAAGACAGTATTTATTACCCACAGTGAATAGTCTCAGAGAGCATCATCTCACAGACATGCTAATGTTCAGTGACAACATTTGTGTCAAGAGCTTTGGAATGAATAAACAATAAACTGTAGTTTTGTGGACAGGCAGTTATAAACCACAAGAGGTTGATGTGTAGTAATACACAAATGTAGCGGTCGCTGGCTTTGTCCTAAGGGTTAGTAACCCACCTTCTGATAGATTGATCTAATCCAGCTATAGAATAGCTACCCTATGGAAACTCACATAGGTTGATTTGCTTAGTTTTCGGTTTATATAAGCTAGACGACAATATAGCCTAATAACACAAAACCAGACTCCCTCAACTTAAATAAAACTAGGTTTTATTTATGTTCCAATCTAACAACAAAGGAAGGTGCGCTTCCATTTACAGTCGTTCAACAGAACCCTGACAACGGGATGTCAGGTGTAGCTGGGGAATGAGTCCACAAGCTGAAACAAGCAAACTCACCCAACCACCAAGGGGTTTGAAAAACCCTACTACCAGTGAGGCTCCAAAGGGTTCTCTCTCTACAGATGTAACGCAAAGAGTAACCTGTCAACCTGCTGCGGACTTGGCCTTATATACAGACCAAGTTAGGTAATCCAGGTGCACCTGTGGCACTTCTGAGCACGGGCTCACCCCTGAATCACCACACAGCAGGGAACAGCATCCTGCATCCTCTGGTTTGTTTGTTTGTGTAGTTTTACATCTCGGTAGGCTAGTTACATCCTTTTGAGACTGACTCATTGGTTGACCTATCTGGTTCTTGAAAGGTATACTAACTAAATCTTTGGTCTACTTGTAGCAGTGGGACCCTTTGCCCATTTTATAGTGCTGTCTCACTGAAGGGCTGTGCCGCAGACCATCGACACAACACCCCACCGATCACATTATACTGACAACGGCAAACCAGTTGCTACAACATACCAATCGGGTCAGCAAGCTGACGAGTATGAAGCTGCTACCTGTAATTGGCTACAGGTCAAGCCGGCTCTGGTGCCAACCTCCTCTGGTGAAGAGCAAATACACCACCACTTGACTGACCCGACCCTTACACAAGCATTAGCACATGCATTACAAATTCAACCTACAGTGGTTTACAGAACCATCCGTCCACAAAAACATTGTTTGTTATATATTATCCATCTTCTTGAATTTTGATTTGGTTGATTTAATATCCAGTAATTATGATTAACTGTCATCAGACTGCTGTGTTTTTCCTTGAATAAATCAAAAGCATCAATTGCCATATGATATCATAGGGTATAGGGTGCGCTCCAGTGCAAAGGGACTACAAAACCTGTAATCAATGGTTATGGTTTTTGACATAGAAACAATGGATAGCAGTCTACTGTAGCATGAAACATTTTAAATGGGGACTTTGTAATTGATGGATAATAAAATGCATATAGGAGTGTAAAATCATTTGGAGACTCTCACCTATAGGCTTCACATGTCCACAACCAACATCAGCTAGATTCACTCTGGCCACCCTAAGATTTGTACCGCTTTCAACTTTTGCTATTTTCGCAGCCTGGATGAGTCTGCAGATAAAAGGATGATTGTGTTAAACAATAAAGCTGAACATCCATTACAAAGATAATTCGATGTACAAAAAGGAAAAAAACCCTCAATATTTTGAAGCTTTAAGAATAAAAAAGATCTTAAAAGCAATCCTATAACAAACAAAGAAGAACCATATTAACTGATAATAATGGCTTTCTTGGTTTTCAAATGTCATACTACTGTTCAGCCTGGCACACAACAGTGTCAATTCATTATCTTTATGGTGATTTGTACATGTACCATTCAGGCACCAATTGACTATGACGCCCAAAATTTAAAATTAACCATGTTGAATTATGATCAATAAATTCTTTGGAAAAAAAGAACAACCCACAAAAGAATGTTAGAGATGATTACAAGTGGGTTGAGGAGGTTTAGGTGAATCAGGATTTTGAATTTTATATTGCAGATTTATAGGGGGTTGTCTGGCCGGCCCTGGCTGGCTGAAGGACTACATACCCACCTGCGGAACGCCTTTTTGTTGGAACAGTTGCTTTAGCTGAGATAGCCATAGTATAATGATTTATTTTTCTTGCTATGGTTACCTAGTAAGTCTAGCATTCTTCTGAATTTTCATCTTAGTTATCGTATGCTTTTTTCAGTTCTTTCTTGAATTGAATTTCCAAATCTTTAGGTACTTGTACTGATCTGGTTTCAGATAAAGATCCAATTCTAGTGTATCTAAACAGGTTTTTTTCCTGTCTTTCTTGAACTGAATTTTGTTGTCAGCTCATTTCATACACAAAGGAAGTTGATTCCATGATACTTTGCTTCTACAACACTATGGAAAATAATTTGAATTCAGTGGTATTATCACTGTTGTCGATCTAGGTTGTTAATCAATACAGTTTGGGAAATGGTAATAAAACAAAGTCAGCGGTGCAAACATCATTTTCATTACAGGAAGGAAGGTGAGTATATAATGTTCATCTACTTACAGTTTGACTCTTGGGAATTCTTCTGATAGTAAACTACATAATTAATCTAATTAATTTCACTGAATTCATTTTGTGAACAATAATTTTTTTCCAACAGTCCTCAATCATATAGATTGTGCTTCTCTTGGATAGTGTCTCCATTGTAGTTTGGCAAAGGATAGACGCAAAAAGAGTGCAAGGACAAAACATGCACACCACAAAAACAATACACTCTTTTGATTCCATTGATCATGTTTATTTGATTTTATGTTTGGTCAAGCATAACAGGTCCTTTCCACACTTCCTCATTGTTTGCAGTCATGTATTTTTCTAATCATCTTCAAACACTCCTGATCAGAAAACTTTCTCTTTGGCCATTCTTTATGAATTATGTGGTGGTGTTAGAGCCACTGACAAAATGATACCCAAAGTCATTGTTTTCTCTTGTTCCCAATTTTTTATTGAATGTTATAACTTGTGTTACAATTAATCAGTCACGGTTTGTACACATTTTTAATTGTCCTACTAGTTTCGGCATGTGTGCCTTCATGAGGAGGGACTTTGGGAAATTATGTCCAATCTTTCAAAACTGTCTGTACTTTTGACCTCCGCTGATAGGTTTATGGCTGACGGGTATTACCCGCACATGTTACCACATCCCTGATCACCTCTTTTGAGGCTGAGGTGGGAAGCAGTCAATGAGGAAGGCATACCCTGGTGAGCCAGCCATGTATGCCAGCCAACAAAAGCTAATGAATCAGCTTTTGCCAGTGATGCGTTGTAGGCAGTACTATATAACCTTATGTGGATAGGGTTTCATTAATCTAATGCAGGTCGTGAGGCAGTGGCTTTTGTGGTCATTCTCAAAGTTTCTAGCCGGTTGAAGCACCATATCAGCTGGCCAATGCTCCCACACTGCCTGCTAGGAGCAGAATTGAGCCAGCAACCAGCTCCTGGTGACTGCTAGACCAGTACCGGGGCCATAGGCAAGGTATTCCATCAAGTAGGTTGTCACCGGCTCTCAGCCAGATCTGCTGGCAAATCCTGGGCCCTGTCCTTTTAGTCACAACATTTGTAAGTGTCACAAGCCTAAGATCGTAGAGCCGATCTAAGACATATTTGGAAGACAAAAGATTCCCACGGAAAGTGGGTGAAATTCCGCGGAAAACCTTTGCAGAGCGGCGCAGTGTATTGCCGCTGCAGACAGCGTATAGTGCGGCCGAATCGGGAACAAGAGCAGTCGATGTCAAGGTCGCCGCATAAATTACTGGCCGCTTGAATAGGCCTACACTGGCCACCAGAGACGAAATTCAAACGCAATATCTCTGGGCCGGAGCTGCCGATCTTCTTCATATTTGTTATGAATTTAGGTTTTATGTTGTGTTAAAATTTCATCGCTTAATTCCTACGGGAAGGGAATTTCTGCATAAGGTACGACATGTCCATAGATGTCTTAGGGCTATGACAGTTTGGGAGACAAATTTACCCATGTGACCTTACATTTGTCGGGACTATAGCACACCGCACACTGCCCTAAGTGTCGTAGGGCTGTGACAATTGGCCGACCCCCTAAAATGTTGCGTCTATAGTACACTCACAGCAAAAACATGTCGTTTATAATGATTGTCGTGACTAAAAGACAGGACCCTGTATGGTTGGTGTACACTAAATTCCCCTTGTTGGTGGAACACAACCTTAAGGCCCCACACCCCTCTGCACCCCTGCTGTATGATTTATGCCATTTGGGCAAATGTCGGCAAATGGCTGACAAACACCCCAGGGCAATGATCACTGGGGTATTACTTGATAGGAGTGTCACCCGCTTAACTGGTTACAATGGGTTTTAAACTCTTAATAACTGTTTTCTTGTCCAATAATCATATTTTGGGTTTCATAGAGTAACCAACAGTGAAGTGAAGTTGAGCTATGATACTCCCAGAAGGAACTTTTTTAATCTGGCACAAAAATTTGCTCGCGTTTTGACTGAGCAGGGTGGGCAGAGTGGAGATCTCTAGTTTATCTCCTGTCTGACTCTCTCCCGGAAATACAATGTCGGCACCCAACAGCGGCCAGCAGTCACGTGGTTCCTGACCATGTGACCTGCCCCGCTGCAGAGTCATGCGCAGAGACTGGACCGAGTCGCTCACATAGCTTGAGTGATTTGTGTGTCCAAAGTGATCCATCTCTTCAGCCAACACAGTCCTGCTGGTCACAGGCATATCAGCAGGCCACTCCAGGCAGGGGAAAAGAGGCTGGCTTGGTTTCAGATTCTCCTCTGGAGAGAACTTGTCCCTGAACCAGTGTGGCAGGCTGGCCTTACGTCTGGTGTGCAGATCTACGTAAACCCAGGTTGTGTCGCTCTCAACCACGGTCTGCCCGTCCCGACACAGAACTGCTTGTAAGTGGCTTGATGTCTCACCCAGTGAGCTCAGACACATCCTGATGTGCCATGGAGGAGCAGGGGCTGACTGCATGTCACGGTGTGTGGAGGGCAGCTGGTAATCTGGTATAATATGGTAACATTGTGCAACGATGAAGGTGTGGCCGCTCTGCCTCAGTTTGTGCATGTCCAGAAATCCTGCCTGCCACATTCTCTGACGTGCCGCTGTGAAGAGGTGCACAATATCAGGCAGATTCTCGACCACTGAAACGATCATCAAGACAGTATCAATCTGCCTAGATCCAGAATATGGACTTTTAGATATCAAAAGAAAAATATAGAAAAAAAGCAGTAAAAGATGATCCTAACCTTTCACAGGTACAAAATGGTTGTCCGATGCTTATTGAAGAATTTTTTTTTGTAGCTACAACTCTAGGTGTCATAACTACCAGAGAACAAATAAAACTACTTCAAAATAAAAGAAGACAGTATTTATTACCCACAGTGAACGGTCATCGTCCCATAGACACGCTAATGTTCAGTAACAAGGTTTGTGTAAAGATCTTTGGAATAGATAAACAATAAACTGTGGTTTTGTGGAGAGGCATTCATAAACAATAAGAGATTGATGTGTAGTAATATACAAGCATTAGCATGTGTACTGCAAAGTTAACATAGAGTGGTTTACAGAGCCATCTGTCCACAAAACCATCGTTTGTTGCATATATCATTTATCTTCTTGAATTTTGGTTTGGTTCTTCTTGAATAAATGAAAAGTGCCAACTGCCATATTATAGGGTATAGGGCGCTCTCCAGCACTAATGTACTACTGTGTTGGGAGTGTTTTCCCGTAATCAATAGCTCTGATCCCTGTAATCAATGGCTTTCTGATCCACAATCAATGGTTATGGTTTTTGACATCATAGAAACAATGGGTAGTAGTCTACTGTGGCATAAAAACATTTTAAATGAGTACTTTGTCATTGATAGATGATAAAGTGCACGATGGCTCATTTAAAAAGGAGAATCATTTAGCAACCCTCACCTATAGGTTCTACATGTCCACAGCCGACATCAGCCAGATTCACTCTGGCCACCCTGAGATTTGTACCACTTTCAACTTTCGCTATTTTCGTGGCCTGGATGAGTCTGCATATAAAAGGATGATTATTCACTCACCCATCTGTGTTAAACCATAAAACTCAACATCAATCACAAAGATGCTTTGGTGCACAAAAAAGAAAAAAGACATAGTCTCAATTCATCTTTAGAAGGACATAGTCTCAATTCATCTTTAGAAGTGAATAAAATCTAAAAGATCAGTACCAAAACTGATTATAATGGTTTTCCGAGTTTTCAATAATGGTTTTCTTGTCATACTTCATCTGAACATATAATAAAGAATCTATAAACAATTTTGTTTCTATCTTTCTTGAATCGAAGTTTGTTGTTAGCCCATTTCATACACGAAGGTAGTTGATTCCACAATACTTTGCTTCTACAACAATTTGAAAAATAGTTCAAAATTTGGTATTATAACTGTATCGCTGTCGCTCTAGGTTGTTAGGAGTGTAGGCAGCTTCATGTAAGTCTATGCTTCCAAGTCCAACGCAGAGTTTAGCACAACTTGCAAAGACATATAACATTTGACAAATTCACTAGAAGTAAACGTTACCTGTATTAGTTAAGCATCAAGTCTTGCCAGCGCGTTTCGCTGTTGCCTAGCAGTGTGAGGGCGTAGATAAGGCATCATCCAGTACGGCAATGTTTTCTAGGTTGTGCTTGAGGTATTTCATCCCCATCAGTAGCCAAAATATAGGCAGACATGACTGTGGCCATGGATGAAACCACCACCACCTTGATGTCATCCATTCGGTTTATGTTTTCACGCACGCATGGCAAGCAAAACCAAGCTAATTGGCTGAGGGAGTCCAATACATTGGAGGGCACCATGTGGAGGCAATGTGGGTCAGCACCAATGGAGTGACAGCTCGCCACAACCGGGCTGGTGGATGTGGTACGCCGGCTGCCTTGTGTGCTCTTGTCTGCCATCTGGAAATAGGGGAGTTGGTGGAACGGCTCAGAGAATTAGCAGATTTACAGGGGGTTGTCCGGCGGGCCCTGGTCGGCTGAAGGGCTACATACCCACCTACGGAACGCCTGTTTGTTGGAACAGCCGCATTAGCTGAGATAGCCATACTATAATGATTTATTTTTCTTGCTATGGTTACCTTGTAGGTCTATTGTTCTTCTAAATTTTCATCTAAGTTTTCTATGTTTTTTTTCATTTCTTTCTTAAATGAATTTCCAAATTTGTAGGTACTGATCTGCTTTCAGATAAAGATCCGATCCCAGTGTATCTAAACAATTTCTTTCTGTCTTTCTTGAATTAAAGTTTGTTGTCAGCTAATTTCATGCACAAAGGTAGTTGGTTCCATGATACTTTGCTTCTACAACATTATGAAAAATAATCTAAAATTCAGAGGTATTATCACTGTATTGCTGTCACTCTAGGTTGTTAGGAGTGTAATAGACTGGCTTCTATAGGCCACGCAACCATACTGGGGACTGAAAACTAGTTATTTTTTACTTGATATACAAAGATTCTCATAACTTAGGCTATGGAAAAGATACAGATTTGCAAAAGGTAGCATATAAAACCAGAGAATATGGGCTTTATTGTTATATATATTTAATCTGTTGAGATAATTCATCTGTTTTCATTTTTGACATATTTTCTCAGAAATCATGTTAAAAGTTAGACAAAATGACTTCTAGAATATGAGTGAAGATTCCATAGAATGACACACACATATATAATCTACTACATCTCCTTTTCTGAGTTTTTTTTTTTTTTTTTTTTATTTGTTTATTGTCAAACATCTGACCTAGGTCAGTTCTTCCTGTTGTACATTCTTATTCCATTATATACTCATAGGTACATCGAAATAAAGATGAAAGGTTATTGATGATAAATGAGAATAATGAGGGTTAAATGGGCATCGTCAGTTTAAGTTTCGTTCATTATCATTTCGTCAGCCACTAAATGCGTTCATTAGGTTGGAAATCCTTAGTTTGAGTTGATCACAATCTAAATAAGGGTTTCTACGATCCCTACCTCTCGGCCAGGGATATAGAATGCGGTTCTTATAACAGATTGGTCGTGAGTTACGGAAAGAGTTCTGATGTTCAATACCACTAGGCTAGAGAACACCATTGATTTGAGTTAGGGGTTAGCCAATGATCTTAGTTATGGCTTTCTTAAAACAGACTACTGTTTCAAGCTTTTGTATGCAGGGATCTAGCATGTCCCATTCCTTCATACCTCGGTACAAAGGCGATTTTTCATATTTTGCTGATCGATGACGATAATGCAGAAACTTCACTTTGGAATCGCTTCTAGTATTACGCGTTCTGCAGTCCAACTTGTTTTCAATTTTTGAATTTTTGTACATTATTCTTAGGAGTTGTCTGCGCCGACGAGTGACCAGTAACTCAACATTACACAGCCTATGAAGTTCATTAGTAGGTGTTCTGCGATGGTTATTATTATTGCCTCCTAGAATGACTCTCAAGGCTCGATTTTGTAATCGCTGTAATTTTGTGATATCCTGTTGTAATGCTCCATCAATTATGAAACTGCAATATTCCGCTACTGGCCGAATGGTAACACAATAGATCTTATTTGCCACCTCATGGCTTATGGCTTTCCTAAACTTACCCAATTTAAAGATTTTGTAACTGAGCGAGCGTACCATATTGTTAATATGCCCACCGAAATTTAAGTTTTGGTCCAGGGTCAGACCCAGGTAATTATATGCTTGCTTCGTACTAACTAGTTCCGTACCACAATATATATTCATTTTTTCGAGGTGTCGCACTCTAGTCGGAGAGGCGTACCAGACTGTGCATGTCTTTTTTGCGTTAATCTGAAGACCGTTCGAGTTACACCAATTATAGACTAGGGATGTTCCAGCTTGTAGGCAGTTTTCTACTATTACTGGGTTGATCCCACTGCTATATAAGACCAAGTCATCTGCGTATTGAGTTCCCTTGCAGTTTATAAGTCCCGGACACATGTCATTGATGAAACAAATGAAAAGTAGTGGCCCCAGGACAGAGCCCTGGGGCACACCAAACAGTATCGGTAGTTCAGGAGATATCTGCCCGTTGACACTGACCTTTTGCCTGCGATCGGCCAAGTAGTTTTTTACCCAGCTTAGAAAATTCTTCGGTAGCAAAGCTAGTTTTTCGAGTTTGGTTAACAGAAGATCATGTGGTACTGAATCGAAGGCCTTGGAGATGTCGATATAACAGGCCGCAGTCAATTTCGATTGATCCCGATTAACATATAAATCCCCCACAAAATCCAAGATGGCATCTTCGGTTCCGAGTTTGTCCCGAAATCCGAATTGTCGGTTTGTCAGAAAATTTGTGTCATGCAACCATGTGCTTACTCTATCGTGGAAGATTTTTTCAATAACTTTGCCCGGTATAGGAAGCAAGCTAATAGGTCTCCAATTGCCGACTTCTTTAGCATTGCCCCCTTTGGGTATCGGTATAATGGTACCTGTTTTCCATAGGCTAGGAATTATTCCTGTCCTGAGGGACGTGTTAAAGAGAAAAGTCACTTCATCTAGGAGTATACTAAAGACATCTTTAATTACACTTGATGAAACATTTTTGATACCACTTGATTTACTTATTGATATTTCCTTTACTAATTTTGATACCTCATCTTTGTTACATTCTAAAATGACATCCAGCGGATTCGAATTGAGTTCCCTAAGATTGGACAGTTGTTCTTGGTATTTGGTCAGGTCACTTTTCAGAAAGAGTTTTTCTCCAATAGAAGCAAAGTAGGCATTCACAAACTGTGCAGTTTCATCTAAGGGGATCGCAGTACCATCTTCTCTGTCCAACGAGCAGACAGTGTTACCTGTTTGTCCCTCAATAAGCTGCTTGATGTTTCTCCAGAAATCTTTTGATTTATCCCTGGATGATTCGATTAGGTCTTTGCAGTACTCGTTCTTTGAGTTAATAAGTGCTGTTTTTATTTCACTGTTAAGTCTTCTAGCATTATTGTACACAACCGGGTCTTTGTTTTCTTTATACTGCTTAATTTGGTCAGCTCGGTCATTAATCATCGACAGAGTTTCATCGGTCACCCAAGGGTCCTTAGGTTTATTAAAACGCATTATTTTAACTGGGCAACATAAGTCCAGGTATTTAGTTATTTTCGAGAGTAAATATTCCCATTGTACATTCGGATTATCAGTTGTCCAGAGAGGTGTCCAATCAGCCTCAGTAAGAAAGTCTGCTAGTGTTTCCTTCGAGTAATTTCGATAGGAGCGCCCATGGAACTCTTGCTTTATATGAGCAACTTTCTCCTTTTTTCGTACAGCCCAGATCATCAAGTGGTCACTAAGCATTATGTCACTGACTCCCGCCGAACTGATGTATTGGCAGTTAGTGTATATGTGGTCTATCAATGTGCCATGATGTTTATTAGGGCGAGTTATAGTCTTAATTAATTGTTGTAGTCCTAAATCCTTGGTGCAGTCTAGTAACTTGCCTACCTTAGGGTCGTCCCTATCATACAAATTAACATTAAGGTCCCCCATTACCCAATATTCTGCATTGCGCAGCTCTCGATCCGTCAATGCTGATTCAATAAAGGAATTGAAATTATCTATTGATCCGTTTTTGGGCCTATAGCATATAATTATGAGCATGGTTCGGTGTCCAGGCTTTAGTACCTTCAAAGCGAGCGATTCTATGTCATCGTTGATCACCGAATATTGTTCGAGTTTACGTGTATACGCATTAAATTTTTCTGATACGTAACAGGCAATTCCTCCACCGATACGGTGCTCCCTGTCTTCCCTGAATAGTAGGTAGTTATCAAGATTAAGGAGGTTATCGTTATAGCGTGAGTCTAACCACGTTTCAGTTACACCGATAAAGTCATATTCACTAAAAAGTAATCTAATCTGTGATAATTTATCAAACATACTGCGCGCATTGAAATGACATATATGTGTACCTTTCATGGAAATTGTTATACAAGTGTGATGATGAGCGAAGTGAGACGATGAGGGTTAGTATTGAAAAATTTGTAGGAGAGTTGGTCCTGCGTGGGAAAACCCAGGCAGACACCCGACAGAACCAGGGATCGTGACAGTCCCTAGTTCCTAGTATAGAAGAGAAGATAGTTAGGTTAGGTTGAGAAAAGACAAAAAGCAGTCAAGATGGGTTTGGTAGAAGAACAGTGAAATTAGCCTTGCGGAGGGAATATATGTTAAGGAACGGAAATATTGTGTTATAATATTCAGTTAAGGTTTATATAATCTGTACAATATGTAATATGAGACATCAATATCAAAAACAATTAAGTGGGTAAATAATACGATTGTAACATAGTTCGTAATCGGTCCACAGTACTTGTCGATTACGTCTCCACCAATGCGCTAAATAATAGCAGTCCATTTGAGGATAAGTGGATAAGATATCAAAGTCACATAGGGGAAGAAATAAACTTCCAGTTCAGTGTTGTAAGTAATCGTTATGTGCGTTCGGCTTATCTTGTCAGGTGTTTTGATTTGGTTGCCTTAGTGTTCCCGGGAGTAGACTCTCTCATTACAATACGCCATGATACAGGACAGGTTGTCAGGGCTTGAAATTCGAGCAACGTCTAGTGCCGTTGGCACGGACTCCCATGGGCGCAGCAGGACCTGACAATGATATAGTATATGGAACGAAGTATTGGCAGTCACAGTTCAGCATGATAACAGCAGTACAGGAAAATTATGTTATTGTGTGTAATTGATTGGTTAGTCTAATTCTAATCGCCAATGACTTAACAGAGTATGATGATCTAACAGTCAGGTATAGGGTTCATAATAATCGTTAAATTCATTAAATTCAGCTAACCTCTCTACATATTGTGCTCTACTGGTTACTTGTATTACAGCTTTTGGTTCTAGTTGGGGAGCAAATGCTATAGCAATAGCGCAACTTAACTCTGTCTGTTTTGCCAATGTAGTAGTAGTTCCTCGCGTTGATAAGTATCACTCTCACAAGTGTACCTCTCGGCCACACGAATGAGTGAACTCACACCAGGCAAGTACGGGCATTCCAGTGTAGTCTAATCCGGCAGGGCACCACCTCTCGGCCGGCGCCCATCAGTGGTTAGGCAACATCAGGATCGTACTGGTTGGTCTGTATTAGATTAGCGGCTGTCCATCTTGAATAAGTTGGTTTCGTCTTGCCGCCCTTAGTATAAAATGAGCCAGTTTCCTTGCATGCTCACTGTGAGCATGGCATCCGTCGATTAGTTTCTCGTACAGGATAGAGAAGCGGCCTTGACTCACATGTTCAACATAGACTAGACTGGCAACATGGGGTGTTGCAACTCCATGCTCCCGATTCATATAAAGAATGAGTTCGTTCATCACTTGTACTCTAATTTCCAGATCATACTGAAGTTGATGGTCCGGGAGCGTGCGATAGTAGCGCTGATAGTCTACTCCGAAGTAAGTGCCGAAACAGATTATAAGCTCAGGTCTAGTAGCTTTGAGATCCCAGTATAGACTAATCAGAAGAGAAATTTGCCATTCAATGTACTCCCAGTTGCCTTCATGTGTTAAACAGTACTTCCCAGACTGCGCATTGTATTTGATTAAATCACATACTCCGCCACAGATTATTAAACTACTAAAATTGTGGTTTGTTTGACAAAAGTGAAGCGCCGTGTCACCCAATTGCTTTAGACCGGCTCCAGGTTTGATGATTGTTTTGTAGATCAGCGGATCTTTTTGTAGTAAACGTCTGGAAATACGGAGACGAGAATCACTGAGTACCAACGCCATAGTGACTTACTGTTAACTTTGCGCAGGTAGTTGGTTAACTCAGGGGTGCAATAAATCAGTCTCTATAGTTGTCCACGCGTCGGCTGAATGGTGAGCGCATCTCTCACTTCCATGAGTAGAGTGCCACACTTATTTTGGCCTGAGTAGGTGCCAACCTTATGGGCGTGTTCGAAAACAACACCCGAGCCCCAGAATGAATTAGACGACGATTCAATGAGCGGGTACGGGGCTGTCTTGACTAGTTTTTTACAGAGATCTTTGTTTTGGGTGAACTTGGCTATCATGATCTTTTTGAGCACAGATTCTTTGACTGCATCCCAGTTGCTTCCATTATAATTACAGGTTTTATGTCCCGCTTTCTTTATTTGGTATGGATCGTCCAGGTTGTACAGTTTTTCTTCAGTATCATCGTCCCCGCAGAATATTGCTTTACGAAGCTGGTAGATTTTTTCTGCGCTAGTGTACGTGGCGATCTTTGTTGGGTCAGCATCTTGAACATTGTAGCGTATTGAGCATTGAAAGAGATTACTCAAGTAGGCTGGGGAACCAGAGAAGACTATGCCATAGCTGGTTTCACGAATACGTTCAGCATAGTGCTGCACTCGTTTAGGCAGCGCAGTTACAGGCGGGTTCGAGGTTTGGACCTGTGAAGTGGTTTGACCGGGTGTTTCAGTATTGTTAGGTGGCAGTGTTGTTGTTGGTGCTGTTAGAGGCGGAGGCACGGTCGTGTTGCCAGCTGCAGTTGTACCAGTCACAATAAAGTCAGTGGTCCGTGACTGATTGCTAGACCTGGTGCGTTGCCCGTGGGTTCCTGAACGTGCAACATAATCTGGGGGTAATAGGTATTGAGGAATTGTGTCTGCTTGGTCAAGATTGAATGTGCAACCGTCTACTTTGAGAATCCCATCACTCAACTGGGTATTTCGACCTATTCTGCGATTGTAACCCCTGACCATACGGAGTATGCCTCGCTGGCGCCGCTTTTCGGCTGGTTCGTCGGGCACTATTGTTACATAATGCAGCATTGACCTCTGTAGTCTTGGGGCATAACTTAGAAGGTTGTCCCTCGCACGCTTATTAGTAAACGAGATCAGAATTGGCGGCGGCCGATTAGAATTTGCTCTGGGGTTATTACTGATCAGTCGAGTGGCCTTTAGTACGTCTGTGCCACGGGCCCGTAGATCGATACTGTTGTAGATACTGTCGATCACCACATCTAAGTTTTCATTACGCTCATATAACATGCCTAAAATGATGATGTTCCTTTCACGTGAAGCATAATAGAACTGAGTGTTTTCATCAAAACTACCTTCAAGTACGTTCGCATATGACAGTCCTTCGGTTTTACGTGGGGGAAGTGGTTCACCATTATCAATCCTGTCATACAGTCTGTCTAGTTTATCTTCTAGGGAATTGACTCGGGCTTTGAGACGCTCATTTTCGTCGATAACACCGGCAAGAGACTTATCAACATTTTGTCGCAGAACCTGTACCTGCTTGTTTAGAGCATTGATCTCACTTGTAAATTTAGCAGTAACTTTATCAAACTTTTGGTCAAGTCGCTCATCAGTAGGGAGCTGTTTAATCATGTGAACTATAGCTTGTAAGTCTGGTGCAACTATGCTTTCGTCACTGCTACCAAAGTCGTCCATACGCCCTCCGTCAGAGGGACAGGGGGAGGACGAGGAATCGTCGCCACTACCGGAGTCCATGTGCACCTCTACTATTTCATCTGTCACAGATGATTGTAGTGTTGTGTCCTGGTTTTTAGGCTTTTTGAGTTTTCTATTAGATTGTCCCGGGGGTTTATCAGAGTTAACATTGGGACCTGGGCTAGGTGTAGCCGAGTGTACACGTTTCCTGTGAACAGGTTCAGGTTCCTCCGCCCCCTGCTCTGGGGCCGGAGGGGCAGGTGTTGGAGTTGACATGCCGTGAGCGATAATAGACGCCCAACAGCTAAACTCTTATACAGGTTAGGCGTTCTCTCGTCTATGAGCTTTTAGTTTACATGAGGAACTCAGGAAATATGGTGTAGGTATTCAGTGAGTTGTTACTTAGCTGTATGGACTCGTTCCTGCTTTAAGAGTTATATTCCTGTCCAAATAATTGACCGTATTCCCTCCGCTCCGCGTTAGCACGTCCTCACTCCGTGACCACCATCATATGCAAGTTTTTGAAACTTGAAATATGAACTTTAAGTATATGAACCTTCTTATATGCGAGTCTTTTTATATGCAAGTCATTTTGAGTTTCTCTACGCACTGACTAGTGGTTGAGCTTCAGCTTTATTGGTGGTTTAGAAATGCAACCTAACCTTGTTTGCTTCGGACCAAAATCCATCAAGTTAGTGGTGGCGATACCAAAGGGCGCTGTGTGTGCTGTGACGGCAGCTGTGATGTGTGGCGTGGATGGCAACATACATGAAGTATGTGGTGCTGAAAGTAACACTTGAGCTGTTGGGGTATTTGGTGGCATCACTAGCAATGCACCAGTGTCTGTCGGCTGAGTTGGTTGTCTTGGAGTATTTGGTACCGGCTGCCGTCTGACTTTTTTTTATGTCACAGTGGTTGCGCCTGATAAAGTTCCTTTATTATTCTTGAGCAGGAATGAATGGGTTGTGTTATGCTGTCTAATCACTTCAGCCAGTTTCCAACAACCATTTTCACAGAAACATACAATCGTGTCATCACTGATTGATAGCAGATTACTAGTATGTTTGTTGTTGCGATACTCAAGTGGGGCATAGTATGAATCATCTGCTTTATATAGGAGTTGTTTTACTGCCCCAATCATGCATTCTACTTGGCCTTTTGACTACTGAGCAAAAAGTGGGCTGCTCGTTATAGAGTCAAACTAAAAGTTCTTTGCAAAGACTTTAAATTCTGCACTACCAAAGAGCATATTGTCACTCATGACCATATCGGGGATTCCTTGTTCACTGAACAAACACATCAACTGTCTGGCAATGCCTTTTGCTGTCTTGCTGTGGAGGAGCCTGGTGTATGGGAACTTGGATTAGTAGTCCACTATGAACAGATAATCATTTCCTTTGAACTCAAAGACATTGACAACAACTTTTCACAATGCATGCACAGGGATTTCGTGTGGCATTATCATCTCCTTCTGTTGAGAAGCTGCAAACTCAGCACATTTTGCACAGTTTTTGACAGTTGTCTAAATGTTATGGGACATTCCAGGCCAAAAGAGCATGTCTCTTGCTCTCAGGAGGGTCTTCTAAAAGACCTTCTGCTTCAATGATGGAGTCTTTGTGGTCCCAGTACAGCATAAGAGCTGCAGGTGTGGTCTTCTTTAAATCAGGCCAGCCATAGCGCATCATATGCAAAAACTCGTGTAGGGTGCTGTCATCTTGGATGCAGTCACAGAATTGTTCCTTCCTTGCCTCAGAAAACCGGATGTCTCTAACAAGGGCATGGATCATCACATCCATGTCTTCATGAAGTGTCTTATCTTCATCATGAGTGTCAAGGTACACTTGACAGGGCATTGGCCACATGCATGGCCTTGCCTCTGCGGAATTTGACATCAAAATCATAATACCTCTGTAGCCTGCATTTAAGATGTGGTGAGACTTTCGCGATGTTCTTGAGCATAATACTCTATGAACTCTTGTGATCGGAGTGAAATGTGTCTTGTCTCCCGTAAATGTATTGTTAGAACTTGTCGGCAGGGAATACAATTGTAAGCAGTTCTTTTTTAGTCCAATTTGAGTATACCTGGTCTTGGCAGGTATCATGGAGCATGATGCATAGGCGGTCGGACACTCATCCTGCAACAGGCATGCTCCCAGACCATCTTTTGATGCATCACGCTGGATGACCAGTGGTTTCTTTGGATCATAGAACTTGAGGATTGGTGCAGACACTAGGGCAGAGTTAATCTCCTCAAAAGCTAGCTGCTACTCTGGATTCCTCTGGAATTACACATCGTTCATTAGTAGTTGTCTCAATGGCGCAGACCTGGTTGACAGATTTGGCAATAACTGCCTGAGATACTTCACCATGCTGATGATGCAGTTCAGTTCTTCCTTCAACTGAGGTTGTGGGAAGTTGTTGATGGCCTCGACTTTCTTCACATCTGGACTTAGGCCATCTGCGGAAATTATGTTTCCCATGTATTGGACTTCTGGAACTTTCCACAGGAGCTTTTGTAAATTGAACTTAACTCTGCTGGCATCCATGTTTGAGCACTTTCTTGCTGGTTTCATTATCTTCGACCTTGTCTTCAGCTGCGATGAGCATGTTATCAGCGATACAGAAGTAATTTGGGATATCGCCAATCAGCTGCCAGTATCTGTCTTTTTGGTTGATGATGGAAAACACCAGTTTTTCATGTAGTTCAGCAGCTACATCCTCTGGTGTGGGTATTGGGTGATGTTGGTGCTCAATCACCTTGTTGAGATCATGTGGATCCAAGCAAACTCACAGGTCAACAATTTTTCCTCAACCACCACCAAGCTACTAACCCAGTCAGTATCATTTGTTTGTTTGTTTATTTGAATGATTCTACGTCGGGTCAACCATTGCAGGTCCTTTCTAGATTTCCTCATTGTTTTAAGTCTTTGCAATCATGGATTTCTCCAATGATTTCAAGGTGCTCCTTGGAGGAGCAAGGAGAGTTCTGATAAAACTTTCCCTCATAATAGGCTCATCAACACACACAATTATGCCTTGTTCAACGATGTAATTGAGTTTCACTTGCAATTTGGGATGGCATAAGGAACTTTACATGGGGCATGTATCACTGGAGGCACAGATTCATCAATGATTATGTAATACTCACCCTGCATCTCACCAAGACCATCGAACACATCTTTGTACTCTACTTACACATTATCTTTCTCTAGAACATACCAGAAATTCATCAGACTTATCACATGTGACAGTGTGAATTACACTGCGAATTATTTTGAGTTTGCTTTATTTTTTGACAAACAGGCAAACCAAGTACAGGAAAACTTTTGGAATTTGTCATGTAGAATTCCAACACACATGAATTTTTACCCTTTACCTTAAATGTCAGCACAGTTCAACCTGAAACGTCAATATCATGACTAGAGTATGATGGGAATCTTGTTGAACAAGCACATTGGGATTACATTTACCTCAGCACCTGTGTCAAGTTTGGAACAAGTACTATCATTTGGGATACCAACGTCAATTTCTACAAACCAAGAAGTTGAACCAAGAAGTTGAATTGGAATGTATAGAACCCACAAACAGTTTCTCTTCACTTTCATCTTGACACTCAGCAGTATATGCAGAATGTTTTGAATTGTTGTATTTGCTGGTATGACACATTTTACCAAAATGGTGCAATTGTCTGCATTTGTTGCACACTTTGCCATAGGCAGGACACTCGTTTTTTATGATGAGTCCCACAGTTATGACAGGCAAACTTCCATGACTTCTGTGATAATTTGGACGAACTTGGCCTTGATGACCTATTGGATGCACCAGGATTTGACATGGCACCCGAAGTCTTGGATTTACAGTTTGTCGAGAGAGGATGGGGCATACAACTTGGCATCCATATTTCTAGAATTTTTTAATTTTTGGCACTTGGAATTTTAGGAACTTACTTGTGAAATTACTTGAGTTCAATTTTCAGTTTTAGCACTTATAGGCACTTGAGAAATTGCCACTCATCATACACATACTTTGAACTTGAAGTTGGCATTTAAGAAATTGGCACTTGATATTGGCACTCAGAATACACTGTAGGCCTACTTGTTACTGACTGCACTCTGAACTTGAAATTGTAGTTTGGGAATTTGTTGAAAGATTTCTCACCACTGTTCTCAGTCCTGGAGAGTCCTAGTGCATACTTTTCACTCCCAAGTTGACCATGTTGTATTGCCTCAAACATAGGTAGAGGATTGGTGTTTTAATGCAGCTGAGTAACATCAACAAAACTAGATCGCCGACTACAGAACTGCCAATCTTGTTTCTGAATTCGCCACCAGGCGACAATGCATATGTAATCTATTACTACAATGGTAGGTGGAAAAAAGGAGAAAAAGGGCTTGGTTGGAAATGATGTAGTATTATTATATTGTAATTTCAGGGAATGCTTTTGCGTCAGTTATTATTTACAAACAAATGCTTACTTAAACTAATTAGATATGCAGCACAAGTCAATCTATAAGACTTTTTAGGGAAACACTATTTGAATCTGGATCCTACTATAGTCCCTAATATAACTACCTGGCCTAAAGTCAGTATGGTCAGCAGCCCTGTCACTGTCAGTCCCCAAACAAGGCCGGTTTGCTCACCTGAGTCACCATGCTGTGTACTAGCAATGGTCAATATTTGTTGTTGTTGTTCAGGCATGTAAAACAAATTTATAATCGATAAATATCAATCAATAAATATATATCAATAAATTAAGTAGCTGTACACCCCTAAATGGAGCTGAGGGGTGAAGTGACTTTACCTAACTTTCTTCGTAACTGCCTTCCACAAATTCCGGTTCCTGAGTCCGATGCATAGGCCTACTCCTCCACCTATACCTCACCCCTCGCTATGTATTTGACCCCTGGGCCTGTCAGGTTGTAGCAAGGCGTTAAGGGAAAGCAACATACCGTTCCGAAAAGCAAAATTCCCTTATAGACGTCCACAATCAAAGCCTCGATTAAGCAAATTTAGGGATTTAGGAATATCAGGTGTATGTTACCCGGGCGGGAAAAGTATGATAATTTGGTGTCGTCAGACCTAAAATCCCGGAAGTAGGAAATAGGAACACACTGCATAGCTCGATCTTACCGGACTTACCGTGTGCGGCAGGAAGTGATAAAAACCGAGAAATAATTGTATGTCTAAGCCAAGAAAACAACTTCGTGCAGTAAAGTAAGCATAATCTTTACATGATCCGTCAATTGGAGCACGAGTGAGTAAGAGCACTTGCTGGTTTATTAATCAAGCACCTGTGAAATTAATCTCAAGTTGTGAGCTCCGAGTTCGTCTGTAGTGCGGCCACTTTTCACCAGATGGCGTCGCTCGCGTTGTGTCACCGAGAAGAGAGATTTAAATAGCGCAAAAAACGACCGATTGAGGTCTGTGTATCTCTCTTATCTGTCTTTGTGTTCTTGTCCTGTCCAAGTTGTTGGCTTCACAGTTATCTACTAACCTGGCAAAGTTCACTATCGGTTTGGTTCGAGTTGTCATGGTGCGTCCTGCTGTAGTGCTAGTGTAGACCTATGCTATGCCTATAGACGACTGGTGCTGAATTTAGATCACTTCCCTGTTGTGAAAACAAAAACAGTTTACATTGGACTACAATACAGTGCAAAAATGAACGTGTTGTTTCGTTGTATCAACAGTGCACGCGCATTTTGTGGTCGCTGCAAATGGAGTAGCAGAGAATTGCCGTTTGGTGCTTTCCTCTTGATATTTCTGACACTTAGAGTTAGACTCAAGGCTGTATTCCACCAACCAGACGAAAATGTTGTACAACGCCCGTACAAGGGTTGCACAAGGGTTGCAAGGGTTGTTGGAAAATCTCATGAAATTGAGATTTTGTCTGGTTGGTGGAGCAGGTCGGTATTTCGCCCGATGGTCATCTGCCAGACATCTGCTTTCGGTTGCTGGGTTTGAGAGTGTCTGTTGGGGGTGTCTGGCGCATCGCTCGAGCGTCGCCCGAGGGTTGCTGGGACCTGGGGCAGGGTGTCTGTTGAAATGATAAAAAATGCGCTTCCACCAACCAGAATTTTCAGGCGATATCCCAACCGATACTCCCAACAACCCTCCACAAGATGTAACTATAACGTCGGCCGAATAACTAATTGATTAGGTTTTTATCGGCTGGAATTGAGCATCTGGCCGATGTATTTGAGGAGTACGACACCCGCCCTCGGGTTCTGCCGGGAGTTGCGGCGAGGGAAGGCCGCCAACACGGCGCGGCCGACACCGGCGATACCCGACATAAAACATTCCGACACTTTTCGGCAGAACTCTAGCACCATAGCGTGCCATACACATTCATAACATCAATCCTTATCTTTATTTACCTTCATTGTTCGATTTAACGTCAAATTCCTCAGTTATTTCACCTTTTCTGACCGTTTCCGTTCAAATCCCAACATGCCGATACACTGCTCCGCTCGATACGCGGATTGCGCGGGTTCGGAGCGTCGTAGTGTATCGCCGCACGCCGCGCCGCCTATCGGAGAACTCGATTACTACGTAAAATGCGGCTAACGTCCACCAGTCGGCGCCACGGCTGGGGCGTCGGCTAGGATCTGCTGGAACTTTGAACCCACCCGACGCTTGTATGGCGACCACATGAGCGTCTGTTGGGGGTTTCGGTGGAGCAGCGACGCATTTTGACACAATTTTTTCAGATGTTTCAACCGACGTCGGCTGAAAGGTCGGCTGGAACGTCTGTTGAAGTTGAAAAAGTGGTTGTTTGGTGGAATACCGCCTTCAGATCAGTTTAAGATCCGCCGTTTAATAGGGATGTGTCGTAAGGCATAAACATGACAAACTGAACAGAACTTACCGATGCAGGTCTACGAAGAACTTGGATTTTTCTGTGTGAAAGTTGTAGTCAACGCTTGTGAGTTGTATCAGGTTCGGCATCGCTGCCGGTGTCATGCGAAAAACTGGGGCCTCCTAATTAGTGTCCCCATCCAGAGGAAGTATACCGCTGCGCATGCTCCCGTGCGCGCAGCAGTTCAGTCACATTCGATATGCTTGAAGAGTGATGATCGGATGCCCAAAATAGGTATTGGCATAAAATCTAATATGCAATTTATGTATAATCAAATAATTTCTTATAATGTACGTTTTTTTCCACCATTACCGGTACTAATATGATAAAAGTGTTTGATTCGATTTGATGGATGGCCACATGATTTCGCATCATGTTGTCCTTCGAGAGGAAGTATACCATACGCCCTATTGAGGTATCCCATAATTCAGTCTATTCACAAGTTCCGGTGTTCGCTGGTTGCCGACTTTGCATGGTGGTAGACCCTTGAACCCTAACCCACTGTTATTGCAGTTTGACAGTTTTTATAAATCTTCAAATTGGAAATCCGATGCCAGAAATGGAAATTTCAGTTATTTTAACATGAAAATCCAAAATTATGTACCAACCTACTTTGAATACAAATTCTGATTGGCAGAAAAAATTGCACTGACCTACTTATGAAGTGCTGGCAGTGACTTGCAGCACTCCGCTAATTTATGTGTGCAAAGGATCACAGGAGTTGAAGAGAAAAAAAGAGTAAAAAATGCACTTGGAGCATATTCTATGCTTGACTATCACTAAGATGTCAACAGATATACCAGCACACTTTGAATCCAGCTGGGACATTGTCATATTTCCTAATGTAATTCATCATATACTCATATTTTAAGGTATATGATAAAATAAAAATGTATTACCTTACTGGTACATACTTGCATACCTTGTTTCTTTTGATAAAATAATTCACCCACTCTGAGAGCTCGTGGAATATTTTTATCAAAAGAAACGCGGTATGCGAGTATGTACCAGTAAGGTATATACATTTTATCTTAGTATTAAACAATAACAGGCAGGTATTACCAGCTGGCCGCAGTGCTGGCAGTGGTTGAATGCTGGATTTAGAGTCTACCATAGGAAGTGCCCGACAGACCCAAACCCAACTCATTTTTCAAAATTCAACTCTTTGACATTGCACTTGCTGCGATGTGGTTATCACGAGCAATAAACTCAATTAGGATATAAAACTGATACAATTATGACGAGATGAAGTAAATATGACTAATTTTCTAATATCATAGCTGAAATGTTGATCGGAAATGAACTTTGATCGCCTTGACAGGTGCTTGAGCGATACAATGTTATAATTCAAATGTTAGAATCAGCTATAGGTTGGTCAGTGTTTGGATGTACTCCATGCTGTCTCCTTATCACATATATAATATTTAGTAGAATTTTTCAAATTACAATCATTTGAGACCAACCTGATCTCCCTGTTACCCTAGGACACTCCAAAAGTGTTCATAGGCTTCGCAAGAACCTTAATTCTCCTTCACACTTCTACCAAGGTAAGTATTCGGATAATTACCTATATTTAAATACTTATATCTGTATATTGTAACGGGATGTTAAATGCACCTGGTTTCTTTTAAGTGGTTCTTGATATGGCAGAGGACAGTGACTACATTTATCTTAGTCACTCAGGTGAATTGGTGTCACAACCTAGTTTCTACCTGCCATGACACATGTTTCTCAAGCAGATGTATATATAGCAAGTGGTACCAGACACAGTAACATTTGGTAGCATAACTGCAGATAGATCCTGCACCATTCCCCTTTGGCAAGTATCTATCAGGATATAGGTAAGGATATATGTACGTTGTATGAAGCTGTATGGACAACAGTATATAGTTAAGTATTATGAGGACTGGTTTGAAACCATTTCATTCACTAACGTTTATAGTAGCTGACTCTATGTACAGCAAACTGGAGCATGTAAAGGTAGGTGGGCATCTAGGTACAGATAAATACACAATATTGACTGGTGTCAGATACTCCAAGTAGTCGACGCATAGTAATATCCGAATGTAGGCGAGGATATTGCGCAGAGTCAACTCCGAGGAGCGTACAACCGCTTTTTTCTGAAACCAGTCTATATTGTATTTATCATCCACCTTTTCTGGACAAGTGGCATGTCGATATCAGTTCGTTTTGGTTATGAACTATTTTTCCGAACACACTATTTTTCCATATGCGCCACCCAGAGCATACAACATATCTGTATGCGCCGGGTATGTCCATACAAACTCCCTATGTGTTTTCTATGGACACTTTGTATTAGGTGGATGATAAAAGGGGAGATATTGATAAGCTGCCCAACATGAGTTTAATATGTGGTAATATTCAAATTCAATAATAATTGCTGATGATGTATTCCACCAGATACATTCATGTGATAAATTATTTTTGTACTAGAACTGAATTGTAGAATGATTTTGGTCTTCCATCATACCCTCACTACAAATAGGTTTCAACATACATTTGTTTACAAACCTCTGCCTACAGCATCAGTCTGTATAAACTTGATGATGGACCACATTTGATCACAAACTACTATACAATTAGAAGTGTATTAAACAGGGTCGTCCCTCAATGCTTTTAAGGGTTGATATAAAGAAGTGTGCAGCAACTGCCATGCTTCACATATCCTGACTGAGATGTTAATCACACTTTCCAATTTCTGTCAAGTAATAGAAAATCCACTGGAAAATCATTCTGTTTCAGAGAACAAAACCACTGCCTGGAAAATTGTGTGTGGCAGTATGAATTACACAAATGTTAGTGTGAATGCATGAAACCTCACCAAATTTTACAACTTTTATATTTTCACATATTTTTGTTATCATTGGGTATTAGATTTGATAGTTCATGACTTTGATCTTCCACCAAACCCATTTCTGGCAGTGAAGGTTACGCATTTCCCTTATACATTGTACTTTTTCTTTTACCTTTTACGACAATATAAATATCAACGGAAAACACATTATGCAAAGTACAATAAAGTATGGTGATATGATATATGATAATCATATAGTTATGATTACAAGGAGCTACAATACAATGGTAAGACATGTATTTCAGTTGGAAGTGGGAATTAGTGTTAGTGACAATTGATATACAATTTATATGTACAGGGATGGTACATGTTCATATGGTGTTTGTTGTTCAGACGTACCTGATCTTCAGGACATTTGCTGTGCCTGTTGGTAAATTATCAAAATAACTCAGTGTTTAATTGATAAGTACTTGTATTAAACACAGTATATAAATCCTTTTTTTAAATTTTTTTATGAAATATACATTATATAAATCCAGAGCATTATAATGGATACTTAGATACAATCAGCTGATTTTTTGTTATCTGATATCATCAGCGACTCTTTGTATATATACAAAAAGTTGGTTTAGACTAGAGGTTGAATACAAGGTTTAAGTCATTCGATCATTAGCTATAATCTTAGATAACTAACTATATATGTACTTGCCAATAGAGATTGGGTCTTTGTTAATTACTATCAGGGTCATAGAGTATTTGTATGTTAAAGTCCTTTGTATTTTTCCTTTTTTTTCTCCTAGAACGTGGACCTGATCTGTATGTGTTTATTGTGCAAATGCATTTGTGAGATTTGAACAGCTTTGGTCTCACAATGGGAATATCCAAAGGAGGTGTGTGGAGAGGGTGTGCAGTCCTCATGTGTATTGGCTGTGTTTTCTCAACACTGAGTATCAGCCAAGGAGCACGGATTCTAACTATCCCCCTGCCATCAGGAAGTCATATTATGACAATTGAACAGGTAAATAACTCTATGACCATGTCTGCTAAAAATATACAATTTGTTTTATGCATGCAGTCTAGTCTTTAATGAACATACACATTCTAAATATCTTATGTTGAATTCACCAAGAGGGTTAGATGGTCTGAAAACAAATGATTTTATCATTTTATCAACATATCTTAATTTCTGATTGTTACAGCTTTGATTTGTCATTTAACAAAGGTTTTGTCATATTTCAGATTTCATCAGCTTTAATTGAGAGGGGACATGAGGTTTATAGCGCCATCAACAAAGACTGCAAGGGGGTAAAAAGTCTGGCTGCAGCTGGTGTCAAAATAATCCCCCTTGATGTTCCTTCCGGCTGCTTCTTTGAATCCAAAAAATTTACAAAAATAAGGAATACTAGAATGTTTAATTTTTCAATAACTGCCCTTCTCAAGTTCAATTATGAGACTCTTGGACAATATTTTCTCGAAGAGGCAGAAGCTCTCCTCAATGAAAAGATGGCTTCAGATCTTGCTAAACTCAAGTTTGATTTATGTATTGTTGATGGCATAGGGCTTACCAGGCATATGTTCGTGCTACCATACAAGCTTGGCTTACCAGTAATCTCTGCCAACAGTCCTTTAGACCGTATTATAGCTGGATTACCAGCCCTTCCATCCTTCACCCCATCACTTATAGACTCTGTCTACAGTGACAAAATGACATACATGGAGCGTGTAAAAAATCTGATCAAAACTGTTGTAATCCCAATTGTTGTTCCCTTGTCCAGTCCAAGCACCAATGATATCTTAGTGTCAAAGTATGCACCAGAAAGGCCTTATGTTCCCTTAAGACAAATAGTTCAGGAAACAAAGCTTTGGTTGTTCCAGAGTGATGTTTTACTGGATTACCCACATGTTTCACTTCCACACACAGTTGATATAGGCGGTATAAACACCAAGCCAGCTGAAAGACTCCCTGAGGACCTATTGGACTTTGCAGATGGTGCTGAACATGGTTTGGTTATTGTTTCATTTGGTTCTAGTGTGGCTGAATTTCCTAGAGAAATTACAGAGAATATCTTCCGAGGCCTTAAAGCACTGAAACAAAGGGTAGTTTGGCGCTATGCTGGACCAGCCCTGCCAGATGTTCCAGCAAACCTGAAATTACTTAAATGGCTTCCACAGAATGACTTGCTTGGACACCCAAATACTAAAGTGTTTGTGACTCATTGTGGAACAAATGGTCAATTTGAAGCCTTGTTCCATGGGGTACCTATGGTGGGAATCCCTTTGGGCGGAGACCAGACATATAATGCAAAGCGAATGGAAGAAAAAGACTTTGGAGTTGTATTGAATCTGGCTACCATGTCTCCAGGTGCCTTGACAGATGCTGTGAAGGAAGTACACAACAATGCCACCTATAGGGACAATATCAAACTAAGGTCAGCTATGTTTAAAGATAGACTAGCAACTCCAAAACAGACCGTAGTGCACTGGGTGGAACATGTGCTTAAGTATGGGACAGACCATCTGAGGTCGCCTGCAGTCGATATGCCATTCCTTCAGTACTGGTGCTTAGATGTTATTATACCCCTCTGTCTTTTACTGGTGCTACTTTTCTACATAATGATAAAGGTGACACTGAAGATATCTAGGGTATTCTGGAGATGTATATGTCGAACATCAGGAAAGAAGACTAGTAAACAGAAGAAAGTGCAGTAATTGTATAGTAAAATCTCCCATCTTATAGTAAGATTAAGATACCAGTGTTGGTTATAATACATGACTGGCAAACACTGGTGCTTAGATGTTACTCTACCCCTCTATCTATTTATGTTGTTATTATTCTACATAATGAAAAAGGTGAATCTGAAGATATTTAAGGTATCCTGGAGATGTATATATCGAACATCCGGCAAGGAGACTTGTCAACAAAAGAAGGTGCAGTAATATGTTCAATCTTACATTAAGATTAAGATACCAGTGTTGGTTATAATAAATGACCGTGGCAAACAATGCTGATCTCTCCTGTGAAGAGATTCCAGGTACATATGTTTATATGTAAATATTAATAAACATGTTTTATGAGCTACAGGTGATGGGATATTTAGAGATATGTATACCACAGTAGGTGCTAAAGATGTTAGAATATGACTTCTTAAAGATTGAGTATATGAGGTCCACAGCTTCTTATGCCAGGTGTGGTGCATAGTGTAAATAATTATCTATAATGTGAGGTATTGCTCAGTGATTTGAAATTAAGGTGGTGTTGGTTCTAAGTATCACTTGTCACAATTATTAAGCTTGGGAAGAAGTTCATATATATGAGGTTAGGGCTTATTTTCATTAAGCAATATTGGGGGTACTAACGGGTGATGAGAGCCACTGAATAGAGTCCACATCGTTTAGTGGTAACACAAAATTTGCAGTGTAGTTGGTGACTTAGAGCCTAGCTGATCCCTGCTCCATGATGGTAGCTCCAGTTAGTCACTAGAAACAGTCCAGTCTTGTGCGATTACAATATCAGACCTGTTTGATATAACTTTTGTAACCTAATCAACAACTGGCCGAATGATCGCTCTCCCATCTGCTGTGCGACTGGTGTTTTTGGCAACTTCAGGGGCTGTCTATAAAAAGGGCTTTTCTTTTTTTATTGAGCAAAACCTTTATTAAGTCCAAACATTCACATAGCTTCTTGCATTATGCTTCATCACGCACATTTTGTATCATAAAACTGATCATCTTGCAAAGTGACTCGTTACCTGAAGTTTTGCTCCCCTTTTTTAATTTTCTTTTATTGTGTAACTCATACTTAAGGTAGCTTATCTATTGCCTAACTGATTGACCATTATCTTATATTCAGAAAAGGTTTTCACCCTTGTAATTTCTAAAAAAAATCTAATATATATCCAGAGGTCTTTTTGCCAGGGTGAATACAGATAAAATAGGAGACCCTAAAAGGGCATAAGGGCATATCTGAATGAAGTTAGTAAACATTTTGAGACTAAAGTATCATGACATAGACAGGTTAACAAGGGGAAGTTCGAGATGTCTCATCAAAATAGCTATGAGAGGAAATATAAAGATCAGAGAACCCAAGTTCCTGACAGCAGGCTCATATATTCTCTATTATTGCAACCAAATCCAGCATTCCATGATAAGCCTCTTTTGTGGCATGATAGAAAAGAGATATTGAAACATAAATGTCATCTTCAGAGTTTGAAAATTGCAGGCGAAATGTTGTTGACAAACATGCATGGCAAAATCTGAGACAAGTATGAGAAATGTAGCAACCCTTGTGGTGTAAAAGAACCTTGAGAAAGTCTGGTGAGAACCTGCAATGGTTAACTGGACGTTAAATCAAACCAATGTAACGACATTCAAGTAAATTATGCTGAATTGAAATAAATTGAATTGTGCACAAGATAGCATGTGATATATATTGTACTTTACCTGCCTTACAGTATTTGTGTTCTGACATCCTGGTGAGAGGGAATCAATGACAGGGAGAGGAGACTCACTAACGGTGATAATTTTCTGTTGATAAACACCACTGACGTTCCTCTATATTTGGTATTTTCTCGCAACAGTCAACAATTACATAGCTTTTGCAGATGGAGAACGTCAGTGGTGAAACCTGATTAGATGTTATTAATCTAGAGTACTGTTAAGAAATGGCCCAATGAATAAATCCTTTTTAAAAAAAAGCTATAACAACAAAAATAAATCTGTCCTACAGATAGCACAACAAGGTGCCTACAAATGCAGAATACTTGATAATATCATTAGTTTGGTAGTTTCCTCTCTGCTGATACAGATATCAGACCTTGAGCAGTTAACCAGATAACATATATAAAAGGTGTGTATTGTCAACATGATATGCTTGGAGATTCACCTCAAAATAAAGACATAGTTATTCTGACCAAGGCTTGAAGACTGAAATCCGATGAGAGTGAACTTTTTTGTGTATAGTGAAAGATCAAACCTGCTATTGTTTTTTAAATGGCTATACTCAGATGTATAGGCAGCTTCTTGATACTTGTAAAAATGCCGGGCCTTAAGCTGGTGTAGACCAAATGAAGTACACAAGAGTTCAAATGGTTATGGACACCAATTACCAGCTCAAAACTGAAGTACCAATCCTATTTACCAGGGCTTCAATTTAAACTCATTCACAGACACCTGGAGGCACACAGGGCAGCAATAAAATCACTAGTTTTATGCAAATTAGATATAAAAAATCCATTGATGCCATACCAGCGATGTTATGAGCAGATTTTGGAAAGCCAAATTTATCTACTTTCACCCTGGACTCACGGTGCACCCCTCTCTTAAGATTTCACAGTCATAGTCAGACTTGTTAAGTTTAATTCACTATCACACCCCCTGACACCTGAATGGAGAGTGTGACAGGGTGTGAAAACACTACACTTGCCACCATGGCCACAGTACTGTAGCATTATCTTAAGGCACGTGTATATGACTGAGGCAATAGGTCTCAGGTACATGGGATATTACATGATAATAATTCTATATGCAACTAGTGGCATATAAAACTCTGTATTCCAGTTAGCATGGCATATGGAAACTTAATATTAAGCCGATGGGATTTTGTATTAGGGGTAGGATAAAGACACAATATTGACTGGTTTCAGATACAAGCAGCCATATGCTCCGAGGAGTTGACGCGTAGTAATATCCGAGCGTATGCGAGGATATTGCGCAGAGTCAACTCCGAGGAGCATACAACCGCTTTTATCTGAAACCAGTCTATATCGTATTTATCATCCACCTTTTCTGGGCAAGTGGCATGTCAATATCAGTTCATTTTAGTTTTGCACTATTTTTCCGTATGCACTATTTTTCCGTATGCGCCACCCAGAGCATACAACATATCCGTATGCGCCGGTATGTCCATAGAAACCCCCTATGTGTTTTCTATGGACACATTGTATTTGGTGGGTAATAAATAGGAAGTACACCATACCTGTGTGACGTATCCGTCGAAAATCATGGACCATGTGGTGTATGAAAAGGGTTAAGTGCGTTGTGGGAGGCTCAAGGCTTTAAAACTAGGTGACACAAATATTGGTTGGATTATCAGGGACAAACAGTCCCATCTGTGGCCCTGTGACCAGGGTTCAGGCACTATATTTGATAATTTCCTAAAATATAGAGAATGGAGGTCATAGGTTAAAATATAGAAGAAAATGTAGAATGCACATCACCTCCAGATAATAGGCTGATGTGGCCGTAACCCAAGCCCATTTGGAGTATTCGCCATGGCAAACCCTGATGATTCAGGCGCTCTGCGACCAGGGACCTGTTTCACTAGTTTTGTGACATGTCTAGATGGCGTCTGTGACACCATACAGGCATATTGGGGTTGACTAGTGACAACACAAGTAGCATTGGCACAAGTGGCGCTGTAGTGTCACTGGTCGCAACACCGACAATGTGACATAAATGCGACAATAGATGTGACATGCGTTATGAAATGTAACTTCGTTTTGTCCGTTCTTGCTTGCACTGTTGGTGCCACTTTTCATGTCTGTCTAACACTTTTGTCACGAAACTAGTGAAACAGGTCCCTGGTCTGAAAAACACTTGCCACCATTGATTTTTCTTTTTCAGATATACAATAGGGTTTTATCTTGAAATATTTGGTGTTGTACAGTAACTTCAACTTTACACGACGTTTCTGTGTTTAAGAAAGTGCTTTTATCAGGTGCCATCAGGTATACTACAAACTATTCTTAATGTCACAAATTGATGATAATGTAATAGTGTTTTAGCTTATAGTTCTATACATAAGACTTTACTCCTATATTTAAATGTAGTGTTCTGTAACATCCTGGTGCAAACCCATAATCAAATAATTGATGGATTCTGAGCTGTTCTACAGAAACTCATCCTGCAGTGACAAGCACTGTTCCAGGAAAAGGCAGCGGGAAACATCCGTGAGCCAGTGTGTGAGTCATGGTGAGACAGCTTTACCGGGAGTCACTTGTAGGGGAAACCCATCTTGAAGGTGATGTCGTAATCTATTTTTAGAAACATTACAGTGCTCTCTGAATATTAAATGTACCCAGTATATAAGGGAGGACAGTCTTGAGATGATGGGGAGAAGACCAGCCGTGACCATCAGAGTAAGACCAGCCGTGAAGTCAGCTATTATTGCCATAGAGCTTGGATAATAATTGGGACCACGCTACAAGCAGCTATGTGACGGGACATCCTCTATGCTGGAACTACTGCAACCAATGGGACTTGGATGTGCAATACTGTGAACTTCAGTCAGTGTTATATATTGTGCCATGTAGGATTAACAAAGGACTGCTGTGTATGTGTGCTGGATATTCATAGTTACTGTATCACTGGATATTGTACCTTGATGTGGATTATATCAATATCTCCCCAGTTTATATTGTTCATTGGATCTTATCTTATGCTCTACATTAAACATCTAAAAGCTCCATCTTCTAGTTATTCCTGTAACCGGGAACATTACATATAGCTAGGTTACAACTTGGTGTGAGAACCCTCAAAGATCCTGGACACCTCAAAATCAAGACTTTGGATATTTCTGTGTATTTTTGAGGATACAGTGTCTGTTGTGGTTGGTGCAGTCTAAACCACTACACACATGGCACCCCATGATAGCGGGAAGGGTTGATGTTAGGGGTTTCAGAAAAATCAATACTCCTACCCGGCACTACTGCAAGGCCCATGCCGCCCTTAATGCCCTCATAAATCTCTGTGTGTGTGACTTGCTTAGAGCTCTGACACAATGCCTGAATTATATGCTCCAGGACATTTCTATGGGAATGAAGATGAAAATCCAGAAGAATTTATGTGTAAATTTGAAGCATACATTTCACTGAAAAACGTTTTGGAACCAGCAAAGGTCTTTCCATTGGCATTGAAAGACAAAGCATACATTTGGTATGACTCTCTGAGAGAAGAAGAGAAGTCAGACTTTTGTGAACTGAGGAAGGCATTCTTACAGAGATATACAATTAGTGAAGCATTCCACTTCATCAAAACTAAGGACATATTTATGGAAAAACAGGGAAATGAAGAAAATGTACAAGATTACATAGCAAGGATAAAAAGTGACTCTAAATCTGTGAAATTGGAGGAATCTCTTCAGTTTAGAGCAATAGTGAATGGACTCAAACCACACATCAGGACTAAAGTGTTACTTCAAAAGCCAACAAATATAAATGACATTGAAAAGTATGCAGTGATGGCTGAAATAGTGTATAATCTTCAGAGTGAGGGAGATGAATTAACATATACAATGAGTGACTTGAAAGAACAAGTAACTGCAGTGAGAAAGGAGATTGAGAGGACAAGATCAAAAGCAAGATCAATACCATGGACAAAAAGACAATTTACTCCATATGAGCAAGGATCTATAACTCCAAAAAGAAAGATATACAAGCCAGTTTCTGGTAAAGGTAAGTGCAACCAGTACCATAATTGCAAGGCAGATAATTCTGATTTCAACCATTTTGATTCAGAATACAAAAATGATCACTTTGAAAATAGAAATGACTTCTAGGGTCACGAGTCTGTCTATGGAAAGGCCAGTCTAAAAGCCATAGATAGACCTTATAGGTATAAAAGCTCAGTAACAAAAGGAAAGTCTCAGTATAATGATGATAACAAAATACCACTTATTGCCAGTATTGCTAGAATGGATAGAAACTATATTGAAGGTTCAGTGAGAGGAAGATCTGTTAGAATACTTGTAGACACAGGAGCCAGTGTAAGCTGTGTGACATACAGATTCCTACAGAGCATAGGTTATGGATATAGAAACTTGAGTCAGTCACAGTCTCTAAAAAGAAGTTTAGCTTCATGGCCATTTACGGTATTTCATTTGTTTCTAAACACACATAATGAGAAAATGGGAAGATGAAGGGGGGCTACGGAGTATGAAATGGTAAGTTGAATATGGTCTACACTGGTCACCAGAGCTACACTTCATTAGCTCAGGTGGGGTTAAATCCGCGGCCACCTTGATCGACAAGTTGTAAGTGTCTGTGACTCCCTGCATATCATTAATTAATGTACAACAGCTTGACTGCCTGAGGCTTATTTATGATGGCGAGGATGTTACAAGTAGAGAACCCTCCTACAGGTTATAGAAAGAATATAATCTACCATCTGCTTCCAGGACTCATGAGGCAAAAGTAGTTTACAAACAGACACAGAATGTAGTCCTGGCGGTCGTTTTAGTTCTAACCCTCGTAGGGGATGACAGCCCCGACGAAGGAGACCTCCACGGACGACACATTCGACGAGAGCTCGTCAATCGCGTTTGATTACGTGTATCGTCCATAGGGAAAGAAATTCTCATTCGTACTCTCCTTTGAGTGATCCCCAGGACAAACCATGTTCAAGGCATTAACAAAAGCTGATATGAACAGTAAGATCTGGTGACCCTAACCTTGACACTGAAGTGGACACTGTAATGAATTCTTGTTAAAACTGTTTAAATAAGATAAGATATTTTGTCTAGGATGTGGAGAATATTTTAAACCAAAAATCATGTTAGTCTTAAGCAGAACTGAAGTTAATTGCAGAATGTAGTCACATAATCTAGGATCGTACATGTAGATCATTTTCTGTATGCCACTGAGACCCAGGGACGATGTTGGTCAACTTTATTCAACACTTATGGACGACCTTATGGACGGCTAATACTTTCGTAGCGAACAAATTTAAATACTATTCAACGATAGCCTTTGTACGAGGTATAGAAAAGGGTCTTTATGTACGATCGTAGATTATTAAACGGCCCCCTGATTCCTGTCCCGCTGTGACGTCACTGGTTTGAGGCAGAGATTAGTAAGCGCTAGCGCCACAAAAGATCTGCTTGGAGAGTGGTAAGGAAGGTGGATGTGGTCATGGGGGACGTCTCCTAGAGCCATGTTTGTGTAATGCTTTATTCGTGATCCTCGTCTACTCCTCAGCAAATACAGACAGGGGTTCAATGTACATACTACACATTCCCCACACAGCCCACAAAATTGGATTTTCTGTGTTACATCTGAATGCCATTCTGAATGCCACTGCTGTGTCTGAAGAACTCCACTGTAACATTGCCAGATGCAATTTTTTTTTTCTTTTCAAATACACCCACAGGTGTCCTCTCTATTTCTCCTGTGTAGATTGCGGTGAATGAGGCTTTCACATCGGCCTGGGGATAATTTGATTTATTACCACGATCTTAAATAACATGACATGAAAGAGCCGATTCTTTTAAAAGGAAGAGCTTCTTTTAATTCAAGATTCTGTCACAACATTTACCTCAAAGGGCGTTTTTCAATGATCTGCAGGCAAACATGAAATAGTTGATGTGACTGACACGAGTCAGTTATTTGGGTCTTGGTACACGTTTTCTTTTACAGGATCTGACTGACCAAATGTCAACAAGACTGGACTAGGTGAAAACGGTCCGAGGTGAGAGAAAATTTTGAATTTTCAAACAAGGCCCAAGACATAGTGATCTACGGGATGCGGTGGCCAAGCGAAGGCAGTAGCAGTATAGGTAAAGTTGCTTAAAGGTATATCGGACAATTTATGGTAGCGCCACCTGGTAATTCTTTTAATATTGCTTATTACCTTGTGATTCATTTTAATGAAAAATGTGTATATTCAACATTTTGTCCAGTTTGTCCAGTCTTAATAGGTAAAATAGGGCAATTTACATTTGCCTGATTCAGATAGGAAATGTACTGACAAAAAATGGTTCTTCAATTCTTTCAAAAACAAGGAAGGTGACCTATGTATTTTAAAATGTGTATGTGTAGCAATATGCATCGACTAAATTCTGTGAAAGTTTGAGGAAAATAACATTGGTTTTACTATGCGAAAAACAACTTTATAGAATTCCTATATTTTCTATTATAATATGGTCATTGCATTGATCTCTAAATGAAAAACTATATGGTGACCCCCGAATTTTACAGCACTTCGAGATCATCATTTTGAATTTCAGGAAAATGAAATGATTTTTAATTTTCAAAGCAAATCGACCTTGACCAGTAGCAGGTTGTTGCCTGGTGTCTGGTTGTTCAAGGTCGTTAACTCATAGTCACTGCCATGATAGTTCAAGGTCATTAAGTCATAGTCACTGCCATGATAGTTCAAGGTCATTAAGTCATAGTCACTGCCATGATAGTTCAAGGTCATTAAGACGTAGTCACTGCCATGATTGTTCAAGGTCAATAAGTCATAGTCACTGCCATGATTGTTCAAGGTCATTAAGTCATAGTCACTGCCATGATTGTTCAAGGTCGGTAAGTCATAGTCACTGCCATGATTGTTCAAGGTCATTAAGACATAGTCACTGCCATGATTGTTCAAGGTCGGTAAGTCATAGTCACTGCCATGATTGTTCAAGGTCGGTAAGTCATAGTCACTGCCATGATTGTTCAAGGTCATTAAGACATAGTCACTGCCATGATTGTTCAAGGTCATTAAGTCATAGTCACTGCTATGATTGTTCAAGGTCATTAAGTCATAGTCACTGCCATGATTGTTTAAGGTCATTAAGTCATTAGGTTGTTAAGTCACTCACTAGTCAGTCACTACCATTACTGTTCATGGCTGCTTAGTCTTATTAGTCAAGTTCCTGATGTCAAGAGGGATAGGAGGAGTGAGTATAAACGACCACAGACATGGATAGTCTTTACTTAAACTTAGTTTATTTGGCAACCTGTTCTGAAATAGTATATGTTTATTAACCCATGTCTACAGCTGAGAACAAAGATATAACAGGTACAAGATGCATCCATATATTACGCTTTCTTCGCCAAACTCCTCAGCAACCATCCAGGCGAGTCACAGATCTGTGGGATTTCTGCTAGATTGTTCCCAGCAAAATCAATACATCTGATTAGTTCTTGATGAATACATGAAGACATTACACAACGCTCATTTCACATTAACAGAATACATATTCAATATTCATAGAATAGCAGACCATTGGGCGTCGAACATGGTTCATGAACAAGGGCCCATTGGGCCATCATAGGCTTTACCATCCATTGTATACCAAGTCCCCATTGAAAATGTATGGGGGCTCAGTAAATCATTACCCAATGTTTAAAAAATATTCAGTATCACAACCATTGTAAACTAGTTTAATTCCATTGTATACGGCCTCAAAACCATTGTATACGGGAAAATAGTCTATTTGAGCTATAGAGCAAAAACATAGTCCCTATTGATATACTCTTAAATGGCAATTTCTGGGTTAAATATATTCGAGAAGAGGGATAATAAATACAATAGATGATGGTTTTGTGGGTATGCTGCTCTTTAAGCAACTCGCGGTCGACGTCATAATCCACTCGCTTATGCTCGTGTAATACTACGCGTCAAACTCGTGCTTTACAGCCTCCTGACAAAACCATGAAGTTGCACACATGTTTTATGGCACACAGAATTCTCGGTCATCCTTTGGTATGATTAATTTATTTTGATCTTCACGGAAAGGATCATTGTTGGTCCTGACACATTAACATTGATATACAATTACATGAACCCTATAGATTAGAATTCTACTCTAATACCTATGTAATGTTTTTATTCATATATACATGCACGTTTTCAAACGTACATATTTTCTTTCTGCGAGAAATACTTTTCGCCAACACCTCATTCGTTCAGTCTTGAATCGAAGAAGAAAGAGTTTTAGTAGAATATTCTCGCCTGCTACCTATCCCATTATTATTCTCTTCTCAGTAACATCATTTCAATTTACAGAATTGTAATGAAAATTACAACTTTAGGATTTGTCCACAGATTAACTGACGGTAGTGCAGTAAAACCCCGCTTAAGGGGACCCACCGTTCCAATCTGTCTCTTTAAGCAGGGTGCCTCCTTACGCAGGGTTTTCAGTCTGTCGATTGTTAGGCTTTGTATAAGGCCACTAAAAAAAAAAAAATTGTTTCTCATCACCAAGCCATGAAAAATATGACGAGGGCGCTTTTTTTTTTTTTTTTTTTTTTTTTTTTTGCTATATCAAAGATGGCAGACATACAGTAAAACCCCGCATAAGTGGACACCCTCCGATCCGGGCCAAAGTGGCTGCTTACGCTGGGTGTCTGCTTATGCGGGGTTTCCAGATTTTTACTGGCTATATATTTAATACATCCCTGACACCAGGAGCTTTAATTTGATACTAAATACACATACCTTTTATAATTTCTATCAAGATTCATCTATTTAAAAAAAAAAAAAAAAAAAAAAAAATCTTCTAAAATCATTTTTTCTGATGCGCGCGGTGATGAGAAACAAGTTTTTTTTTTTGAGTGGCCTAATATAAATCCTTTAAACAGGTGGTATACTACGAAATAGAAACACTGTTGGATCCATACAGACACCCCACAGACGCCTACCTGAGCCTACGCAGGTTGTTGCCAGGGACCTGTTTCACTAGTTTCGTGACCTGTCTAGATGGCGTCTAGATAGTGTATCCGGTTTCATAAGAACTAGACATTACACTTCGTTTTGTCCGTTCTTGCTTGCACTGTTGGTGCCGCTTTTCTTATTTGTCTAACACTTTTGTCACGAAACTACTGAAACAGGTCCATGATGTGTAGATTTGTCTAATTCTTACGTTTGGGGTCTGTCTTTTCCTAAGGGCAGTTACTTGTGTTGTTACGACACTAGACAACCCAAATGTCTGTATGGTGTCACAGGCATATCGGAAAACTAGTGAAACAGGTCCCTGGTGTCTGATAGTCTAGACACCAGTCTACCTACCTTTATGGTCTATATCTTGTGTGTCATCCATTCGTTTAGTCTGTACAGGGACAGCGAGTACAGAGATAAATAAAGAACGCAACTCGTTTTGGTCAAAGTTGTTGTTCTCCAACTCATTTGAACGCTACATGATATTCACTTGGCTTCACCTCGTTCATATCGCTCCTCATCAAACTATTTGAAAACGATGACTTTGACCAAAACTTGCTGGTTTCTTTTTTATTGCTACATTCAGCAATGGCTTCACTTGAGTAAAGGGGGTGTTCCACTGGATAGACTGTCGCCGATTTGGTAGACAGACACTCGCCGATTCTTATCGGATGCCTTCGAGTTTCTCAAGTCTTTGATGATGGACATTTATTAAACTATCATGATCAGTATAAAATACATTACGGTATGTGAAATTCCTCTTAAAGGCTCAGGAACAATCGATCGGGTGAAAATTCGGCCTAGTTGAGCACCCCCTTTAACCCAACCTTCTACCCTGACTCTATACTGCCGTAATCATCATCAACATCTTCAGCTTCCGTCTTAAAGGCAGAGTTCCTCACCTCCTCTACTATGCCCCGTATGAGTTTGACAAGGAGCAGAACGCATGTGGTGGCGAGTGCACCAATGACACCGATAAAAGAAAAGATAAAAACGAGTGAGGTGTGTTTATCAGTTAACACCGACACCAGAGCAATGATGATCAGGATGTAGGGAGTATACAAGAAGCGAGTGTGCTTCTCAAAGATCCCCACATCGAAGACTCCATAGATGGCCACCAGCATAAACAGTGCAGCTGTAGCTATGACACTCGGGGTTCCGAAAGCAAAGGAGTCGATGAATTTGAAGTGCACTGCGAGCATCTCAATGGCAGTTAGAAAGAGCCAGGCGACTAGTGCTCCAAGGCCATTGTGGACGAGGCCAACCACGAGGCGATGCTCTTTTGGCAGTCCTACCTTCACCAGGTCTGTGTTGTGCTGAGCGAGCCCGTACAAGGCAAACACCAGGGCCGCCAAGCCTGTGCCTGACATGGTCCACGACAACACCATGGAAGTCATAATCAGCTTCTTCTCAAAGAGAACCAGCCAGGCAATCACTTGCCCGAAGGTCAGAGAGGTCAGCAGGTAGAACGGCCATGATTGGACGGGCCCGACGATGTAGACGAAATCTTTCTCGTTGTCCAGTCGGCCGAAGGTTGTGGTCACGTAGATTAGCCATGCCAACTGTAAATAAAACACAAATAGATCAGCCAAGAGTATACTATTTCTGAAGGGTGGTGCCACATTGACCTACACCGGACGACACCGCTACGAGGCCTCGCCTGAGACAAAATACCGTTCCTTTGTCAGCGAAAAGGGAACTTTTATTTTCTGAAATCGTACAGTGTCTGATGGTCTTAACTAATAATATGTACATTTATAAACAGACATTCGTGGAGAAAACCTGTGGCGCGTTGAATGATCCAGGATGTATCGTAGGGCAGGACGATAAGATCTAACTGATGAAGGAGGTTCTGGACGATCTACGCCAAATATCGTTTCATAAATTAGATCCATGTCGGTCCCAGATGTCTCACCAGGGAGGTGTTTTTAAAACTAAGAACGATAAAATAATTCATCTTATCGTGGTCTTTGTTGCATTCTCGTTACCTAAAGTGATCCGTCTTTATGGAGGACGATCTTACATGACGATCAGGAAAATATCTTTATTTCAAATTTTTAAAAGGTCACAAGTTTTACCGTTTTTAGGTCCGATGCTAGGTGGGTTCGATCCTTTATAACGAAACATCTTCCACTTAGAAAGATAGAAACTAAACAATAAAATTTGCAAAAGATATCCTGGAATTATGCAGACCACATTTGAAAACGGACTGACACTCCGATCGTGGTCACTGTCGCCTGAGGATGGGCCCGATCGTGATCGTTCAGCCAATATCGTTCTTAGTTTTAAAAACAGGTCCCTGGGACCTGTTTTTAAAACTAAGAACGATAGTGGTTGAATGACTACGATTAGGACCCACCACAACGATATTGACTAGGATGTCTTTGTCAGTCCGTGTTTTAAACATGGTCCTACAGAAACGATCAAATCTTTATCGTTCAAGCCTTTCTGATCGTAGTTAAAGGCATGTCCTAGTGAACAACCAATCAGATTGAGTTTTATAGTCACATGACTAAACACTAGGATTGTCTATAGTCAATGACTAAAGATATTCCTCGTGGAGGAAGGATCTTGGTGGAGGACAATGCAATACCATTTTACAAATAAGCATCCTTTGTGCCTCTGCAATGGATTTATTTCAAGGGAAATATAATAATGCAATCCAACTACACTTTAAGAGGCCATTACAAGCTGAGAGTAGCTAAGTTGTTTTATTCTGCTAAATCAAATATTGTACGACACCCCCTGGGGTTGTCTTCCAATAAGACAGAAAATGGAGGTAGGACAGGCCTATGGACGATGTGGATCACGATCAAGATTTTTTAAAACACTGAAAATAAAGATATTTTCCTAATCGTTGTGTAAGAATGTCCTCCACAATGACAGATCACTTTAGGTAATGAGAATGCATCAAGGACCGTGATAGGACCAATTCTTTTATCGTTCTTAGTTTTAAAAACAGGTCCCTGGGGCCTGTTTTTTAAAACTAAGAACGACAAAAGAATTGATCCTATCGTGGTTCTTCATGCATTCTCATTACCTAAATTGATCCATCTTTATGAAGGACATTCCCGCACAACGATCAGGAAAATATCTTTAGTTTGAGTGTTTCAAAAAATCTTAATCATGATCCACATCGTCCATAGGCCTGTCCTACCTCCATTATCGGTCCTATTGGAAGACAACCCCAAGGGGTGTTGTACCAGTACTTGGGTTACCAGAATTAAGCAACTTGACTATTCTCAGTTCAAAATGGCCGCTTTAAGTGTAGTTGTTACATTATTATATTTCTCTATGCATAAATCTATTGTACAGGTACGAAGAATGCTTATTTGTAAAATAGTATTCCATTGTCCTCCACCAAGATTTTTACTCCACGAGGATTATCTTTGATCATTGACTAAAGACAATCCTAGTGGAGGACAAGTCTTAGTCATGTGACTTTAAAACCCAATCTGATTGGTTGTCTAATAGGGCATGTCTTCAACTATGACCAGAAAGGCTTGAACGATAAGGATTTAATCATTTCTGTAGGACCACGTTTAGAATACGGACTGACACACTGTAGTGAGTCCTAATCGTAGTCGTTCAGTCAATATCGTTCTTGGTTTTAAAAACATCTCCCATGATATGTCCCTGGACCCTAAGCCAGAGGCTGCATAAGATCGTATCCTAGAACTCTCCTTACCCTGAGACCAAAAGCTTATACAATGACATAGACCCTCCAGAGGTTACTAAACTCCCGATTATCGCCCCGGGTAAATACAAGTTCCGCTTGCGACTGACTGTGGACACCACGACCACATGAACCACAGTTTTCACATTTATATTTGGAGAACCTGAATATAATTTCGGATTTACATGTGGAAATAACTGAAATTTCCATTTCTGGCATCAGATTTCCAATCTGAAGATTTATAAAAACCGTTAGACTGCAATGATTGTGGGTTACGGTTCAAGGGTCTATCACCATACAACGTCGGCAACCAGCGAACACCGGAACCTTTAAATAGACTGAATTATGGGATATCTCAATAGGGCTTATTGGCCGTAAGACGATCGGAGGAAATTTGTATGATTTATCCTGGATTATTCAACGGGCCACTGTTTTCATTTGCCTTGTTTTGTGAAGACATGAAAGCTTGTAAATACCTGGTAGACGAAGACGGCGATCCAGACGTATTTACTCCACTCAGGTTTGGTTATTTCTGTTCTGAACTGAGCTATCAGCTTGGGGAGAATAGGGAGGAATGGAGCTGCAAGAAAAGCAAACAGAAATAAGTGGGATTCTGAGACAAGATCTATTAAATGCAATGAAAAGCATGATATGTGTGAGGTGAGAGTGTCACATGAACCCACTTACAGTTTTGCATGTGTATTGTACATGAAAAAAGAAGATAAACATTAAGATTTCAGGTGCACAAGCAGTAGAGAATCTTTGTACTCTGACACAATCCAGAGTACATACTAAGTTTAGTGTGATATATTTATCTCAATTTCTAGGTTCATGTATCTCGTCACTATTGATAATGTCATCAATGGGAAAATGTCTTTAAGAAAACTCTGCTTGGAGCTGGTTGTGAGCTTGGCAGTGACGAGGAAAGGACTTGCAACAGGTGCTGCGACCACTCCTATTATGAAGGACTAAAGAAGAAACCAACAGGTTTTGGTCAAAGTCATCATTCTCCGAAAGTTTGATGTGGAATGACACGAATGAGGCAACAGCCGAGTGAATATCACGTTGCATTCAAACAAGTTAGAGAACAAGGACTTTGACCAAAACGGGTAGCTTTCTGTACATACTAAAAGAATGGTGACACACAGGATATAGACCATGGGGAACGAACTGCAACACTCATAGGGGCATGGAGGACGTGTCCCAATGTTCTCTATAGGAGAAGAATTCTTGATGAACTAGGCTTAGAGCCTTGAGAATCCACTGACCCGCCTCCCATGCTAAAGACTTACATCAATTCCACCCAAAGATTCCTATAATCTCAATGATGCCACCTAGCGGGAATACTGTGTACCAGTGGATTCTCAAGGCTCTAACCCTAGTTCGTTAAGAAATCTTTTCCCATAGAGCGTAGTGAGAACCTTGTACAGAATACCACTCAGAGAGTGTAAGATCTTATGAGAGGGGTGCGAGATATATATAAAAGGAGGGTTAAGTTTTGAACTTACCATTGGCTTGATCGTCGAACGTGGCTAACCCGAAGACGATGACAGTGGCGAGGTAGGTGAGCCAGAGGAGGACGAGCAGGAAGATGTAGCCACCGTTATGACTCGCCATCTCTGAAGGGTAACACAACTATTAGTCTCCAGGTTTCTGTGGTATTTATATTTGGAGAAAAGTGTCTCTCAGATTGGTGAGTTTTTCAGACCACTTAAATACAAGGAATAAGGAATTGTCCATAGGACTTCACAGTATTATAATGCAACCAGAAAATAACGAAAAATGAAGACGGTGTATAACATAAGCCATATAAGGGTCTCCGTCCTATTGTATCATCTGAATTCCTTTTAATTGATTACCGGATAGCGGACCTAATAATTGGATCACTGCCTAGGCCTATAAATCATAGGGATGAGGCTTAGGCCCGGCGTCCACCTACTACGATATGGCACCGATATGGTCTACGATGCACCTCCCGATACAAAATCAAAATCGCGTCGGAAGGTTACCTAATATCGGGGCAGTTGACCACGTTTCTGCGATTAGACACCGATAAAAACCCCATACAATGCGTGGTGGATTGGCATGTCTAGACATATGTCTACGATTTTGCACCTTCCCGATATGTCTCCAATATTTGCTTTTTGTATCGGTGCCATATCGGTAGGTCTAAATTTTCATCGTAGTAGGTGGACGCCAAGCCTTATTCAGTTTAAGTGGAAAATGGCATAATCACCAATGTCCATGGGTGACACTGGTGAGGTTACTCAATCTCCAGAATGCCTTTACATATGTCAATGAATTGGGATGGGTCGAGGTGGACCACCTCGTCCCCTAAAGTAATAGCATCATATGCCTTGACCTAGCCAAATTAATGAAGATACCTGATGAGTCTGAATTAAATGAAACCTTGCTGTATCCTCCCCCAGATCTATTAAATTTAACAGATTTCCACCATGAGGTATGCTTGGTGAACAATACTGCAACACTTTATTTTACAATATACCCATACCGTATATATACTGCAAATACGCACCGTTTCGCCGTATGACGTAAAAACACTGTAAGGACCATTGGTCTGTACATGAAAATACGGACTACCTTCCCATTCACGTTTATCAAAATATTAGTTGTTAAGCCAAATGAAATTAGTGATGTTTTTTTTAATTTAGGGTAAATAGTAAACATAAAACGACCTACCATGCTTGTACAAGCCACAAAACTCGATAATAATTCATGGTTTATACGGAACTCAGCGTAAACGCCTCTTTCCATTGGAACCATTAATTATCCTACCCCTAATAAAAAGCGCCATAGGCTTAACATGGGATTTGTTTATGTCACGGGTAGTGACATAAAGTGTTGTTTATGCCACTACTTTCTGATACTGAAAAAATATGGAAACGGGGTAGGATAAAATCTAGATGCCACTCGTTTGAGTTTGAACTTATTCATGCCACTTATTTTGTTGGCTCCGTAATGTCACTCGTCTTCGACTCGTGAAATTATGGAGCCAACAAAATGTGTGGCATAAATAAACTCAGACTCAAACTCGTGATGTCTCTTGATATTATCATCTCGATTTTTAGCTTGTACAGCATGGTCAGGACGTTCTATATAATTACTGGAGAGTGATAGCATGGTGATGACTGGTTCCCATGGTTACACAGGTAATAATCGCATCAATAGCAACCTGGCTAAAAATTGACCGGAAGTTGCCATTATCAAGGGAGCATCAGGCTTATTACTTAAGAGATGTTTTTGCCATGTCTTATTAATCTGAAAGAAAACCAGGAAATGAACCTCAAACACAACTACACAGCCATCATATCAGTCCTGCTCTTAACGAACTGGGCTTAGAGCCTTGAGAATCCACTGGCACACAGTATTCCCGCTAGGTGGCATCATTGAGATTATAGGAATCTTTGGGTGGAATTGATGTACGTCTTTAGCACGGGAAGCAGACCAGTGGATTCTCTAGGCTCTAAGCTTAGTACATTAAGAATTATTCTCCCATAGAGCGTAGTGAGAGTACAGTATACCACTAAGAGTGTGTGAGATCTTATGAGAGGGGTGCACCCACCAAACCTACCCACTTGGGCCATAGTGAGAAGGGTTTGTCTTTTGCCTTGGTATCTGTTTGCCTTTCCACCACACACACATACAATAAATAATTTCCTCTTTTTTTCAAAATTTTCTATTCATTAAAACCTGTTTTCCTTTTGACATTCCAGACCTTTTTTTCATACATTCTTCAATAAATAAGTGATGAAATGTTGCCAATGAAGCTTATAGCGAATGGTATCTATTTACGAGTGGTAGTAATCTCCTCGCAGTGAACGACGTAATATCCTCCTTAATCGCTGGGATCTTACTACGCGTCAACTACTTGGAGACTACGGCCACTGGCACACAGAACCAGTCATCGTTGTGTATATAACGCTGGGCGTGCCCCACCAAGAGTGGGAGGACCGCCTGGAGCATGGTACGTGGGGGCAGCACGTTTTATTTCTATGCCAATATGTACCGAGAAGGGCGTCAGCTAGAGCCTAAAGCTGGAGACACACCGAGCAAGTCAAGGTGGCGATCTCTGGAATCGCCAATACAAAATAGCATATATCTGAGATATTTTTTCATAATAATATCTCCCACCGATAATATAGCGTATCAGAAGCAATAATCAAGCGAAATATGAAATAATAACTCACATAATCGCCAACAGAAATTGGCATGAATATGCAATATTATTTCATAGTAATGTCTACCACCGTTGATTCAGCATCTCAGAAGCAATAACCCTGTGCACACATACACACCATTTTATGTTGGTGGTTCCTGAAACTGCTGCGTTTCTCACTTGGTGTATCTTCGGTATTAAGCTGGGGAAACACCAAGGGAGTCAAGGTGACGATCTCTGGAATTCCCAATACAAAATAGAGGGAAACTATGTTCCAGTGAGAGAAAGTCAAAGTTACGAGGTGAGGACCGGAAAAATTACTGCCCAAGGCGTCAGCAATACGCAATACGCGGTAAAATCAGATGAACCGATGCTGAAGATTTTACCAAGTGATTTCCAGAATAAAAACATGATTTCCAGCATAAAAAGACATTGCTTTGGATTTCTTCTTGTTTATACATAACTTATACATTGTAAAATATCACTTATTCCCATCGTGTGTTTATCAGATATATATATATATATATATATATATATATATATATATATATATATATATATATATATATATATATATATATATATATATAGAACAGTGTCTTCGGCATAAAGGCCCACATTTGCCGTATTCAGAGATCGTTTATGTAAACCAAAAAGAAAAGTGGCCCCAGGATTGAACCTTGGGGCACGCCACCTGCGTTTTCATCTGATTATTTTTCATTTATTATTATAATTTGCTTTCTTTGATCTAAATAACTTCATCAATTTCGATTACTATTTCGTACCCCATACTCGATCGTATAGCCTAAACTACGTCTCTGAGAGTGTAGAACGTCTTTAGAATGTTTTGTAAAATCCGGGTCAGTGGTTTGACACCAGCCGTCATGGCTCAGTGGTTTCCTCGTTTGAAACTTTGTTTGAGTTGGAGCTGGGTAGATCCTTAATATATACTATAGTATCAGAATGACAGGGCAAAATGGTACTACGCCCTAAATTACCGCGTTTTTGTATTTCATTGTACGCCTGTGGACATTATTCTTATACTTGCTCTAAGTCTAATTGAACAAATTGGACGTTGAAGTATCCAAACAAACAAAATACTTACTCCTCTTCACCATTGAGAGGTGAACAGCTGCTGTATATCAACACAAGTGGTAAAGATCAATTCGTTTAGCGTGGACCAAACGCTCAAATACACTGCCTTAAGGTTAGAGTGGTCACAAAGACCTTGCGCTTGCTGCAAAAAACTAACCCTTCACGAACTGCGTGCTAACACTATGGCATTGGGAAAGGATCAGAGGGCCAGTGTCTCAGTGTTTTAGAGGCATGCCCAACTGACCATGACCAATTACTAAAGACCGAAATACCCCATTGACCCACTAGTGCTTTATGTATTTGGAGTTGCAGAAATGGCAACTTGACTGCTAGTGGGTTACAGAAAATGACCCAGAGACTGAATATAACTGAAACCTTTTAATTTCTTTTTATAATTCCATGCTCATTCATCAATAATGAATATACCATTTGTTCCTAATTTTATACATGTAAAATGTTCTTGAGAATGAGCATCCACGTTTTCCAGTGCTCTGCATTCAAATCAAAACAGGGAGGTGTATTATAGTAGTAACGATCGTTGATAGTGACCTTTTCCGTTGGATAGTCGAATTATCATACCTGCGCATGTATGTAATAATATCGTCTTATTGTAGTAGATGAGGTTATATTATAAATATCTCTCCTGTTACTATGTTGTTGTTTTTTTTTGGGTGTTTTTTTGACAACTTTCTTTATTTCGTCTTCAAGGTTTACAATATCAAATGTCGGTATCTCCATGGTACATAAAGAGGGTACGCTAGTCAGCGATGCTTCGCTGGTTTTGTTATAAACAACTGATAAGGATTTATTGGAAGACCAATGTAACTACATAGATGCAAATAAAAGAAAAATTAAAAGTTAGTGATCGTTTTAACCCAACAGGTGTATGCAACACTGTCTCCCAATACAAAATAGAGGGAAACTATGTTCCAGTGAGAGAAAGTCAAAGTTACGAGGTGAGGACCGGGAAAATTACTGCCCAAGGCGTGAGCCGCGGGTAGTAACGTTTTTGGTCCTCAAGCCAGAGACACACCAAGCAAGAAAAACAGCGATTTCAAGAATCGCCAACACATAATGGCATGTAAATGAGTTATTATTTCACATTTCACTTAAGCATTGCTTCTGAGATGCTAGATTATCAGAGAGAGATATTCCTATGAAATAGTATCACACATACACGCCATTTTGTGCTGGCAATTCTGGAAATCGCTGCGTTTATCACTTGGTGTGTCTCCGGCATCACAGAGTAATTTTGAATTTCTCTTACTGGTACTTGGTTTCTCTATTCCCATATGCCTTCAAATATCGATAAAAATGGTTATTTCTTTACCTGTGATAGCCCAAGAAAAATGGCTACCCTTATCGAGTAACTGCAAAAGCTATAGTTTCATCCCGGCGTTCTTTATATCACGTGGTCAGCCCAGGACGAAAACGTCAGCCTGGGACGAAAACGTCAGCCTGTGAAGAAAGCTACAAAACTCATAATTCCTGCACCCCCAGAGAAGTCGCACTCACCTGATTTCTGTCCTCCTTCTTGCAGCGACCCTCAGTCGTGACTGATCCTCCTCGGGGTAATCCTCAACTCCTCCCTCACATCTGTCCTCCCTGAATATTTACCAAGGTAGGGGAAGTTTGCTCGCCCCAGAATGTGCTGTGTGCACCCTGCTCCACGGCAGCCCCCTGACAACGCGAACCTGAGGACTATGGTGAGGGAGGTGAGATACAGGATGACCTACCGGAGTACCGGTAACGCATGGTTTGCTGCCTATAGGTGTGGTGACTGTGACTCATCCAACCGTGTCCAGCCTGACTGGTTACTTATTGAAAATCTTTGTTGCCCGTGAGAATTGAGACATGGTTACTGAGGTTATTGACTTGGATATTCCATTCAGAAACTATGAAGGCAGTTTTTGATGGTCAATGTGAGTGTTTTAAAGGCATATCCTACAATTCTAGGTGGCGCCACCTGGTGGATTTTAGATATGGTCCATTTTCCTTCAAAACTGGTTCCTTGGGATTCATTCTACTTCCAAATGAGTTGGAAAAAAAATCTCTGCCATTTTCGTCAGCTAACAGAAACGGGTTTATATCTCGATAGGTTGCATGCACTGATTAGTTTGTGTTTTGCTTGTTGTAGGCCTGTTTCCATCAGCCGACGAATATAGTGTGGATCTCTTTTGTTCTCCTGATAGCCCATTTCCATTGGCCATCACCATACACAGTCAGAGACCACTGACGGACCCTTAGGAGGGTGGTTGTGGCCCCTAAGATTCGAGGTCAACCCTCGACTGGTGTCTACGTCCCAATGGGGCTAGAAAATATCATGTAAGGAGGTCAGGGTCAATGTCGGGGTTTGCTGCGAATACAGTCATTGGCTACTCGGTCTACTCTATTCCTTTTATGGACTCAGTGTAATGGGACAACTCCATGTTGTTAGCACTGCTGACGCAAAATATAAATTGGCTATTAGAAGAATTAAAAATTCTACATCATTTTCGTCAGTCAATGGAAACGTGCCTCATTGGTTCGATGACCATTTTGGGGACTTTTTTGCTGTAAAACTCCTAATTTCACAATCAGGAGATTACACACACCCAATGCGTTTTCTATGGAAACTCCGTAATCAGTGGGTTTGAAGAGATTTTCAGCGTGCTGTAAGTCTATCTCTTCACAATATGCGTGCTATTTCTGTGATATTGGTAAGGTACAGAGGGCCAGTGTATTACTGTCTTAGAGAATTCGCCAGCTGATCATGATCAATCACTACAGACTCAACTACCTCATTGACCAACTGGTAACATGTTTATACCATACATTTAGGATGTAGTAGTATCTGGTTAGTATCCTGGTTTCAGCAAATGACCATTCACTGGATAAAATCTAACATTTCAATGATGAACATACTATTTGTTCTTACTATTGGTTATAGATGGTAGGCTCTTCATTAGAGCAGTCTATAACTTATCATGCCTCCCCTACTTCACTCTGCTGACTTCACCTTATTCTGCTGTCCTCCCTTATTCTGCTGTCCTCCCTTACTCTTTTTTTTTTTTTTTTTTTTGGACAACTTTCTTTATTTTCATTTTTTTCTTCCTTTCATTACATATATTCATAGTTCCGGTGGTACATAAAGAGGGTTCGCTGTTCAGCGATTTAAATCGCTGGTTTCCATCAGCTCCCTTATAACACCAATACATAAATATGGTTTTAAATAGGATGGTTGCCCCCTACAACAGGGCACCCCGACGCAGATGTCACATTATTTACAACAATCATTATTACATTTGCAATACATTATAATTTATATTATCTGTCTGATAGATGATATATATCACGAGAAAAAATAGAATGTCAGGTAATGGTCGGTACAGACTCCATCATCACTTTCTTCGTTAGTTTCTTAAACTCTTTATACGTAGGGGTCATTCTTAGGATTGGGGGCATATCATTCCAGACTGTAGCGGTCTGGTATTCAACACTTTTCTTATACATTTCCAGCTTGGGTCTGCTGGTTTTAAGAATTTTTGCTTCATTTTGTCTTGTTCTTGTTGGTTTTATATCAATATTTTGTGGAATCTGCGATCGCTTATAAGAGAAATTTAGTAAGTGCGCATATCTTCTTTTGGATAGATATGGCGTCAATAGCGTTTGTGGCGATAGATAGCTTCTCATCCGTCTCAACTGATACATTCTATGCGTAATCTTCCTAATGATTTCTTTAATGTGGCAGTGGTAATTCAGAGTTTGATCTAAGAGAATACCCAGATATCTGTATCTGTCCACTATCTTTAGTTCTCTGTTTGCTAGATAAATGGATATAGGGTGTTCTTTTCTGATTTTTTTGAGGCGTCCCGAAGTACATAATCTTCGTTTTGTCCGAGTTTACTCTGTTGTCCTCCCTTACTCTGTTGTCCTCCCTTACTCTGTTGTCCTCCCTTACTCTGCTGTCCCCACTTTACTTTGCTGCCCTCCCTTACTCTGCTGTCCCCCCTTCACCCTATTGTCCCCACTTTATTCTTCTGTCCCCACTTTACTCTTCTGTCCCCACTTTACTCTGCTGTCCCCACTTTACTCTGCTGTCCTCACTTTACTCTGCTGTCCCCACTTTACTCTGCTGTCCCCACTTTACTCTGCTGTCCCCTCTTCACCCTGTTGCCCCCACTTTATTCTTCTGTCCTCACTTTACTCTGCTGTCCCCACTTTATTCTTCTGTCCTCACTTTACTCTGCTGCCCCCACTTTACTCTGCTGTCCTCACTTTACTCTGCTGTCCCCACTTTACTCTGCTGTCCCCCTTCACCCTGTTGTCCTCACTTTACTCTGCTGCCCCCACTTTACTCTGCTGTCCTCACTTTACTCTGCTGTCCTCACTTTACTCTGCTGTCCTCACTTTATTCTTCTGTCCCTGCTTTTCTCTGCTGCCCCTCCTTTACATAGACAATAATTGATGGTTTTGTGGACAGGCGGCCGTAAACCACGAGAGGTTGACGCGTAGTAATACACAAGTACTAGCGAGTGTATTACGACGTCAACCTCGAGTGGTTTACAGAGCCACCTAGCACAGAATCATCGTTTGTTGTATTTATTATCCATCTTTTTGAATAAATCAAACCCAGTAATTGCCATATCAAAGGGTATAACAATAGAGGCTATTTCTTTGCTCTACAGCTCAAAGGGACAATTTTTCCCCATATACCATGGTTTTGAGGCATATACCACAGATGTGAATCCGTATACCACAGTTACGGTATCTGACAGGTTTTATACAATGGGTCATGGTTTACTGAGTCCCCATACATTTTCAATCGGGTCTTTGTATATAATAGATAATAATATTCAGTCCCCGTTTGCTCCTGCCCACCCTCTTGAACGGAAAGAACCTTATATGAGTATCTGCAATGCTGGCACCTGCTGGCAGAGTGTGGTACTAAAAACTCGTAAACTTATCTCTACACGGTTTTATGTAACTATACTTTCATCAGCACGTCCTATGCTTCTTCTACCAGGGTGGACGCCTGAGGCCATGCACTAAAGTGGAATTCACACGATGGGATTCATGTACCTCACAGGGTGTTTTTCTGAGACAAATCCTGCTGAGATTCTGTACTCGAACACAATTTCTTCGTCTAAATTATAGGGTTTCATTTCCCTGAGACATGTTTCCCCCCCCCCCCCCTGTAATTATTAAATACATTTCCGCCTAAAAGGAACAGAATCGCATGAGATTCTGAACCCTGTGAGGTACATGAATCCCACCGTGTAAATTCCACTTTATTTACCGTCTGTACTTCACTGACGGCCGATTAGATGTGACATGTGCACCGATTATTCAATACGTATAGGATCTGGGACCTGTTTCACTAGTTTCGTGATATGTCTAGATGGCGTGTCCGGTTTGTCCGGTTTCATAAGAACTAGACATTAGACTTCGTTTTGTCCGTTCTTGCTTGCACTGTTGGTGCCACTTTTGTCACGAAACTAATGAAACAGGTCCATGATGTGTAGATTCGTCTAATTCTTATGTCTGAGGTCTGTCTTTTCCTAAGGGCAGCTACTTGTGTTGTCACGAAACTAGACAACCCCAATTCTAAGTTATTTCTATTACTCTTATCACATATGGTGTTATAATTATAAGGTTTTTCATTTTTCTATTGAAGCTACTTTGAGACAGAAAGAATTGGCTGGGGAATAAAACTCCTGGATGAGTCCCCTTGACATTATTATGTTCATAGAAGAGGGAAAACAAAATCTGTACATGAATTTGCAGCACATCAGTATCAGGTCACGATATGTCACGTCAATAGCAAGTCTATGTGTATCATGTCAATATCAGGTAAAAAAGATTTTCTGAGAGAATAATGTCTCCCCAAATTAACTCGCACAGAGTTGAAGGGAGAAAACCCATCTCGCAAAATTGAATTTGCATTCAATATCAGGGCACAATGTCTTATGTCAATATCAGGGCATGATGTGTCATGCCAATATTACGTCAAGATATTTCACCTCAATGTCAGGGCATGATGTTTCACATCAATATAACGTCAAGATGTGTCATATCAATGTCACATCACTATGTGTCATGTTTATATCAGGTCAGGATGTGTCACATCAATATAAGATCATGATGAGAGGTGGTGCTAAAGTAAGAGAGAAAACGCACTACTCGACGATCAACAGCTATTTTCCTATATGGTAGGTCAGTTTTCTGTTCAAAAAGAAATAAAAACTCCTTTTTCGATATTTTTCGTTTATTGATAAGACTTCAGAAAATATCATCCCGAATGTCTAATTATTCTGGGCCCTCTTGCTCAACATGTCACCTGGACTGAGCTGATTAAAATCTCCTTGACACCCTCCCCCCCCCCCCCCAACCCACACCCACCCATCATTGAAAAGATGTGGTTTTCATAGAGTGTTAAGCTGAATATATTACAGGCTATGTGAGATAAATACACAAGTACATATTAGTACATATTAATCCCATTCATTCCTTCATGAAACACATTTCCTCTGGTAGATATCACAAATTTATTTACTGGTGCCTATTCAAAAGATGCATTTATACATTCAAGTCTAAGGCAGCAGTTTGATCAAGGTGTGAAAACATGAAAAGTGGAAAACTCAGGGAAATTTTATTGACTATACTTTAACATTGTATCCAGACCATACTCTATATTTTCCATTAAATAGATTTAAATTCAAGTAAATTATAAAATAGCACGTTATTAAGATGTAATGTGAACCTAAAAGAAGTAGGAAGAATCTAATTCTGATTTAATCATACATTTGAATATAATTATTCAAATTGATTGAAAAATAAAAGCCCATCTAGTGATGTCATGTGATGTGTCATCTGATTTAAGTAATATACCTTGTTGACTGATCATATTTAGTTATACGAAATGAAAGATCAATATGGCTCTTAGACATTCTCAAAATTTCTTTTAAATCAAACAATTATCTTTCCATCTGTTGCATTTTGTATATAAGCATCAATGAAGCCTCTCAGATGCCTTGAGGCATCTTCCTGCCATAGCCAGGGGAATGCATTGAGGCATCTTCCTGCCGTAGCCAGGGGAATGCCTGGAGGCATCTTCCTGCCATAGCCAGGGAATGCCTGGAGGCATCTTCCTTCCGTAGCCAGGGGAATGCCTGGACGCATCTTCCAGCCGTAGCCAGGGGAATGCTTGGAGGCATCTTCCTGCCGTAGCCAGGGGAATGCTTGGAGGAATCTTCCTGCCGTAGCCAGGAGAATGCCTGGAGGCATTTTCCTGTTGTTAAAGGGTTAAGACTTCTGGGAGTTGTGTTCTGGAGGTGAGTTCGGTCCTGACGTGGTTTCTGTCATCTTCGTCCTTCTAGAGGTGGAATTATTGTCTCCTCTGTAAAAGAGTTGAGAAACAAACTGAATATTTCACAATAGAATAAGATCCTTCAGTCTGTTATTTATCTACGCTGCCAATTCACTTTGACATCATTATTACTAGATACATGTAGACGAAGTGTTAATAGAAAACATCGTAAAACCTTGTATGTTATTAGAGGTTCCTATAGTGCCCGTCAAGTGGCAGAAAAAGCCGTATTCTACTGAGTGATTCCGGCTTTCCGGAATCTACTCAGTAGTAATCTGTAGATTGCAGGTTCCAGATTCAATATGACTCTGTGTTAGGTGGGTAATAAGTAAGAGATGCAGCAGTAGTTTCTGTACCATAACCAATAATAATTAACTGTATCTACATGTAAAACCCATTCGTCTGTTACTCTACATTTTGATGACTTATTCAGTGAATTATGATTCAAATGAGTAATTTAACGATGTATACTTACATCCATGATATCTGGAATCCAGGATGAAAAGAAAAACGAAGATATATCAATTAGTGATGATACTTAATTGGTTTCTAATTTCTCAAATAATGTTTTATACTATTTTCCATATTATATTCACTCAATCAACTAACACTCAGGTGGACAAAGATTTGCCTGGTATTGCCTTGATGTTCATTATAATAATGCTATAAAGACCAAAGAGATTGTCAAAGAAATGAATTTACGAGGGAATAAATACGGCCCTTAAATACGGTGTGAGGATATACCAGAGATTTCTTCCATTCACCGATAGAAATTGACAGCATGTATTAATAATTCTTAAAAAAGAAAAAAAGAGCATTTTTTTCCTTCCACCACTGATCCGTGGTGTGTAAATGTCCAAATACAACCAATAGGACATCAATGGGTATTTTTTCTATTTCAAAGAAAATTATTTTCAAAATAATTGCTAAGTGGTGACCTGTATACTCACCGAGCAGCTGTTTCAACAAACCTGCAGCAAACAAAAGAAGCACACATGAAGCAGCGAACGTTTTGATGGTGAGTAATAGAAAGTCTCAAGTGAAGTGGCATATGTCTTAGTCAAAGACACTTATAGCTATAAGGCCTGGCGTCCACCTACTACAATAGCAATTCGAAACCTCCCGATGCACTATAATGTATTCTGTCAAAGATATCAGACAATCGGGAACATCTTTATCTTACACAAACTCCTAGACTAGGAACCTCGGGGTGCATCGTAACAGATTTTTAGATGCATCGTAAGGTCTATTGTAGACCATTGTCCTTAAAGATACTCAAGAATGATTTGACCATACTTTATATAAATACACCATGTACAGCTTGATTTGATGTAATTGTCTATAAAGACCCTACATTTTTTTGGCTATATTATCTATAAAGTTGCTAGAGCATGATTTGACGGTATTGTCTATGAAGACGCTACTGGATGATTTGACCATATCAACTATAAAGATGCTACATCTTGATTTGACTTTACTATCTTTAAAGATGCTACATCTTGATTTGACCGCATTATCTATAAAGACGCCCAGCTTGGTTGGACCATATTATCTATAAAGACGCCACAGCTTGATTTGACCGCATTTTCTATAAAAACGCTACAGCTTGATTTGATTGTATCATCTATAAAGATGCTATAGCTCGATTTGACCATATTATCTATAAAGATGCCACAGCATGATTTGACCACATTATCTATGAAGACTCTACAGCTTGATTTGACCGCATTATCTATAAAGACGCTACAGCTTGATTCGACCGCATTATCTCTAAAGACACTACAGTTTGATTTGACAGTATTATCTATAAAGACGCTACAGCTTGATTTGTTCTTATCATATATAAAGCAGTACCGCTTGATTTGATCATATTATCTATAAAGATGCTATAGCTTGATTTGACCATATTATCTATAAAGACGCAAATTTAGTTCGACTCACGTCTGTCTCTCTCTTCTTGAGACTCTGGTCTGCGTGTCGTGGTGGTCGTGGTCGGCGTGGTCCTGGTGGTCGGTACTTGTGTGGTCGTGGTCGTAGTTGTCGGCGCTTGTGTGGTTGTCGTAGTCGTGGTGGTCGTAGTGGTCGTAGCTTGCTCTGCAAACACCTTCCCAAGCTCTGTGATAAAAAAAGGATTCGTATGAGCAATTTCTTGAATAAGAGGCCCTGAGGAGGATGTAAAGTCTTGTGAAGAAATTATGTTATCATTTTCCTCGTAATATCTCTCCTCTAAAGGTGAATGCCAGGGGTTGATTTGAACTATAGCTCCAGCGCTCTTTCGAAATTCAAAGGTACCACTTTGAAGAACGAGGTGAATACTTCCGAACAATAGAACGAGGAACAGATATAATTCAGACACACACACTATGTCTACTTATTGATATACACGGAAGTCATTAAAAATACATCAATTTACAACAAGGCACATAGTACGGATTGTATAAATTAGATTAGTTTGTGCACACAGGTATCTGATAATAGTTTTCACCAATTGTCAAATATATATATCTGTTTGTTTTGATGTATCAAAGCTGAACAATTCAAATTGGTGCTTTGATTTAAAGTTGGACTAAAGTTTAAGATGAATTTACTCTGGCTGGGTTAACAGTCAAGTTTTATATATTGTCCAGATGCACTGCAATAGGTTTGTTTATGCATACGAAGGCAGCTAACTTACTTACTGCCTGATGCCCATATCGAGATAAATCACTACTTGCAATTCTCATAAGATTTATTTCATATCACTTATCCCAGTGTGACTCATCCTGCCTACTTACCTTGTATTTTCTGATTAACTGAAAAATTAAAAGGGACAAATTAATTAGATATCTTCTTTTCGCTTGTATTGTTCATGGCAATTCACTCAATTATAGCATTCTATGTTTCATCAACATAATAGGTTAGAAGTCGCTGACACCTCTGACATCATGTTACAGACTCCCTATAGTGGGTGAGAAAACAATGATACCTCTAACTTTGTGCTACATTCTACCTATGGTCAGTGAGAAAACACCAATATCTCTACCATCATGTTACATGCTCCCTATAGTTAGCTAGAAAATACCGATACCTCTAGCATCATGTTACATGCTCCCTATAGTTAGCTAGAAAATACCGATACCTCTAGCATCATGTTACATGCTCCCTATAGTTAGCTAGAAAACACCAATACCCCTACCATCGTGTTACACACTCCCTATTACTCCCCAGGATTATGTGGTTCTCATGAGGTTGGTTTTGCAGCAGTATCAGGTAGATACTGTCTAATCCTGACTCACTGATGAATAGTTTGATAAAATCAACACTACATCTATAAACCTGGTCATTCTTTCATATTTAAAGGTATTTCCAGCATAAGAAACATAAAGGTATTGCTCTCAATATCGTTTAATTTTATGAGTTAGAGAAAATAGTGATTCTTACGGATCTCCATGACGAAATTCAACTGGTTACACTGAAATCAAAGTGAGGAAACTGTTATTAGAGTATAGAGAATCAATTCAGTGCAAAGTGAATGTGATGTAGTACAGAATGAATTAGACAGAATTAGACAAGTGATAATTCAGTGTCATGCAAAGTTTTGTCTCCTGTGAAAATATGATACTTCCAGTAGAAGTAAACATCTCAAAAACAAAATCTAAGGGCTGGAATGGTATTCCGGACCGACGAAGAAATTTCACAACCCGCTATGTATGCGCATGTCTGTGCAGCGGGTCAGTCACACTGAGTCTCTGCTTGAAGAGTGATGAGACAAGGCCCACGTTTTGCGCAGTGTGAAGCGGAAGCGGAAACATGGTCTGATTCTGCGTGATGAGCATATTTCTCTTAAGATCCGCATGAAGAATGTTAATCAGAATGCAAGAAATTGGGGTCTGTCAAATCACTCCACAGGCATCGCGCCCATCTCAGCTATATGCCTCTGCCATAGGGAGCTAAAGTGAACCCGCTGAAACTGTAGATACCCGTGCTCAAAACACCATTTCCAGAGGTCATTAAGAACGAGGCTTAGTGCTAAACCTATGGGGCCTCGAGGCTAGAATTTTGATCTTGGTCCCATTTGTTACTCTTGAAGTGTAGTTTACTACAATCGTCTCCGAATAAGTCTGTCTCAAAGCTACGATGACAGTTGTTAAGTGTATCGAAAATTTGGATTTAGAAGATTGGTGAATGACACATATAATCTCAAACCTATATAGTCAACGTACTGAGCGTCTATCTCCGGAAATAGTGTTTCATGAATCTGCGGTTTCTGCGGGTTCACTTTGGCTCCTTATAGGGACCATATTTTTGTAGATACCAGAACTTTGTATGACACCGGGTCTTTGTTTATTACTGAAAAGGTCCTTTGTGCACAGCAAAGGTTTTGGTTAAAGTTAAGGGACTATTCCATTGACTTAAAGAAAATTTAACATTGTTGGGTGTGTGCTATAGAAGCTTTAAGTGAACAATGGACAGAAAATAGTGCCAATCGATGCCTGACGACTGACAGTTTCAGTAGTCCAACAATATCTAATTTATTAGATTTAGATTTTTGAAAATTCAGTTCGGAGTATTGATTTTCAACCTAAGTATACATTCGTCTATCCTCTATAATCGTTTACAATCTTTTAAAAAGTTTATAAACATATGATAAACAAACTTGGACTATATTCTAGGCAAGGCAATGCTATTAGAGTGTGATTCAGTAGCACATGAATATCACAGGTGCTATCGATGTCGGATGGTCACCACCGACTCCTTAAATGTTGCTCCACTGTATATCAGATACAATGGCCGACGTCGGATGGACACCGCCGACCTCCCTTTGTACACGCAGGCCGTCATTTCTAACGCCTCAATCGGCTTAATAGAATACCCGCTTTGATAAACTTAGTTTTCTTGCTGTAAAAGGTATAAAGGACATTGGTGCTTCACACAGACTTGAACTGAAAGGGCCAAGTCTTACTGCAAGGGCTACTGGTCAGGATATCTGTTGGGAGATTGATACCCTCTCACTTTGATCTCAATTGGGTCATAGTCAGGAGCAGGCGAAATTTATTGTTATGACAGCACAGGCAGCCAGAGAACTGGAGGAGGGGGAGGGAGAGGAGAAGGAGGAGGTATAGGGTTACAGGGAGCGACTGGGGGACATATACAGGAGGTGTTGTTCCTACTGGAGAAGTCTTTGGTTCATGGGCCAGTCAGAGAAGGATACATAGTATAATGAACTTTATTAGAGCGTGCTTGCACATGCTAAATACATCATCTAGAGGATAGAGTCAGGGTTAGAGTCAGAGTTAGAGTGGTCATATTTAACTTTCAGTGTGCTTCAAGAAAACTATCCCTTTACTATCTGCATGCTGTTCACTGTGATAGTGAGAACAGAGCAGGGAGCCAGTGTCTCAGGGTCTTAGAGGCGTGCCCAGCTGACCATGACCAATCACTCAAGACCAAAATACCTGATTGACCTACTGGTGCTTGATCTGTTTTGATCCTAGACTCAGGCAGTTAGAGAAATGACAAGTTGACTGGGTGCAGGTGGGTTACAGAAAAATATCCATAGGCTAAATCTGACTCAAACCTTTTAATTGTTATTCATTTACAATAGCATGCTCATTCATCTGTGATGAACATACTTTTGGCTCCTAGTTCTGATTGTTCATTAAATGAATTCTCATAATCAAAGACTTGAGCAAGTCTACTACATGTACAGAAACGGGCGCAGATATGATGCTGAATGCGATGAACTTATCTTCGCTGGAGGTGACGCATCTACGCGGAAATTACACAAAGTAAACTCAAAGTTTTATCTTGTGTCTTATTTCCGTCAAATAACAGTCTGGTTTTGTCCTTTTAAAGTTTCCCTGCCCTTTCTGGTTTCGTTTGGTCGCAGTTCGTGTGGACGTGAATGTAGTGTCACCCGTCTTACTGGTTCTGACTGGTGCCGGTGTCACGCGAAAAACTGCCCTGCGAAATGGTGTAAGCCGCCGGAGGAAGTATACCGCCGAGAATGGGTTAGTTACACTCAATCTATGCTTGAAGAGTGATGACACAGGTCAGATACACTCCAAATTAACTCAATTTATGCTTGAAGAGTGATGACACAGGTCAGTCACACCCAATCTATGCTTGAAGAGTGATGATACAGGTCACTCACACTCAATCTATGCTTGAAGAGTGATGACACAGGTCAGATACACTCCAAATTAACTCAATCTATGCTTGAAGAGTGATGACACATGTCAGATACACTCCAAACTAACTCAATCTATGCTTGAAGAGTGATGACACAGGTCACTCACACTCAATCTATGCTTGAAGAGTGATGACGCATTGACTGAATGTAAACATGTGATACATGAATTATGTTATTACACTTATTTCCTTTAACATTCCAAGAGCTTTTTTTCAAGGATAGGGCAACACGGGTATTGGACGCCTTGAGCCTTTTACCGTTTGAGCCTCCTGTCATCGCGAAAACGTGGACGCCTTGAGCCTACCCTGTGGACGCCTTCAGCCTACCCTATTTTAGTTCTGATTGGCAGGTTAGGGTTAGAAAAGGGTTGGTTTAGGGTTGGGGTTGAGTATATATGACTATAAACCAGTATAAGTGCACTTTTCAAAGTTTTTTACATCTAGATGCTCAAGAAAACCGAAATGGGGTAGGCTCAAGGCGTCCACAGGGTAGGCTCAAGGCGTCCACAGAAAGGCTCAAGGCGTCCAGGGCTCAAATCGTCCCGGGCTAAAGGCGTCCATGAAACGGGCAACACTATTTCGCCAACAAGAGGAAGTATTCCATCGAACATGCGCAAGAAAATCGAAACTATTTCACAGGTAACACTGTTTGTTTTTGTAGTTTAAGGTCCAATATGTTCTATTAGACTTACTTTGGGTTTGACGGAATCTATGAGATGAATTTACATAGAAATCTCACACCTACACATTTACCGAGGTGAGAGTTTTTTTTACTTCCACATAGACATGGTTTGAGAAGGATTGGCCTTTCAGATATATATCACCAGCCACGAGATGAATTTAGGTAGAAATCTCACACCTACACATGTATCTCTTACTTCCACATAGACATGGTATGAGAAGGATTGGCCTTTCAGATATATACAGGTGACACTATTTCGCAGGTCACACTATTTCGCAGGTCACACTATTTCGCAGGTCACCGGCCACAGAGCGCTCTATGGCTAATAGCGTTGTTAGCATACCCTGCGAGATGCTAATAACACTCATTAACCTCCACGTACACACAGTCATGAGACACCCTCACACTGACGAAGAAAAAAATCCCGGCCCCATTAATGTCATATCATTAGAAATTAAATGAATGACTGAACCGAGCTCACATGAGTATCTTTGCCTATAACGGACAGCTAGAATTTGCAGTTTTAATTACGGTTTACATGTGAATTATTGTAAACGATTGTAAGGCTTTAAATGCCACTGCCATCGCGTGGCATTTAAAGCTGGTTGTACAAACCCTGGTTTTGAAATAACAGTGGCATAAAACCATGAAAAGACTGCCGCCGATGCACTATGTAAAGTAGGATTCGGTACTGGAACACAATCTCCTCTTGTGAATGACAGGGTTCCATTTTGCTGAGATAACTTTTTTCCCTTGCACTTGTCGGTGACAATCACCCCTAACAAGGAACAGAATCTCATGAGATTTTTTTTACTTTGAATAGGTTTAAAATTTAGAGGGGCATTTTGGTGAGACAAATGTATTTCACAAGTTCTCCCCCAATCTGTGAGTCTCAGTAGTCCCAAGTAACACCTATTCACACAGGGAAGTACCCTAAGTCGGTGACTGTACCCTGTGTACCCTGTGTAGGGGTGTAGGGTTGAGACTATGTACCTGTTTAGTCTCCCCATGTGAATTGAATCCGCCATGTTACCCTGAGACTAGAATACCCAAATCTGTGAAACTTTGTACCCAGATGAAAATAGTAGCCGACAGGTGCAAAGGTGAGAAGTACACTAAATGGGGGTCTACGATTTCCTCCCGATAAAAATCCTGTATCCCCAGGTGTCATTTCAACATGTTGAAATGGCGGTGGCTAATCGGGAGCATCGCAGTAGACCTAAAGCGCCAGATCCACTAAGGCGATTTTCCATGCGAATTTGGGTTCGCAGGCGTTCGCAGACGTTCGCATGGGCATGCGAATGCCATGCGACAATATTCAATATATTGAATATCATCGCATCATGGGATTCGCACAGTCGCATGGATCGCAGACGCATTCGCTTGGTCGCCTTAGTGGATCTGGCGCTTCACACCTCACTTGAGACACAGGATGAGTGTTCACTATGTCTGAGATTATGTATCGGGTTTGTTCTAGGATGCAGGGACTGGAGCCAGTCTAAAGGTATTGCTGTGTGTGACTGCCCATAGTCAGCCTACAGACTAGTAGTATTGCCGTTTGTATCCGTTCATAGTCACCCTACATACTACACTGTACTCATAGTAAAGTGACTACCTCACTAATGCGACCATTTAACCCTTGTCCCTAGCCTTGTTACATAGCATAAATCCATCATTCTTTTGATTTCTAAAAGATTTCATAATAGTTTTTCCTTTCAAAGCACAATTGTGGCCTTTACAACAGAGAGGCACTGTCACCTCGGCACGGCCATATTGCCCCTGATACCAAAACAAGCACCAGGTAGTAGGTGCAGGTCTCAATGGATCTCAATAGACCCTGATCAAAGGCTCTGTCACCGAACTCATGTCGCCATCTTCACAGGTCATCCTGGAACTCACACTCTCCTGGCAGTTCTTTGGTGGCACTTGGATTAAAAAAGGACCGGCAATCTGCTTGGAGAATAAAACTAGCAGTGAGCCCTCTAACAGCTTATAAAAGAACTAACATCCACTGCCTATTCGGTTTAACACCCACCATTGGGGCAAGGGTCCAAATGGAAGAACGGCTGTATAGCCGAATTCGGTGATTGTGTACACAAATGTTTCCTAATAAAATTGCTTAAAAAAACAAAAAAAAACAATACCTCTGTGCTTTATAGCGGTAGTACGCCAAGCTGGATACTTGGATAAACTGAAAGTTTCGTCCTGTGATTGCTGTGTGCATAGCTGTCCACAGAGTAAAGAAAATCACAGCTGTTATTTCCCAGTTATTTCCCAACAGAAGAGGTGAGAGATGCTGTACTTACCAACTGGCGAGCCGATCCACAGTCGTCAGCTGCAAATCAATGAAGACAATTCGTAAGTTCAATCTAAAGGGATGTTTCCACCAACACGATGGAGAATTATATTCCTACTCCCAAGTTGCAAAAATATCTTTATAAAAGAGCATATTGGATTGCAATGACTTCTTCTTATTTTTCGTCAAGAAGAAGTAATACATCCTTATATTGTCGCATGTGTTTCTCAAGCACCAGATCCACTAAGGCGACCAAGCGAATGCGTCTGCGGTCCATGCGACTGTGCGAATCCTATGCAATGATATTCAATATATTGAATATTGTCGCAAGGCATTCACATGTCCATGCGAACGTCTGGGAACGTCTGCGAACCCAAATTCGCATGGAGAATCGCCCTAGTGGATCTGGCGTTTTACGAACCCAACTTAAGGGTGAATAACTCATGTATGGATGATGTATATATTTATGTAGAAATAAATGAAACATGATATTTACCTTTCTTGCAAGTCATACATCTCATCTGAAATAGAAGGGAATAGATTAATATTGTATAAAATGAAAGTACACTGGGTGAAATCAAATATCTAATAAAGGGAATCCAGCAAAATGGGTCTCTTCATTTGGGATATATATCCCTTTAGCAGGGTTCTACGCTATTCAATTATTTTTGTATATTTTTGTTTCGTTGATTGCTTGTTTCGTAATATGCAATCTGTACATTTGTAAATAGCTCTAATAGAAGAAAGGATAAGGTTAACCCATTCACGCCGGGTGATGCCTTGAAGCATCAACCAGGGCTTGCTGGGTGATGCCTCAAGGCAACATCCGGGGATGGCCAGGTGATGCCTTGAGGCATCATTTACAAAATATTCGTTTTTGTGAATAAAATTGGAAATATTTGCTCAATAAACATGAAACTTTCACAGTATGTAGGTATAATATGATATTTAATACTTTTATGCAAAATAAAGAATAGTATCATGGATCACATGTCATGTCACGTGATGCAAAGATAAAATATTCATAGTATAGCCTATCTAACTGGCTTCTAGCGGTATTCACTGGCACTAGTACCCGGCTCCATACCTTTGCTATTGCCGCGGGCACCCGGCGCGATAGGGTTAAAGATATATCAATTACTTGATATAAACAGTCAAATACACATGCCTAGTTAGACTAGGGTAAAGAATGATAGCATTCATTGTATAACCAGTAACGTCATTTGAAATCGTAATCGCATCTGCATATTTCATCTCAGGCTGGTAACATACTATGTTATGCTGCTAGCTTGTCACTGTTGGTGTTATTTGTTTGACGGATCTGTGCGGAAGAACGATGTATGTATCATCGAACACAGATTTGACCGAAATGATAAAAAAAGAAGTGGCGGACTAACTTCTAGTTGGCAGAAAGTATGCAATGAACAATGAAATAGGCTTATAGCGTGGAGCCACCACTGAGTAACCTGACTGACTGGCTCCATGAAAAACTCAAGAAAGTATAGACATGTGATGCTATGAATAACTGTCTGAAGCAGCCATGTGAAGATCGGGTGTCTAGTGGTTGCATTGTATTATGTGGTAAATGTACCTTGTAGATTGTAGACGGAAATAGCTGAAAAATACTGTATTACACTGTGAACTATTTTCGTCTCTAATAAAGATATTTTTAACAACAAAAAACTTCCTCGCGGTGCTGATGAAAGCGATGCAGTGTGAGTCAGGCGGAGGTCGTAGAAGATTCAGGATCGAGCACACTGCGGCGTAATTAGACGTGAAGAAACCTCGCCATTATTCTCCGTCAAATTGTATGTAATTTCCGGCCCCAGTGCTCCACGTTTAAATACACACCATGTGACGAGCCAGTGTGTGTTCAGCACAACCCGCGAGGTACAAGTACATTGTACATCTATATGTGTGTATGTGAGAGTATGAATGAATGTGAGTATGTATGGAAATACTGAGTTTGTAATATACGGAAACTGGCTTACTATCTTCGTACGTCAAAAATACGCGGTGAAACTGTTGATCACATACATCCCGATGCCGTAGGCAGAGGGATGTATGTGATCAACAGTTTTACCAAGTATTTTGACGTACGATGACAGTCAGCCTGTTTTAGTATTATTATATACCTTAAAATGGCCAAATTCTACCTGGTCACGTGATCACATACCCCGTACGTCACAGTGTGGCGTACGGTTATAAATACGCCATGGGTAGGAGCGGGCAGTATGTGTAGGATATACTACCACAGGTATATAATAATATGTATAGTTAACATAGCGAGAGTATTTCAAAGGATACATGGAAGAACGCCTACGGAAGGTGAATGTAATTTTTGGCCTGAATTGTAAAAATGTATATGAGTATGTATGAGAGTATGTTTATGTGTAAATCAGTGTGTGTGTATGTAAGTATGAATGGGAGTATATAGAGACATAGTTAGTGTGACTGAATGGAATCGGTTCAGAGATATTTTGATCATAAATACTCATCGATTTTCAAGAACGAGGTGAGTATTTCTGACCAAAATATCGAGGAACAGATAGAATTCGGTCACATTCACTGTGTTTCTTTATTATAATATACCTAGAAATATTAAAAATACCATTCTACTACTCACTAAACAGTAGAATGAGTGGTCATGTGCTACAGACGGACGTATGGATATTCTTTCGTCACTCAATGACGGACAGAATTCGTACTACTGTTCAGTAAAATTGAGACATTCCCCCATAGGTATATAATAATATGTAATATAAATGGAGGACCAGCAAAGCAGAACATGTTGCGATTTGTTATTTATAACGAAACTCTGCCAGCACTGATATACTGTAATTATCTGTCCTCTTTGTTGAAAGTCACACATGTCGTTCTGCAAAGTGAATTTTCACAGATGTAATTAGTGTATGGTCGTCATAGTCGCTACCGCAGAGACACACTCTAGTGGTCACACATTTTTAAAGTACTTGTTCCATCGGTTCGTTTCTTATTGGCTGACAGGGTCGGCTTATGTCTCACTTTGTCTGGCTGCATCTTGCTGGATCGTCCTCAATCTTGTAAGATCTGGTTGTGTGTTTATCAGTGCAACCCCTATTATCACTCAATCTTGTAAGATCTGTTTGTGTATTTGTCTGTGCAACCCCTATTATCACTCAATCTTGTAAGATCTGTTTGTGTATTTGTCTGTGCAACCCCTATTATCACTCAATCTTGTAAGATCTGTTTGTGTATTTGTCTGTGCAACCCCTATTATCGCTCAATCGTGTAAGATCTGGTTGTGCATTTGTCTGTGCAACCCCTATTATCACTCAATCTTGTAAGATTTGTGTGTTTATCAGTGCAACCCCTATTATCGCTCGATCTTGTAAGATCTGGTTGTGTGTTTGTCTATGCAACCTCTATTATCGCTCAATCATTTAAGATTTGATTGTGTATTAGTCTGTGCTACCCCTATTATCGCCCACAGGGTTGGGGGGCTATTTCCTATTCCGATCCAGCCAGGCACACTCACACGAGATATCCTGACCTCACCAGTCAACGAACCAGCCAAGATCGGCTTAGATCGCGCATCCTGGTGGAACTGCACCGCCTTTAATCTGCCTTAAGGCAAATCATATTAAAGTCATTTCTAGTGTATCAGAGGTCAAATTCCCACCTCGGTTGCGCTGTGTCTTGCCATACCTGGCTGCATCTTGTGGATCTTCCTCAATCTTATAAAACCTGGTTGTGTGTTTTGCTCTATCCCAGTCAACTAGCCAGCCAGGATCGGCTTAAAGCTATTTTCCCCTGACCGACTATACACCACCGATCTGCAGTCGGGAACCAGCGATGCCAGATCAGTAAATGGAAAGAGACAGTGTTAAACGATTAATTGTGCATATATTATGCAATAAGGCCAACACGGGCTGACTTGGTCAAGGACTGACTTGAATCAAGAGGGTTTGAGATCGTCGGTGAGGGTCAACATTGTGTTTGGAGGACAGTTCAGTTGGTATGGACCTGTTATATGCTGCAAAAAAAGGCACATACATTACCCTCACCAATATTTAGATACAGACGCAGTCGCTGGCCACTACTAAACGACTTTAGGAGAACTCAATTAATCGGTGCTGTTTTCACCAGCCAGTGGAAAATGGCTTTTCGGAGAACTCAATTAATTGTTGCAGTTTTCTTCGTTGGCCAGTGGAAAATGGCTTTCAGGAGAACTCAATTAATTGGTGCCGTTTTCACCAGCCAGTGGAAAATGGCTTTTAGGAGAATTAAATTAATTGGTATTGTTTCTTCATCGGCCAATGGAAAATGGCTTTCAGGAGAACTCAATTAATCGGTGCCATTTTCTATGTTGGCCAGTGAAAAATAGCTTTTAGAAGAACTCAATAAGTGTTGCCGTTTTCTTTGTCGTTCAGGGGAAAATGGCTATTAGGAGAACTAAATTAATTGGTGCCATTTTCGTTGGCCAGTGGAAAATGGCTTTTAGATCGCGTACACTGGTGGAACATCGACACAAGTTTAATTACATTGACGTCATTTCTGGTCTATCGAAAGTCAAATTCCCACGCCTTTTATGGGTCGCTTAGAAGCCTGACCTCTCGGTAATTCCCTGCTGCTACTTTTTCTGACATGAACAAAGCCACATTTATCTTATTCCTCAGCTAGAACAAAGGTAGCATGTAAGGTAATTGTGGCAAAAACGTCGTCCCATCGATGTATTAAGCCTGTGATTTTCTGTTTTATGTATTCGACTTCCCTCTTTGTCTTGTTCTATGTGTGCTGTATTATGCCTTAAGGCGGGCGTCCACCAACCACAACAAGACTACGACAAGCACCGACAAGAAAGTTCCAATCGGCGCTTGTCACAGCCTTGTCGTAAGCAGGGAGGCATTACCACAGCGTTGTCGTGGCGTGTCGGGAAGTGCACGCTCCACCAAAATTTCCTATTGTAGACCTCTGCAACATGCTCCCGACATGCCATGACACTGCACGACAAGGGTCCAGTCCTGGGAAAAATCGAACATGCTCAATGTTGTCATTGCCTTGTCGGAAGGCTCCCAACAAGCTTCCAATCGTGGCCTTGTCGTAGACTCTTGTCAGGAACTGGGGTCCACCAACCACGACAAGGCCTCCAACCTTAGGCCAATTGTGGACCTTGGCGGCAAAATCAAAGAATTTCTATCTTGCCAGATATTGATACCTACAATCTAACTAAACTAATGATAATGTGGAAATGAGGATGGTTAAAATTCAAATGGTAGAAATCAGATATAGTGCGGCCCTGCGACCTGGTGATTTTTAAATATTGTCAATTACCAGTCAAAACCTGCTTTATTTTAGTGCCAAATGTGTAAATTTAACGTTTGGTTCAGTTTATTGATTGTTAACAGGTAAAATATACCAATTTACACATGCTTGATTTACATTGGGAATGTACTGAAAAATATGGTTTTCTTCAATTCTTAAATGAAGGTGACCTATGTATCTTGAAATCTATATGTGTAGTACTATGCATCTACTATATTCGGTGAAAGTCCGGAGAAAATGACATGGGTTTTACTTTGTGAAAATTAGCTTTTTAGAATTTCTACATATATATATATATTCTATTGTAATATAGTCATGATATTGGTCTCTAAAACAAAAACAAGCATTGTGACCCCTTATTTTTAAGTTAGATATATGTGTTCCACAACACTTGGAGATCATCATATTAAATGTTTAGGAAATTGACATGGGTTTTAATTGTCAAGCCATATTATCCAATATGCCTTTGAGAGGATTTCCAAAGGGGTGCTTCTTAGGTCGGGTTTTTAGATCTTCGACAAGTTCATTCCAGCCCTATTTTTAGCCCATGTATACTCTGATGGCTTTTTGTAGAATTCCGAATTAGTTCTCAGTTGAAATACAATTGTACGTGTCGACCGCAATGGTCTCTCATTCCCAGTATATATCAAGCGATATTCAACGTTTGCCTCGTGGTTACAATTTCAAACACAAGGTCAAGGAAGTGTTAATAAATGTTGTAAACCAAGAAGATACTGACTAAATGGTTACTGGCTTACAGAATACTGTTGGCCTAAGCATTAGTTAGTAGGGTTACAGGCGGTAAAGTGTTATGTAGCAATGTGGTCTCTATAGTTCGAAAGAACTGAAAAAAAATGTAACATCTGTATTGTCCCATGATGTTGGATTGTGATAACCTTTTCGTTCGTGCTTCCCTTACGGGAGACGTTAGAAATTTATTTTTTTTGTCCCATGATGTTGTGTATGGTTTTGTATCGTCCACGTACTGTACTGTTCAATGTTGTTGACCCCATTATGGAAGATCGCCCAAACTGTAGGCGAATAATGTCGTCGTAAAATATGTTCACTGAATACAACAAAAAAAATATCCTCATCCTCACATGCTCCTGAACATAATCCCTGTTTTTGTTTTTACAGTTAGCTATGTGCGCTGTGCACCGTTGAGTGGAGGAGGGCGACGCCCGCTGGGCCAACACGTCACGCTTGGTATCAGCAATTTTCCACAGGCCGATGAAAACGGCACCGATTTAATGAGTTCTTTTAAAAGTCGGTCGGTGGTGGCCAACGACTGCACGTCGGTATCTAAAATAGGGAAGGGTTAACTAGGTTTACAGACCCTGTGTTGTGTTTATTGACTGTAGTAATAGTGTGTGGTGGCAGGACTGCCTGGAGGTAGTAATCGCTACTGGGAGGTTAGACAAACACGGCTAAAGCTGCATGTGCTCTATGAAGTACTCATAAAGCCATTTTCCCCACTGGCCGACGAGAACAGCACCGATTAACTGAGTTCTCCTAAAAGTCGGTCGGTGGTGGCCAACGACTGTACGTCGGTATCTACAAATCGGTGAGGGTGCTGTGTGTAAAGGCCAATGTCCATCTACCGATTCCGGATCAGTTATGTACCTTTGTCGGCGACAAACGGATGGTAGTTTGTCTCAGAGTCGCGCGTAGTCTGTAGATATAGGGCAGCTAGGCAAAGGTGAGCCACCGATTAGTGAACCACCTCCTTCAGATGTCCTTTTGTTGCCAACAAGTTGTGGTTTCTATGTTCCAAAATCGGTGGCGAAATGTTTATCAACATGTTGATAAATCTAGTTGTCGGGATGCATAATCGTATATCTGTCGGTAAATGTAGACTGATTTGCTTAGGACTAGTACCCACCACCCCCTATCCACGATGGCCGCCGGTCGAGCGAGGGGTTACGTAATCTGCCTGCGACAAGTTGACCAACTCCTATACGATTTTGGAACTGATCGTTCAACCATTAATCGGTCGATGGGCATAGGGCTTTGACCGTTTTCCACTGGCAGATGAAAATGGCACCGATTAATTGAGTTCTCCTAAAAGCCTGTTTCCATTGGCCTGTTTCCATTTTTTAGGGAGACCCCAAAAGTATGTTAGTGGTGGTCACCGACTCCACATCGGTAACACATAATCCATGAGGGTGCAGTGGATACCATGTTTTCAATGCATTTCACGTGTGCATACTGATGGAAATACTATGAGCCTTGACTGATTCAGTGGGTCATGGTGTTATTGGGTAATTTTCACCAAATTAGTCTGTCACCATTTCAAATGCTGGGCCGTTTCCATTCACTGATCTTGTTGTTCCTGACTGCAGATTGGTGCACAACAATCGGCCAATGGAAACCGGCTTGATACGTTAGTCAGTGGTGGTAAACAACTGCACGTCTGTATCAGAGGAGGTGTGAAGCGCAGCGCCCCCTATCGTTTTGGCATGGACTCAAATGATAGCTGATGCAGATTCCTATGCTAAAGTATAGCAAAAATAGGCTAAATAGTAACAGCTACTACATATAGAGCTCTATCAAAAATCTTTTCAGGTATTGATAGAGCAGCATCTAATTTATTCCAAACCTCAATAGAGCTCCACGTTTTATGGTTGTTTTGTGTTGTGGCATACAACCTTTTTTCTCACAAATTCCAATGTTCAACCTACGACAGGAAACCTTAGCCATAACACAGGTATATGACATGTATATCACTAAATAGGCCCATGTCTTAGGTTTCTAACAATGTTCTGTTTATCAAAATCGGCCTGTTATTCATGACATAAGAGCTATTTGCATTTTTCATGTTTTTGGTGGGGGTTCTTCTCAGAACTCCTTCCCCTTGCTGGCATGTTTGAGACTGGCACTGAGAGGCAGCCGCGATCGTATATATGAACCAAGTCGGTATAGGGGGTGCTGCGCTTCATACCTCCTCTGCATCTGTATCTAAAGATCGGTGTGGGTACTATGTATGCCTTTTTTCTGCTGCATTTGACAGGTCCATATCAATGTAATTGTCCTCCAAACACAATGACCATCACCAACGATTTCAAACCCCTTTGATACTGTTAGTTATTGATCAAGTCAGTTGGTGGTAGGTGTATTGCATAATCTATGCACAATCAATCGGTGAACACTTCTCTGCATGCCTGCTTCCATTCACCCATCCGGCTTCGGTATTCCCATAAGAGCGATTGGTGGTTCCAGACTGCAGATCGATGGCAAATAGTCCACCATTGGAAAATAGCTTTATGGGTGAGAATTCACCATAAAACGAAGTCGGCCCATACTTTCGAGGAGTACTCGCCCCGTTTACAAGGTTGTAATTATATAAATATTTGTATACTCGCGGTCGGAGCGAGTTCTCCAAACGGGACGAGTTCATTTCAGAAAATCCTGGAGCGAGTTCGTTTTGGGCCGAGTTCTCCAGCATTCAAATGAGCTTAACAAAATCTCAAATATCATAAATGTGCGTTGAATATGAAGGTAAATGGATCATGTGATGCTCAAAATTGAATAAAGAGAATAAAAATAAACTGAAGACCCTCAAAACTGCACCTACGGATGAGTGGTTGTGGTTGTATACTTACTGAAATCTCCTTAAAATTCCATCTTTGCCTCACTCTGTCTGGTAATTGATTCTCCTCACTGTCGAAGAGGGGGAGCGAGGCGGCGGCCGCGAGGAGGGAGAGGGTGAGGGCGAGGAGGTAGAGCTGAGATCCCATGATGGTGTGTGGTGTGAGCCGAGTGTGGAGTACGGACCGAATGATGTTCCGCCTCTCTTAGATCTACCTCCCGTCAGTGGGAAACAGAGCAGAGCCACTTAGTCAATCTCCAGGTAGAAACACCGTAAAACCTCCACCGTGCATGCCACGCAGTCCCCACGAATAGAAATACTAAATATCATATTTATTTTCTGTGAAGATTTCATGAATATTGTTCTATTATTTTTTTGTTGAAACATTTTTGTAAATATGGGAACAATGATGCCTCCACCCATCATGCGTTCTTAAAGGGTTAAAGACCCCAATGAAATAATTATTTTATCTGACATCTGTAGCTCAGATACATAGATTGATAAGTCAGTGGTAAATGGTAACCAACCCCCCGATACGATACAGGGATTTGACGGGTTAAATCCCAAACGGGAACCTGTCATAGCTAAAAAATTCGATAAAGAAACCAAGATTTATATTCATTATATTTTGAAGAAAAAAATTCACAGGAAAGGAAATAGAAAAATGGAAAATTGTCTTCGAGGATAAGACATAACACACTCTCCAAGCAATACGAAAGACCTGGTGGGGGAGCAATAAACAGGTCCTGCCAGTGGGTCAAAGCGGCCGACCAGAGCTAACTTTGTGTTGCTCTGGTTGCCAGTGCAGGTAATAATGTGTATCTATGATGAATTGGACTGGCTCTCCATCGTTTATTAGGAGGTTTTACGGTAGGTGTCGTCATACATCTCAGGGGAATGAGGATGTCTCACTCTCAACACACACTCATCCCTGTGACGTCTTCTAATGACTCATTTTTTAGTACGTGTGTACTTTCCATGTTTTGGTTAAAAGTTGCTCTACCTGGCTGTTTTAACAGCGAGTTGATTGAGGTGCAGCAGTCCATAAATAACACAAGATTCATAAGTCATGAAGAGGGTGGGGGGTTAGCACAGTGGTTAAAGCACTGGACTCGTATCCACAAAGTTATGGGTTCGAGTCCATTTGAAGCGATCTTTTCCTTCATCCCCAGCAGTGGTTGACATACTGATATCAAAGGCCAGTCCTTCTTACACCATGTCCATGTGGTGTGCAGTCACCTTTCTCCTCCATCCCCAACAGTGGTATACTGATATATCAAAGGCCAGTCCTTCTCATACCATGTGGTGTGCAGTCGCCTTTCTCCTTCATCCCTAGCACTGGTATACTTACTACTATATCAAAGGCCAGTCCTTCTCCTACCATGTCTATGTGGTACGGTTGCAGTCACCTTTCTCCTTCTCCTTAGCACTAGTAGACTCATTTCTATATCAAATGCCAGTCCTTCTCATAGCATGTCTATGTTGTGTGGTGTGCAGTCACCTTTCTCCTTCATTCCCAGCACTCTGGTAGACTTACTGCTATATCAAAGGCCAGGGGTATGTTGAATAACTTATGCCTACAAAGGTAAAGGGTACAAGAGGACCTCGCACTAGGGTTATTGTATAATTGTATTCAACCTCATCCACTAAGACTGTCCTATCTGAATATAAGTGTTGAATAAATTTACCCACATCGTGCATGGGTCTCATACTGGAGACACACCAAGCGAGTAACGCGGCGATTTCCGGAATCGCCAACACAAAATGGCGCATATGTGAGCTTTTATTTCATATTTCACCTGATTATTGCGTCAGAGATGCTAAATTATTGGTGGGAGAAATAATATGCACATACACGCCAATTTATGTTGGCGATTCCAGAGATCGCTGCCGTTACTCGCTTGGTGTGTCTCCGGCATCATCGACATACAGAAAAGCGTCTTCTTGTGCGAGCATAAATTATTTAACAAAGCCAAGTCCTTCTATCGCAATGTCTATGTGGTGTGGGAATTAAAAGAACTCTCACTCTGTGAAGGGGTGAGATATCTACCTGAATCTATCACATAGATTTAATCACCACCCAATCAAAATAAGCCTTGTAGAACATTTTGGATGTTAGACTACCCGAACAAATAGAAGCACCCAGTCCTCATTTGAGATTCAGATAATTATGAAGAGGGAAAAAAGGAGTCTATTTCAGTTTAAGTATGTTTGTACTGTCCTACTTAATGAGAGGAGTTTCTTTGTGACATTCATATGTATAAGTAAATATATATATACATAAACTTTTCTTGGAAATGGAACAGCATAATGAACTGAATTAAGGACACGGTCATTCAGGTCTCAAGTCGGTTTGATTCTACAATAAATCTATTACTCTCCATAATCTCCTAAATAATCCCCGAGATATGGAGAGAAACAGACAGACAGCCACAGACACATGCAGAGACAGACACAGACAGACAGAGAGGGAGATACATACAGACAGATAGAGGCAGACAGATATACATACAGACAGACAGAAATAGACAGGCAGAGACAGGCAGACAGATATAGTCAGGCAGATACAGAGAGACACAGACAGACAGAGAGGCACAGACAGATAGACACAGACCGACAGACAGGGATAGACAGGGACAGAGGACACAGACAGACAGACAGAGAAACAGACAGACAAACAGAGATAAAGCCTGTTTCCATTGTCCACTTATTCGGCATTGACCTGTGAATTTTAGGTAACCCCAAAATGATTTTTTTAAATAAAGCTATATTTCACTGGCAAATATTCGCCACTGATCTGCAGTCGGGAACCAGCGATGCATGTACCTGGAAAATACAGTAGAAACAGTGCATACACCGCATCCTCACTGACATATTGATAGCGACATAAAGTCGGTGGCACCACCCACAGACTTTTAGGGTAACTCAAAAAAAAAGTCCGCCGTTTTCGTCGGCCAATGGAAACGAGGTTATACAGACACAGGCAGACAGACAGGGACAGAGAAAGATTAAGAAAGAAACTGGTGAGTGTTTGGTCTGTGTCCTCGTTCGCCATCGAGTTTGAAGTGCGCAGTAATATGAACGGGGCGATAGCCGAGTGAATATTCTGAAGCACTCCAAACGAGATGGCGAATGGGGACTCAGACCAAGCATGTCTGTTTATCACCCGTTGAGAATGAGTTACCGTATTCGCAAGCCTGTTGAGAACGAGTTCCTAATGTTAAGCCTATGGACGTTTATTCCAGGCTAAGATAAAATCTGATTTAGGCCTGGCGTCCATCTACTACGATAGAAATCTAGACCTATCGATATGACAACGATACAAAAAGCAAATATCGGAGACATATCGGGAAGGTGCAAAATCATAGACATATGTCTATATAGACATGCCAATCTAACACGAATTGAATGGGGGTTTTATCGGTTTCTAATCACAGAAACGTGGTCAACTACCCCGATATTAGGTGACCTTCCGACATCATTTTGATTTTTCATCGGGAGGTGCATCGTAGACCAAATCGGAGCAATATCGAAGAAGGTAGGCGCCGGGCCTAAGGATTTTACCAAGTATGAGTGTCTGTTATTTGTGTTTAGTGTTGGTATGAGTGTGTGGTAAGAGAGTGTAGTATGAGTGTGTAGAATGAGTGTGTGGTATACAAATGATATATATATCCAAGCTTTATGATCACCTTTGCAGTTCTTCATATCATATTTGACATTTTACATAAGTTCTTCCTTGCCTTTAATTGTAGTTCAAGACAACATATTACACATTTTCCATTTCCAGTCCTATGGTTGGAGATATTTCTATAAGGGATCCTGATTTGTGATTTCTAATTTAGACGATTGTATATTCATTAAAAATGTCCGATTTAGACGCTAATAATACTGATTAGCTTAATGAGGTCTCATGGGATCATGTCTTTAAAATCGAGAGCACCATTATTTAGCTGGGGACTGTCCAACTGAAAACCTCCTGTATCATTATACCAGTTAGCAGAGCTATGATTACCCTGAATACTGTTGCATCATTCCGGGAAGTATTTCTGGATCTTAAAGGCATATCCTACATCGTGTACCTGGTGATTCTAAGGCCCGGCGTCCACCTACTACGATATGGTTCCGATATGGTCTACGATGCACCTCCCGATAAAAAATCAAAATCGCGTCACCTAAAATGGGGGCTGTTGACCATGTTTCTGCGATTAGACACCGATAAATACCCCATACAATGCGTGGTGGATTGGCATGTCCATATGTCTACGATTTTGCGCCTTCCCGATATGTCTCCGATATTGACTTTTTGTATCAGAGCCATATCGGTAGCTCTAAATATCTATCGTAGTTGGTGGACGCCGGCCTTAGATATTTACATGTACATCTATCAAACTAAACTGGATCAAACCTATTCTGATTCTAAGTGTTCCCCAACATATTGAGATCATTATATTTTACTTTGTGGGAAATGACATGGGTTTTAATTTTCAAGCCACATTCTCCGATATGCCTTTAAAGGCATATCCTACAATTCACAGTGGTGCCACCTGGTGTTTTTGAAATAATGTCTATTGTGAGTCAAAACCAGTTTCTTAGGTTTCATCCTAATTCTACATGAGTAAATTCAGCATTTTGTCCAATTCATCCGATCTTAATTGGTAAGTTACGCCAATTTACATTTGCTTGATTTACATAGGAAATCTACTGAAAAATATGGTTTTCTTCAATTCTTTCAAAAATAAGGACGGTGACCTATGATTTTTAAAACCTAACCCAGTAGTATTATATATGTACTATATTCTGTGAAAATTTGAGGAAGATGACATGGGTTTTACTATGTGAAAAAATACTTTTTAGAATTTCTATATATTCTAATATAAAATTATCATAATATTGATCTATAAATCAAAAACTAGCACGGTGACCCCCGATTTTTAAGTTAGGTATGTGTTCCACATCATATTAAATTTTTAGGGAATTGACATGGGTTTTAATTTTCAAGCCAAATTGTCCGATATGCCTTTAATGAACATTCGGCCTCAGTTAGGCTGGCTGCAGACTCAGCTAACTTTGTAATGGGGCCTGAATGCCTACACAATTAGATTTACACCCATTAACACACTGTAATTAGCGTCATTGTAGCGTCAGTAATACGTTCATTGCAGAACCTTCTTAATTGTCATGTAAGAGTATACTCAAGTAGTACTAAGAATACCTATACTTGAATCATGCCATGAATGCAATACACTCTGCGAGGGCTTGGTGTTTAGATCTATGAAATGAAAACAAGCCATGAGTTGAAACAAAAGGGTGTTGAACGAAAAATTTACCTGTTTTAATCTTAATAAACCCCACAAATTCCGTTTTCTGGAGGTATTAGAGAAAGCGCTATGAATGCTGCGAGGATTGGCAGGCGCGGCACTCACTGGTCAGGTGATCACGGTTTTGATCTTGTACTCTGGGAACTCGTACTCAATGGCAGTGGAGTATTTAGAAAAATATCCAATGGGGGATTATGTCACAAATGTTGGCCGATTAGTCAATGTGAGGGGTGAGATAAATTCAGAAACCTATTCAAGTAAGAGTCAAGTTATTATAGTCAGAGCTCGATCCCATCGCAACGTAATTCACTCGGCTTCTACTATCGGCACTAATATCCTACGTAACAGTTACCAAAAATAGAAAAATATCGTCATCCTCCACTGTAGATGGAGCTATGTATTTGGAGAAGCAGAGCTGTGAAACCCAACATCTAGGAACCTCTGATAGATTCAAGATGCGTATCAAAAATAAAATACCCCGCTGATCGATTTGTGAATTATGTGCCGACTGCTGTGTAAATCAGAATGACACTAAATATCCCTGAACTTACTTGATAATTGAAAATCTACAACAAATAAGAGCTCTTGTGGTGATATGTTTTTGTATCATAGGGTTATACATGTACATGTATATGTAAAGACTGGTAATAAAACTAGCTTTATGAGTACTAATATCCTGGGTATAAGTATTATTTTGTCTAAAGGTGATGTGTAGTCATGTTGGTCCTGTACCTTTATAGAGTGTCCGCTTTGTTGTTGACAAGATCGCCCGGAAACGGGTGAACGTTTGTAATGTCCCTAAACATTCTTGAATCGGAAAACAAGTTTTGTACAGGAAAAGTATGTGAAATGCATGCCATATTAACATGTATGTATGATACGGATACTACGATAAACGCTGCTCAATATAAAAAAAAGAAAAAGAAAATACAAGCCAGGCGGTGAATCTGCAGTCCACTCATCAACTGTACCAGGAAACTTCTTTTTCTAAACAGCTTTTATTTATTCATCAGGAGTACATCTAGATATCCTGGTTTGTTATACAATAACTTTGAAGCATAAATGTTTATCATTCCAAGTACATTGTTATATCATACATATATTTAATAAAAAAAGAAGATTATCCAGCTTTCTAGTATCATCGAACCACTTGAGTAATATACAGTATTACAAGCTGTATTTTTAGGTTTTCTGTTATCTACTTCTTTTCAGTTTTTTCCTCTTCTTTTCCTAAACTCTACCATGTACATAAAACTCTCCATGACTCTTCAAAAACACAGTGTTGCCCCCCCCCCACACACACACACACACACACTAGGCTCTACAGAGACAGAAGTAATGAGATGATACATGTAAAACCTTGAGGGAAGGATGTGGATGAGAAAATAAATAAGACATAACATTGATAGGGCTTTAATTACATACATATCTTTAGGAGGACGGCAGGAATGTTAACACACCGAGAACGATTCAAAGTCTGTGGTGTGTGACTGAACTTGGATACATTAAAGTCACTTCTGACCGATGATGTATCTGCCCCAAGTGGAAAGTAGAGAAAAAAAACAGTCGTGGAAAGAATCCAACATGGCTACGGAGAGAGACGCATGCCGAGCGTTCCCTACGAATACCGCAGCCAATCAGAGCGTGTCCTATCATGTCGGTGACGTCATCAGGTGTACATGGCAGTGATGAACATAGTCCGTTCACGCACCGTGCCACCTTCGGGTTACGGTACGTGAAGGTCTAACAGAGTATGACTCTGACTGGCCAGCCACCTTCAGTGAGAGGAATATCGTGGTTGGCTGTTCTATTTATAGTATCAGTTTGACAAGGGGGAATACCAACAGGCGCTTAGTCTGCTTAAAGTCTGTAAGGGTCTAACAGAGCACAGCTCTGATTTGCCAGTTCCTTAGGCACTGATTGGAGAAAAGGATTTCTTGGTTGGCTGTTCTAATTTTAATGCAAACCCAAGCCTGAGAATACCACGATTCTGGCACTATTCTGGGAATCATTATAACTCTCCAAGCTGATTTATTTGGTACATGCCCAGTAAAAGCTACTCTAGGACCTCTGCTTGAAGAGTAGCATACTGGTTACTGGCAAATCAATCAGGGCAGCTTCGTACCAGCGGAGGTAGGAATTTCCACCTTAAAATGGCAGTGCAAAACAGTCCCAGTATGAGAGCCTGTGCGCCCGGCCCTGGCGACAACGGGCTGTACTAGAGTCTATGATGAACAGTGTAGATCGTCCGTCCACGCACCGCGCCGCCTTCGGGTTACGAGAGCATGAGCACCATGGCCCTAGCGACAACGGGACGTACAACAATCTACAGTGTAGACCGTATTAGTGGTGACGTCATTCACTGGATTCCCCCTCCACCACGTGCGTTCTTGGGGACAAACAAACTCCAGGCCCCGTATGGGAGTTCTGCCCTACTTCAGAATTCTGTTATATTTCTTGGTGAAATTTAAATACCTCAAGTACTGATGAATTGAGAAGGATTCTAAAGACATTTCTCAAGGTTTTTCCCGTGAGCAAAAGTTCAAAGTTATGAGATGAGGACCGGAAAAATTACTGGCCAAGGCGTCTTGCACTTTGATAGTAATCTCAAGAGATCGTTCACATAGCGGTCTCTGAATAATCACAATATGGAGATATCTTAGGGTATCGCTGGGCGACTATGTATTGACTGAAAAACAGGGCCCAGGCTTCAAGGCTAAGTTTGAGCCTGTGCGCCCTGGCCCTGGCGACAACAGACTGTATTAGAGTCTCACTTGTCACCATATATCTGCTGCCACCTAGTGACTGTAATTATTATGTGTTTTACCCTGCCACCTGGTGGTAATAAACAGAGATCATGACTTGCAAAACAATGCCTAGTTCCTGCCTAAATCTTCCCACCAACTAGAGCCAATAACTCCATAATTACAACACATCCGCATCATTACACAGTCCAAATAAGCTCTTTGTCAGCTCTGGTGGAGTTAAAATCCGTGGTCACTAGCTGTACTGTGTGTCACTCTCCCAGCAGATTGTTCATACCGTCTGAGCCTACGCTTGCAGAGTGCGCCATTTCATTTTCGTGAAGCCATTTTCCATGGTCTTCTTTCATTGTATGTGTAGTTTGAATAAAAAGAACATAAAGCTAGACTTTGTTATCAATTTTCTGAGCTACGCATATATTTCTGAGTACTTCGAGATTGATGTTCATGGACATGGCGGGGGGGGGGGGGGGGTGAATGGTATGTTATTCGTACGTGAGGCTGGACGATAAGATAAATCGAAACATAAACGAGCAATGCAGTGGTATGTCTGAGAGAAGCAGGCCGAGTATTGCAGTCCCTATCAAACAGTTCGAACGGTTGTTTGGTTTGTTTTTTTTAAATATTTTTTTCTTTTAAAGCTATATAATTACATTTTCAGAGGTTGACGTCAGACTATTTTGTATCGCACTTCTTTTAAAACCAATGTTGCAGTTGGTGATCTCATGAGGGATATTTGTAAAGTTTAAGAACATGTTACTTGTCCTGGTAGTTATCAGGATAGGCATCCAGGCTCTAATAGACTTGCTCAAGTCTTTGATTTAGTATGAACATTCATTAAAACAAAAAAATACAAAGATAGAGTAATCTCATACAATAACAGCAAGGTAATCAGGTAATCCATATTAAATACCAGTTAAAGGATTAATAACCAATACAATGATGATATATATGCAATCTTAAGTTATCATCATACATCAAAACTCAACTACCCTTTATATTTGAACTTAAATGATATATAAGAAATATAGAAATCCTTAGTAGATAATCTGTATTTAAACTATGTGGGATTGACACATGTAAAATACGATGGAAAGTAAACATGTATAACACAATTTTAAAAAAGATATACACGTACAACAAAATTGTCATAAAACTTCCCCTGACAGTCGTAGGAATCGTTGCGATGAGGGGTGGGGAAGGTGGAAAGGTACAGGAACTGAAGCCTGTGTAAAGCTACAATAGGTCCAATTGCAATTGCAATCTCCAAGCACTCATGTTAAACCCCCAATACCGTTAATATCTCTAACATAAACGACAGGAGAGTGATTCAGCATTCTGGAATGTGCTTCACTCGTCAAGCACATTTCTCCTGCCTTTGAATATACCATCTCTGTCCTCGGGATGGAGAGTGAGGAGAGTGCTACATCAAAGTACATGCCTGGAGTTGATGTATTCATATAAAACCATCATCATACAGAGACACTGACGTGAATGATAATCTATGATGCACGATTCAGAATTAAGCCCTGGTCACACTGCAGCGATTGACTGCGACCATCGCATCGCATCGCAACCACCCCTCTCATAATCTCTGAGTCGTAATCTGTACAAGGTTCTCACTGCGCTCCATGGGAGAAGAATTTTTAACGAACTAGGCTTAGAGCCTTGAAAATCCACTTGCACACAGTATTCCTGCTTGGTGGCATCATTGAGATTATAGGAATCTTTGGGTTGCATTGATGTACGTCTTTAGCACGGGAGGCAGGCCAGTGGATTCTCAAGGCTATAAGCCTAGTTCGTTAAGAATTCTTCTCCATAGAGCGTAGTGAGAGTCGTACAGAATACGACTCCCTCTAATAACTCTCATGCGACTATCGTGTGTCAGCTCGGGTCATAACTCTCATGCGACTATCGTGTGAGCAGTGTGAACGGGGCTGAAGGCAGTGCTCACGCACACTGGGTCCCTGCGCCATGCTGAGCCGGCAGTTAAGTCGCTGCGCATACAGCTCTGCGCACACGTGACCGTCACTGACACGGCCCGTCAACATGTCCGCCGCCGGCCGCCGTCCGTGTCCTCCTCAAGGTCACAGAGCATGAAGGTCACAGAGGTCACATCGCTTTATGTCTCCCCACAAGCCCGGAAGCTCTGGGAGGCGTAGTCCGTCTACAAAACCACATCCAGGGGGGGCCTGTTAATAATCTAGGCTCGCACATAAAGACCCTTTTCTGTACGCCAAGGAGACCCAGGGACGATGTGGGTCAACTTTATTCAGCACTTAAGGACTACCTTATGGACGGCTAAGATTGTCTTAGCGAACGAACTTAAATATTATTGAATGATAACCTTCGTACAAGGTACTCGTAGTTGACGACTTAATATCTTCGCTAATCGCTCGGATATTACTATGCGTCAACTTCTCGTAAATTACGGCCACTCATACACAAAACCAGTCATTATTGTGTATATAACCCCAACAGCGCCCGGGAGAAACATAGAAGGACAATAAAACAATTGAGTGGCCAATATTTATTTAACATGATCACTCTCCCATCATTGTCATTGTCATCACACAAACTCTCCTATCATTACCCTTATCCTTCTCACTGTCCCCAAATATCAAATCGGCCCCTGCAGTCTATGAACACATATTATCGTAAAACTGGATGAGGTTTAATCTTGGCCACCGTATTCCACGACTGGAGTTTGGCAAAGTGACTTCATGAGGCGAAGCCGAGTGAAGTCCGGAGCCAAAACTTCAGGAGTGGAATGCGGTGGCCAAGATTAAAAAGAATCAGGTTTTGATTTTATCCTACCCTTTCTCCTCTATTTTGGAATATTACGTGATAACAATGCTGTATGCCACTAGTGACATATAAAACTCTGTATGCCAGTCAGCGTGGCATACGAAAACCCAATGTTAAGCCTATGGGATTTTATATTAGGGGTAGGATAAAAAGCAGGATTCACACGATTCATGTACCTCACAGGGTGTTTGTCTGAAACAAATCCTGTTGAGATTCTGTACTCCAGCACAATCTCTTTGTCTAAATTAGTAGGATTCCATTTCCCTGAGACATGTGCTTTTTGCGCTACAATTGTTGGCGACATATACCCCTGACAAGGAACAGAATCTCATGAGATTTTGAACCGTGTGAGGTACATGAATCCCACCGTGTGAATTCCACTTTAGGCCAAGGATAGTTATGACACTTCTGCGCTGGAAAACAAGGGTCTGACATGTCTGACTAGGTGGGGACTCCAATGAGTTGACACTCTGACTAACACAAGAGGTTTCTTGGGTTTAAATCCTAAATTCAAAGAGCTGGCCATTATTTCTTCCTCTGCCAATCTAGTTTGTTTTGGCTCAAAAATGGGCAAGATATGTTCTTGTATGAAAGTAGCCTGGCAGCCTGGCCTAGTTAGACTATAGGCCAGGTAACGGGTTCCATTTTTATGGTGCATTATTGGTAACGCCTCCTGGTTCCCCGCTCATCCGCTAGAGGGTTCGGCGGAATTAGGTGTATGACTAGTGGATACCAGCCAAACCACAACGCTGGTTCCCGGGGGATAAGCTAGTCACAAGTGGGCGCCAGCCAAAGTTGAAGCACAGAGTAGCGTGGTTGAAGGTCGTGCCTGTGGAACCCGTTACCTGTCCCTTATTTCATTAGGGCAGGGAACCAGTCCAGTATGAAAGTAGCAGATGTCTGGAATGGGTAAAAAAAAACATAGATGACTGAGTCTATATTTAACTACCACTTGAACTTGTCACACAGACTGCTTGAAGGACCCCTGGTGAGACATAATGGTTCTATAGTCAAACTCTGTCAGTGTCAGTTCCTGATGAAACCTGATGCATAGTTTATCTATTATGTTTTGAAAGATTGCTATTTGATTCGGAGAGGTAGAGGTATATTCTGAGCGACCTGGAACTTTGCAAATCAAGGGTTCATCCATAAAGTACGTACGCTTTGAGGGGGGTGGTGCAAAATTTTGGAAATTTTGCGTGTGCCCCCTTTTTTGTTATATTGCGTACAAGACTGGGAGTGGGGGTAAGGGGTTCCAAAATTTTTGAGTTTCTGCCAACTCACTTTATGGATAGCCCTCAAGCATCACTCCCTCACGAGATCCCCCCTCCCCCTCGCAAAAAAGAACGTATTTGCATTGGCTTATAATGATAATAAATGATTTGGGTATGCAAAAAATGTAGGTGTTGATTCCGGTGATACAAATTCAAATAAATTCCCCTCAGGTAAAAAAAAGAAAAATGAGAGAAAATGTATGTGTTCTGTGGTCTACATTATTGGTTAAGATGTCTATATTTATTATAATACATCGGATGGATGGTAAATAAGATCTAATTTATGATAAGGGTGCTCCTATGCACATACGATTAGGGAGCTAGACGCATCTACAAGTAAGTCTAGGGTCTGCGACAACCAATATTTGGCACTGTGGTGTACTTGGACTTGCTCAAGTCTTTGATTATGAACAATCATTAAATGATTAATCACAATCAGAATGAATTTCACTAAAGTAGGTATCCTTCTCTGACTGGCCCATGAATCAAAGACTTCTCCACTACGAATAGAACTTCATGGTGAATATGGCGGTGGCAGTAGGCGGGGAGGGGCAGGTTACAGGGACTGAGGCACAGAGTAGAGATATCTTTCTACTCTGTGACTGAGGCTGGTCTAGGCTCTACAGTCTCGGTCTCCCAAGGTGGCTCTCTCCCTGCAGATCTTTCACGGAAATAGAGTGCAGGATCTCTGCAAGGAGAGTACGAAAAATGGAGGCATTACCAATAATTTTTAAAAACGGTTCTACAGTCGAGGGTTGACCTAAAATCTAATGGGCCACAACCACCCTCTAGGAGACGGAAAGCGATTTGACCTCTGTGACCTCTATGAACATAGAGACAGGTGGTAGTGGTCTGCAGCCACGTCGTACTACATAGTGTTCTTTAGTTAAATGGCCTATTTGGATGAACTGTCGCTATTTTAGCTGCCAGAGTGTCCGGGATGAATATAGGAGCATATAAACAAAAGCCTTTTGTGTGTGTATAATACAGGGTCGCTGCTAGGAGTCTCTGCATTTGAGCAAGTTTATGTAGAGCCAAGAGAGCTGGGACCTGTTTCAGTAGTTTTGTGACATGTCTAGATGGTGTCTGTGGCACCATATGGACAGATCACAAGACTGCAATCGATGACATGCAGAGTTTCACTCACTTCCCATAGGAATTAGGCAATGACACTTTAACACGAGTAGGGGATACATATAACCTATAATCGTTCCAAATATGAAGAAGATTGGCCGCTCCGACCCTCTGATATTTGCTAGACCTTTTCCGCTATTGCTTGCACTGTCGGTGCCGCTGTTGATGTCTGTCTAGGCCTAATGTCACGAAACTGCTGAAACAGGTCCCAGGTGTGACTGTCAGTTCAAGGTCTTTCTCTAGATTATGTAAGAAGTAGTTGAATACCAGTCCCTTATTTCCTTTGGGCAGGGAACCAGTCTAGTTGGCTGCCTCAGACAAGACTGTAGTACCACTCCAACTGGTCATTGTCTGTGCTTGTGGGATTTTTAGTGAAACGTTTTAAAGGATTATTTAGTATGTCTTTGGCAGGTTGACACTACTTTATTATTATCTAAAACTAATGTTAGTAAGCCATGCCTATGATCTCGTTACAGGGCGTATTTTGCAATGTCCAAGGTCACTAAGAGTATCCCTCTACCTGTCCTAATATTGATTTGGACAGGGACCTCACTGTGTAAATCCCCCTGACCAGCACAGACCGAATGATGCTTCCTCTACAAAAAGAGGTGGAGAGAAGAAAAAAGAAAAAGAAAAAAGAGTGTAAGCTCTGGTGAAAGTAAATCCATAAACATTATCTTAGACCGCTCTGTTTGGAATTATAGTATATAAGCATTATCAAAATATCTAAGAATCACAATAGATATCTTGTTATTCTGCTTGATAATAATTGTTCTTTATTTTAAGAAGATCAGCGTGGATAGATCACGTGTAAGATTAACATTGAGGGATAGTCGCATGATGAGATTTGCGATTTACTCAAGAGGTTTGCGATTGATAAAAGAGCTCTGCTCATGTAAGACTAGGAACCAATGGGATGTTCATCATAGATGAATGGGCGTGCAATTATGAATGAATAACAATTAAAATGTTTGAGTTAGATCCATTCTATGGATAGTTTTCTGTAATACACTTGCACCCAGTCAACTTGCTACTTCTGCAACTGCCTATTTAGGATCAAAACAGATCAAGCACCAGTGGGTCTTGAGGTATTTTGGTCTTGAGTGATTGGTCATGGTCAGCTGGGCACACCTCTAAGACCCTGAGACACTGGCTCCCTGCTCTGTTCTCACTATCACAGTGAACAGCGTGCAGATAGTAAAGGGATAGTTTTCTGGAAGCACACTAAAAGTTCAATGTTACCACTCTAACCTCTAGATGATGTATTTAGCACGCTCTAAAAAGGACGAATGATTGCCCCTTGAGGCATCAACCAGCCCAGGCTGAATGATGCATGCGGTTCACGCCGAACGATGCCTCACGGCAATATTTCTTTTAAATTTACTAATTTGTTTTTAGGAAAGAAATGATTTATAGATAAACATGAAATCCTCAAAGAATGTAGATATAACATTAAAGATATCTGAATGATGCGTTGTTATAAAGCTCACTACCACAAATGAAGCTTGGAGGATTGTCGCAGTTTTCCCGCCCGATGTCCTACACTTTGTATGTCCATTTTTCATTGGTTCTTACACTGGGTAAAAAGAAAGGATTCCATGAAAGGGAAATCCTCCTTCCAATTCACCGAAATATTGTTCCAAATAGATATTTATAACCTTATGTTTAACCCTTTAAGGACGGCCACCAATGGCAGAACTACACCCTTGGGGACGGCTACTAGTGACTACGTACAGTTCTAGGGGACGGAGGCATTCTCCCATGAACTCAAAATTCGAAGGTTAATCACGTGATATAATTTGTTATCCTGAATATTTCTATTCCTATTATTTAGAATTCTAAAGTATGGTGTACTACCTACATTCTGTGCAAATTTCAAGTTTATTGTTAAATTATTTCCTTTCCAAAAGCAATTTCATAAATATCCAGAAAATGATGCCTTAGTGCATTGATCATCCGCCCCCTGCCGGGTGCATGATGCCTTAAAGGGTTTTAATATGATCATCAAAAACAAGTAATATCATGAGGAGTGATCGTTCGTCCAGCACCAGCACCAGAAACGAACGAACTTTATTCAACAGCCCCCAGGCTCCCCGTCACTGCTCTCCCAGCACAACCACCGTCATGACCTCCCCCCCGCTCCCCCGCTCCCCCGCTCCCCCGCTCCCCCGCTCCCCCGCTCCCCCGCTCCCCCGCTCCCCCGCTCCCCCGCTCCCCCGCTCTCTCCCCCCGCCTCGGACTGTGTACACATGGTGTTCATTCCTCTCTCCGCATTCTGCAAGTCACAAGGAACCACGCTCTGCAGCCTCTGAAACCTCGTGAAGCTCGCCCGGACCTGGCCGCCTCTCCTCGACCACAGCCCGTCAGAGGTACGTGTTCAAATCACTCCTACGTTCAATCGACAATCCATGATGACAAGTGTGAGTTATATGACATGAAACACGAGGCTGCTGCTACCAGAGTGGAATGAACCTTCCAACTACCACAAGCAGAGCATCATAGGAGAGCATCATAGGAAGCTGGGTGGAGAAGGATGGGACTTATATTACAGCCATGGTTTCGGTCGTGTGGTACTACCTTTTTTCAATCATATTCTATATATGGAGAAGCATGTATTTATAACCCATTTTCCACTTACTGACTATCCGCCACCGATCTGCAGTGGGGGACCATAGATCGGTGAATTGAAACTGACTTGCAGTGAAGTGTTCACCAATTAGGTCTAATTCTGCAAGGCTTATGCAATGAGGGCACCATCGTGATAGTCATTATGTTTTGAGGACAGTTCTGTTGTTATGAACCTGCTAAATGCGGTAGAAACAAGCCATACATTACACCAACGAGTATAGATAATTGTTGTTTACACCCCCACTGATTTTTAGATACCAATGTGCAGTCGTTGGCCACCACCAACCAACCTTTGATACACGGAAACAGAGTTTGCCATATATGGTCATATGCAAAGTGGTTTGGCACTTGAAAAGGGAGCGTAAACAAACTTTGGAGGTATATCTGTTTAAAAAATGGCAAACCCACTTTATAGCCATTGCCTAACCTTTTATGCAGAGCAGTGGGGACTTCCATATCCAAGGCCATGAGCTCAGCATTTGCATCCCAAATGATGAATTACCGATGCTGCAGGCTTTGATGTGGTATTAGATGCAGCACAGCCTTTGTGTATATTTTTGCACAGATATACTTCCATAGTCAGTTTGTTTACGCTCCCTAAAATGAAACTATCTTTCTGTGTATAGGAGAACTCAATAAATCGTGGCCATTTTCGTTGGCCAGTGGAGAATGGCTTTATGTTGATACGTGTTAATAATGTCGGATAGTTTGGATAGGAGTGTTTAAATCCTTCCATTTGCCTTTGAAGGATGTATATATACTTAGGTTGCCTCAGGGCTGTCTCGAGTTATGTTGATAAACAAAACTTGACAGAGACCTCGGGCCTTTCTCATCTCGGTTCCGCAATCACATCTTTCCTCTCCTAGACTTGCTCAAGTCTTTGATTATGGACATTCTGTTCAACACATTCAATGTGAAATGACAGGACCAGAGCTCCTGTGTTAGGGAGAAGAGGGCTGGGGAAGATTGGACCTTGGACTCAATGGTGTGGTCCATTTCCATGCTGATCATGTGTGCTGAGGTGGTCGCCTCCGCCCTCCTTAGCACCCGACCTATGGGTGTTTGATATAACCCATACTAAAGGCTGGAAATGGACTTGCTCAAGTCTTTGATTATGGATATCATTAAGAATTGAAACTACTTTACCACATGTGGATTTCCCCTAATGCCTGACAGGTCCAGGAATCAGGGGCCCGTTTAATAATTAAGGATCGCAAAAGTGGACCTTTTTCTGTATGCCATAGAGACCTACGGACGATGTGGGTTATCTTCATTCAACACTTATGGACGGCCTTATGGATGGATGATACTGTCTTAGTGAACAGGCATATACATGTATATTATTATGCATAACCCTGGTATGAAGTCTCCATGTACGATCCTAGATTACTAAACGGGCCCCAGGCCTATATCACGGGGATGGGTGAGGTAGGTGGAGGGGTAGGCATAGGATACAGGGACTGAAGCCCGAGTCCTGGTGAGAAGGGGATGAGGTAGGTGGAGGGGTAGGGATATGACACAGGCCCCTGGTAAGGAGGGGTGAGCTAGGTGGAAGGTAGGCATAGGATACAGGGGCTGAAGCCTGATTCTTGGTGAGGAGAGGGGTGAGGTAGATGGATTAATAGGATCACAGACATCCTATTACCATTATGGACTTGAACAACAAAGGAGTTAAAATAGGACTGGGTGTGAAGGCATAGACTGCGGGACTGAGGCCAGTCTACTCATGTGTTGACAAACTGACCCACTGCCGTGCCCAGGAACCCCCCGATTATCGCCCGGCCCGCTAGTTACCCACTCGCTGGTACTGTTATGTAATGAGTGATGCTGGTACTAGAATCCAGATGCCATACATAGATCACACTCTCCTAGCACAGATTCTCCAGTGTCGGTCGTAACTCTGCACCAGGGTAGAACATCTGGCTAGAGGATGGGGCCTGTTTAATAATCAAGGCTCGTACACGAAGACCCTTTTCTGTAACTCGTACAAGGGTTATCCTTTAATAATATTTTATTCTGCTTCCTAAGACAGTCTTAGCCATCCATAAGGTCGTCCATGAGTGTTGAATAGAATTGAACCACATCGTCTCCCTGTCTCCTTGGCGTACAGAAAGGGGTCTTCATGTACGAGCTTAGATTATTCAACGGACCCCAGATTTTTCATTTCTTATATTAAGAAAGAAATTGATGAGTGTTTGGTCCCTGTCCTCCTTCCCCGTCGAGTTTGAAGTACACAGTAATAACCACAAAGCCGAGTGGATATTCTGAAGCACTCCATACGAGATTGCAAACTTTCTCATTTTATCTTAGCCTGGGAATATTTATGTTTATCACCCGTTGAGTATGAGTTGCCGTACTCACAAGCCTGTTGAGTACGAGTTCCTAATGGTAAGCCTATGGACGTTTATACAACCACACTCACCGTTCGCAATCTAGTTGTGATAGCCTTCTATCCACCCCTGTGCCATCTTTTTCTTCTTAGTAATTGAAATGAGCAATATCTCATAAGCTAGAGTATTTCGATATATTATATATGTGAGTACTATTCTGTGAAGTGATTGAAGATGGTTATGATGACATGAATGACCATAGTGGATTAAAGAAAAAAGCAACAAGTTTTGGTCAAAGTCGTCGTTCTCCATGAGTTTGATGCGGAGTGATATGAATATCACATAGCATTCAAACGAGTCGGAGAACGACTTCTTTGACCAAAATGAGTTGCTTTTTGTATGTGTCTCATCCCAGTACACACTAAAATATTGGATAGCACACAGGATATAGACCATGAAGAACGGACTGCAATACTCGTAGGGGCATGGAGAACGATTTCTCAAGCCTATGGAACAAAAATACCAGGGGTGGGATAAATTCACTGTACTGCGTATAGGCCTTAGTCCACTGGCCGGTGTCGCACCTTATCTGCTTAGTTACGCCACGGCTGAAGCCAAACATTCACCTGGCAACGTATTCTTTATTATTTGGTCACTGGGTGTATGAGCGTAATACGTTCATAATACTCTTGTATATTATTTCTTGAGATATAATAGCAATTGCATCGTATTCTATGGTATCTGAGCTCAAATTCGGTGTAACATACATGCATATCACTTCATTGATACTTTAGATATACCTTAGATAACACAGGGACATCGAAACTGGATACACACTAATACATTGACAGACCTAGCTATAATATATGTTTATCTTTCTCCAAGTTCAAAACCAAGATGATTATCAACTATAAAGTTTAGACAGCTCAGACTCTTTGATCCAATACTCTAGTTTGTTCCAGCAATTCAATCTGTAAAAAAACAACACTACTGCAATCACACCCTCCGTTCACACTTTAGGTGTGATGCTATATATCTCTGTATGAATACCACTGATCTCGCGATGTTTGTCCGAGCGGCTGCGTAACGAGACATTGGGCCGTTATGCGGCGCTGAACAGCAACACATGTATTAGGGAGACCGAAATATGTATAATCTCTCAATAATTCTCATGCTTCGAAATATTGCAGCGATGAAAGACTGCCTATGTAGGCGAATTTTTGTCAATAGAATGATAAAAGTATCTTAGGTGTGAGGCCAGAATGACAATTGTCTGACCGCATGACGACCTTAACTGAATAATGCACCGCGAGGCGCGCTGGACGGTATGTCATGTATACGAAGCTGTCGTTTTCACAGTAACCACACATTCCGCATCGCGCTCACCAAACCTGGTTGTTGCATTGAGCCTAATACATGCATAATTTACCCGTGAATAGGGAAGATGCCGCTATACATACATTCCTAGTGGTATTGTAGGTGATACATTACCGTGTACTCTTTATATTGGTGACTTTCTTGTTACCCTCCATTGTCTCCTTTCTTTATCTCCTGGGTATACGTATAGTAACATTCCAAACATTTGGAAATAACACAAGGGGCAACAAACTTAGAAATGATAATAGGAATTTTTTTTTAATCTCGTGTGACATGTGTTTTATGATTTGTGGGTTTTTGTGGGTTGTATTTTTTTTATAGGAACTCCGACTCTGAACAATAACTGGAAAACGTACCAGAACCTCGCACCAGAGAAACAAATATAGAATGTTTCCACATAGTTCTTGCACTATCTTGAAAAATCTTTTTGTTTTTTCAATAATTCTTTTATTTAACGAATTTTTTTTGTAGGATTGGAGGTTCTACATTTCGCTCATGTGCCTTCATACAGTTGCACAACTGTGTCTAGCTTATTCGAGAATGGTACATGGTGCTGTGTTGCTTAGGATGAAGTTATTGTGACTTCCATCTGACCTCTATGATCTAAATGAAAGGGGAGCAGTTAAAAGCAACTAATGTTAATTGGTCATGCGACCTAGACAAGGAATAGTTACGTATAATTTGTATAATCAGATCTAAACTGCTGCAGATCTATGATTCAATAGAGACAATGGAGTATACCAATAAGGAAGGCGAGGGAGGATTTAAAGTTCAAAAGTATGGAAGTTTCTGGATGTCGCCGTACAGTGAACGGCTAAAATAATTAGCTAAAATGGATTTAAGGTATAAATAACTGGTCTTTTTAGATATGGTAGGAACAATTGACCAATTGGTCACTTAGAATCACATTTGGGGGTCTCTTTTGTACAGTTCATTTCACAATTTCCAACTCATACGGAACTCGGCGTAAACGCCTCGTTCCATACAAACCATAAATTACCATCTCGTTCTGTGACTTGTACAGCATGGTCAGGACGTTCTATATAAATGCATTTAATTCATGATCATAAATGAAATCAATATTATTAATTTCAATTAACCAAAATCAAAATAACTCATTGCCCTTGAGTTAATTTTAGTTGACCTCAAAATCTATAGGGACTATTTTTCCGGAATCTCCTCCAGTAGATTCCGGCATGTCAGAATCTCCGGGTAGTCAGTTCCGGGCGCCCTATACATTACCAATGGAGACTCCGGGTGTACCCCTCTCATAAGATCTCACACTCTCTAAATGTTATTCTGTACAAGGTTTTCACTGCTAAGTCTAAATGAACAAATTGGACGTTAAACTACCCAAACAAACAAACAAAAAATCTCACTACCCTCTATGGGAGAAGAATTCTTAACGACCTAAGCTTAGAGCCTTGAGAATCCACTGGAACACAGTATTCCCGCTAGGTGGCATCATTGAGGTTATAGGAATGTATGGGTTGCATTGATGTACGTCTTTAGTACAGGAGGTAGGCCAATGGATTCAAAACGCTCTAAGCCTAGTTCATTAAGAATTCTCCCCACTATAGAGCGTAGTGAGAGTGCAGAATACCACTTAGAGAGTGTGAGATCTTATGAGAGGGGTGCCGTAGTAGTTGGGTAATAAATTCACACTGCAGTCAGCGACCATCGCCTTCCGTGAATACGGCGTATAATCAACTGGCCGTGTCAGTCTCAGGCCGGAAGTACGGCGACATCGTCCGCATTGTATGATTTAGAATATTCAATTGAGTGAGGAAATTCATGAAATTAGGTCAGGTTATTATCATTGGCCTTTTAACAGCTTGACAACTGTCTGATAGCTGTCCGGTGCAGAGAACCAATCTATTGCATCCATAGTTTTTGCCAATTATGTAATTCTAAACTCTGGTTATAAAGATATATACATATATATATATATATATATATATATATATATATATATATATATACAAATATATATATATATATATATATATATATATATATATGTATAGATTTCAGGAAGGTGGTTAGAATCTTGTCGGTTCTACCCATCATCAAAAAGATAGAAATAGGGTGTGGAGAGGTCCAGGGACCTGTTTCAGTAGTCTCTGACATTAGGTCTAGACAGACATCAACAGCGGCACCAACAGTGCAAGCAACAGCGGAAAAAGACTAGCAAATATCAGAAGATCGAAGTGGCCAATCTTCTTCATATTTGGAACGATTATAGATTATATGTATCCCCTACTTATGTTAAAGTGTAATTGCTTAATTCCTACGAGAAGCGAGTGAAACTCCGTGTGTCATCGACTGCAATCTTATGATCTGTCTGTATGGTGTCACAGACGCCATCTAGACATGTCACGAAACAACTGAAACAGGTCCCTGGTGTGAGAGCTCGCAGTGCAATCACCCAACTGTGACGGCCGCGCCCCGGCGACCGGCGGGGAGACATAGATATCTGCCTCACACCTCTGTTGCCATTCCTTCTCTCTCCACTTCTTTGATGATAATAAGTAAACGTAGTAAGTGAACCCGCAGTGATTCCGTTCTCGGCCTTTTGTCGCATAAACTACGTCCCTCTGCTTCTGGCATTGGGACGTATTTCATGAAGCAAAAGACTTCGAACAGCAAATGCTATGGGCTCACGAACTACGTTGTCTCTTTACTATTTTAGTCCTAGCAATGCCTGGAGGCATTCCCACGCGGGGGACGAAGAATGCCTCCAGGCATTGTTTATGTGTCATCATCACTTGTACGTTATGTTTTATGAGAAATAATGAATAGATTTACACCATTTTTTCACAACAAATAAAAAATACCATGTTCATCATCATACTCTGTGGAAATTCGATAAGTAACTATATTAACTTGTATCTTAAAGTTACAAAGTGACGCCTATACGATTAATAGGCCCCATTGCAGCGATAGTCTCGTCCCCTTGGGGTTTATAGCAGTATTATGCCTCGTCCTATAGTGCGCCTGCTCCCCACTCAGGCTTGTACAGAAAGAGTTAATATACTCAATTACAAAAGGATTCTATGGCGGACAAGATTGGATATGTAAAAGCGAATCATTTCCCAATATTTATTTTGGTAAAAGGATAACGAAAGATTGTGCATTATAAGCCACATGATGGTGCCCGGTTATCGTCGCTAATGGATTCATCTGAGTTGTACTTGCATAGATCTGCTCGGACTTATTTAACTGTGGCAGAATCTCCTTGAATATTCCGTCCGAGTTTTTATTTAATCCACTTCCTTCAAGCGTGAAAGGAGCTTCTTTGGAAAGTCTTCTGGGAATAGAACTAAAAGCTCCTCTAGAAATCCTTCAATGCCTTGGGGCGTGGAGTTGACGCACAGTACTGGGAGGTGTTTTATAGTCACGATTTTCGCTAGCAGTGATCTAGACTTGCTCAAGTCTTTGATTATGGACATAATTAATCCTGGGGCCTAGCTACTGCCGTAAGGACGGGTGCTGGTGGCAGTCTGTCTGGCTAGAGGACGGCCAGATAAAAGTTAAAACTGATATCCAAGTTTGTAATCATGCAGTATGATACATTCGTTTTAATAGAAATATTAAATATGATGTTATATCTACATTTTCTGAAGATTTCATGAATATTCCTCTATCATTTCTTTGTTAAAATATTTTGGTTAATATTGGGACGATGATGCCTTAAAGGGATAAGAAATAGAACTCCAAAAAGTACTTTGCAGCATTTGGACTTCCCTTACGCCTGACAGACCCAGGAATCTCAGCGAAGAGGGATGGAGTAGGTGGAGCGGTAGTCATAGGAGACAGGGACTGAAGCCAGTTTGATAGTGACCGTTTCGAGGTCATGGCATTGCATAAACCTCGTTTCCATTGGCCGACGAAAACGGCAGAGATTCTTTTAGTGACTACCCTGAACGTCGGTATCAGTTTATCACTGAAAGTGCATTGTATGTACTGTTTTTACTGTATTTGGGTGTAAACAGATTGTATTGGTATTGTTACATAATTTATGCAAATTAAGTGGTAAGCATTCTCTGCATGTCTCGTTTTCCATTAACCGATCTGGGGTCGGTATACCCAAAAGTCTAACGGTGGCTCCCGACTGTAGATCGGTGCCTAATAGTCGGCCAATGAAAACGTGGTTTATAGCGGAAACACCGCATCGCTCGCTGCCGGCGATTTCTCGTTCTCGCGGTCGTTCTGTATCGGTGACGTTCTCGGTCTTGCGTGATCTCACGTGAATGTCAGAACCCAGACGTGTTCTGCATACCGGAAACACAATGTTCTGCATACTGGTGCGCCGTGAAATACTGTCCCCTGTGAAACACTGTCGTCTTTTATTGTACATGCACGATGGTAAAGACCCTCCAGACGTTACTATACTCCCTATTATCGCCCTGGGTAAGTATAGGATCCGCTCCTGACTGGCTGGTAACACTACAACCGCATGAATCACAGTTTTCCTATTTTTGATTGGAGAAACTGAATATAATTTCGGATTTACATGTAGAAATAGCTGTAATTTCCATTTCTGGCATCAGATTTCCAATTTGAAGATTTTTGGAAACTGTTAAATTGCGATAATTGTGGGTTACGGGTCAAGGGTCTATCACCATACAACGTCGGCAACCAGCGAACACCAGAACCTATCAACAGACTGAATTATGGGATACCTCAATAGGGTCTACAGTTCCTGTCGAAGGGCGACAGGATCTCCTTTGTTAGGGAGTTTATTTGATGAAGATTTTCATTTCTCGTCATTCACGCAGAGAGTGAGAACATTACATAACAACACAATGATAGTTACAGCAACACCATACGAGGAAAAATAGTATACAACATACTATGTTTCATATACACCTTTATTATTCACCTAATACAAAGTGTCCTTGGAAAACACATAGGGAGTGTGTATCACCATACCCGGAGCATACAGGTATGTTGTATGCTCCGGGTTCCAATAAAGCATGCATATGGAAAAACATAGCGCTTACTGAAAAATAGTGCGTACCTAAAATTAACTAATATCGGTATGCCATTCACATGGAAAATATTTCCACCTTCTCTCTGGCCCCAACTGATAGTCCCTGTAAATACGTCAGCATGACTTGTCATGCCGCATGATGTCATGCCGCATGATAGACGGTGTGCCGTGAAATACTGTCTCCTGCGAAATATGGTATCCTTTTCTTGTGTATGCGTGATGGTATATATATAATATATGTATATATTATAGAACTGGATAGAGAATCATATACAATACTCTATGGGTTTAGATGCGCTGCAATCATCATCAAGGCAAGCAGAGGGATGATATCAGTGCATCCAAACGAGTGGAGTATAGTGTATTTTACAATTCAAATGCAGTTCTGGATTTATCTCACCCCTTTCAATGACTTTAAATAGCCTCTCAATATCAGTATAATTCAAATTACTTTGCAAATCCAGTTAGGAAAGTTTAAATCACCATATTTATATTTCTTTCTGTGTTACTAATACTGAAACTTGTACCAGGGGTGAGGTAAGGGGCACAGAGTGATTACTAGTTCTGCCTTCATCTGCCTGGAAGTTGTCAGATAGCGCCACTCTAGTCAAGGGACAACTGCTGTTAACAGTTGCTATAATCCATTGATAATCATGAGATGAGGCTAAATCCCTTCTATGACAAGCTAAAAGAAAACTAACAAAAATGCATTGATAGCTGGACCTGCCTCATGGTGTTTTGGGGGCATCAGGCGACAGATGGCTGCTTCTATAACCCAATAGCTATGGGGCTATCCACAAAGCATGTACACAGTAAGATGGAGTGGGAGGGGAGGGGGGGGGTAGACCAAATGCGTACATGGGTGGGGGAGGGGTTCCAGGCTTGATTTTCCATACGCAAATGTCTGGAAGAAAATGGAAAGGCCTTGCATAAGATTTATATATCAGCAGGGTTGTTGGGTGGGAAGCCTGCTAGATGGGTAGGTTGATGTGGGTGGGAGGTGGCTAAGTAGGTTTATGGATGGGCATATTGGAGAGTGGGCATGTCTACAGGTGGGCAGGAACCAGGGGCAGGGTGGATAGGCAGGCTGGTGAGTGAAATGGATGGTGAGTGGACAGGTTAGTAGGTTAGCAGGTTGTCGAGTAGGTAGTTGGAAGGATAGGTAGGTTGATAGGTGGGCAGATTGGTGGTTAGGTAGGTCAGTAGGTGGGCAAGCTGATGGGTCAGAAGGTTGATATGTGAACAGGTTGGTGATTGGACAGGTTTGGATGTAGGTAATTTGGTGTATAGGGAGGTTGGTAGGTGAGGAACATGGATGGCAGGCAGGTTGATAGGTGAACAGGCTGGTGGGTGGGTGGGAAGGCTGCTGGCTGGGCATGTCAGTTGGTAGCAATGTTGTTGGACAGGTAGGTGGGTAGGTTGGAGGTTAGGCAGGTTCCTAGGTGAGCAGGCTGAATGGTGGGCTATGGGCAGGTTGGTTGGTAGGCAGGCTGGTGGGTTGGTAGGTCAGTAGCTGGGCAGGTTGGTGGGTTGGAACCTTGCTATGTGAACAGGTGGGTGGGTGGGCAGGTTGGTATGTAAGTAGGTCATTGGATAGGGAGGTTGGTAAGTTGGGAACTTGGACAGTATGCAGGTTGATAGATGGGTAGGCTACTGGCTGGACAGGTTGGTGTGTAGCCAAGTTGGTGGATAGGTAGGTAGGTTGGTAGAAAAGTTGGTGGATCAGAAGCTACTTAAAAGTTTCAAGGGCACTCAGGGGAGGGTCACTACTTCAGAGACAACCTACCCTACCTGAAGGGGCTTTGTCTCAGACTATGTACCAGGGTGACCAGGGGTGAATTCAATCTGCATTTTTACAAGAAACTGGGAGAAGCCAAAAAGTACACATTGCTGCTAGATTTTTGTACTGAGAGATGATTGCCAAATACTGAGGACAAGAAGTGAAGTACACCTGTCTCAGGTTCATTAGTTCCTACATGTGTATCCTACTTCGGGGGTTGGCAAGGGGCCCAGAAAATATCCATATACAATAGGGATTCATGAGAAGCGTATGCTGTACAACAGGGGTTGGGGGAGAGAGGTTCAATTTTCACCAGAATATCTGCATATGTACTTTATGGATGACCCCCATCTGCCCTATACTTTCTCTCGAAGTATTCAGGTTTTGCACTTTTAGTGCCATCTAGAAGATCTTAGTGTTATGATTGTAAATATTTGTTACAATAATGAAGGCAATGACAGTTACATTAAAGTAATTAAAAATGTTTGCACACGGATTTGTGGTGCCCGATTGACATTCTTCATGCTGTTTTTACGCTGATCATGCAGAATCAGACTAGGTTTCCGGTACCACTTTAAAGACATATCCTACAATTCACGGTGCACCACCTGATTTATAAATCTTGTCAATCATCAGTCAAAACTGGTTCGTTGTGATTCTTTCTAATTCTATATAAATGAGTAAATTTAACATTTTGTCCCGTTTATCAAATCTTAATACATAAAATAAGCCAATATACAGTTACTTGGTTTACAGGAAATCTACTGAAAAATAAGCTTTTCTTGAATTCTTTTAAAATTAAGGACAGTGACCTATGAATTCTAAAACTTAGGTGTGGAGTACTATACAATTACTATATTCTGTGAAAGTTTGAGGAAAATGACATAGGTTTTACTACGTGAAACTTTTTTCGAATTTCTAAATATTTCTAAATATAAAATATCATAATTTATATTGATCTCTATATCAAAAACTAGTATGATGACTCCTTCTTTCTAAGGTAGATATGTATTCTACAACACTTAGAGATCAACATATTCAATTTTCGGGAAAATTGCATGGATTTTACTTTTCATACCAAATTGTTCGATATATGCCTTTAAACTGCTAAATACATGTACTGCCACCTGTGTCATCACTCTTCAAGCGTAGATTGTGTGTGACAAACCCACTGCACAAGGGCGCATGCGTGCGCTGCTATACACTACCTCGAGAAGGGGACAGTTTTTCGCCGGTGACAGTATTTCGCATGACACCGGACACTCCCATTGTGAGTGACTGCTCAAATAGATGTGGCCTTGTTATAAAGAACCTAGGTTTGCACCGGGCTCATGGTTTTCTCACGGTGCATTGTGCTGCAGAACCAGTAATTCTAGATAGCAAACACACCTTAAACCTATCTTTTCTGGTCGACATTCCTCTTTTGAATAGTGCTGGTAGTCTAAGACCTGTTGTTCATTCTACCCGATATTCAGGAAAAGTACCCAACGTCACCAAATTTTAGCACAAAAAAGACTTCGAAAACGGGCAAAATATATGGCAAACCTTCTCCCCGTCTACATCATACACCATTGAATACTTAAAGGACTACGTTAGCTCTGGTTGAGCTATACTACGTTAGCTCTGGTTGGGTTAAATCCGTGACTGCCTCACCCATTAGCTGTGAGTGTTTGACACTCTCCCCACAGATCCTTCATGTGACCTATACCTATGGTTGGAGAATGTGTCCATTCTCACTCTTGAAGTTACTTTTCCATGTTCATATTTCCTTTTATGGTCTCCCCTGTCTTGAGTGGATACCCAGTGAACAGGCTTTGGGTTGGGACAGAGACTAAGCCAGTGCAGAGAACTAGATTCTAGTTCTTTGGCCAGCGCTAGCGCCGCGAAAGATCTGTTGGGAGAGTGGGGTTTAACGTTACCAACCTCTATGTTGGAACACAGTGTAGACAGAGGTGGCGACCAGAATCTCTGTGGGAAGAGTGAATCATTCTGCCAGCAGATCTTAGGTTGTGGCCCCTAAGATTCGAGGTCAACTCTCGACTGCAGAGTTGCCCCAAGGCGCGAGAAAATATTATGTAAGGAGGTCAGGGTGAAGGTCAGGTTTGCTGCGAATGCAGTCATTGGCTACTCGGTCTTCTGTATTCCTTATATGGAATTAAGGTAATGGGACAACTCCATGGTGGTACACTGGCCAACAGGCAGGTAGGTGTGTTCATATGAGCAGGATAGATGGGGTCGGTGTGGGATCTGATGCAACCAAGTCGCCAGTGGTACAATAAATAAATTACAATAGACAAGAAAAAAGAATTTATTGGTCAAGATAGGCAAACACAGGCATCCTTCATGTGAGAGATATCATCACAGGTAAAAGACAAATGAATAACTTTGAAAGTAAAATTACCTCATCTCTGGCAACTTAGAAGGGCTATTCCATTCCTTCCCTCCATGTCTTTTTAACAAATTCGATGTAACCCTAAGTCATTAATTATAAAATAAAACATTGACAATGATTATGTAGATATGTGTGAGACGAGGCAGAAGCTACCACAACCTTCACCCACCGCTGTATGATAATCAGATATCCTGGAGAAAATTTATAATACTTTCCTTTGAAATAAATGATTATAGAATCCCAACTGCACAGAGAAAGTGGAATGTAATCTGGGAGACTGGAAACATTCCTGTTTTTGAATAGGACAAATAATCATGTTTATAAGGCAACACGATAAACCAAATATCACTGTTTGCATACTCACTCCTAGACTCACGATCAAGCTCCTCCCCCGGAGGGATCTCGGGACAAGTATTGCCGGTCCCGGAGCTTGTAAATATTAACAGATACAACGCCCAGTGAGTTTTTCTGCTTTATTTGAGAGTTTGAATGCCTAGAGTGTATGTTAGATATGTTCCTGGTTTTCTCTCCCAGCAGTGAGAGGCAAAACAGAGCGGGATGTCGCGTGGCTGGACAGGATCCCTGCTCCCACTGCTGACAGTCCTCTGCTACAGCCAAGGTGAGTCCCTTTTGTAAGCTTTATTATCCTACCCCTAATAAAAAACGCCATAGGCTTAACATGGGATTTGTTTATGTCACTGGGTGTGACATAAAGTGTTGTTTATGCCACTACTTTCTATTACTATATACCCATGCCGTATATACAGTAAATACGCACCGTTTCGGCATATGACGTAAATATACTGTACGGACCACTGGTCCGTACACTAAAATATGGACCACCTTGCAACACACGTTTATTAAGAAATTGGTTGTTAAGCCAAATGAAATTGATTTTTTTTTTAAATTTCGGGTATATAGTAAATATATAACGTCTAACCATGCTTGTACAAGTCACGGAACTCAATGATAATTTACCGTTTGTATGGAACTCTGCATAAATGCCTCGGTCTGTACAAAGCGTAAATTACCATCTCGTTCTGTGAATTGTACAGCATGGTCAGGACGTTCTATATAATTATTATATACCTGTGTCCGAATGTCTATTAAATACTGCCCGCTGCTAAGGGCGCAGTAATAATAATGTTAGTGCCTGCTGTGACTGCGACCTTGTAAGTCATTTAAATGGCGTTTTTAATTATCATAAGGTATATAATAATAAGCAAACATCCTCACCGTGAACGAAACACATCTCGTTCTTGGTCAGTTGCCGATTTGATACGGCCTTCTGCCCATGGCGTCAGGCCGTATGAAATCGGCAACTGACCTCGAACAATAAATGTTTCGCCCACAGTAAGGACGTTTCCTAATATTATTCCATACCTATGGTCGAAGGTCTATGAAATTCTACCCGCTGCTAGGGGTGTAGTATAAATAATGTTCGGGCACACTGCGCCCGTAGTGAATATTCGGGCACCCTGTGACCATTGGGTCAGTTGGTACATTTAATAAGGATCTAAAATGGCGGTTTTTTAAAATTTAGGTATTGTTTTTGATGCCATAAATACACCCCAACGCCGCAGTCGGAGGGACGTATTTATGGCATGGAAAAACCTTGAACGGCCACCCCTTCGGGCTCAATAACCCCATTTATTCTGAGCTGTTTAGAATATTTCATATACACAATTAAGACATTATTAAAGGCTGGTTAAATTCATTTCCATTTTCCAACTATATATATACTCTTATATCACATCCATCGAAACACTTAGTATTCTGAACTCTTACCGGTTCTGACACTATTTAGCCTGGAGGACAACAGTTGGCTCAGATGTGTCTATTTCCATGGTTCTCCAGGCTGTACATGTACCGGTAAATGTTGACAGTGTATAAATAATTGTCACGATACAGGTCAATCATAGAAAATATATATAGAAGCTGGGTCAGTTTACTCTCGGTCACATGGTTCGCATTTCATTCGGTTAAAACGTGATACTACGCAGTTGAAGAACAGAAGTTCTTTCACTCTGACAAATTTACAAAGAAGTATGCGCAGGTATGCGTCGATACACACTCCCTATGTAATTTCGATGGACACTTTGTATTAGCACGGACTTGTATTAGAGTATAGGTCCGTGGTATTAGGTGGATGTATCTGTATACCCCGGGTATGGTGATATGTGTTTTCTATGGACACTCTGTATTAGGTGCCAACAAAATGCGTGACATAAATGAACTCAAACGAGTGGCGTCTATATTTTATCCTACCCCGTTTCCACTATTTTTGAATATTAGAAAGTAGTGACATAAATAACATTTTATGTCACTACTGTGACATAAACAAATCCCATGTTAAGCCTATGGCGGTTTTTCTTATTAGGGGTAGGATAATAAATTTATAAACATGGCAGTCTTCTTTATCCTACCCCTCATATACATCTCCATAGACTTAACATGATGTGACTCTATGCCACGTTTATGCCATAAAATATCTATATGCCACTGGTGACATTTGAAGTTAAAAACATGTGACAGGGTAGGATAAAATCTAAACGTCATATACATGGTTATTTGCATACCGTTTGTTGTCTTCTGCTACAGCTACAGATATCACTCAGTTTCGATTCCATGAAGACAATTCATGCCATAAAAAGAAATCATATGAAATTTCGTGATGTTTCATGATAGTCTTTCAACATAGCTATTTTCGCTTGTGCGTAAAGTTCTAAACGTGTAGTTCTCCCATGAAATTTCAAGCATATTCTTCAACACTTGTTGCCGACCAAGTCTTGGCGTATATTTATGGGTCTCTTTTCGTTGGGGCCATCCATAAAGTACGTACGCACTGAGGAGGGGTGGGGGGGGGGGGGGTGTCCAAAATTCCGGAAATTGTGCGTATGCTCCTTCTTTGTTCTATTGCGTACAAAATCAGGAGAGGGGGTGGGGGGTCAAAAATTTCAGAAATTCTGCGTACGTACTTTATGGATGGCCCCGTACCGGATCTTCAGATGCTCACCCCCGGAGCCTGATCTTTATCCTACCCCTAATAAAAAACGCCATAGGTTTAACATTGACTCAATGTATTTGATGGAGCGTTGGATAAAGTGTTATTTATGCACCGAGGTGAATAAAAAAACGGACCAATCAGGGACGAGATAACGAAAGTAGATCCGGCAGCATTGATAACTACTAACATAGATAATTACAAATATTCTCTGTATATCGGTGAGATGGGGTAGGATAAATACGAAACTGAACTCGAGTTAGCCTTGTCAATGTTTATACCACTCAGGTCAGGTCTGCTATTCACTAAACTCGGCTAACGCCTCGTGTAGTAATACACAACCTGCCCATCGTGGCATAAACATTGACAAGGCTAACTCTCGTTTGGTTTCTACTAATTATTTCTTTTCTTCTAGTGCTTGCATATCCCAATGGAGGCCCATCATCAACCTGCATCAACAACTTCCCCAAGCACCATGGCACCCAGCAGCAGAATTCACCAACGCCTTTCACCTTGAGTTTCTCTCCAACCTCCTACTCACCTGGCAGCATCATCACAGGTAGGGAGATCGTTTGTATACGCCCTCCAGAGGTTACTAAACTCCCCATTATCGCCCAGGGTAAATGCAAGTTCCGCTCGCGGCTGGCTGGGCAGACCACAACCACATGAACTATCGTTTTCCCATTTATATTAGGAGAACCTGAATATTATTTCGGATCTGTATGTAGAAATAGCTGAAATTTCCATTTCTGATATTGGATTTCCGATTTAAATATTTATAAAAATCGTTATACTGCGATAATTGTGGTTGTGGTTCAAGGGTCTATCATCATATAACGTCGGCAACCAGCGAGCACCGGAACTTGTAAACAGACTGGATTAAGGGATACCTCAATAGGGCCTATAGGGAGCCAAAGTGAACCCGCTGAAACCATAGATACCCATTTACAAAACACCATTTCCGGATGTAGACGCTCAGTACTTTGACTATGTAGGTTCGAGATTATATCTGTCATTCTCCAATCTTTTAGATCCAAATTTTTAATAAACTTAACAACTGTCATCGTAGTTTCGAAACAGAGTTATTCAGAGATGATAGTAGTAAACTTCACTTCAAAAGTAACAAACGAGACCAAAAACAAAAGTCTAGCCTCACAGCCCTTAGCACTAAGCCTCGTTCTTGCTGGCCACCGGAAATGGTGTTTTGTAAACGGGTATCTGTGGTTTCAGCAGGTTCACTTTGGCTCCCTATGTCTGTTTGGGTAGTTTAATGTCCAGTATGTTCTATAAAGCCCAATACACATCTACTGATTTCGTATCTTTGTCGGTGACAAAGGAACAGTAATTCGTCTCAGGCAAGGCATCCTAACGGAGTCGGCCCTAGTCGGTAGATGTGGGGTAGCTAGGCAAGGGTCAGCCAATGATTAGTGAACCCTCTTCTTGAGATGTTCTTTTGTCACAGACGAGTTATTGTTCGATGTTCCCAAATCACTCGCCAAAAGTTTATCAACATGTTGATAAATCCAATCGCCGACAACTGAACATTGGTAAATGGCCCCTGATTGGGTGGCCGACACAGGCCAAGGGGTTCTGTAATTTCCCTGCAACAAGTTTCACGACTCCTTGGGAACTAATCATTCAACCCAGAGTCGGTAGATGTGTATTGTGTACAGAGTTTCAACGGGATCACGATGTTTCGTACTATTGATAGTACTTCATCAGGTGATCAGGGCCCTGTTTTTCAGTAACGACATCGTCGGGCAACGATACCCTACGATCGTCCAGCGATTCCACGACAATTTGGAAGACACAAGATGGCCGGTGTTCTATAGACACGATCGTAGTGCGCCACTGACGATCGCCGCTAAACTGTCGTCTGCTAAGATTAGCATAGAACTGTCTTAGGTTCTATAACAAACCACTGTGCGTATATAGAGGATTTCCCTGCTTCCCATACGAATTAAGCAATGAAATTTTAACGCGAGTACGGGATACATATGACCTATAATCGTACCAAATATGAAGAAAATCGACTAGACCGTCCCGAAGTTATCGGCGTTTGAATTTCGTCATAGCAATCGTCTTCTCTGGTGGCCAGTCACCCTCCCACCTCCCGATGAGCAGTCGATGTCAAGGTCCCTGAATAAATTAGCGGAGGCATCGGGAAAATACACTGGCCACCAGAGCAGACGATTGCTATGACGAAATTAAAACGCTTATAACTTCGTAACGGTGCAGTCGATTTTCTTCATATTTGGTACGATTATAGGTCATATGTATACCTTACTCGTGTTAATATTTCATCGCTTAATTCCAACGGGAAGGGAAGTTGCGCATTCTGTACGACATGTCCATAGGTGTCATGAACGGACGACACTTTGGGCAACATTTTCGATCACGTGACCCCACGATTGTCGTGACTGAAAAACACGTTTGGCTGCCCTACGCCTCTTAGACTCACGACATATCGCCTATTCACTAAAGTGTCGTGTCTATCGAACACTGACGGCAAAAACACGTCGCCCATAACGATTGTCGTGACTGAAAAACAGGGCCCAGGTGTTTATATTTTGTTTTTACAGTGACAGTCACATCTAAGACCGGTCAGCGAGAGTTTGTCGGCTTCCAAGTGAATGCGAAGGCGAAGTTCGGAGACACCGAGTCCCTCGTTGGCACCTTCCCGAAGGCTGACCTGCCCGCTGATGCCTGGGGCTCCTTCTGGTGGCCAGTGAAGGTGGAGGGTTACGCCAGTGCAGAACCAGTGAGTAGATTCATATTATGAGGAAACATAGTTAAAGCCTATTTCCATTGGCTGACAAAAACGGTGTACATTTTTGTGTTCTCCTAATAGCCTATTTACATTTTGCATCAGCAGTGCTAAAGGTCCGTCGGTGGTTCTTGACTGTATATTGGTGATGGCCAATGTAAATAGGCTATTAGGAGAACACAAAAAATCTTCACCGTTTCCGTCGGCCAATGGAAACGGGCCTTTATTGTGGTACAATGGAATCTGTTCCATTTTGTTTGGTGTCGGAAATAGTCACTAAGTTTGAAGATTGTGGTTAACATTTCTGACCAAAATAAAAAGGAACAAATGTAATTCAGGCATGCTCATTATGTCTACTTATCGTTTTATATCTGGAAATCATTAATAACGCCATTTTACAACAAGTCACGTGGTATGCAGTGAACTAGTCCTGCCCAATGTGCATGAACAGAATTGGTACAGCTGGCTAGTAAATGAGAGATTCCTGCACAGGTAGATAATACTACCAACAAAACCCCAGCCCTACAGACAGGTATTTACACACTCATTATCTCAGCCCTACAGATGAGTATTTATAGGGGGCCAAAGTGAACCCCCTCCAACCACAAATAGCCGGGCACAAAATACTATTTCTGGGTATAGGCGCTCAGTACTTAGACTATGTAGGTTCGAGATTATATGTGTCATTCTCCAATCTTTTTGATCCAAATTTTTAATAAACTTAACAACTGTCATCGTAGTTTTAAAACAAAGTTATTCAGAGACGATAGTTATAAACTTCACTTCAAAAGTAACAAATGAGAACAAAAACATAAGTCTAGCCTCAAACCCCCATAGCTTTAGCACTAAGCCTCGTTCTTACTGGCCACCGGAAATGGTGTTTTGTAGGTGGGTATCTGTAGTTTCAGCGGGTTCACTTTGGCTCCCTATACCCACATTACCTCAGCCCTACAGATGAGCATTTATACCCACATTACCTCAGTCCCACAGATGAGTATTTTAACCAGCATAACCTCAGGCCTACAGACAAGCATTTATATCCACATTACCTCCATCCCACAAATGAGTATCTTGACCCACTTTACGTCGGTCCCGCAGATGAGTATCATTACCCACATTACCTCAGCCCCACAAATGAGTATTTTTAGCCACATTACTTCAGCCCCAACAGATAAGTATCTATGCCTACATTACCTCCATCCCACAAATTACTATTTACAACCACATTACCTCCATTTCGCAAATGAGTATCTTGACCCGCTTTACATCAGTCCCTCAGACCAGTATTTATACCACATTACCACAGCCCTACAGATGAGTATTTATACCTGCATTACCACAGCCCTACAGACGAGTATTTATACCTGCATTACCTCAGCCCTACAGATTAGTATTTATGCCTATATTACCTCCATCCCACAAATGACTATTTACACTCACACTCCGTCCCGCAGATGAGTATCTTGACCCGCTTTACCACAGCCCCACAGATGCGTATTTATACCTGCATTACCTTAGCCCTACAGGTACTCTATGAATTCTCATAAAAGACATGTAAACTTTAATTATTTCTCTTACCTCCAAACCAACCTGCCTTATTGGATTGTAGACTATTTCGGTAGCAGTTAGAGTACGATTTTTCTGGGTGAATATTGTGTGTTACTACACACTTGTGGCCGAACATGTATGAAATACTACCCACTGTTAGATTTGTAGTATGAATAATGTTCGTGCCTGGCGTAACAGTGGGCCATAGTGAATAGCAGTGGTGTTGTATGGGAACGGTGTGTGAAAAGTTAATGAAATGGCGTTTTGAAGAATTAGGAGGTGTATAGTAATAATAAAACATAGTTACTGAGTCCGTAGGGATGGCCGTTCTCGGTCTTTTGACTCAAAAATACGGCCCTCCGCCTGTGGCACCTGGCCGTATTTTGGAGTCAATAAGACCTCGAACGGCTATCTGTACGGGTTCAGTAACCCTATTTTCTCATAATATTCAAGGTATTTAAACAGATGAAAACTTTATTTTTCCACAGAATTGTGTGCACCATGCCGACAACCGGCGGCGGACGGAAGTGATCTTAAAGTGGAAGGCGCCAGCAACCAGCGTGGGTCCAATCGTCTTCAAGTAGGTGCCTCTCCAACCCGAGTCTTTGTGTAGAGATTTTTTTTATTTATCAGTACCTCTCTGTAACAAGGTGTAATATCAAGATGGAGTAGTCGTTACAATACAAAAACATACAAATAAGGAGGTAGGGTAAAGAGAAAAACCCAGAGTATGGTTATTGAGAAAAGAAAGTGATGAGATGGAAAAGAAATTGTTCATATATTTCTGCTCGTATATTTACGCTCAACCATAAGGCTTTTAGTCATTGTTTATTTGGCTGCTTATTCTTCAAATTCCAAGTTCTTCAAGTTTTAAGTCTTCACGATAGACTGGACTGTTGTGTATTGTTGTGCATTTAGCAGTACCCAATTTAAAAAAGTATTTTCCCTTGTGTCCTGGTTCATCTTGTTCATGTATCAATCCAGTCTTCATTGTAGACATTTGTAAATCATTTTTTAAACATGACGCATAGGTGTAGATGTAGGTTTCAAAACGCATTATATTCTCTTTACAAATCCTGGCATCTTAAGACGTTGAACCTTATTTTTCTCTTTAGCAGGGATGGTATGGTAGAATACCTTGAAAGCTTCCTTTCTCTTTACCAATGCAACCATTTTGGAAGACTTTTAAATTTTCCTTTTCTCTTTTGATACCAGAAGACTTTGAAACTTTATTTTCCTTTTTACCAGTGTAGGCATTGTGGAAGACTTTGAAACTTTCTTTTCCTTTTTACCAGTGCAGGCATTGTGGAAGACTTTGAAACTCTCTTTTCCTTTTTACCAGTGCAGGCATTGTGGAAGACTTTAAAACTTTCTTTTCCTTTTTACCAGTACAGGCATTGTGGAAGACTTTGAAACTCTCTTTTCCTTTTTACCAGTGCAGGCATTGTGGAAGACTTTGAAACTCTCTTTTACTTTTTACCAGTGCAGGCATTGTGGAGGACTTTGAAACTCTCTTTTCCTTTTTACCAGTGCAGGCATTGTGGAAGACTTTGAAACTTTGTTTTCCTTTTTACCAGAACAGGCATTGTGGAAGACTTTGAAACTCTCTTTTCCTTTTTACCAGTATACAGGCATTGTGGAAGACTTTGAAACTCTCTTTTCCTTTTTACCAGTATACAGGCATTGTGGAAGACTTTGAAACTCTCTTTTCCTTTTTACCAGTATACAGGCATTGTGGAAGACTTTGAAACTCTCTTTTCCTTTTTACCAGTATACAGGCATTGTGGAAGACTTTGAAACTCTCTTTTCCTTTTTACCAGTATACAGGCATTGTGGAAGACTTTGAAACTCTCTTTTCCTTTTTACCAGTGCAGGCATCGTGGAAGACTTTGAAACTCTCTTTTCCTTTTTACCAGTGCAGGCATCGTGGAGGACTTTGCGACATTCTGGGTGGCAGAAAACAAGGCAGTTCTGCAGGCTGACGATCCGATTGTACCAGCGGCAAACCCGGCTTACGTGGTACTTTGTCTTTTATCTCATAACTCACATGGACAATAATCGGTGGTTTTGTGGACAGGTGGCCGTAAACCATCAGAGATTGATGCGTAGTAATACACAAGCGTTAGCAAGTGTATTACCAAGTCAGCCTTGAGTGTATTACAGTGCCCACTGTCCACAAACTCATTCGGAGTAAACCTGTACACTTCAGTTGTAGCAAATGAGGCCCAAAACGAAATTATAGCCTCAAAACCCAATAGCTTAAATGCCAAACCTCGTTCTTACTGGCCTCTAGAATTCGTGTTTTGAACATGGGTATCTGCAGTTGACAAATGCAGGTAGGTATCGCAGTGCCTTTTGTGTCTACACTCAGAAGTGAATTTAACACTGGTGCTGCCATCTGGTTTCATGAAAATATAGCAGTTTCCCCATAGACACCAATAATTAAGCACTTACCTTCTTCAGATGGCCTTCCCATTGAAGTTAGCACCATGATATAGTATTCCTTTAGGATTTTTCATTTGTATATGTTCCTAAATATCATAATCCAGAATTATTTTAAGATAGCAGTAGAACATCAGTGTCATCTAGCCATGAACTGAGAATATTGCATTTTCCCATAGACACCAATAGTTAAGCACTTACCTTCTTCAGATGGCCTTCCCAAAGAGGTTAGCACCATGACATAGTATTCTTTTTAGCATTTCTAATTTGTATAGGTTCCGAATTATCATAATCCAGAATTATTTCAAGAAAAACCAATAGAACAATAGTGTCATCTAGCCGCAAAATCAAAATACTCTTTAATTAGTTTACCATAGACACCGATAGTTAAGCACTTACCTTCTTTAGATGGCCTTCCAATAGAAGTTAGCACCATGACCCCTTTATTTCTTACATTTTCTATTTACTGATATATGAAACGTATATTATCCAGAATTATTTGCAAAAATCAATAGAATTTATAAATCACCAAACTACCAGCATTTGTCTCATTCAGAGACAACTGTAGTAAAGAACATTTTAATACTAGCAAATGAGACCAAAAACAAAATTATAGCCTCAAATCCCCAAAACACATTGCTGGCCTCTGGAAATGGTGTTTTAAGCACAAGTACCTGGAGTTTTAACTCTCCTAGGGCACCGCGCTGTTACCCTAGGGCGCCCAATAGTGCCCTTAGCCTCAATTCCCCTTCATACTTCTACCAAGGTAAGTAATCGGGTAATTACCCATTCAATTGTAGCCTCAAAACCCAATAGCTTAAGCGCTAAGCCTCGTCCTTACTGGCCTCTGGAAATGCTTCACTTCGGCTCCCTTTTTACCCCTCAGGTTAACAGTATAGTAACACCTGCGATCCGCTTTGACGGGGAGTGTGGGCGGACGAAGGGGTGCCTGCTCTACCCGGCAGGGTGTCGGGGCGTCGACTGTCTCTACGCCGTGTCCTACAAGTCTACCAACAACGACTCAGCCATCGACTTCGAGATGATGGGCGTCAATACCGGCTACCTCTCCCTCGCCTTCTCCTACGATGTCACAATGGTGAGTCAGTGTTAGGAAATGTTAACTTCCTGAAAATACAATGTTTTCTTTGGTGTAGTGTTTTATTGATTTCCACTGAATTTGAGTTAACCTTTTCCCTGCAGCACCCAGTTCCCCTGCTCAGTATTACATTGCAGGCATTGCCTGCCCAAATGACCCTGCTATGGCAGGCACCTTTTTTGGGAAATAGCAATGTCATGTGATGTTTCTTGTGATTTAAGTAATTTATCTTGGCGTCGGATCATATTTTGTTATACAAAATCAAAGGTCAATATGGCTCTTATACATTGTCGAAATTTCTTTTAAATCAAACTATTATCTTTTTATCATTTGAATTTTGTATATATGTATCAATGATGCCTCTAAGATGCCTGGAGGCATCTTCCTGCTGTTAAAGGTTAAATTGGCACCTTTGCCGTTTGGTCCCAGATCTGTTTGGTGTCCTAACAAAAAACTCAGCAGCTGCCGATTCTCTCAGGGTATATTTTAGTGGGTGCCATTTTAATAAAGTGGCTGCTCCACCAATGACATGGCATTGTGGTGGCATTGTGGTCGTGGGCAACTGTTACTAGCCCAACTTGTATGTCGTCAGTGGTGAACTGCTTGGTGGAACAGCTCATAACCTCTTCACGGCCAGCCCCGCTGACTGCCGGCCCATCACCATGCCCCCAAAACCACCCTTTGGCTGGCCTATTCATGGTTGCAAACTGCCAGCTTTTGTGACTGCCCATTTTGAAGCTGTTCCACCAAGCACATTGAAGCAGGCCAGCCAGGTGGCCAGCTGTTTTGAAGGCTAAATTCTTCAAATCCGACTGCAAAGCATTGCTGGCAAAAATCTATTTGAATAGATATTTAGTGCCAGCCAGCCGATGACGCCATGAGCATTGCCAGTATCCACGTTAACTACTCCTGGCCTATACTCTAGTGGACTCCCATCAACACTGATGGGTGATACCCACAAGTCACTGATCTGTGAGCGGAGACCAAAAGTTTGGACAGCTGCGATAGTTTGGTGAAAATTTTAGCACCAGAATCAGCCATACACATTCATAACATCAAGGCTTCTCTTTATTTGCCATCATTTTTTGGTTTAACACAGAACAAGAGGAAAATTGATGAGCTATCACCTTTCCCGTACAAATCCCAACATGGTGCCACACTGCCTCGCTTGATCACCGGGTTTTGCGCAGCCTTAGCTGCATAGGTTATGTAGGTGAGTTTGACCTGCCCTCTATCGCATGAACGAGGAACTTGGCTATCACGTTTGTGCAGCCAACACCCACCAGATGGCAGCAGCGTACCTGCTGCGTGTTCATTGCCAACCAGCACTGGCAGGCCGCTGGACTTCTTGGAACTGCTCCCTGGGCACCCGCTGAGGGGTGTGTGTGCACCTTGTGGTCATCAGTGGACTAGAAATAGGGGTGTTGGTGGAACAGCTCACACATTTTGCACAGTTAGGGGCGGCCAGGTGGCTAGCCCCAGCGAGCAACGTTGGCTGGAGGGTAAAAACCCGCCTGCTGAGCACCTGCTTGGTGGAGCACCCACTTAATCTAGGCTCGTACATGTCGACCCTTTATACCACTTTATATGGTAATAGCTTAGAGAGAAAAATGTATGCGATATTTAAATGATAGAATTAAATAATCGAGATATCCCGATCCTTATGTATTTTATTTCAGGGGAAAGACCTGACAACAACGTGTGTTGAGAAGGATGGAATATTCAGCGTACAAAATGGCTACAATCCAGGCCTCTACAACCACCGCCACCCGATAGTAAGTATCACCTAATACAAAATCCCCTAATACAAAATCCCATAGACTTACAATTGAGCTTACGTATGCCATGCTGACTGGCATACCTTCAGAAATACCTCAAAATAAACCTTCCCCCTCCCCCGTCAAATACCCTGATATACAGAGTTTTATATGCCACTCGTGGCATACGGAATTGTTATCAAATGACCAAAGAATTGACCAATCAGCGACCAAATAAAAATAAGAGCTACTGCAAAAAAAAAGTTTCGTTTGCACTCCTAAAGGGCACAGGGCGTGAACCTCGATTCACTCTGTCAACAACAAGTAGCCAATAGATATCCCAATGGTTGGCCTGTGATCGCACATATTTGTTTGTTTGTTTGGGTAATTGAATGTCAAGGGATGGCGTCTATCCTGTATTTGCAGGAAGGGGTGACTGTGTATTGTTCATTTGCAGGAAGGGGTGAATGTCTATCCTGTATTTGCAGGAAGAGATGGCTGTCTATCCTGTATTTGCAGGAAGGGGTGACTGTGTATTGTTCATTTGCAGGAAGGGGTGAATGTCTATCCTGTATTTGCAGGAATGGGTGAATGTCTATCCTGTATTTGCAGGAAGGGGTGAATGTCTATCCTGTATTTGCAGGAAGGGGTGAATGTCTATCCTGTATTTGCAGGAAGGGGTGTACAACATGCAGGTGAATCGCAGCGGAGATCGTCTGTGGTGCCGTTTTACTCGAGACATCAATGCACACACCGTCGACATCTCACGTGAAGGAGTTCCCTCCAGGCTCGATTTCCCGCTCACCAAAAGCTGGATCATCTTCCTTGCCTTTGGAGATGTTTATGAGAGTAAGACTTTTGATCATATGATCTCTTTATGGTTTTCTTTGTTTTTCCTGTTGTTGTTGAGATCATATTCTCTAATGACATATATAATTATACTTATTCATTGATCTTGTTCTTCAGCATTTTCAATATCAATAGTTTCCTAAAGCATGTGATCCACCAAGAGTGAGTTAGGGCCGGACGATGACCATGTGGAGGAATTGTGGACGTAAGCCGCCCAAATCGCTCATCGGCTCAGATCGGCTGGGACAATCTGCCTGGTGGATCAGCAAATCAGCCGGAATTGGCCGGACCAGCCCATTGAAAACCCTGTTGCCCGCAACCTTGCAGTCATTGCCTCTGGCCGGCCGCCTCTGGCCATCTCTGAGCATCAATTTGGTGGATCATGTGCTTAAGGGTGTGTTCCACTGGATAGGCAAGATTTCAACTCCACAAGGCATCTTCTAATTAGGCTTATAAAGAGGCCCATTCGATAGAAGCTGCCAATGGGTAACAGGCAAAGCTATTTCATCAGTTTTTAGCATTTTATGGCCATGTGGTAGCTGTACAGTTGCTGCCGGTAAGCATATGGCCTGTTCCACTAAACATTTTTCTTTATCTGCATAACCGGCATTGACACGGCACTTGCGTGGCACCCATAGTGTGCCATTCAGCCTGCCCGGTGGAATGTGCCCTTTTTTTCCTTGTCTTTGATAACTTCCAGTACTGAATAATAAATCCAATATTAAATGGTTTCAGATACTTGTATTTGAATTATCCTCAATGTTTACTCTTCGCAATATTCTCATTCACTCGGGTATTACTATGCACCAATGAGAATACAACCACTAGTATCTACTATCTGAAACCATGCAGTTAATGTTGTGTTTTTTAACCACTTTTGAATGAAACTCATCTGTGATGCTTTTAAAACTTGGATGAATGATACAAATTATGAACATAGATGATATATCAGTCACCAAAATATACTCTTTGTTGTTTAGGAACAGATATCCCGGGGAAACACATCGTACTGCCACTGGTGTCTGATGGGGAGGTTTACTTAACAAAGACTGACATTGTCAGTGCGAGGATTCTCCACACCACGTTACGAGCCCATGGTAAGTGGGGGAAGTGAAGAGTTTGGTGTATTATACGGAAACTGGCTTACTGTCTTTGTACGTCAAAATACGCGGTAAAGTTATTGATCAGATACATCCCGATGCCGAAGGCAGAGGGGTGTATACTACCCTACTATGACAGCTTACCCTCCTAGTGAAACGGCCCCCAGAATACCCTCCATCTGTCACTGTACACATGGCTTCACCAATGATATACGGTGGGCGCCCCATCTCTCAATCAATACGCCTCGTCTTTATACACATTCTGTATGCCAGTCAACGTGGCATATGGAAACTCAATGTTAAACCTACGGGATTTTATATTAGGGGTAGGGTAATATGATGTACCTCGTTCGTCAAGCTCAGTGCGTCGTAACACACCAAAACAACTCAAAACAGATTCATTCAGACACACTAACCCTGTCTCCTTATATTAATCATTATCTCCAGGATCATGTGCTCATCCTGATTGGCTGAGGTAAATCTTATAGAAACTGATTCAATCATCCATCAAAAGGGATTTTGAAGACGTGTGTTCCATAGATCGCTGAACCATCAATATCCCTGAGTTATATACGATAAGTGCTTAATACACCGCTGAACAATGTGATTTTCTTTACTTCTGAGACATGTGTACCAGCCACGGCTGAAAAATGTAATTTTCCTTACATGTGAGACATTTGTACCATCTGCTAATAATGATAGACTGGAGACAAGCTCTTGGTTGACGTTACTCGTAATAGTTCATGGGAACTGCTTTATTGGTATGAGTTTAAGACCTACAGTACTGCACTCTTATAACACCATCCATTGCTGAACAAACTGAATCCTTATCTAAATATTATAAATCAGAAACTATATATATATATATATATATATATATATATATATATATATATATATATATATATATATATATATATATATATATGGAGATTAGTCTAGATATTATACTATTTAATAGTTGTGTATCTTCAATTAGACTAAATTTATTGTTGAATTTCTCTCATATGATTTCTGCAATGTAGTGAAATCGCAAAATAGTGTCTGTGAACTACTTTTATGCAGACAATGTACTTTAGGTGAACGTTAAATGCCTTTCTCCATACACAAACGTTTTAAAATCCTCCTTTTACATTTCTACACTCAGGTAGCCTTGGCGTTATTTCCTGGATTGCAATGGTCGGTTTCGCCATTATTATAGCACGTTTTTACAAAATAACTCTCGGCAAGAAGGTTTTGGGTAGCGCCCTTTGGTTCCAGGTAATGATTTTCTTTTATTCTTTTCGTAAAATTGTATTACAACAGAATTGATCAAATATCATATATATTCTGGACTATATAGACGGTGTGTTATCTCATAGAATAGTATAGTTGTATGTGTATATGTTTTCCTTTTCCTTTAACACCGCATTTTGTGTAAGATGCAAAACAAATGGCTGTTCAGAAATTTTGAAAGAATGGCTCAGTCTCCACTATATACCGAACTATGCTATTTTAACTGTTTCCAGAAGGTAATGTTCATTTTGTGCCCGAGTCACTTGGAGATAAGAGGTACAGAGTGTTTCATCATTATTCATAGCACTTTTCACATTCTCAGTGTTAAATATACAGTACACAGCATCGGCCACATTTTCGTAACTGTTAACCCCACTTTCCAGAAGTAGTACATTGGCTAAGTGGAAACTTCCGCATTGGTTGATATGAAGTTTTAGAGTCAGTGAAGTCTGCATCATTGCCACAGGATAAAACTTTCCGTATTCAGATATAATTTTGGTCTAGACAAAGGCACTGGCGGCATATACATGCCTGGCATATTGAATGTCATATCTATGCCTGCTGTTGTATGTGTAAAGTGTAAACCCTTATTTATGCCACTGTCTGATTATTCCTATCTCTGCACACACCACTAATTTTCTTTTATCATTTGTCAGTACATTGAAAAAAATATAGTAGCAATTTGATTATGAAATATTTCTAAAAACCCAATTGGGTATAATATGGTAAACTATAGATAATAAATCCCTCATTCTTTTGAATTTTAACAGTTTTCTCAATAGTTTTCATCTCTAAAACACCAGTGTTATGTGGGCTACAGTCTAGCCTTGTCTATAAAGCACAAGCTGTCATTGGATTGTAATGGGAGATGTATCGGGCAATAGATAGGCAGGGAGTTGGTGTAGCGGGAGGGAGCTGTTTAGGCAATGGTACCCTCTGTGGTGGTTAAATGAACTAGTCACCAGTGGCACCCTCTGATGATTAATAATAGAAATACTCTTACTATTTCTACACATATCATAATGTTTCAATCTGTATGCCAATTTATGCTGTGTACATATGCCGAACGCACAATATGGACATTACACAGGCATAGACATGCTGCCTATGCTGTCTACGCCGGTGCTCAATAAGGGTATATTTATAAGAAAATACCAGAAACCCCTGCCTATAATAATATCTGCACCATAGTGAAAACATAATACGACTATCTCTGTTTCATCTCTCTCCAGGTTCATCGTACACTGGTCCTCACAGCCATACTGCTATCTATCATTGGAATTATCATCATCTTTGTTTACTTAAAGATGTGGTCAACAGTAAGTAACAAGGAACAAATGAATGTCCGTCGTAGACTGAACAGTGTCATTGCAAGAAAAAACATACATCATTATTTTAATGTGAAAAAGCTTAAATTCTGAGTGTTTAGTTTCCTAGTGTTTATAAATGTTTGACAGGTGTTTACATAGTGTTTGGTATATGAAAGTGTTTATACACAAGGATTAAAAGTTAGCATGGCATTGCCATGATTTCGGTTTCAACAGGTAATAAGGGAGGGAGGGAGGGAGGGGAGGGAGGGGAGGGAGGGAGGTGGAAGCCTGTTGCAATATATAAAAATACACTACTGTAACATAAATATCCAAGACGAACACACCACCATACTTGGAGACAGAGTCTTGACCAATACAAAAATAGACTAGGTTGATGGGTAGGCAGGTTGATGGGTTGGCAGGTTGATTGGTTGGCAGGTTGATGGGTAGGCTGATAGATGGGTAGGTAGGTTGATGGATGGGCTGATAGATGGGTAGGTAGGTTGATGGGTTGGCTGGTTGATTAGTTGGCATGTTGATGGGTTGGCAGGTTGCTGGGTAGGCAGGTTTATGGGTTGGAAGGTTGCTGGGTAGGCAGGTTGATGGGTGGACTGATAGATGAGTAAGCAGGTTGATGGGTAGGCAGGTTGATGGGTGGGTTGATAGATGGGTAGGCAGGTTGATGGGTTGGCTGATAGATGGGTAGGTAGGTTAAGGGGTAGGCAAGCTAATGGATAAGCAGGTTGATGGGTTGACAGGTTGATGGGTAGGCAGGTAGATGGGTTGGCAGGTTGATGGGTGGGCTGATAGATGGGTAGGTAGGCTGTTGGGAGGGCAGGTTGATGGGTTGGCAGGTTGATGGGTTGGCAGGTTGATGGGTGGGCTGATAGATGGGTAGGTAGGTTGATGGGTAGGCAAGTTAATGGATTGGCAGGTTGATGGGTAGGAAGGTTGATGGGTGGGCAGGTAGATGGGTAGGCAGGTAGATGGGTGTGCTGGCAAATGGATGGGTAAGTTGATGGGTGGGCAGTTTGCTCGGTAGGCAGGTTTATGGGTAGGCTGGTAGATGGGTAGGTAGGCTGATGGGTTGGCAGGTTGATGGGTGGGCTGGTAGATGGGTATGTAGGTTGATAGGTAGGCAGGGTGATGGGTGTGCTGGGAAATGGATGGGTAAGTTGATGGATGGGCAGTTTGCTTGTTAGGCAGGTTGATGGGCGGGCAGTTTGCTCAGTAGGCAGGTTGATGGGTAGGCTGGTAGATGGGTAGGTAGGCTGATGGGTTGGCAGGTTGATGGAGTTGACACCTAATAATATCCAAGGATGAGCAAGAATACGCCATCTAGTATCAGAAACAGGTTAATATTGTGTATATTCTCATAAAAACCATTATTCTCTTACAGAAGGCCACTCTTCATGGGGCCTTTGGCCTGGTCGCAGTGGGCCTGGCTACAGTTCAGGTGTTGGGTGCGCTTCTCAGGCCAGCTCCGGGCACCTCCAGGCGGTCAGTGTTTAACTGGGTACACAGGTCAGGCGGGCTGCTTGCCTACGTCTGCGCAGGTAAGTGGTAATCTCTAGTTGTGTGTGCATCATTGACATGACAAGTTATTGTAATGCTAAGTGGTGATCTATATTGGTGTGTGCATCATGTGTATGACATATTAATGTCTGTTTGGGTAATTTAATGTCCAATTTGTTCAATTCGACTTACATATTAATGTAATGCTGAATGGTGATCTCTAAAGGATTCTGGAGTGTCAATACTGCAGGTGCAAGTTTTCAGAAGGCTTCAGTGTAGGCTTCGGTAGCGTCTACAGCGTTTTATGTAATGCTAAGTGGTGATCCGTAGTGGTGCATTATTGATATATGACATCATAATGTAATGCTAAGCAAGGATCCATAATTGTGCATCATTAATACATAATAATGTAACATTAATTAGTGATGCATAGTTATGTGTGCATCATTGACATGACATGTCCATGTAAAGTTAAGTGGTTATCCATAGTGGTGCATCATTGATATATATGACATCATAACGTAATGCCAAGTGGTGATCCACGTGGTGCATTATAATACATGATAATGTAACATTGATTAGTGATGCATAGTTATGTGTGCATCATTGATATTACATGTTAACATAATGCCAAGGGGTGGTCCTTAGTGGTGCATCATAATTCATTGAGGTGACATGTTCTATATTTGGGTATGCATCATTGACATGGCATATCAATGTAACGTGAAGTGGTTATCGCTAGTGGTGCATCATTGAGATACGACATGTTAATGTAATATTAAGTGGTTATCTATAGGTGTGCATCATGGAGATGACATGTTAACGTCCCGCTAACCTCCATGATCTCTGCTCCAGCCGTGTGCGTGCTGCTGGCCTTCCAGGTGGAGGTGATCGGGGAGCGGCTTCGTCTTCAGGGGACGAGTACCGTGGCCGCTTGGCTCGTCTTCTACGTCATCTGGTTCTTCATGCTGCAGGTGGTCGAGTGGCTCAGGGACCGTGAGTACCAGTTTAATTAGACTTTACTACACTTTATTCATTGCCTAAAAGCTAGAGTGGTCACATATACACTTCCAGCATGCTGCAAAGAAACTATCCCTTCACTATCTGTGTGCTATTATTCACTGTGGTATTTGGAAAGGAGCAGGGTGCAGTGTCGCAGGGCCTTAGAGGCAAGCCCAGCTGGACCATAACCAATCACTCAAGACCGATATACCTCAAGACCCACTGGTGCTTCATATTTTTGTATCCTAGATTCAGGCAGTTGCAGAAATGGCAAGCTGACTGGGTGCAAGTGGGTTACAGAAAACTATCCATAGAATGAATATATCCAAATTTTTTAATTGTTATTCATTTATAATTGCCTGCTCATTCATCAATGATGAACATACCATTCGCTCCTAGTTACCCTAAGCCCAGTAAAAGTGGCACCTTCTAAGTGTAGTTACTACGGTTAAAAGATTAAGACATGTAAATTCCTCATAATAAATAAATGACAGTACAAAACGAGCCATGATTGAGTTCACCAGATAACAGTTGTGTGGCATTGATATCCAGCACAGAGTGATTGCTAGTTTCACTATCACCCTCCAGGAAATTGTAGAATAACACCACTCTAGTCAGGGGCCAACTGCTGTTGCCAGTTTTTATAAATTTCTTTTTCTTACATCCTTTGATAACTGCACCCACCACCTGGTGTCTTGTTTGGCATCAGGGGCAAGATGGCTGTTTCCATTACACAATAGCTAGGTACCCTATGACCAGAGACTCGTTTTTAGACGAGATAATCGTTAATAGCGATTATTGAACATTAAGGACGGTTTTCAATATGAATACAACAATTATTGGCCCTAAGGGTTCAATAATCATCGCCAAATGAATGATAATTAGACTAGGGCCTCAAACGGTCGCTATTAACGATTATCTCATCTAAAAAGACGGGGACCGGTTTTTAGACGCGATAATCGTTAATAGCAACCGTTTTGTTATCATCATACATTTGGCGGTAATTAGCAAAGCATTGGGGCCAATGGTCATTGTATTTATCTTCAAAACTCAAGATATCTCTAATAATCGCTGTTAACGATTATCATTAATAATCATTAATAGCGACAAGATATCTTTAATAATCGCTATTAACGATTATCCCGTCTATAAGACAAGTCCCTGGTGTGACGGTGGTGTTTTCTGTGCACAGGTAACAAGGCGGACGTGGAGACGGTGACGAAGAATACGCTCAGCGTGCAGGAAGCTGCCCCCAGCGACAAGCGCGCCGCCTGGCGACATGTCTACGTCGTGTGGCTCGTCGTGGGCATCATCGTCACACTAGCCCTGGTCGCCCTCATGCTTTACTTCATCAACACGGCCTGAGTGCCTGCACTGCTGATGTAATGCAAGGTATCAGACCCTTGCAAAAATGTGTTACTTCCAGCGGAAGTATACGGCCAGGGAAGTCCTTACTTTTGTCCCATAGGCTTAACATTGGGAACTCGTTCTCCATGCCCCCACGAGTATTGAAGTCCGTTCTCCATGGTCTATATCCTGTGTTTCATTTATTATTTTGGTGTGTACTGGGGTAAGATAAATAAAGAAAGCAACTCGTTTTGGTCAAAGAAGTTGGAGAACAACTACATGCTACATGATATTCACTCGGCTGTTCCCTCGTTCATATCACTTCGCATTAAACTTGTGGAGAACGACGACTTTGATCAAAACTTGTTGGTTTCTTCTTTAGTATTCTTTAAAATGCTGTGACGTCATTAACGTAGAATGGAACGTCACTGATGTATGACAACTTTGACCAAAACTTGTTGGTTTCTTCTGTAATACAGTAGAACCCCGCCAAACGGAGACCTCGCATAAGTTGTCACCCCGCATTACCAAACACCTTTGCTCAGAACGGATCCCTCTATTAGATGTTTATTTTTACCACATGTAAGCGGCCACTGCGGACACTTTGCCCCGAAACGTAGGGTGTCTGCTTATGCAGGGTTCTACTGTACTGAATATGAACAAAATGGATTTCCATGTATAAAACAAAAACCGACATCTCAAAAAACATAGCAGATTACCGTTAAGATCTGCAGGGAGAATGTTAATGAGAATGCAAAAGAAACTGGGGCCAGTCAAATCACTCTTCAGGCATCATGCACATATACTTCAACAGGAAGTACCAGATTTTCACAAGGTACTGAACCTTTGCCTCACACTGGCAACAGGCTAAGTCAGACGCTGAGAAACATGGCCGCAGCGTCTCTGTTTTATTAGTGGATGATTGTAGATAAACGATCTTAATTATTCTTCAAGGGAGTGTTCATTAATTATAGCATGGGGTTGCAGTTTTTGGAACACCGAATGCTAAAAAACAGGTTGCCCCCCCCTCATGGGAATACCGAAAAAAAAAGGTTCCCCCCCCCCCATTAAACTGTGCCCCCCCCCCCCCACGGCCATAATTAATGAACGCTCCCTAAATAAAGAGGCCAGATGTATTTAGGACATTGATTTTAGTTCGGGATAAATATATAAGATTGTGACACGGACTTGGATGGATCTGTAAGTTATTTCTTCAATGTTAGTGTATTCCATAAACGGGAATGTAAATAGAACATAATTCCACCGTATATAAAAGCGCATTAGTACATCTTCTTTTCAAGACATTACACGGTGAAAACACAATACTCACTTTTCTAAATCATGTAATTTGATTAGGATTTCGATTAATTTCATAAGCGTCTAATCAAGTTACAACCATGTAGACGTGTTAGCAGAAGTTGAGTATTTATTATGTTTTACTTATAAATGAGTATATCCTACACCTCATATAAATCTCCATTGACTTAATATGGTGTGACTGTATGCCACGGTTACGCCATAAAATATGTATATATATGCCACGGGTGACATATGAAAATAAAGACAGGTGACAGGGTAGGATAAAATCTAAACATCACTCAATTTCATATGATTGTTTATATGGCATTCGTTGTCTTCTGTTACAGATATCACTGAGCTATGCTTTATTCCGCGAAAATAACTGATGCAATATAAAAAACCACATGAAATTTCGTGACATTTCTTGATAGTATTTTTGGTAAAGTCTGCATCTCTTGGAAACCACACACAGATTTAAGGAGTTCAGACAAGTTTGATCCACAGTCTTGTCTATTGATTTCACACAGAGAAAACTGTGACAGGTGTGAGGAAGTTTTATGAAACTCTCGTTGATAACGGCCAGAACTGCGGCCTTGATGAACGAACGATAGAACAGCGACCTCTAGCATGATGTTCAAGTAGCACGAGTAGATCGTTCCACCCGTGCAAATATTTTTTGATAGCAGGGTTGGGTCATTTATCTTAGCCTGGTATAAAAATCCATAGGTTTAACATTAGGAACTTGTACTCAACAGCCTTGTGAGTACAGTAACTCATACTCAATGGACGATAAACACAAACATATTTCCAGGCTAAGATAAAATTAGAAACATATTCATGTTGCCTCATTCATATCACTTCGCATCAAACTCGTAGAGAATGACGACTTTGATCAAAACTTGTTGGTTTCTTCTTTAGTATTCTTTGAAATGCTGTGACGTCATTAACATAGAATGGTGACGTCACTGAGGTATGACGTCACCGGCGAGTAAAGCAGTGGATGTGGATGTCTTCACTCTGCCATGTTGGATCTTGTTCCTCTAGAGGTACTTTCTTGTTGGTGAAGTGGACTGACATTAACTGAAATAAAATGGTTCATTGTGTACATTTTACACCATATTCTGGCAGCAGACATATTTTTTATGGTTTATTATCTCCAGAATCTCCTGATTTCAAATCTGCCAGGTGCAATACTAAAATGTTTGGGCAACTGAAGATATTTTCTTCTGAGAAAGTGATGTAAAGAAATAATGTTTTAATAAAAAATGAATATGATTAAATCGTTGTTTTTTTTATAAATGTGGAATTATATTAATGAAACCAAAGATGTACTTACATCAAAGAACTGTTTTTGGAGCCTAGGTTTGTTGTCGGTGGTGCGTTCCTCATAGCAGCAGTAGACAGTGGTGTCAGGTCCCGCTAGGCCGCTGATGGTCTTCACGAGAGGCTCGACAGACTGAAACCAACACACGCCATCAACTATCATCTTACCAGACACGCTAACACAGTTTGAAACCAACACACGCCATCAACTCTTGTCTTACAAGACATGCTACCACAAACTGGAACAAACACACACCATTGACTCTATATTTTACACCACACGCTACCACAGACTGATACCAACACACACCATTAACTCTCATTTTATATAGAGCCTCCAGAGGTTACTAAACTCCCAATTATCGCCCGGGTAAAGCAAAGTTCCGCTCCCGATAGACTTGGCACACTACGACAAAATGAACCACAGTTTTCTGGTTTATAACTGGAGAGACTGAATATAATTTCAGATCTCTATGTAGAAGTAGCTGAAATTTCCATTTCTGGCATCAGAATTTCAATTTGAGGATTTCTGAAAACCGTTAAACTGCATTAATTCTGGGTTACGGGTCACGGGTCTATCACCATATGACGTCGGTAATCAGCGAAAACCGGAACTTGCAAAACAGACTGGATTACGGGATACCTCAATAGGGTCTATTAGACGCTACCACAAACTGAAACAGACTGAGATCAACACACACCATCATCTCTCGTCTCACAAGACACTCTAACACAGTCTGAAACCAACATATGCCATCAACTCTCACCTCACAGGACACACCATGGACCTTATGGACGGCTAATAGTATCTTAGCGAACAGACTTAAATATTACTAAACGACAACCCTTGTGTAGGGTACAGAAAAGGTTCTTTATGTACGATCCTAGATTATTAAACGGGCTTCTGGATATAAGTACCTCAGGGTAGTAGATGCAGTCAGCGAGAAGGACATAGTCAGGCTGTGGCAGGAACTCGTCGAGACGATCGCCCCATCTGAGAGCCCGAGCCGAGGCTTCACCAGAGATGGCGTCCGAGTTATTGTCGATGTTGAGTTGTATCAGGGGGACGAACTCGGGAAGGTCTGTAATCTCACACACCGCGCTGTAGTGAAATAAACATGGGATATGATCAGGTTTTATACACCATGATTTTATACGCTTTTTGCACATTCTGTGTGACCCAGTCAGGCTCAGGTTATGGAACAGGGCCTATACAGTTTCATTTGTTAAAAGTGCTGTGATAGTCCAATCTTGACAAATGACCTATGAATCCATCAACCAGACTACAGTTTACAATTTGGAACTATTGCTAAGAATTCTGGGACGTTCCAGATATTTTCCCTAGAACTGTGAACATTTAAATAACACCTTTACAGCACCTCAAGGCAAAATATTAAGATAATAGGAATATAAATTAAGATAATAGAAAATACATACATAATTATCTGTCCAGTTATCTGTACCAGTATAGTTTATGTGTGAGGGCCCTGTAGAACAAGAGCTACAGCTGTTGAAAAATTACAATGGGTCACTTAGCTCACTTGGGACCACAATCTAAATTACAATTAGGTTGTATGATGCCTCTCATAATAGCTAGAGTAACATATTTAATGTAAATATATTAGATCTAGATGCTATTTAATTAATCTATTAGTATCTTGAGAGATGCAAGGCATTGTGTAAAATTCCTATTGAATCTTAATTAGGTCAACTACATTTAAAATCTAGGTTGATTAATTAGGTGAAGTGAGGGTCATGAATAGCAAATGCATAATAGAACATTGCAGGGGCTACACACACCTTTTTATTTCTTTTTTTTTGTTCCAAAGTTATTCCAAATCAAAGATTTCAGTCAATACTAGGAGAGGTAAAGGTGGTTTCTCAAGGCTAAAATCTTGAATAACTGTTTAACCAATACAGTTATAGTCATGATTTTAAAAGCATTAAAATTCTGTCACGGAGTTGCATCATCTTTATACCACAATTTTGAAAATAGAGCAATTTTTCATGTAGTCTACCTACCTATGGAGACTGGACTCCAACTCCTGTCCCTTCCCCATCCTCCCACCCCTACCCCTGTTAAATCAAGGAAATGTAAAAAAAAAATTCTTTTGGGTTTGGATGAATTGGGCATGACGTTAGATTTACTCATTTTAGATTAGATAATTGAGAGTATGTTTTTTTAGGTAAAGTATTCACCCCTGTATGGGACAGGGCCGGGTACACTGGTTAATATTTTTTAAATCACCAGGTGGCACCACCGTGAATTGTAGAATTTAGCTTTAAATCAAAGGAGATATATAGTGAAGTTGCGCTACATTCAACTCATGTTATATCATGTTTAGAGAGTTTGTAATCGCAAGACATACAAGACCAAAGTCAGCATGGCGGAGACCGCCTCGTACATGAGAAGTTCACGGGTCGCTCACCCTACACACGCCGCCTGCAGTCCGACCAGCCCCGTGCCCGCTCCGAGCTCCACCGCCCGCTTCCCCGACAGAGCTTTTCTCACATCCGGCGTTTCCAGGAACGCTGCCAGCACGATCGCCGCGTCCCAGACGACGCATCCGACATCCCCAACTTCACTCTGACTTATATTTAAAACACAGCCATCTTTCCTCTCGAATTCCCGAACAAATAACTTTTCTAGCGCGACCGACATCGCCGGGTACGTTCACTCGTCAACAGCTGTGGTTTCAGTCCGACCCGCCAGGGGGCCGTGGATTGATCTGGTACCGCTGCCATCGACATTTCTACTGGTATCCTTACCTCCTTCTTATGGACACGGACTTCTACGGTCATCTAAGTCCGTGTTCCGTGTTCACAGAATAGCAAAGAACTAGTTTATAGTTCCTTGAAAATAGTTGTACTGCGAAATTCTAATAAATGGAATATAAGGTGCCTTTAATAATTTCCTTTAAATAAAAGAAATAGAGATTGAAATATAGACCACTAAAAAACTTGTTTTTCATTACCAAGCCAAGAAAAATATAACGAGGGCGCTTTTTTTTTATTACAAGTGTGGAGACCGCTGAATCTCCTTTGCAGTGTTTAAATATGTAGTACTACATATTCACTATATCACGGACTTGTATTAGAGTATAGGTCCGTGACTATATCCTCTGTAAGTTTGAAGATCATAGCATGGGTTTTACTATGTGAAAAGCACTATTTACAGAGGGGTAGCTTGGGGCTGGGAGTGGAAAGCCAGCGGTGAAGTGGTTAGAGCACCTGCCTCAGGATATGGAGGTCGGGAGATTGATCCCTGCCCAAGCCCAACTTTTTTCTTTTATTCCTCGCTATTATTGGTTATATCGGCAGATCGGAACGGCCAGTCTTCTTCATATTTGGAACCTGTCTCACAACAGTCTCGAAACAGTCTCCCAACAGTTCTACAACTGTTGTGAAAAAAGTCTCACACCAGTCTCACACCAGTTTTATTACAATACAATGCAAGACCACTGAAGACCACCCGTAACTGCAATGGCTAAGAAAAAATCAGCCCAGGACGAAAACGTCAGCCTGGGACAAAAACGTCAGCTTCGCTACATAACTTATAAATAATTACCCGGTACTGCACACCCAGCAGCGGTATGTAATTATAGAGGTTTCGGAAATGGGTATATAGGAATATACGTATACTATATTGTGTGAAAATTTGAGGAAACTGACTAATTGGCGGAAAATTATGAAATTCTGAAATTAGGTAGACCGCATATAGATGTATAATCGCTGTAAATATGATATTATTTGATTAAGGTTAAAGGTTAAATAGGATAGTTTCATATCGGAATCATGATTATTATATACCTATGAGCGTATGAGACATCTATACTACCCGCTGATAGGCATATAGTTACCTGCTATATCTAAAACATTAGAATTTTGTCGAATCCGCTTGAAGTTGCTCCTGTAAATAGAGACATAGTGAACCAGACCTAGGCTTGGAGAATGAGGGCCCACGAGAGTGAGATTCTCGAGCAGTACTTAACTGAATCCTGCTACCATTTTTTGTGTTTCTCTACACAGATGTACTTCTATTCTAAGGATTTGTTTCTATCCGTACTGAAATCATAATTTAGAACTGTAGTTTTTCAATTGCCTTGCCCCGTGATCAGCCCCAAGAATAATTGCGCTGGTTGCCTGCAAAATATCTGTGTCACGCGAATTAATAGGAGCCGTAATACGCTTCACCCGAGAGAGAGCGCCACTGTTTTTAATCAACCTAAATTGGCCACAAAAAAAGGGGGTGGGGCAACCAACCAAATACGATGCGCTCGACAAAGTCGCCAGTAATCATATAATTCGGCAAGGGTGGAGCGTATTTTACCATACGTTCACAGTGTGAGCGTATACCTGTGTTTGAATTATTATTTCACCTCTCCCCTGTCCTACAATCTGAATTATCGGAGACCTCCCGATAGGCTACGATTTGGGCATTTCAATTCGTAGCTATCGGGAAGTATCGTGGTAGGTGGGGGCCCGGCTTAATGCGGTGTATGGGTTAGCCTGGAAGCCTGGCCTAGTTAGATTATTCATATGGGCAGGGAACCAGTCTATGTATGGGTGTATTAGCCTGAGTCATTTCCCCACATCCATATACTACTCACGAAATGTTAACCTGGCTTGTTAAGAGAGATATTTTTGCAATTTCTTCTGATACTCTCAAAGTACATGTGCACGAACTTCAGGGTCAAACCAACTTCAATATTCAATAGTTTCCTACAGGATCCAGGTTATAAACTGGTTTATAATGCTCCGAATCTGACTTAAAATGTGGCTAGACTGAAATTCACTCTCACGGCAACCGCGGAGTGGGTTACAATTTGGAACATGAAAATCCGGCATCGCTTGACACAGTGTTGGGGGAAGTGGAAATCGTCCAAGCAGATCTTCTGAATGCGTAGGGACTGTCCATAAGCCCGAAATACCTCATTGACCTAATGGTGTTTGATATATTTGATTCCTAGACTTAGGTATTTGAAGAAAGGGCAAGTTAATTGGGTGCAAGTGGGTTACAGAAAGCCATCCATATATACTAAATGTTACACAAACCTTTCTATTGTTATTCATTTACAATTGCACGCTAAACTGCATGGAGTTGTCCCCCTGTATTAACTACCATACAAGTCCGAGTTAGAGGGGAAAATATAGGAAAATGAAATGTCAGACTTCCGATAGTGGGGTTCGAACTCCCGACAAACGGATTCCTAGCCTAATGTTCTGCTGACTGCTCCACAGAGCCAGTTGCTCCAATGGGGTCAAATACTTAGGCTGGTGGTGGGTGGGGGAAATCAGTGGAGTTTTGAAAGGGCTACCAGCGAAAGTTGGGATCTCATTGGTTTCTCACGAGAAAAGTAGATCAGAATACTACAATACTAAACTTTGATTTCGGCATGGCTCGAAATGAATCATAAGAGAAAATGCATGTTTGAGTATAGAAATACAAAAAAGAGTAGCAGGTTATAGTTTAGTATTGCAGTCGCTAATTTATGCAGTGACCTTCACCTTGATGGCACTTGTTCCCAGTAGGACATGAGTATGTGAGATGGGGTACCCCACATGTTTTTCCGCTATGCTGTCCCAAACCAGGGACACATCCACAATAGTTACAAGACACACCTCCCCTACAGTGACATGCCTTATGAAATGAGACTTAAATTTTGTCACTATTCCTGTCACTAGTCATGTCACTAAGTGGCTTAGTGACACATTCTATTGAAACGGGTCCCTGACCTAGGGATGGAGACTGAAGGGCCACGAGAGTGAGATTGTCGTGTAATGCTAAATTTAATCCTGCAATTCTTTTTTGTATTAATCTACTCAGACATACTTTTTCTTTTATGGTTTAATTCGAGCCATGCCGAAATCAAAGTTTAATATTGTAGTTTTCTGATCTAATTTTCTTGTGAGAAACCAATGAGATCCCAACTTTCGCTGGTGTCAATCCATAGAGCTTTGAATGCCGATAATCAGCTCAAGCACCTGTTTCATATGAAATGATAACCACAAGTTTACAATGGTTTCCCGTTCGACCGCTAGGGGGACCAACGGTAGTTAGAAATTATAGGGGGAAGGGGGGAGGGGCTAGGTGGCACCAAAATATTATACGAATCGACAAAGTCACTAGTTCATAACTAAATCCCTGGAAAGAAAACATGGTTATTAGGGCTGGGAGGGGTTACGAGGGGCTAGGAGGTGGACTGGCATCCCTCCTAGCGGGGGTTGTGTCCAAAAGGTGCACTTGAAGACAATATAATAACAACGATCTAGTAAATACATAGTGAATCGTTTATTTTCAGTTCTTGATTTCTTAAAAAAATTACCTAGTATTAAATTGCAGGATGTCTGGTTCATCAGGTTATACCCAACAAGCACATGTGCATGCTGAGTTACCAACAGACTGACAAGAAGTCATACAAACTGTTGATGAAAAAATAAAGGCTCAAGATAAGAAATATAGGTTTTTATAGCTTTTAAAGGTTTCACTGGGAGGCCCAGCAAAGTTTCTGCAGTAGGGAGCAAAGAGGATGATGATGAAACAACAACATTTTATTTTGAAAAGTTTATTTACATTTCTCCGGCAAATCTTTACAAGCTGCCTTTAATAACTAAATAACATCATGGCTTACTAAAAAGGCCCCTTCCTATTGATGTCAATAGCTCACTTGTACAAATACTTGCGTAATTTGTAAATCTAAAAGTTAGTTGAAGGCAGTAGAAACATAAATAAGTTTTACATCTAAAAACAAAGAAAAGACTTTGTGTAATGAGATCTGGAATAAACTAAGAATAAAGTTAATTAGAAATTGACTAGGATTTGTATAAACATAACATGTAACAGATATAAACGTCCACCTTACACTATTGTATTTACACTATGAACAATGATTATCGTGTTAACAATGACTTACACTATTGTATTTGTGTTGAACAATGTCCTTTCACTATGGTATTTACGGTGACTGATGACTGTACATTATGGTAATTACGGTGTTAAGAAAGACCATACATTATGAGATTTACGGTGAACAATGACCATAAACTATGGCATTTACGGTGAATAATGTCCATACATAGACAATAATCAATGGTTTTGTGGATAGGCGGCAGTAAACCAGCAGAGGTTGATGCATCGTAAGGCACGAGCGCTTGCGAGTGTGTTACGACGTCAACCTCGAGTGGTTTACAGAGCCACCTGTCCATATAACCATCGTTTGTTGCATTTATTATCCATCTTTTCGAACAAATTAAACCCAGTAATTGCTAAATGAAATGGAATAACAATATGGACTATTTTTTTTAGCTCTACAGCACAAAGGGGCTATTTTCTTGTATACCATAGTTTTGAGGCCGTATACCACAGATATGAATCCTTATACCACAGTTATGGTATCTGTCAGGTTTTATATAATGGGTCGTGGTTTACTCAGTCCCCATACATTTTCAATGGGTTCTTTGTATATGATGGGTAATAAAGTACGGTATTTATGTTGAATGTCCGTAACTATATGGTATTTACAAATAATGTCCGTATCTATATGCAATGCAGCACATCTCTATAAAAATCATCCCTGGTTGAGATGACCGTACAGAAAAAATATAAACAACAATAAATATTCACAAACACAGACAACGAGTGGTTTTGCACTGTGGAAAGATGTCGATGCCAACATTGCACTCCTTAACATCATATTTGCCTGAGAGGCACAACTAAATAATTACAAGTACGCATACAATGTATCAGTGTACTTCTTGGAATGTCACTGGGGAAGACTTGGATTTGCAGTCAGTCTCTGCACTATACTTAACCGGCCAACATCTTCAGAGCCCGTACTGTCGGGATAACCTGGTCCAGGCGGTGGCAACCTGCAGAGAAAAAAGTTTACAATTCAGGGATGTCAGTTGGGGTCAGGAATGAAACTGGAGACAATTTTCATGTGGAATTTACTGCCTCAGATAGACTAATAATTAGTAGAAACCAAACGAGAGTTAGCCTTGCCAATGTTTATGCCACGATGGGCAGGTTGTGTATTACTACATGAGGCGTAGCCGAGTGTAGTGAGGAGCAGACCTGACCAGAGTGGTATAAACATTGAGAAGGCTAACTCGAGGTCGGTTTCATATGTATCCTACCCCATCTCACCGATATACAGAGAATATTTGTAATTATCCATGTTAGTAGTTATCAATGCTGCCGGATCTACTTTCGTTATCTCGTCCCTGATTGGGGGTGGGGGGTAAAAAATTACGGAAATTTTGCGTATGCTCCTTCTTTGTTCTATTGCTTACAAAATCAGGAGGGGGGGGGGGGGTGGGTTAAATTTGTTTAGAAATTCTGCATACATACTTTATGGATGGCCCCCATTAGATTGAATTGCGCTATATAATCTTGTGAGTCATAGAGCCAACTTATAAAGGTTGGGGATGGGTATAGGTACATGAAACGTTAGAGTACGAACACCAAGCCTGCGAATTCTCTTTATCGATGAGTCGTGAAAGCAATAGGTTTGTCGAGGACTAAACGCAACGTCTCTTCACAAATCCTAGGTTTTATTGGGTATTTATTTCTATAACGTACCACAGATTTCCATCAACTTGGACATGATTTCTTGGAAGACGGGGAAGAACTCTCGGTGCTCCTCGAGCATCCTGACGACGGCGCTGAGGTCCTGCACGTTGAGCAGTTCCCGGAGCTGCTCGGAGGTCACCTTACTGTGAGTCTGACAGAGACGGGCCACAGCATCCACCACCGCCGAGCCCCGCGCCTCATCCGCTACAAACAGAGCCGAGGTTTTAATACGTAGACAATGCACAACCTGCTACAAGTAGTGTATTAATACATAGACAATGCACAACCTGCTACAAGTAGTGTATTAATATGTAGACAATGCACAACCTGCTACAAATAGTGTATAAATACGTAGACAATGCACAACCTGCTATAAATAGTGTATTAATATGTAGACAATGTACAACCTGCTACTAATAGTGTACAACATAAACAATGCATAACTTGCTATATATAGTGTATTAATACATAGACAATGCACAACCTGCTACAAGTAGTGTATTAATACATAGACAATGCACAACCTGCTACAAATAGTGTATTAATATGTAGACAATGCATAACCTGCTATAAATAGTGTATTAATACATAGACAATGCACAACCTGCTACAAATAGTGTATTAATACGTAGACAATGCACAACCTGCTACAAGTAGTGTATTAATATGTAGACAATGTACAACCTGCTACTAATAGTGAATTAATACATAGACAATGCACAACCTGCTACAAGTAGTGTATTAATACGTAGACAATGCATAACCTGCTATAAATAGTGTATTAAAAAGTAGACAATGCATAACCTGCTACAAATAGTGTATAAATATGTAAACAATGCATAACCTGCTACAAATGGTGTATTAATACATAGAAAATGCACAACCTGCTACAAATGGTGTATTAATACAGACAATGCATAACCTGCTACAAATAGTGTATTTAAACATAGACAATGCGCAACCTGTTATAAATAGTGTATTATTATATAGACAATGCATAACCTGCTACAAATAGTGTATTGATACATCAATTTTCCAAGTTTAATAAAGTTGTCAGGACCTGACAGAGTCATTTTTATTTCATAAAGCAGTCACAAGGTGGCCAGCAGTATGGTGGGCCCCTTGGGGGGACAGAAGCTGCATTCTACTCTTTGTTCTTACAAAATTCAACTGCCTTTCAATATTTTACCGTGGTTCACTTGACTGTCTACACCTATCCCAGAGCAAGATAACATAATGATTAAACCAAGGACGTGATGATTTTCACATGGAACACTTTATAAACATTTGTCAGCAAGGCTAGAGTTGTGACACTTCCCAATTATCACTCACTTTTTTCACACCTCCTTTAGTGAAGAATACTTACATTTTCACCTCCATTAGTGAAGAACACCTACTCGGGGGGCGTCATGGCGCCGCCCATGGATCATAGGCTATATGCCGTATACAATGTTCAACACCCTCTAAATGTGAAAATGTCATATGCTTTGATACAGCCTAACAATAAGATGCCTGAAGAGTCCAATTTGGATTAAACCTTGGAGCCCCACCACCCTCCGTAAAATATGACAGTGTCCATAACCAAAAATCTGCTTGGTTGTCAATCCATTCACTCACTAAAAACTCTGGGATAGCGGCTGCGACAGTAAAATGTCACTGTCGCGAAGGATGGTTGTTATGCTTCATTGTTCTTACAACAATGTCTCCTGGGAGATCGAATAGCAACGGTTTGGTTCCGACATGTAGTTCTCATTTTCACTGTAGCATCGGTTGTGTGTGCAATATTTCTGTGTTTTATAAAAAAAACCCACCTGATTTCAGGGATTTCCCTGAACTCTGACATCCCTGATTATAAATAAATTTAAAAAAAGTTAGAAACTCACGCAGTCCGAGCAGAGAGCGCAGTGTCTTCATGGTGTTGTGCACCTCGCCCAGCTTGCTGTAGATGTCGTTCATGCGCGCGTACACGCCCGACACCTTGGTGACGTCAAACAGCGTCATGAAGTGGTCGACGACACCCTGCAGCACCACCCGCGACACGGCGTCCCGGTTACCATGGTGACCGGTCTGAAACGGTCAGCAGATTCATGTCAGTCGGCAGTGTGGGAGGTGATACCTAGTGAAGGGCTTTCTGGGTTATTGTTAATTGACAGACCTGGTTGTCATCTGAACACAGATTGTGAATAACGGCAATCAGTTTAGTATTATCTGAGGTACTATAGACGTATAGACTGTGAATGGCGGTGATCATTTTGGTATTAAGTGACATACCTGGTTGTCATCTGCTCATAAACTGCGAATGGCGGTGATCATTTTGGTATTAAGTGACATACCTGGTTGTCGGCTGCTCGTAGAATGTGAATGGCGGTGATCATTTTGGTATTAACTGACATACCTGGTTGTCGTCTGCTCATAAACTGTGAATGGCGGTGATCATTTTGGTATTAACTGACGTACCTGGTTGTCGTCTGCTCGTAGACTGTGAATGGCGGTGATCATTTTGGAATTAACTGACATACCTGGTTGTTGTCTGCTCATAAACTGTGAATGGCAGTGATCATTTTGGTATTAAGTGACGTACTTGGTTGTCGTCTGCTCATAAACTGTGAATGGCGGTGATCATTTTGGTATTAAGTGACGTACCTGGTTGTCATCTGCTCGTAGACTGTGAATGGCGGTGATTATTTTGGTATTAACTGATGTACCTAGTTGTCGTCTGCTTGTAGATTGTGAATGACGGTGATTATTTTGGTATTAACTAACGTACCTGGTTGTCATCTGCTCGTAGACTGTGAATGGCGGTGATCATTTTGGTTGTGGATGGAGGGTCGGCATCCAGTCCCGTCACACCACCTGGTGCCAACATGGCAGTCAACCCGACCAGCTCTGCCTGAAGGTCCTGAAAAGTGAGGTTACATTAGATTAGGATGATATTTTTTAACGATGCCTGGTGACTCTGAACCGGATGAGACCTTAACTAACTAACCCCCCTGATAATCTTTTATTAGGCTAGATACAAGAAATAAACTTGATTAGGATGACGGCATGTAGTTAAATGTGAGAATTATTTTTCTGAAGATACAAGCTTAGTTTGAGTGATTTGAACTATATTTCTGATGCCCTAAGCCTAGTTTGAGTGATTTGAACTATATTCCTGAAGCCCTATGTTTACTTTGAGTGATTTGAACTATATTTCTGATGCCCTAAGCTTACTTTGAGCGATTTGAACTGTATTTCTGATGCCCTATGTTTACTTTGAGTGATTTGAACTATAATTCTGAAGCCCTATGTTTCCTTGGAGTTATTTGAACTATATTTCTGAAGACTCAAGCTTACTTTAAGTGCTTGGAGCTGGACAATCCAATGCTCAAGTGTCGGTATGACATGGTGCCACGTCTTCTCACACCACACCTCATGGGAGCTGTGCGGCTTGTGGCGACTCGTGAATTCTGCTGGGACGGGCACTCCAGGGGTGTTCGTGAGGTTCAGCACCTTCTGTGCAAACTGAAAAACAGCACAATAACTGTCACTACAATAACTCGCATTCCTATATACAGTAAAACCCCGCGTCTGGGACACCTCACTTAAGTGAACACGCCCCTTAAGGAGACAATTTGCTCGAAACAGAATTTTTATCTATTTTAGCAAAGTGTCCAGCTTAAGCGGACACTTTGCTTGGAACGGAGGGTATCCCCTTAAGCGGGGTTTTACTGTATCTCTATGGCTGAACACTCTATAATTATATATAGCTGCTGGGGGTGTAGTAACTACAGTTTTCAGACAAAGGTTAACGTTTTCATACATAGGCTGATAACTTCATACCAAGGTTGAAAATGTTTCCCTCTAATAATGATCAGTTTGCTGTCATATTCTTGTCAATATGTACAAGGAAGCACATTGTTTGTATAAAAAAGTAGATGGTCCTAATAGATTGATAAGAAGCCTGTCTCTACAGAAAAGAATACTTTTTTTTGCTGTCTTTTTTAAGCGTATTTTTATTTCACATTGATACTTTTCTCCTCCTTTAGTACATGAAGCCAGAAAGTAGTAAGGCTTTTTGAAGATTACTCAACTGGGCAAAGGCCTCATTGATTAATTTTTGAGATCCTCATCTTGTAACTTTGGAATTTATTCACCCAGAACCAGTTTCCCTTTAATACCCGTCAGTTTGCTGTCATATTCCGGTCAATAACTACCGCAAAGCATATTGTTTGTTAAAAAGAAGTTGGTACTAATAGATTGATAATGAGCCTTTATCTCACCCTTGGTATCTATGTCCTATAGGCTTAACATTGGGAACTCGTTCTCCATGCCCCTAAGAGTATCACAGTCCGTTCTCCATGGTTTATATCCTGTTTGTCACCCATTCCTTTAGTGAGTCTGGGGGTTAGATAAATACAGAAAGCAACTCGTTTTGGTCAAAGAAGTTGTTCTTCAGCTCGTTTGAATGCTACGTGATATTCATTTGGCTTTTGCCTAGTTCATATCGCTCTGCATCAAACTCGTGGCGAATGACGATTTTGACCCAAACTTGTTGGTTTCTTCTTTAGTCTCTACAGAAGAGAATACTTGAGTAGTAAGATTCTCACCTCTTCGAGCTTGGGCTGTGCCTCGAGCGCCCTCTGGTGTTTCCTGATGACGGCCGTGGCCTGTTCCACGTCCTGCACGGCCAGCTGCCGGCAGATGGCGTGCAGGTGGAGCTGGCACTGTGCCAGGGGCAGGAAGTCGAGGTCGTCCACGTGGGAGCTGTACGCGAGGTGCTCCGTCGGCCTCTTACCGTCCACGCTACACAGAAAATATGACACAAGTATGTGTTACTTATCTTACTGTCCACACTACACAAACAATATGACACAAGTATGCGTTACTTATCTGACCGTCCACGCTACACAGAAAATATGACACAAGTATGTGTTACCTATCTTACTGTCCACACTACACAGAAAATATGACACAAGTATGTGTTATTTATCTGACCGTCCACGCTACACAGAAAATATGACACAAGTATGTGTTATTCATCTCACTGTCCACACTACACAAACAATATGACACAAGTATGTGTTATTTATCTGACCGTCCACGCTACACAGAAAATATGACACAAGTATGTGTTATTCATCTCACTGTCCACACTACACAAACAATATGACACAAGTATGTGTTACTTATCTTACTGTCCACACTACACAAACAATATGACACAAGTATGCGTTACTTATCTGACCGTCCACACTACACAAACATTATCTCACCCCTGGTACAAGCTTAGCCATAGGAATAATATTAGGAAAAAATACTCAACGATCACCCCTGATAATACTACGCCACGCCCACGGCCATGGAGTAGTGAATGTAAGATCACGTCATATGGATTTGCTAGGTATATTCGAACTATTGTGATATTCTGAAATTCTGATGCTATCTGATATCATAGAAAGGGGTGAGATAAATCCAGAACCACACTTGAATCGTAAAATAGACAATATTCCACTCGTTTGAGTGTGCCGTAATCGTCACTTGGCTTCACCTCGATGATGATTCGGGTACATCCAAAGTCATCGAGTATCGTCCATCTATACGATTCTCGATGCAGTTCTATATAAATATGCCACAAGTACAAAACAATATGCCACAATATGTACACATTACTAATCTCACCATCATCACTACACAAATAATATGCCACAAGTAGGCATTACTTATCTTCCTTTTTACTCTAGATGAACAATATGCTACAAGTATGCATTACTTATTTCACCATACACACTACACAGTCAATATACCACAAGTATGCGTTACTTATCTTACTGACCGCAAGACACAAACAATATGCCAAAAGTATGCATTACTTATTTCACCGTTCATATTACACAAATAACATGCTACAAGTATGCGTCACTAATCTCCCTGTTTACTCTATGGTAGTTCAACAAAGATGCGATTTAGGGAACTGTAGGCGAGTGGTATTTCAACAAAGATATGGGGGGGTTGTGGCATTTCAATGAAGAATTCAAATCTGCCCCTGTAAGTGGCATCGAGCCCCTAATGTTATATATATGCATATTTTTTTTCTAAATACAATTATACATATATATATTTTTTTAAATACAAACTGACAATGCTGGACTCACCTGATATTCTTTTCTCTTAGCACTCGCTCGAGCTTTTTCACCTGCTGTTGACTCGCACGAAAATCCTTCACCTCTGGTCTGATGATAGGAATAGAGAACATGGAGGAAACATATAGCAGATTATCAACATCAAGCTGGAAGATGTCTTTTTTTTCTCTTTTTGTATACAGTGGTGAAGGGCAGTTCTAAACTGCTATTCAATATAGCATCAGACGTAGCCATGTCTTATTTCTCAAGATCTTAATTCTATAAAATTGTATTTGATGCAAACTGTTGGCAACAAAACACTTTTTGCAAAAAATGTAGACCTTTTTTCATGACTTGGTAATTCAGGCATTTCTTAATAACTACAGCAATTTTACTTCAAGATTAGTAAGAAACTGTAGTACATCAACACATTTGGTATCAAATGATCTTTTTACATTGGTTGGAGCATAAGTTTGGAAAATCATAACCGAATTCTTAGAAAATTGGCTGAGAGGATATATCACGATGTTTATTAGAAAACACACATTAAACTAATATGGTGACACCTGGTGATTTTTGAACATTGATAATTATCAACCGGTTCCTTTGACTCATTCTAATATCAAATTCCAAAGTCATCTTTCTACTCACCTTGATTGAAGGTCGATTTTAAGTAGTTGGTTTTCATTCTCCAACTCTTTCAGCTTTTTCCTCGTATCCCGTATGTCTCGCTCATACGACTAGAAGTGAAGCAATACGCCACTGTTACACACACTGCCATTTTGTGACTAGAAATATTTGTATGATTAAACGTGAGGCAGTACACCACCATCACACATACAGTGCTATTCTGAGACTAGAAGTATGACTACACGTGAAGTGTCAAACACGGCCATTCAGAGACTAGGAGTATTCTACGACTAGGCATATAGCAGCATACATCTGTCACACACAAGGCTATTCTGAGACTAGAAGTATTCTATGACTAATTGTGAGGCAGTATGCCACCATCATGCATGCTGCGATTCAGAAACTAGAAGTATTCATGTGACTTGAGATGATGCAGTTCACCATGTCACACACATATATTCTAAATATTCTATGACGAGATGTAAAACAGTACACCACCATCAGACACACGGCCATACTGAGACCAGAAGAATTCTATGACTTGACATGAGGCAGTACACCACCATCAGACACACGGCCATACTGAGACCAGAAGAATTCTATGACTTGACATGAAGCAGTACACCACCATCAGACACACGGCCATACTGAGACCAGAAGAATTCTATGACTTGACATGAGGCAGTACACCACCATCAGACACACGGCCATACTGAGACCAGAAGAATTCTATGACTTGACATGAGGCAGTACACCACCATCAGACACACGGCCATACTGAGACCAGAAGAATTCTATGACTTGACATGAGGCAGTACACCACCATCAGACACACGGCCATACTGAGACCAGAAGAATTCTATGACTTGACATGAGGCAGTACACCACCATCAGACACACGGCCATACTGAGACCAGAAGAATTCTATGACTTGACATGAGGCAGTACACCACCATCAGACACACGGCCATACTGAGACCAGAAGAATTCTATGACTTGACATGAGGCAGTACACCACCATCAGACACACGGCCATACTGAGACCAGAAGAATTCTATGACTTGACATGAGGCAGTACACCACCATCAGACACACGGCCATACTGAGACCAGAAGAATTCTATGACTTGACATGAGGCAGTACACCACCGTCACACACAAGGCCATACTGAGACCAGAAGAATTCTATGACTTGACATGAGGCAGTACACCACCATCAGACACACGGCCATACTGAGACCAGAAGAATTCTATGACTTGACATGAGGCAGTACACCACCGTCACACACAAGGCCATACTGAGACCAGAAGAATTCTATGACTTGACATGAGGCAGTACACCACCGTCAGACACCCGGCCATACTGAGACCAGAAGAATTCTATGACTTGACATGAGGCAGTACACCACCATCAGACACACAGGGCCATACTGAGTCCAGAAGAATTCTATGACTTGACATGAGGCAGTACACCACCGTCACACACAGGGCCATACTGAGACCAGAAGAATTCTATGACTTGACATGAGGCAGTACACCACCATCAGACACCCGGCCATACTGAGACCAGAAGAATTCTATGACTTGACATGAGGCAGTTCACCACCGTCACACACAAGGCCATACCGAGACCTACTTCGATAGTTGTAACATCACCTTAATGAGGGCCTTGTAGTTGGGCGTGGCTTCGGCTGTCACGTGATCGGAAGTGACGTCATCAGGGAGGTCGAGCTGACGCTGTAGGCTGTAGATCTGACGCTCGTAGGAATCGATGACGTCCAGCGTTCTGCGGACAAATGACGTCACACCATGAATCAGTCATAGAGATGAAAAGACATGGATTACGGAATTCAGACATCACAAGATAAATCAGTCATAGAAAGAAACAATGAAAAGACACAGATAAAGAATTCAGACATCACAAGATAAATCAGTCATAGAAAGAAACAATGAAAAGACACAGATATAGAATTCAGACATCACAAGTTGAATCAGTCATATAGAGAAAGACGAAAAGACATGAATACAGAATTCAGACATCATAAGATGAACCAATCATAGAAAGAAACGATGAAAAGACACAGATTACAGAGTTGAAATATCACAAGATAAATAATTTGTAGTATAAAAAATGGAAAAATATGAATTATGGAATTGAGACATCACAAGATAAATCAGTCGTAGAATGAAAAGATGAAAAGACATGGATTATAGAATTCAGACATCACAAGAAAAACCAGTCATAGAACGAAAGAAAAGACACGGATTATAGAATTTAGACATCACAAGATTAATTAGTCAGAGAAAGAAAAGACATCACAAGATAAATCAGTCCTAGAATGAAAGACAAAAAGACATGGATTACAGGATTCAGACATCACAAAATGAATTAGTCATAGAAAGAGAAGCCGAAAAGCCATGACTACAGAATTAAGACATTACAAGAGAAATCAGGCATAGAATGAAAGACAAAAAGACACAGACTACAGAATTTAGACATAACACGTCATAGAAAGAAACAATGAAAAGATATGAATACAGAATTCAGACCTCACAAAATAAATCAGTTGTAGAAAGAAAGATGAAAAGACCAGATTACAGAATTCAGTTCAGGTCTCCTCTCGGTCACGAGGCTGTCTGTCAGCAGTGTCTCACGACTAAGGCAGACCTCAGAGTTGATGACAGAGTAGGAGGCAGCAGCCTTTGATAACATCAAAAGAGGATATAAATAAAAAATGTTCCCTATAGCTTCTCGAAAGCAAAACACCGTATTGCGTTCTTAATGATACAGCCCAAGCTTTGACATAGAATAACGTAAAAAGATGCTTCATACTTGTCATCTATCCTGGCATTTTTCGGGGTTTGTTTTTTCAGCTTGAGAAGCGCTTCTTCATGCCTCCGCTTCAGTTTCTGATCCTGAAATGAAAACAATTTAGTGTTAAGTTGGAAATGTTAGTAATGAAGTAGATATGTTCTACACCCAAATATCGGAAATAGGGGAAACCTAATGAGATAAACCTGTCACCCCACTCCTACAATATCATCTATGTATCTGTTCTTCCAACCAGCCTTTGAGCTGTAGATTGGTATACTATAATTTGTATTATTCTAGTGTTTCAGCTTGTATTGGAAATCCGTGGGTGAAAACCTGTACCACAAAACCAACGTGCTAAATGCCATGTATTCCTACATGTAGTGTTGGAGGGCCATGTGAGGTGGTATATTCTATATGTTTTTTAACATATTAACACTAATATGAAAGGTGTCATGTAGTTTGAAGGGGACTCAGTTATGGTATGGACTTTAGAGATCAGTATCAATCATGTGAAACCTTGCTACAGATGGTCAAAATTGTGCCGAAACCTAGACATTTTTCTTATAAATAAATCTTAAAATGTGTCGCAATACTTTTCTCTCATGCAAGGTAGCATTTTCTCCACTCAGGATCATTTGACGCTTGTTTATTACTAACAGACAGAAAGTTCCTGTGTACTATCAGGAAATATAGTTACTGAGCCCGTAGTGATGGAAGTTTGAGGCCTTTCGTCCTGTAACTATGGCCCGACGCTGTAGGCGCAGGGACATACGAGACTGAGAAAGGAATCACTACGGGTTCAGTTGCTATGTTTACTCATTATATACCTCAAAATCACGAAATTACACTATTTCATTTACTTATTTACAGCGGGCCTCAACATTATATATACGTCATGCCATGAGGCAGGTAGTATAAGGAAATGTGGTAACCGAGTCCCTAGCAATAGACGTACGAGGTCTGTCTTCCTAGAAATACAGCCTGAAGCTGTAGGCAAAGGGATGTATTTCATGGATGAAAGACCGAGAGTGCCATTGCTAGGGACTCAGGTGCTACATTTTTATCATTATATACCTGAAAATCATTAAAAAAACAAAACTGTTTTAATTACTTACATGTTAGTGGTAATTCACTATGGTCCTAGGTCACGAACTTTATTTATATTGCACAGCAGGTTGTATTTCATAGATGTTTTACCACAGGTATAAATTATCAAGAAACATCACGAAATGTCTTTTTTTTATGCTTTTATTTCATTTAATTCATGTAAAATTGCTCTTCCATGCAATAAAATTATAATTCTTTATATAGCATGAGTTGTCTTTGCAGAATGATATCACAAAGCGGAGCTGAGTGATATTTGAATCAGAAGACAACAAACGCCACATAAACAATTATATAGATTTGAGTGACGTTTAGATTTTATACTACCCCATCATGTGTCTTTAATTGCATTTCTATATGTCACCCGTGGCATATATTTTATGGCATAACCATGGCATACAGTCTCCCCATGTTAAGTCTATGGAGATTTATATGAGGGGTAGGATAATGAAGTATGCTGTCAGTGGTACCTGTTCTTTGGCGTGGTCGAGCTGCGCGCGCAGTGTCTCGATCTCCAGTTGCTGGTTCTCCACCTTGTTCTGCAGCTCGCGACATCTCGCCTGGACAGCGTTCTTCGTGTTGCGCAGTCGCTCCTCCTCGGTGTACGCAGCCGAGCGGATAAGACGGTCCTCCTCCAGGTCCTGCCACCATACACCGCAACAGACAATGTCACTACTCATGAAATACATATAAAGTGTAAACTATCAAAACTCTAGCCACGTATCCAGAAAGGTTTTATTGTATTTACAGTTTATAATCCAGCATGTTCAAAATCGCATTTTGCTTCGTGATACTTCGACCGAATGCTTGGGCCTATAAAGCAATCAGACCTCACCAACTTTTTAGTCGGGACTTGATTGGCGACATAGCCAGCAGCCAATCTACCGCAGTTCAGACTACACCAGAGCTGTGGTATAACAAGTGTTGGCCAGTGTAAAAGCCATTTTCCACTGGCCGACGAAAACGGCACCAATTAATTGAGTCGGTCGGTGGTGGATAACAACTGTATATCGGTATCTAAAATTTGGTGAGGGTTTAGTGTATCCCTTGTTTCTGCCGCTTTTAAAAGTTCCTTACCGACAGAACTGTCCACGTTGGTCCACAATGACCATCGTGGTGGTGGCCTTATTATTTAAGGAAATGTTCACTGATTAATTGTGCATAGATTATGCACAATTAATCGGTGAACATTTCTCTGCATGTCTGTTTCCATTCTCTGATCTGGCGTCGATGGTTCCCGACTGCAGATCGATGGCAAATAGTCGGCCAGTAAAAAATGGCTTTAACTGGTGTCTTACCTCAACTTTGGAGCGCGAGGAGTCGAGCTGGGTCTTGAGGTCACGTGCGCGCGTCTCGTAGCGTTCTGTGTTGGACGTCTGCTCGCTGAGCTCATTCCTGAAACAGCCAGTCTCCGTCAAACAGCCTCTTACACGATTCTTACACGATCGTCCCAAACTACTGTTCACAAGTGACACATATGTCCAGTGTAAAGATCATTTTCCCTAAATAAAAACTTGCTAAAAAAAATGTTATAGGGCACATAGCTATTGTGTTATGGAAGTGGCCATTTTGCCCCTCCCCCCCAAAAAAAACACCAGGTGGCAGGTCAAGTTATCAATGGATTTTATTCTAAAAAAAATGGTTTTGGTTTGCCATAAAAGGGTTTCAGCCTCGTCTAACAGATTTTGACAGCAGAAAATAGTGGTTTTCCCCCAACTACTGTGGCGCTATTTTATTCAGACCATGTCATGTTTACCATGTAATCTTACAATTTCCTGGCAGATGAAGGTGGAACTAGCAATCATTCTGTGCCCTATAGACGACTGTGCTAAACATTCAAAAGCAAAATTTCTTTTATGGAAACATATTTCCAAATGTCAAGCTTATGGGACAAAAATACCAGGGGTAAGATAATGGAGTAGGTTTATTTTAGAAAAAGGAGGAAGTATGCAGGACTGAGGGACTGGAGCCTGGCTTTCTCTCCACACTCTTAACTATGACTATTATTTGTCAGCAGTTCTATGTCAGGAGTTTATAGTCTTAGTGAACATATTTACAACACACAGGGAGTGTGGGAGGGCCATGCAAGGTGTGTTTTGTTTGTTTGTTTCCTCATTGTTTGAAGTCTTTGCAATCATGGATTTCTCAAATGATTTTCAAGTGCTCCTTGGAGGAGCAAGGCGAGTTCTGATAAAATTTTCCCTTCTAATATGCTTTTTAGAGTTTTTCAAAGATCTTAGTTTCTTGGGGAAGGCCAAGAATTCTTTCTTATCAGTGTCATAGTCATACAACACACAGGGAGTGTAGGAGAGCTATGTGGGGTGGTGCAGGGATTTGTTCGTGTGTTTGTTTGTTTGTTTAGTTTAATGTCCAATTTGTTCAATTAGACTTACTTTGGGTTTCACTGAATCTATGAGATAAATGTAAGTAGAAATCTGGCCCCTACATATTTACTGAGGTGAGAGTTCTTTTACTTCCGACATAGACATGGTATGAGAGGGACTGGCCTTTGATATAGCAGTAAATCCACCACTGATGGGGTTGATTGAAAAAAATGGCTGCAATGGGACTCGAATCAACAAAGTCCAACAACCATGGGATTACTAGTCCAGTGCTCTTTACCACTGAACTAACTCCCCACCCCGGTCGCTGCAAGCATATCCGGTCTGCACCGTGAGGAGGCAAGGTGACCAAGAGGGTCAACAGATTGGTAATTACTGTCCACCCCAGCAGACCTGGTGTAGGGAGCATACAACATACGGGGGGTGTAGGAGGGCCTTGGGGGTGTGCAGCTGTTAAAGGATCGCACACAAGAGATTTTAACCAGATTTTAAAAGGGTCTCAGTAAGTTCAGGGACCCGTTTTTTTAGACGCGATAATCGTAAATAGCGACCGTTTTGAGACCATAGTCTAATCATTATACATTTGGCGATAATTATTAATCATTAATTATCGAAACCTTGGAGACAATGGTCGTTGAATTTATCTTGAAAACGTATTGAATCATTAATGATCTTTAATAATCGCTATTAACGATTATCTCGTCAAAAAAACGGATCCCAGATTCTGGAGGTATATAAGGTGATTATCAAAGTAAAGCAGGACCAGTCTAAGTGAGGAACAACACTGACAGCTTTAGCAATATGAACACAGCATTGCTGTATCTTAATACGAAAAATCATTGTTCATTAGGAAAACTGTATTCAGAATCTCAAAAAGTGTTACTCCGATAAGTATGTGTAATCTAAATAAAGGTAACAGTGCAAGCAATCGATTTAAGGGAATTTAATCTTTTTTTCTCTCTGTTAATAATTTGAATTATCAAACGAGAACCCTCACTCAAGATGCCCTGGTACCATATATTACTATATACCGGTGCACGAATGTCTCACTTTTACGCGATAAGAGAAAAGATTCCGTTCGGCCGCACCATGGCGTAAAATATTTTTACGCCACACCATACCACGTGATCTTATTTAGGAGGTTGAAATATGTTGATAATGTGAGTACCAAAATGGCATTTAAATCGAATATCGGTATATAGTAATAAAAAGACATAGTGAGTGTGGCCGAATTCCATCTGTTCCTCGATATTTTGGTCAGAAATACTCACCTCAGTCTACGACTTCGGTGAGTATTTCTGACCAAAATATCTCTGAACAGATTCCATTCGGCCACACTAACCATGATTTTCTATACTCCCGTTTGGCATGGATTATTAAACAAGACCCAGGGTTCTTGGCAGGCTTTCCCTAGTCAGGTTAGTAACAACAGGAATGGAATCAATTCTATTAATATTATTTCATCTATTTAATCTTTTTTTTTTTTTTAATTCTTTTTTTTTGGGGGGGGGGGGGGGGGGGGAGGGGTGGGGATAAAAATTGTCAGGGAACTGTAATTTTCAAGGTAGCATCGGCTTGCCATAGAGGTGTTATTGCCACGTCGTAATAATCTAGTATATACAACAAGAACAGGGTGTGCACAAACGGTAGTGAGAAACCAGGAGTTGTGTGTGAAGTAATCTTTAAGAAGTCTTTAACAACATATTGCAATGGAAATCACCAAATAATCCTTGTCTTAAAACTCAAGCCAGCTTAACTTACACATACACAATACAAGAAGAGAATGGAATCACACTAGAGAGAGGGAAATACATTGAGCCTGTGAAAATAGTACCTCTTGTTGTCACCAGGTGACTCTGGGTGGACCCTGTAAGGAGAAAGGCAAAGGCTACTTTCCATTGCGCGACGAAAATTGCACCGATTCCTTTAGGTTTGAATAGCTTTGTAGGCAACTCTGAAGTTTGGACAACCTGTTCCTGTTTTTAGAGTGCCCTCACTTGTCCTAACACTCATATCTTGAAAAACATAATATACTCATATTCACCACTCGCACTCTATGTATGAAGGTTACTGGAGAACTCGACCCGAAACGAATTTGACCCGTAGCTGTCAGGAGAAATCGACCCGTTTTGGAGAAGTCGACCCCCGAAGTTGAGCCGTTTTAGATACTAATGGACAGTTTCATATAAAGGAAAGGTTTGACATGACTAGTTAACTTTTAGACAAATAAACCAGCAGGTTTGGAAAATACGTCCAGCTAGGTTTAAGATAAGGGTTAGGAGTAGGGTTGGATATTCGGGTTTTTTTCTTCCCCACAGAAGACCAATTTTGAAGCCAAGATAACATACATACTACTAAGTATAATATTCATCCACAGTTATATCAACAAAATATTTGGTTGGAAAGATTTAATACAGGTTGAGTTCTAACGGGTCGAGTTCGTTACGGGACGAGATTTTTACGGGTCAAGTTAGTTTCGGGTCGAGTTCTGCAGAAGTGTGTGTATCAAATAATTGGCGAGTGTGCAGAGCCCTATTGTCACCGTATTTCACAAGTCCAAACCGATGGAATTCTCAGACTGAAAAACTGAGCTTCACCGATAAAATGTAAATTTGATTATGTCAGCATGTGAGAAGTCGGTTGTGGCCTTATTGCATAATCTATGCCAAATTATTCGTTGGCCGAATAAAAGTTGTCTTTTATTGTTGTTTATTTGACCTCTGTCAATAGAGGACAATTAAAATCAGGGCTTTGCTTGTTATCATAGAAAGACTTGGGATACCATAAGAACTTTCTTTTCGTCTGCCTTTTAATACTGTCAGATGTAAGGTCCTGTGAATGTATAATTGTTGTTATAGATACAACTAACGATTTATATTGCTTCTTTAAAAGAATAAAAAAAAATAGAAAGGAAATCAAAAAAGAGCGTTCAACCCACACCCTGGACAGGAAGACATGACCTCGATGTACTGTTTCACTTTCCTACAAGAACGATATCAGTGTACTTCAAATGCGTTAAAATGAACCGCTTTGTTCTCCTTCAGAAATGACTTTTGAGAATTTTATTTTTGGCATTGGTTGGAAACAGAAGTACTATTCACCTAGTATCTTAAATCTTTCGGAAATGAATGCTGCAATATTGGTAAATAAAATAAAATATACTTTGGATGATTTTTTTTCAATGTATTTTTTTCTCTGGCTGGGTAGGTACCTAAGTTGGTTGTTGGTGACGATGAGTTCCTGCACGAGTCCCTGACGCCGGTCACAGTCCTTCATCAGAGTCTGCAGCGTGTGTCGTAAGGTACGCGCCGCCTCCGGCTCCAACACCACCGTATCTGTAAAACACAGCGCACAGCTACACAAACCTCAACACTACGGTGTCTGTAAAACACAGCCCACAGCCACACAAACCTCAACACTACAGTGTCTGTAAACACACAGCGCACAGCGACACAAACCTTAACACCACCGCATCTGTAAAACACAGCGAACAGCGACACAAACCTCAACACCACCGTGTCTATAAAACACACCGCGCACAGCGACACAAACCTCAATACCACCGCGTCTATAAAACACAAGCCACACAGCTACACAAACCTCAACACCACCGCGTCTATAAAACACACCGCGCACAGCGACACAAACCTCAACACCACCGTGTCTGTAAAACACAGCGCACAGCTACACAAACCTCAACATCACCACGTCTATAAAACACACCGCGCACAGCTACACAAACCTCAACACCACCGCGTCTGTAAAACACACCAAACACAGCGACACAAACCTCAACACTACGGTGTCTGTAAAACACACCGCACAGCTACACAAACCTCCGTGTAAAACACACATTGCACAGCGACACAAACCTCAGCACCACCGTATCTGTAAAACACAGCGCACAGCTACACAAACCTTAACACCACCGCGTCTATAAAACACACCATGCACAGCGACACAAACCTCAACACCACCGTGTCTGTAAAACACAGCGAACAGCGACACAAACCTCAACACCACTGTGTCTGTAAAACACACCGCGAACAGCGACACAAACCTCAACACCACCGTGTCTGTAAAACAGACAGCGCACAGCTACACAAACCTCAACACCACCGCGTCTATAAAACAGCGCACAGCTACACAAACCTCAACACTACGGTGTCTGTAAAACACACCGCGCACAGCTACACAAACCTCAACACCACCGTGTCTGTAAAACACGCAGTGCACAGCTACACAAACCTTAACACCACCGTATCTGTAAAACATGCAGTGCACAGCTACACAAACCTTAACACCACCGTATCTGTAAAACATGCAGTGCACAGCGACACAAACCTCAACACCACTGTATCTGTAAAACACAGCGCACAGCTACACAAACCTCAACACTACGGTGTCTGTAAAACAGCGCACAGCTACACAAACCTCAACACTACGGTGTCTGTAAAACAGCGCACAGCTACACACACCTCAACACCACTGTATCTGTAAAACACAGTGCACAGCTACACAAACCTCAACACCACCGTGTCTGTAAAACACAGCGAACACAGCTACACAAACTTCCGTGTAAAACACGCAGCGCACAACTACTCAAACCTCAACACCACCGTGTCTGTAAAACACAGCGAACACAGCTACACAAACTTCCGTGTAAAACACGCAGCGCACAACTACTCAAACCTCAACACCACCGTGTCTGTAAAACACAGCGAACACAGCTACACAAACTTCCGTGTAAAACACGCAGCGCACAACTACTCAAACCTCAACACCACCGTGTCTGTAAAACACAGCGAACACAGCTACACAAACTTCCGTGTAAAACACACCACTCACAGCTACACAAACCTCAACACCACCGCGTGTATAAAACACAGCGCACAGCAACACAAACCTCAACACCACCGTGTCTGTAAAACACGCAGTGCACAGCAACACAAACCTCAACACCACCGTGTCTGTAAAACGCAGCGCACAGCTACACAAACCTTAACACCACCGCGTCTATAAAACACACCGCACAGCTACACAAACCTCAACACCACCGTATCTGTAAAACACAGCGCACAGCTACACAAACCTCAACACCACCGCGTCTATAAAACACGCAGTGCACAGCGACACAAACCTCAACACCACCGCGTCTATAAAACATAGCGCACAGCTACACAAACCTCAACACCACTGTGTAAAACACACAGCTACACAAACCTACAACCACACAGCTACACAAACCTCAACACCACCGTGTAAAACACACAGCTACACAAACCTCAACACCACCATGTCTATAAAACACACAGCGCACAGTTACACGAACCTCAACACCACCGCATAAAACATGCAGCGCACAGCTACGCAAACCTCAACACCACCGTGTCTACAACTACACAGCACACACAGCTACACAACCCTCAACACTGAGAGCAGTAATATATCAAGACAATAATATGAGGAAACATAGTTACTGAGTCTGTAGTGATGAACGTTTGAGGTCATAAATCCTATTAAGGGCATCACTAAAGGCACAGTATCTTATTCACTTATTGGAATCTGTTCAGAGATATTTTGGTAGGAAATATGTGTCTGATTGTTATGTGCTGGCACCTACCAGTAAACTGCATGAACTAAGTCTGGGGAATGCCATCTACTGGTATGAGTACAGCATAATTATGTGCCATCTACCGGTCGACTGCCTGAACTAGGTTCAGGGACTGCTGTATACATAGACAATAATTGATGGTTTTGTGGACAGATGGCCGTAAACCACGAGAGGTTGACGCGCAGTAATACAGGAGCGCTAGCAAGTGTATTACAACATCAACCTTGAGTAGTTAACAGAGCCGCCTGTCCACAAAATCATTGTTTGTTGCATTTATTATCCATCTTTTCGAATAAATTAAACCCAGTGATTGCCATATTAAAGGTCATAACAATGGGGGCTATTTCTTTGCTCTATAGCACAAAGGGACTATTTTTCCCATATACCATATACCATGGCCGTATACCACAGATGTGAATCCGTATATCATAGTTATGGTATCTGACAGGTTTTATATAAAGGGTCGTGGTTTATTCATTTTCAATGGGGTCTTTGTATACGATGGATAATAATGGTACGAGTACACTGGATAATATAATTATGTGCTTCCACCTACAAGTAGATTGCCTGAACTATGTTTGGGGAATGCTGTATACTGGTAGGAGTACAGTGTCTGAACTATATTAGGGGAATGCTATTGTTAATTCTTAATAGAGTATGTGTGACAGACCTGAGAGCTGGGCCGCCTTCTTTGGGTGGAGTACCTCAACGGGTGGTAGACCATGTTGGCGAAGCAAACGATTAATACGACCCCATTCCTCTACCTCAATCTGTAAAACACAAAATACAGAACATGAGAACATGGTAGGGTAAACCATGGTCAGGTATCTATGACTACATGGCAGGGTAAAACATGGTGATGTATCTATGACTACATGGCAGGGTAAAACATGGTGATGTATCTATGACTACACAGTAGGGTAAAACATGGTGATGTATCTATGACTACATGGCAGGGTAAAACATGGTGATGTATCTATGACTACACGGCAGGGTAAAACATGGTGATGTATCTATGACTACATGGCAGGGTAAAACATGGTGATGTATCTATGACTACACGGCAGGGTAATGGTGATGTATCTATGACTACACAGTAGGGTAAAACATGGTGATGTATCTATGACTACATGGCAGGGTAAAACATGGTGATGTATCTATGACTACATGGCAGGGTAAAACATGGTGATGTATCTATGACTACACGGCAGGGTAAAACATGGTGATGTATCTATGACTACATGGCAGGGTAAAACATGGTGATGTATCTATGACTACACGGCAGGGTAAAACATGGTGATGTATCTATGACTACATGGCAGGGTAAAACATGGTGATGTATCTATGACTACACGGCAGGGTAATGGTGATGTAGCTATGACTACACAGTAGGGTAAAACATGGTGAGGTATCTATGACTACACGGCAGGGTAATGGTGATGTATCTATGACTACACGGCAGGGTAATGGTGATGTATCTATGACTACACAGTAGGGTAAAACATGGTGAGGTATCTATGACTACACAGTAGGGTAAAACATGGTGAGGTATCTATGACTACACGGCAGGGTAATGGTGATGTATCTATGACTACACAGTAGGGTAAAACATGGTGAGGTATCTATGACTTCATGGCATGGTCAAACATGGTGATGTATCTATGACTACACGGCAGGGTAATGGTGATGTATCTATGACTACACAGTAGGGTAAAACATGGTGATGTATCTATGACTACACGGCAGGGTAAAACATGGTGAGGTATCTATGACTACACGGCAGGGTAATGGTGATGTATCTATGACTACACAGTAGGGTAAAACATGGTGATGTATCTATGACTACACGGCAGGGTAAAACATGTATCTATGCAGAGCGATGTCATTTTTCAAGCTCAATAAGTCTAAACACACCTAAACATCTTTCAGGTACCTTTACTCTGTCTCCATATGATGAATAATAATGGTAATGATGATGATGATGATAATAATAATAATAATAATAATAATAATAATAATAATAATAATAATAATAATAGTAAACTACACTGAGCTTACCAGGATTTTAGGCTGTTCCTCGTTTTTTACTAATGTTTACTGTACTCGCCCTATGGACTGGTTTAGTCAACTTTAGTAAACAATGTGGTACAGACTTCCATTCGGATAAAATAAATTATTCCACCACTTTTTATTTTTAAGCTTTTAATCATCATCAGAATGTGTTTGAGGCTCGAGGTGTTTTGAGGCCAGGTATGATTTAGGCTCGGCATGATTTAGGCTCGGCATGATTTAGGCTGGGCTGTGTGAGGCTTTGTGTGTTTTATAAAACGACCTGATGATTACATTTCAGACTGCGTCTCTCAAACAACAGGTGGAGCTGAGAGTCTTATAAAGAGGTGCAGCATTCAAAGACCGACTTAAAATGTGCAAACTCCACACGGCCTACAATCCCCACACTTCACACTTTTATACACCAGACCACGCCGCCTAAACAAACAGCCATCCTGCCTAAAGAAAACAGGCCCTGCACCCCGCGCCGCTCAGTGGCAGGGCAGGCGAGTGGTCGCTAAGGAAGCTCTACGTGTTAGCGCGCCATCTTTGAGGCCTGTCAAAACGCCCCGGGAGGATGGCCACTGAGAGGGAGAAGTGGTCCTGCACACATTCAACACCGCGTAACAGGCACAACGGCCAGACAAAGCAAACTGCTTAATGCACACTTGACTGGAGGGTACGGCGCCTTCCGTGAGTCCCTAACGTACTGCTGAAAAGTGGCGAGTCAATTTCCCAATATCCCTGCATGGGGAGCCTACATTCCAAGCCTACATGGCGAGCCTACATGGCGAGCCTACAAGGTGAGCCTACACGGCCAGCCTAAATGGCGAGCCTACATTCCAAGCCTACATAGCCAGCCTACAAGGTGAGCCTACACGGCAAGCCTACATGGCGAGCCTACATAGCAAGCCTACATAGCAAGCCTACAGGGTGAGCCTACACGGCAAGCCTACATGGCGAGCCTACATTGCAAGCCTACAAGGTGAGCCTACACCACAAGCCTACATTGCAAGCCTACAAGGTGAGCCTACATGGCGAGCCTACATGGCAAGCCTGCATGCATGTGTTCCAGTACCACTCTTCCTCAATATAGGTTTTTTTTAAAAGGTATTGAAAATGTAAATATAGGTTTTTATGGGTTTTTCAAGGCCAAAAGCATAGGCTTTTATAGGTTTTTAGGGTCAACATATCCACCATGATGGAGTCAAAATATATTGAATCGCTTATCTTCAGTTCTTGATTTCTAAAAAAATATTACCTTGAACTAATTTGCAGGATAACAAGATGTCTTGTTCAATAAGGTTAGACATGTATGCTGAGTTTCCAACAGGCTAGCCAGACTGGCAAGATGTCATACGAACTGTTGTTTCTTAAACATTTTTATGATCTCTTAAATAGTGATAATGTGAATTTCCTGTACACATCAATCTGCATGGCAGTGAAGAAATATAGGTTTCATTAGGTTATATAGGTTACTTAAAGAAGATAAAGCCTCGAGAGTTGAAATATAGGGTTTTATAGGTTTTATAGGTTTTAAAGATTCACTGGGAGGCCTGTACTGGGGGCAAGTCTACATAGCTATCTACATAGCGAGTCCACTTGTTAAGCCTACATCTATACATGAATGAGACTGCATGGCAAGTCTACATGGTGAGCCTACACACTGAGCCTACATAAGGAGACTACAAGGTAAGCCCACATGACAGGTCTACATAGTACCCTTTATCCTACCCCTAATAAAAAAACACCATAGGCTTAACATGGAATTTGTTTATGTCACGGTTGTGACATAAAGTATTTTTTATGCCACTACTTTCTGAAACTGAAAAAATATGGAAACGGGGTAGGATAAAATCTAGACGCCACTCGTTTGAGTTTGAGCTTATTTATGCCACTCATTTTGTTGGCTCCGAAATGTCACTCGTCTTCGACTCGTGAAATTATGGAGCCAACAAAATGTGTGGCATAAATAGACTAAGACTCAAACTTGTGACGTCTCTTCATAATATGGTAATCCTAAACAACAAGCCTACATTGCAAGACCAAATGGCAGTTGTTGATTTCATACTGCCTGATGCCATAGGCGGAAGGCAGTATGAAATGGACGACTCAAGAACCATTTTGTCCACAGTAAGGACGTTTGCTTCTTATTATGTACCCCAAATTAATTAAAAAACGCCATTTTAATGACTTATTCAGTCACAATCACAATGGGCGCGAATATCATTCATACTGCACCCCTAGCAGTGAGGTATTTCATAGATGATCCACCACAGGTATATAATAAAACAGGAGCGTGCCTCTGTCTCGGCGATAAAGGGATCTCACACACGGGCCGCCACAAACAGCCCCAGATAAGAGGATTGTTAGATCGTATTTACTCCTATCTCAAGTGTATCCTGCCCAGCCCCCTATCTACACACCTGCCAATCAACTGCATCTGTTTGGACGACCGGCAATCATAGCCGCAGTCTCTACCAAACACAGGGATGTCAGCTGGGGTCATTTAAAGTTGTAACATAAAGCCCAATACACATCTACCGATTTCGGAATATTGATGTAACTTTGTCGGCACCAAAGGAACGGTAATTTGTCTCAGGTGAGGCATCCTAACGGAGTTGGCCCTAGTCAGTAGATGTAGGACAGCTAGGCAAGGGTCAGCCAACGATTAGTGAAACATCCTTCTTGAGATATTCTTTTGTCACTGACGAGTTGTTGTTTGATATTCCTAAATCAAGTTTATCAACATGTTGATGAATCCAGTCACTGACAACGAAACATTGGTAAACAGCCCCTGATTTGGTGGCCGACCTAGGCCGAAAGGTTATGTAATTTGCCTGCGACAAGTTCACCAACTCCTATACAATTTGGGAACTAATAGTTGAACCCTGAATCAGTAGATGTGTATTGGGCTTTAGGAAACGTCCTTACTGTGGACGAAACAGTTCCCGTTCAAGGTCAGTCAATGATTTCATATGGCCTGACGCAGAAGGCAGAAGGCATTATGATATCGACCACTGTGCGAGAACGACAAACGTTTTGTACACAGTGAGGACGTTTGTTTATTATCATGTACCTCAAATCAATGAAAAGACGCCATTTCAATGACTTATTAAGTGGCAGTCTCAGCGGGCACGAACATTATTATTACTGCACCCCTAGCAGCGGGCAGTATTTGATAGACTTTCGCACACAGGTATACAATGATATGAGAAAACATATTTACTGAGTCCCTAGTGATGGGCGTTTAAGGTCATCTGTCCTGTAACTACGGCTCATCGCTGTAGGGCCAGGGCCATATTTATGGAACAAATGAGTAAGAAGTCCATCAATACAGGCTCAGTAACCATGTTTCCTTATCATCATGCCTAAAAATCATGGAATTCACTTATTGGCACTGCACCTGAACATTATTTATGAAGGTATCATCAATGGACCTGAAAACCGAGCGCCCCTGCTTTTGCAAGTGGGCAAAAACCGCTTCCAACACCCTGGTCTCTGCACTTGTGCCAGACCATTAGGGGGACTAGTAAACTGGTAAAGCTGTCCCCTCCACTCAAACCTGAGGTATCTCCTATCCCTCTCCAATACAGTAAACATCAGACAGATCTAATGATCCCATTAACCCTACCTCATGCACAATGTCAAAGGCCGTTTGTGGACTTTCCATCGAGAGCCGAAACATGTGTATTCGTGGGACACTGAATTGAATGTGAAATTGAAGGTGAAAGTCACTCAGTGCACTTCCGATTTTTTATGTAAGGATCATGCTGATTGGTTCCCACAGTGTAAGAATCATGCTGATTGGTTCCCATGAATATACAGGTTTCTGTGGTGTATCTTAAAATGTTTACAGGTTACACTGTCATTTAGATCCGATAGGTCTAAGATCATCCTGAAATTCCCATTAGGATGCAGAAAACATTGGATATGAACTGATCATTATTGCTGACACATTTCTCTACAACTTCTTTGAGGAGGAGTTCCTTTAATTCTGGTACCAATATTAGCCCTAGCTTCTCATGATATATCAGAAGGTCTAGGGGCTTCAGCCTGCACTGCCAACTCATCTAATTCAATTCAAGCCCCTTTCACACTTCCCATAATGTAAGGATCATGTGTAATTCTCAACCATTCATGTATTGGTATTTTGAACGAAAGTGCCATAATTTGGTGACATAAGGCAGTTACTCAACTGTGTCATCCCCGGCATAGCAGGGTCTCCGAGAGATTTTCATTCAATTGTAAGGACTCCCGAGATAAACCATGTTGAAAATTGTATTCAACATTGGCACTTGCAATAGATGTGCATTGGCCACGGATGGCCTATGTGTTTAGTGAACACAGAGCTAGTGGACTATGTATGTAGTGAACACCGAAGTGGGGGAATATGTACATGTTTAGTGAACACAGAAGTGGTGAACTATGTATGTCTTTAGTGAACACAACTGGTGGACTGTGTGTATGTTTAGTGAACACAGAATTGGTGGACTGTGTGTTAAGTGAACACAGAAATGGTGGAATATGTGTTTAGTGAACACAGAACTGGTGGACTGGTTTTTTTTAGTGTGTTTTGGTAGTTTAACGTCCAATTTCTTCAATTAGTGAACACAGAACTGGTGGGCTATGAGTGTGTTTAGTGAACACAGAACTATTGGACTATATGTATGTTTAGTGAATACAGAACTGGTGGATTATGTGTGTTTAGTGAATACAGAACTGGTGGACTATGTGTTTAGTGAACACAGAACTGGTGGACTGTATATACATGTGTTTAGTGAACACAGAACTGGTGGACTGTGTATACATGTGTTTAGTGAACACAGAACTGGTGGACTATGCGCACATGGCGAATGGTTGTACCACCAGGTGTCACCAGGTGTTCTGTGCCCTCTGCGCATGCGGCATTCTCTCGTCTCCAGGTCTGCCACCAGAGGGAGTGATAAGGCTGACTTGACAGCGACATTGGGCGGTGATTATTTCATAATAAATCACTTGTTTCCGAAGCTCGTCTCTCGGGGTAGGCCTTACAGTCTGATATCGCGACTTCAGACCTCCTCAACCTGATAACAATCTTATCTGGAAAGCGTAGACAATAAATCCTGATCCTACTGTTTATCTTCTTATTGTCAATTAATGTGAAGAATCTTGATCTCGAGACGTGTTTTAATATTTTTTTTAACTTTCCTTACTTCACACCTGGCGTTTGACTGGGAGTTAATTAATCATATCGTTTCCTTTTAGTAACTAAAACCATTCACAAGTCTCATTATTTCTACGGTGGGCACATGCCCAGACAAGTCGACCAGGAAAAGTATATCACGAGCAATAAAATCACTTTGAAATGTAATTAAATATTTTATATGAGGTGGTAAAAGCTCTTGAGGTGAGTGTGATAAAGTTTGGTGTGGCGTATGCCCACAGAATGCTTTCACTTTGAGGAGGGTGTAGTCATGTGTGTAAGCGTAATAACCACGGCTCAGTGTGCAGTAAAACCCCGCGTTAAAGGTCACCCTGCGTTAATGGACAATTTGCTCGGAACGCATATTTTCCCCTCTATTAAGTGTTTAGCTTAACCCCAAGTAAAGGGGCACCCCATGTAAGTGGACACCCCGCGTAAAGGGACAGTTATTTCCGTAATTAATGCTTTTCAACCCCATGTAAGGGGTGAAAACCTTGTGTAAGGTAACCCCGCGTAAGTGGACAATTTGTTTGTCTGTTTGTTAGGGTAGTTTAACATCCAATTTGTTCAATTAGACTTACTTTGGTTTTGGCCGAATCTATGAGATGAATGTAGGTAGAAATCCCACATTTACCGAGGTGAGAGCTCTTTTACTTCCCACACCACGTAGAAGGATTGGCCTTTGATATAGCAGTAAATCTACCACTGCTGGGAGTGAAGGAGAAAAGTGGCTGCAGTGGGACCCGAAACAACAAAGTCCCGTGCTCTTTACCACTGAGCTAACTCCCCACCCATCCTGGTCGCTTTAGTTTTGCTTGCGTGCAAGCATATCTGGTCTGCACCACGAGGAGGCGAGGCAACCAAGAGGATGAACAGATTGGTAATTTCTGTCCACCCCAGCAGACCTGTGATGTGTCTGCGTGGTTATGACAGTGTCTCTCAGCCATAGTAACACCTGTATATATAGGTACCATATAAAGTAGAACCCCGCATAAGCGGTCATCCTCCGTTTTGGTCCAAATGTCCGCTTTCGCAGGGTGTCCGTTTGCATGAGGTTAAGATAAACATCTAGTAGAGGGACCCATTCCAAGCAACAGTGTCCGTTAACGCATGGTGTCCGTTAGGCGGGTTTCTTCTCTCCTAGACAGCCTAACCATCGACAAAGTTAAAACCCTGTGTAAGGGCTACCCTGCATACGTGGACAATTTGCCCGGAAATGGCGTTCTCCTGTGTATCCTTCCTGTGGACGAAGTCAATATACACTGTACCAAATAATAACAACAACAACAAAGAAGTGGAAATCCAATAACGTCCGATACCAATCCTCAGTTGCTCATTAAACCAGCTTAATGCAGAGAAGTAAGAACCAAGCCAAACATACACGGGCAGTTTGGCTTTAAGCCTCACACTTGGCACTCTCCAATCGCTCTGCAGTCACCCACTGGTACTTTAATTGCTTTCCTTAAAAGCCACTGAGAAGGAGGAGAAGTGTAAACAAGGCTCAGGAGACAAAGGCCGCAGCGACACCTGGTGGGGTGGTGGTGGGCGGGTGAAGTGGGGGCAGGTGTGGGTTATTAACAGGGCTGGAGGAACAGTCATGTGACCAGTGGGGGGTCAAGTACTAACAGCAGTGAAATTACCCCAATTCTTACCGCACTCACTTTAGTTCCATTATATTATAGCGTGACTCAATATTAATTAACAACTAGGGGTTGAGTCTATGATCATTATATTACAGGGCCCCTCAATACTAAATAACACCTACGTTATGTGTGACTCTATGATCATTATATTATTATGTAACCGTGCAGGAATTTCTATGAAATACTATATGGAGACATGGTTAGTGTGGCTGAATGGAATCTGTCCCGTGTTGTTTTGTGTCAGAAGTACATGTATTCACCAAGTTCGAGTCTCCTTATTGTTAGTATATACGTGGAAATCATTAATTACACCATTTTACAAAAAATCATAAGGTATTCATATAGACAACCTGACCATGCTGTACATGCTAAAAAACGAGATGAGGAATTGATGTTCTTTACGGAACGTGGCCCCAGGCCAATTTCCGGAAATAACATCAATTCCCATTAACTTTTGTAGCATGTACAAGCAGGGTGGGTCGTTATATATTTACCATATACCCAAACTTAATAAAATCTTACCATATATTGACATAGATGACATGTCAACATGAAAGCCCACACACTGCTGTTTCAACGTGTTCAGTATAACAGTGTTCTGCACAGGGTTCAGTACACAATCTATAATGCATAGGGAGCAGCAATACGTAATTATCAAATATACTGCATGGGTATATGATAATTAGTAGAAACTGAATGAGAGTTAGTATTGTTAGTGTTTATCGCACGATGGGCAGGTAGCGAATTACTGCGCAGGCGTTAGCTGAGCGTAGTGAGAAGCGGACCTGACCGGAGGGTGGTAAACACTAACACTACTGACTCAAGTTCAGTTTAGTATTTATCCTACCCGTCTCCATTTATTCATTTGTTACCCTCTTGCAATAAATAACACTTTACTGCACGCTAGCCAGAATACAGTCAGCCAATGTTAAGTCTGTACATAGAATGCCACCCCCCCCCCCCCCCCCCGATATTCACATATACAGCAGAACCCCCGTAAGCGAACACCCTTCGTTCCAGGCCAAAGTGTGCGCTTACGCAGGGTGTCCGCTTACGCGAGGTTAGATTAAACATCTAATAGAGGGAACCGTTCCGAGCAAAAGTATCCGTTAACACGGGGTGTCCGCTTACGCAGGGTGTCCGATTGGCGGGGTTCTACGGTATAAAGATAAGGAAACGTGAATACTGAGTCGTAGTGATGATTGTTCTCAGTCTTAAGTCTCGTAACTGCCGCCCATCACTACAGACTCAGTAACTATGTTTCTTCATAATACCGTGTACTACAATACTAAATAAGAAAAATGTGTTGACTATGTGTCAATTTTATAAAGCTAATGATACATTAAAGTGTTGACGGTCACTGATTTGACAACTCCCGACGAATCTGTTATTTCGATGACAAGTGGTGACATATGAACCCGACACCAGAATAAGACACCTGTGCAGGGTTGCTGCAAGCAGCACCTGACACCTGGATGAGACACCTGGAGCAGGGTGTCTGCAGGCAGCATCTGACACCAATATGAGACATTCATCTGGGGTGCTGTAGGTGATATGTGACACCTGAATGAGACACCCATGCAGGGTGACTGAAGGTGGCATCTGACACCTGAATGAGACACCCATGCAGGGTGACTGAAGGTGGCATCTGACACCTGAATGAGACACCATGCAGGGTGTCTGCAGGCGGCATCTGACACCTGAATGAGACACCATGCAGGGTGTCTGCAGGCGGCATCTGACACCTGAATGAGACACCATGCAGGGTGTCTGCAGGTGGCATCTGACAACTGAATGAGACACCCATGCAGGGTGTCTGCAGGCATCTGACACCTGAACGAGGAACTTACCTTCCAGTAGAAGGCCTTGAAGTCCTCCACGCCGTTAATGGCGGCTGGGCGCACGGACTTGGCCTCCTCTCCGTGACGCGCACGCGTGGTGAGGCGCGTGTCGTTATCGTTAACGTCTCTCTGCTCACTCACCTCACCACATGCCGTCAACGTCGGGTCGGCGACAGGCGACGGGTCGGCCAGACTCCCTGCAGCATCCGCCTCCCTCGAGACGTTCTCCCCCCGCAGTCTCTGTCCCAGGTAACTTCCATCTCCATCCTCCACCCGCGTCCTCCTCCCTTCTCCCTTCCCAATGACCTTGACCCTTGTTGAACTCAGCCGGTGATGAACAGCGTCCTTGACCTCTACTGACCCCAGACTCCGGCTATTCGCATTCTTCTCAAAGCCTATGCTGTCTTTGAGATGGCGAAGGTCAAGGCCATCTGCTAATTGATGCTTATTGAGGATATGGATGACCTTGGCAAGGTTAGCCGCTACAGGGTCATTGACAAGGTCAGTGGTGCCAACTCCTTTACCAAGGTCAGTGAGTGCACCTTTGGCGCCCACCGCGCCCTGGGTTAAGGCCATGTCTGAGTTGGCCGTTTCTCCCATGTTAACCGCCAGGTGGCGGGTGTGCTGCAGGTCGGCGCGCGTGCGCAGAAGGCAGGTGTCTTCAGGTGTGACCTACTTACCAGCAGACCGTGTCCGTTCACGGTTCATGGCGTCATGTGGTTCCCACAGGCCGTGCCAGACTCCAGGCAGCGTCCCGGACGATTCGGCCCCCCCCCCCCCCGGGACGTTTGGCCCTGGACGACTCGGGCCCTGGGAGGGAGGCACACCGGGAGGCCGCGGGTTTAGCCGGCAGGAGGGCCCGGTCCGTGCTGAGCCCGACACGGGGAACTTTATGAAAACACTGTTGCACGGGGGCGGGACTGGCGCCGTTCTTATATCTGAGACCACTGAATGCAGGCGGCTATGTATGTTTTTATCAGAGACCTCCTATTTACACATTAGGGAACAGATGTGTGTTTGAGAAATAAGACAGGTGTGCAGCGCTGTCTGAGAGACGGCCGGTATTGGTCCGTGCGTGTGATGGGCGGTCTGTTTGACAGCCGGGATGTCCCGTGTAACGACCAGTCTGTGTTATGATAGATGGGTATTCCTGTGTGATGGTCGGTTTATGTGATCTCCCGTGTGACTACTGGTCTATGTGACGACCAGTCTGGGTGATGACTTGTCTCTGTGATGGGTATTCCTGTGTGATGGCCAGTCTATGTGACGGCCAGTCTGTATGACATGGTCTATGTGACAACTAGTCTGTGTGATGGCTGGTCTATATGATGGAGAGGATGTCCTGGGTGACACCAGTCTGGGTGATTACTGGTCTCTGTGATAAATGGGTATTCCTGTGTGACAACCGGTATGTGTGACAGCCGGGATGATCTGTGTGACTATTGGTCTATGTGACGACCAGGGCAGTCTCTGTGACGACTGGACTATATAATGGCTGGTCTGTGTGATGGCTGGTCTGTGTGACAGGATGTCCCATGTGATGACCAGTCTCTGTGATGGATCGGTATTCCTGTATGATGGCCAGTCTGTGTTACAGCCAGTCTATGGAACGGCTGGAATGATGCGTGTGGCGACTAGTCTATATGATAGCATGGGTGGTCTGTATGATGGCCCAGTCTGCTCTGCGTGACAGCCGGGATGTCCCCTGTGTGTGGAGTTTCCCGCGAAGGCGGCAGAACTAGTCAGGCGTGACGAGAAGACAGCTGTCACAGTGACTGCGCATCAATGTGTGATGAAGCGTGTCTCACCGTCCCTCCATCCTCCACTCCTCACCCTGTCACCTCGTTCCCTCCATTCTCAACTCTAAATACTCTCCACAACTCTCACTCCTGTGCCGGGAACTCTCCGGGGGAACTGGCCGCACACTCACAGTGTTATCCGCGCACTGTTAACCTGTTTGTAGGTGAGTGCGTGTGTGTGTGGGTGCGTGTGGGGTCACGTGTCCACGCGGCACCGCTTTGATACCGCCGACTGCCCGCTGCGTCCCGCCAGGTGCCGCCCCGACCAGTGCAGCACAGGTGGCGACATGATACGCCGGCGGACAGATTCGACACTAACCGCCAGCTGGCTGAGCACAGTGGAGAAGTATTTAGAGAAGTGGCGAGGGACATATCCCAAGACCAGTTCTCTCAAAAACGAAATAAAGAGATAACGGATGCCGAGAATATCATATACTGATACAAATCTTTCGGATAAATCTTATTAGCACCCGAAACCTGAAAAACATTGGGTGCGATTCCAACAACAAAAAACAGAACAAAAAAACAGAAAGAAATAGTGGTCATATTTGGCATGGTTTGTTGAGTCACAGACTCATCCGAACGGCTTGGATCCATCCATAAAGTGTACGCAAAATTTCCGAAATTTTAGACATCCACGTCCCCCCCGCCCCGCTCCCACCTCCCAATCTTATATGGGGCCATCCATAAAGTATGTACGCAAAATTCCCCAAAAAATGTTACCCCCCGTCCCTCCAGTGCTTACGTACTTTATGGATGGCCCCCATGCAATAGAACAAAGAAGGAGCATACGCAAAATTTCCTAAATCTTTGCTCTCTCCCCCCCCCCCCGCACACACGCTCACTCAGTGGGTACATACTTTATGCAATAGAACAAAAAAGGAGCATATGCAAAGTTCCCTAAATCTTTGTCCCCCCCCCCCCCCCCCCCATCAGTGCGTACATACTTTATGGATGGGCCCCTATGCATTAGAACAAAGAAGGAGCATACGCAAAATTTCCTAAATCTTTCTCCCCCTCCCCCCCTCCCCGTCCCCTACTCATACGTACATACTTTATGGATGGCCCCTTCAGGCATACAGTTGAGAATTCCATCAGTAAATTGAGTAAACACACAATGCGGAGAGAGGAAACCTGAGCGGCGCAGAGAGTGGCCGAGTCTCGGAGCTTTACCTCTGAACGTCAACAGTTTGGTATAATCTATAACCACAACCCTCCTCGCGCTAATCCGTCTGCAACCGGCATAAATCTGCATAAAGCTGCAGCGGGAGTTCAGATTAACGGAAATCCTGCAGATCTGGGAGCTGAGTGTGTCAGGGTCAACATATTGACCATAAATTGTTGACTTGCTCAAGTCTTTGATTATGAGCATAAATTTATTAAATGATTAAACACAATAAGAATAAAGTTCATTATAGTAGCGATCCTTCTCTGACTGGCCCATGAATCAAAGACTTGTCTACTATGAACTGAAACTATGAACTGAAACTACTGTTTATGGTCCCAAGCCACTCCCTGTAACCCTATATTTCCTCCTACCTCTCCCCCTCCCCTCCTCCAATTCCTTGACAGCCTGTGTTGTCATAACAATAAATTTCGCCTACTCCTGACTGTGACCGGATTGAGATGAAAGTGAGAGGGTATCAATCTCCCAGCAGATATCCTGACCAGTAAACAGGATATCTGTATGGAGAGTGTTGGGAATGCTAGACATAAACAGCGCCAGAATCCAACACCATTACCGATTGTACCAGTCCCTGTATCCCAACAAGGAGGGTAGCCATAGGTTGTAGGGATTGGAGCCAGTCTAATTATTACCCATCATATACAAAGACCCCATTGAAAATATATGGGGACTCAGTAAACCACGACCCATTGTATAAAACCCGACAGATACCATAACTGTGGTATATGGATTCAAATCTGTGGTATACGGCATAAAATAACATGGTATACGGGAAAATAGTCCCTTTGTGCTAAAGAGGAAAGAAATAATCCATATTATCATACCCTTTAATATGGAAAATTACTGGGTTTGATTATGAGTTTTCTTCCCCAGAGAAGACCAAATTTAAAGCTCAGATAACATACTTACTACTAAATACAGTATTTATCAACAGTTGTAATAAGATACTCGAGTAGGAAGATGTCTTTACGGGTCGAGTTCTCCAGTAACCGTTTAGAAGCTATCAAGAATATCGGAATTTCGGCATTCCACCATAGACCCTCAACTATTATGCTAAAAAACAAAAACAACTCCTATTGGGGCAGAGGGGTTCAAGGATTCGCCGTAATTGGCTCATCAGGCATCATTAAATACTTCTGAAAAAAACCAACAACATTACATATATGTGATTCACTGACTAGTCCCTGATGAAGGCAGAAGACTGCCGAAACTAGTTGGATAACACTTTTACACTGTTTAAATATGAAACTAAATATGACACTAATTGCGAATCAATAAAACCTGGGAAAACAAGACAACTATTGTGTGTTCTTGGTTAGTGGCTACAACCGTAACACATTACATATATATGTGTTCTACAAAACTTAGAGATCATCATATTCAATTTTCAGGAAAATGGGTTTTAATTTTCAAGGCAAATTGTCCGATACGTCTTTAGACGGGCGTTTAGAAGCTGCGAGTAATCCGGCGGACGAGTGGAAGGGGAATTGGACGCCTTGAGCCTTTTACCGTTTGAGCCTCCTATCGGCGCGAAAACGTGGACGCCTTGAGCCTACCCCGCGGATGCCTTGGGCCTACCCTATTTTAGTTCCGATTGGCGGGTTAGGGTTAGAATAGGGTTGGGTAAGGGTTAGGGTTGAGTATATACTATAAACCAGTATAAGTGAACAAAGTTTTTACACCTAGAGGCTCAAGGCCACCATAACGGGGTAGGCTGAAGGCGTCCACAGAGTAGGCTCAAGGCGTCCACAGAAAGGCTCAAGGCGTCCATGGCTCAAATCGTCCCAGGCTCAAGGCGTCCATGAACCAGTGGAAGCGGCGTGTATCAGATGCCGAGATAAGGGCGCGTTTCTCACACACCGTCGTCAAACTCTAACGTCGTTCCCCGCGCCACGCGTCAGCGCCGCCCAAACACGCGCAGAGCCGCAGACGAAATATTTTTTGAGAAATCTGGAGAACAATTCATCTTTAATACCCCACTTCTCCACTCTAAGCTCGGCGCCCATCAGTTAGTTTAGCCGTAAAGTCACCAGGTTTAGACACGGCATGTGGCCACCGTAAAGTCCGTAAATAAATGTAAAACCCGGGTTAGTTTTATTGTGGCTTTTATCTGAAATGTATTGTGAGGACTTGGCGCTAAACACCCACGGCAGCCACATGTTAACTGGAAAATGACCGTTTCCAGTCAGATCAAAAGGTTGCTAAAAAAATATAATAAAATAAAATAAGAATAAAATAATTTAAAGATAAAATAAAACAAAAATCTGAAACGTAAGTTGGCCGCTGACGGCAGTCCATAGGGGAACCCGGGGCCTCCTTAGGGAGCGTTCAATAATTATGACCGGGGGGGGGGGGGGCAGTTTCCCAGGGGGGGGGGCAACGTTTTGGGTATTCCCATGGGGGGGGGGGGGGGGACTGCTTTTTGGGTATTCCAAGGGGGGGGGGCAACTTTTTCTTTGGTATTCCCATGGGGATGGGGTAATCTTTTTTTACCATTCGCTGATTCAAAAACTGCGCCCCCCTGCCATAATTAATGAACGCTCCCTTCTTATCGCTCACTATATCTCTGTTGAGATTCACTGGAATTACTCTTTTTAATATAAAACAATATAATAATCCTGCTGGGTAGTTTTCCCGCCCGTCTTGGAGTTTACAGCAACCATTATGGTCTTAAACGTCACGTGATGGCGGCGCATGCGTGTTTGTGCTGTGACGTCATCGCTCTAATTGCCGCGGCACAATGGTAACAAAGCTGTGTGTACATATGGCGCATTTAACCCC